>OX421897.1:85499005-86134856 GCA_949128065.1 Beris chalybata | reverse complement strand
TTCGAACCTTCCCGTCATCCCCAGGATGAACCATGTGGATTCGTGCAAGTGGCCACTTCGTTGGCGAGGTATCAGATTCTCTTATTAACACCATTTCACCTACAGCTGGATTGGTGGTTGCTTTTGTCCATTTTGAACGTCGTTGTAGAGTGTGAAGGTACTCTGTGGACCATCGTCTCCAAAATTCTTGGTGTACTGCTGTCAGAGTCTTCCAACGGTCGTGTAAATTTTTGTTAGATTTGTCTGGCTCCGGAAGTGCGAGGAGAGGGCGGCCAATAAGTAAATGCCCGGGTGTTAGAGCTTCGAGGTCATTTGGATCACTGGATATCGGAGTGAGTGGTCTGGAATTGAGGCAAGCTTCTATTTGGCACAAAATCGTTGTAAATTCTTCGAATGTTGGTATCATTGATGTCTCGTCAAGAATGCGTTTGAGATGTCCCTTGGCAGACTTTACACCGGCTTCCCATAATCCACCCATGTGAGGGCTGGCCACGGGTATAAACTTCCAAGTAATGCCATCCTTGGCAGAAATTCTTGCAATTTCGTTGGTGGATTTGGTTATAGCTTCCTGGATGTCCTTGTCCAACTTGTTATTTGCTCCCACAAAGTTTGTTCCGTGGTCGCTGTAGATCTCCAAACATAGTCCTCTTCGACTCGTAAACCGCTTAAATGCCGCCAAGAATGCTTCAGTTGTCATGTCGCTGACGAGTTCTAGGTGTATCGCCTTGGTCACCATGCATACAAAGAGTGCGATGTAGCCTTTTAATATCGTGGCTCCTCGACCTTTTGACATACGTGTCTTGAATGGTCCTGCATAATCAACGCCACAGTAGGTAAATGCGTTTGATGGCGTTATCCGAACGGCAGGTAAATTTCCCATCAATTGGTTGTTTTGATTATTGGCAAATTTACAACAGGATATGCAGCGATGGATCTCATAGCGAATGACCTTTTGGTCGTTGATTATCCAATATCTTATTCGAAGATAATTTCGTACAAGCTGAAGTCCTCCATGCATGGTCGTTTTGTGTGCATCTCTAACGATCAGATACGTGACGTGGTGCCGTTGTGGTAGTAGCATAGGGTGTTTCGTGTCTTCCGAAATGTCTGCATTTTGGAGCCTGCCGCCAACACGTAGAATGCCGTAGCTGTCTATAAAAGGATTTAGTGCTCTAAGTCTGTTATTAGATCCTTTGGACTTCAAATCTTTTATTTCTTCACGAAATTCGGATTGTTGAGTAAGAAAAATTATTCTGCTGTGTGCTTCTTCAAGTTCTATCGTTGTAATTCTTCCGAATTTCTTCTGGTTGCTTCTGACTTTGAAGTTGTTTATAAATCTTAAGCAAAGTGCGACAATTTTCGTAAGTTTTGAAAGGTCTGAATACCTTTCAAAGAGTGTCTTTTCGTCATGAATCGTGATTAAAGAAGTTATATTCATGTTATTGTCTTGGCGAGTTGTAGTAGATCTTAACCAATTTGGGCCATTCCACCACAAGTTGTGTTCTTTTAACTGCATTGGACTGATGCCTCTTGAAGCGCAATCGGCTGGATTTTCTTCAGATCGAACGTGATTCCATTTCCAATTACCTTCATCTAATTTTTGTATTTGTGTCACTCTGTTCGCGACGTAAGTCTCCAATGTCGTTGGATTCTTTTTTAACCATGCAAGAGCAATAGTTGAGTCGGACCACGCGTATATCTCAACATTTGGAATGTTTAAGGAATCGATTGTTTGTTTGATTAGGTTCGCCAAGAGTAAAGCTCCATTTAGTTCTAACTTTGGAAGTGTTATCTTAGCCTTGATTGGAGTAACCTTTGTTTTGGCACATAATAGCTGGACTTGTATTGTTCCGGATGCAGTGGTGGTTTTGCTGTACACGGCTGCGGCGTATGCTAGTTCTGACGCATCACAAAATCCATGGAGTTCAATTTTAGGCTCACCTTGGTAACTTATCCATCTAGGGATTTTGATTTCTTCCAATAGAGGTAATTCTGCTTCGAGGTTATTCCAATCAACTTGGATGTCATCAGACGGGACATCATCCCAACCTATACCAGACTTCCAGATTTTCTGCATCAATAGTTTAGCTTTGACTGTTACTGGTGCAAGCCATTGGAGTGGGTCGTATATTGTTGCAATATTTGATAGTAATTGCCTTTTCGTTGGTTTTTTGGATTTATCAAATTTCATAATCTTGAACTGAAATTCATCATTTTTAGGATTCCAGTTCAATCCTAAAGTCTTGATGGATGAATCTTCAACTATTTCCAACAATCCCTGTTCTCTATCTGTCTCCGGGATCATTGCCAATAGCTCTGGAGTATTGGAAGTCCATTTCCTTAGATTGAAACTTCCTTTCTTCATTAAATTGCGAATATCAGCTTGTAACTGCATTGCTTCGTTTAAGGTATGGGCACCAGTCATCATGTCATCGACATAAAAATCGTTTCGAAGCGTCGCTGCTGCGGTTGGGTGGTTATTTTCTTCATCATGTGTTAACTGTAGAAGGGATCTTACGGATAAAAATGTTGCAGCAGCTGTGCCATACGTCACCGTATTTAAACGATATTCTTCAATGCAGCTATTCTTACTGCATCTCCATAGGATTCTCTGATAATCACGATCGGCTTCTGCTACTAGGATCTGTCGAAACATTTTTTCAATGTCCGCGGTGTACACATATTTATACTTTCTCCAACGAAGTAAGATATTTGATAAGTCTTGTTGTAGTTTCGCACCTGTAAGCAAGAGTTCATTCAGGCTGCTTCCTCCCATGGTTTTAGCGGATGCATCAAATACGACTCTTAGTTTCGTCGTTGTACTTTCTTCTTTAAACACTGGGTGATGTGGTAGATAGTAAACGTTGCGTTCATCACCAATATAAGGCAGGACTTTCTCCATATGTCCAAGTTCTAAATATTCTTTTAAAAAATCGTTGTATCTTTTTTCTAATTCTGGATCTTTTCTTAGTCTTTTCTCAACCTGCCGGTATCTGAGCATTGCCAAGTTTCTGGATTCGCCAATCGGCTGTAAACCGAGTTCATCCTTGAAAGGTAGACGAACAATGTATCTGCCATTGGTATCTCTGGAGTGAGTAGTTTGGAAGATTTCTTCACATCTCATATCTGAATTAGATGGTTCTCTTCGACCGTCTTCACTATCTATTTCAAAGAATCTTTCAATTTTCTTGTGAAAGTCAGTCATGGAGATCATGGATGTAACTTTTTGACTTTGTGTGTTGGCCTCCATAATCTTACCAGATAGTAGCCATCCTAGTTTGCTTTTTTGACACAATAATGGGTTTCCTTTCATTAATCCGTCCTCCATTATGTCTTCGTATACGTCTGCTCCAAGGATAAGATCGATAGCTCCAGATATGTTGAACTTGGGATCTGCTAGTTTTAATGACCAGATCTGATTCGATTTGTGTATTGTTACCGTTTGCTCTGGCAATACTGCTGTTAACCTTGGCATAACAAGTGCTTCAGCTAGGATAGTGAAGTTCGAAGGAAATCTCGGAGCTATTGTTATTGATACCTTCTTTCGAATTGTTTTGGTTTCTATACATCCGATTCCGGTGACGCTTGCCATAACATCTTCCTGTTTGGCGCCGATTTTCTTAACAGCGTTGGAAGTAATGAAGGAAGACTGGGAGCCTGGATCAATTAGTGCTCGTAGTTGAATCGTTTGTCCTGACTTGGAAGTAGTGTTGACGATTGCTGTTGCTAATAGGACTGTGCCACTGTGTCCGAGAGTAATTCTTTTTGCCGGGCTACCATTTGTCGCTATATTGGCCGCTACAGGTGTTGGTGCTGCTTTAACGTAGTGCAGCAACGTGTGATGGGGCTTATTGCATTCATAGCATTTGTATTTGCTGTTACATGGCGTAGCTTTGTCGTGTGAAATGCAATTTGTGCATAGCTGCTTAGATTTAACGTGTTTTTGTCTTTCATCCACTGACAATTTTTTGAAGTCTTCACAGCGAGAGATAACGTGGTTCGTGTCCTTGCAGTAGAAGCAAGCCTTTGGTTCATTAGTGGGTCGTTTCATTGCTGACACAAACGAACCCTTTTTGTTGGTCTGTTTTTGCATGTCATTTCGATTCGAACCATTTGAATTTTCGGATATTTTAAGCGAAGTTAACGTCTGATGTCGTCTTAACAGGAATTTATAGAGTTGGGCTAAAGTTGGCATCTCCTTAATGTTTTCAATTCCCTCTTCAAACAAACGTGCACTTTCACTGTCTAGTTTCCTCATAGCGATTCGTACAACAAGCGGATCCCACTCGTCAGTGTTATACTTCAGATTCTTCAGCGCCGCCAAACAATTTATTAGGGTGTCATAAAATTTTATCAACCCCGTTTGGCTTCGATGACCAACTTTTTCTACATCGAGTAGTGCATCGATGTACGTGGTAACCATTTTTCGGTTATTGCAAAATCGTTCTTGTAAAATCGTCAATGCAGCTGCATAATTGGACCCATCGAGTGTAAGATGAGCGATCGCGTCCCGTGCGTCTCCATCTAGGTAACTGAGGAGATATTGCATTTTCTGGATGCTACCGATCGTAGGGTTGACATGTATGATGTTTATAAACATGTCAAAAAAGCACTTCCAATTCCTGTAGTCCCCGTTGAACTTTGGAATTTCTAAGCGCGGTAGTCTTGGGAGATTGTTGGCAATGTAATTTACCGGATTACTGAATGAGCCATGAGATACTGACCCATCCGTATTTGTAGGAGCATACCATGTCGTTTCAGGTATCTTGAAATTCCCCGATGTTGTTGTTGTTGCGTAAGTGGATGGCCACGCCCAGGATGTGGTAGCAGGCAATCCGATCGATGAAGTTGTTACAGCGGGTGCTGTTTGGTTTCTGGCAACAGGCTCTGGAATCTTCATGATGGCTAATTGTCCAGTCTTGTAAATGGCCTGCGTTTGACCGTACAGAAGTTCTACTTCTTTCAATATCTTGTTTGTGATATATGGATGATCTTCTGGTACTCGATTAACGATTTCATCGTGATTTTTGAGAAATGATACCCAGAGACAATCTAGGTCTCTTAGTTTTTTGGAGTAGTACTCCT
Source organism: Beris chalybata (assembly GCA_949128065.1). Lineage (NCBI taxonomy): Eukaryota > Metazoa > Arthropoda > Insecta > Diptera > Stratiomyidae > Beris > Beris chalybata. The sequence continues at coordinate 86,129,771 of OX421897.1, read as the reverse complement.
CTGTTTTTCTGGAGCTACCGTCCTTACGGTAATTAACTTCTAAGTTCTTTAAGGATTCAGCAATCTTCTGCTGTTCCTCAATCAACTTGTCGACCTCTGAATCCATAACGTTTGGAAGGGTCATATGATGTACCTCAGCAATTGACAATTGATCGTAGAACTTAGCGTTTGAGTTCGTTGAAGCAAAAGGATCGCTGCTGTGTCGTCGTATTGTTGTTTAGACACCGCTGTGAACGCGTCTCAGTAACCAATTCGTAGAACCTTGCGTGCGGATTCGTTGAAGGAAAAGATTCGCTGATGTATCGACGTAACGATGTCTAGCGCTGCTGTGAACGCGTTTCGGTTAAGTTTATTCGCAGAACCTTTCGACTGGATTCATTGAACGAATAAATGGCAAATATATCGAAGGATTAATTTCCAGGATATATCCGGCTCGACGGACCAATGTCACGACAACAGGGTAGCATCAACCCAGCCACAACAGCTGTGATGATGCGTATTAGTTGCCGATCAGTAGCTCCAGTCTTTGATTGAGTGGAGCGGGTATACTCTATATCGACCGGCCACACCAGCCGATGATATAGCTATTAGGATGAATGAATTTATAATGATCGGCCACACCAGCCGATGATATAAATTGAGGTAGGGAGGATTCTATAATGACCGGCCACACCAGCCGATGATATAGAGGTAAGGTAGATTGGGTTGAAGGAGACTTGGATAACAAAAAGAAATACGTTCGATTTGTGGAAATGAAGTGAAGTATATTTCAATATCTTAAGTGCTATTTATAATTAAAAAATGCTTACAACCTATAATAACATATTGTAACACATTGACCCATACAATGTTTGCTTAGTAAAAAATTAATGCTACGTATGTGAAATAAGTTGGATGATGGCATATCAAAATTGTTTACTTTGAATAGATACCTATGTGCGATCATTCAACTTATTTCGTGCGGAAAGAAATGCAAAAGTGCATACTAATTACATGTGCGATATAATGCTATCAAAACAATGAAATTATGTCGGTCAACAGGTGCACCGACCTTACCGCTTGATTGGCATTGTTTTGACCGCACTATACCCCATGTTCAGCTTGTGAACAATATGTCTATCTCGGCTTTTTTGGGTTTCGGACGCATAATATTTCCCCCACTCCCACACCTCTTGATCAATATTGACAACTTTTATGCAAATGGGTCTACTACCAGAGCTCTATAGAAAATCCAAGTTTCAGCTTCCTTTCATAAGCGGTTACTGAGATCTAGAAACCAAAATTTTACGTCTAAAACGCTTCCCTTTTCTTCCCCCTCACACCCCCACCCCTAATAATTTGGTCGCTTCAAGGAGTCTACCCCGTCTATTCCTAAAAAAAAATCAATTTAATATCTCAAAGCGCTTGGGAGCTACAAGCCTCCTTTGGGAAGCTGCCATACAAAATGTCCCTCAAACAAGTGTTCAATAATATTGGCCGATAACTTCATAAGGGTTTAACCTACGAATTGGAAATTTTGCATGTGGTAATTTTTTAATAGTTGGAGCTAAATGTACGATTGTGAAGAAAATCCTATTAGTCCTTCGTGTAGCTGCCATGCAAATATCCTTTAAAAATGTTTTCATTAATTTACGAAACTCACTATAACTCAAGTAATTAGGCTTGCGCATTGCAGTTCACCTTAGTGACCGCGAACGAACTAGTTCCTTAGTCTTCGCGAACTAGTTCGTTGTTGTAGTTCATCGTTCACCAAAAAAAAAAGGAACTAGTTCGTTCGAAGTTGGGATTGAATATGAGGACCTAAAAAAAAAATCTGCCAACAGTCTGGGCGCAACTTTATTATTTTTCCGGCAGAAGTTCGGAACGTGGTTTATTCGGGGATGCGGCATATGTTACTATGTGACTGAAAACCTAACAAAAAGCGGTTAGAAAAGGGTGTAACATATGAATTAAATAACTGGGTTATATTCCGGAATGCGGTCTAGAGGTTGAAAAATAAAAAATTTAAAATTAGGTGATTATTAAACAAGCCTGGGAAGTGAAAAGATATTCGATATCTGATCTGACCTGAGAAACATGGTGGAATTCATGAAAAAGTACACAACCAGTTAACACCCTCTTAGGGGTCGAATTTCAAAAAATCCTGAAAACACATTCTAGGTATTCATATGAAGAATTCGTAGAATAAAAATGAATTCAATATTTTGAAAGACCTAGTAGATATGACGAAAATCGTGAAAATATATGCATTTTATATATACTGATAATTTTTTTTGCCCCCCCCCCCTTCTGAACGCCAATGAATATTCGAATTTTTTTTTATCAGAATTACTTTTCTCGTTAATTTACAAATACGTACCGAGTTTCAACTTCCTAGCATAAGCCGTTCCAAAGTTAGGAAAAACACTCCCCACCACCGTACCATACTACCCCTAAAAAAAAATTAATTTTTCCACCATGCCACTACTATAGCTCTATCTAAATACCAAGTTTCAGCTTTCTATCATTGTAGATTCTTAAGATATAAGCGTCGGAACTTTTTTTTTCTCACCCTTCCCCACCCTCACCCTCTACACCCACACCGCCAAACTTTTTTTCCCTACTAGGGTTCTATTAGGCCTACTTTTGGTAAAAGTTTGAAGCATCCATCTTACACTGTTATTGAGATATGAAACGTGTTATTTTTGAAAAATTCTTATCCCCTCCACTTACGTACTCCCCCACCCCCTTCAAAGATTTTACTTTGAGCAATCTTTATTTATTAAACTTTATATCCAAACCGAATTTTGTTTTTCTGGTGCCTCTGGCTTGGGAGATATCGTAAAGTTAAGTATTTCACCCCCCACCCCCGTACGCCACTACCCCTACCCAAAAATTTTGTTTCAATCTACTCCTCTAGTATAACTACAGATATTTGTTAGGTTTTAATTGCTTGCTATATAGATTTTAGAATGTGTAGATCTCCACTTTTTTGCATTTCGGACGCATTGCTTCCCCCTCCACTCCCACACCCCTTCACCCATATCATCAAATTTTTTTGCAAATGGGTCCACTATCTAAGCTTTATAGACATTTCAAGTTTCAGTCTCCTAACATAAGCGGTTGCTGAGATCTAGAAACCAAAATTTTTCGTCTAAAACGCTTCCCCCACCTTCCCCCTCACACCCCCACTCCTGAAAATAATGTCAATTCAAGGGGTCTACCCAGTCTATTCCTAGAAAAAATTTAAATTTAATAGCTCTACTGGTTTGAGAGCTACGAGCCTTCAAACGATTTTGGCGGTCGACGTACGGCGTACGGCGGACGGCGTACGGCGGACGGCGTACGGCGTACGGCGGACAGACGGAGTGAAAATTTTTATTGCTTTTATCGTGTCTACTAGTCATGAAATGTACACAAAAAAATTTTGAGGGCAGCAAATTTTTTTTTTTTGAAAATCAATAACAATACTGTATTATTACTAATAAAGTAAAAAAAAACAAGGTCGCCAGGCCGGAAGGAACAAGTTCCTTTCAAGTACTACTTCCTTTCAAGTTCGGATTGAATGTAAGGTCCGTCCCCAGCCCTACTAGTTCCTTTCAAGTTCGGTTCACCTACAAAAACCAACTACTTTCAAACAAACCAACTAGGACCGGAAGTCACTGCGAACTAGTTCGTTCGTTCATTTCCCTTCTGGGAGCGATCTTCCGAACTAGTTCGTTCATGAACTACACAAGCCTACAAGTAATCCTTTAGCAACGAATTCGGAATTTTGTACAAATTAGTTTTAAGTGAAGACGAAGAACAAGTTTACTAGGCAGCGAAATCCTTTAACTCCAAACAAAATATCCTTAAAACACTTGATCAACAATATTGGCCGATAGCTTCATAAGAATTTAAGCTACGACCTTGAAATTTTGTATGTGTTAATTCTCCAATATTTGGAGCTAACTGTATGATTATGAAGAAAATCCTATTAATCTTTCGATTGTATGGCAGCCACAAATATCCTGTTAAAATTTCTTCATCCAATTCACGAAACTCATTATAACTCAAGTAATCATTTAGCTATGAATTCAGGGGTCCTATCATGAAACTTTTTCCGCTGCGGATCGCTTTCGCTTTCGCAATTCGGTATCACGAAATCACTTTTCCGCCTTAAAGCGAGCAAAGCGTGGCATCATGAAAATCAAAACCGAACAGAGGCGACAAAATCCGCCTGTCATCCGACACATCTCGAGCTGTCGTAAACAGAGGCGAGTGAACGAGATTCTCTTCATAAAGTGCTGTGGTCGTTGTTTAGTGACGATAATAAATATGTAAGTTTGATATTTGTGTTGACAATGAGTTTTTGAGCATAATAAATTCTTTAAAGGGTTTCGAAAACGACAGGAAATCAATACGACATACTAGTCGAGTTCATGTAGGAAAACGAAGGCATCGCCAAGGTCTGTCTTTATTTAATCCATTTCTCGCGATAATTTGTTTGAGACGAACGTTTAAACGAAATTTCGACAACTAACACTGGAAAGCCATTGGAAATCTCGCACAGAAAACTGGAATGACTGACTTTTCCAGGCACTTCCAATAGCGAACGCGAAAGCGATAGCGCCTGGTTTCGTGATACGAGAAAGCGAAGCGCTTCGCTTGGGTAAAGGCGGATTTTTGCGCTAGCAGATGTGATTTCATGATACAAAATTTTGTACAAATTAGTTTTGAGTGAGAATATAGTTCGGGTTTACTGGTCAGCGAAATCCTTTCACTCCTTCTGGTACCTTCCATACAAAAAATCCTTAATACACCTGTTCAACAATATTTTCCGATAACTTTTGAATGCTTTAAGCTACGAATTTAAAATTTTGTACACATTCATTTTTGAATGGTTCCAAGGAAAAGGATGAATATGTAAATAATCGAGTGTGTCCTTGCACCACCTCCCATATGGAAGTCTTTCAAAAAGGATTTTTTTTTTCATTTCAAGATATGAAATTAAACACTGAATATTATCTTTTAGTTTTGATTAGTAATCTAATGGAACTCTTTAAAGAAGGACATACAACATGCACTTAAGTAATACTAATTCATCCCCAACTACAATATAAATCGGAGTTCTGTATCATCTAGAGTATTATACGATTGGATTGCAGCCGATCGTGACTGCAGTATGTTTAAGAAGATGTTTAAATGTAAAGACCAGTCTTTACAACTTTTGCTTTCCAACACCTTAAACCACGTAGCTGGGTTATAAGCCCAAAACTGAATTTCCTGTATGGGTACAGCTGCCACATTTGAACTCCCTGAATTAATCATACTGCCAGTCCTGTTCAGGGATTGTGCAGGATAAATAAAGTCGCTTTAAGTTAAGCCACCATCATTTTTTTACACAATTTAAAAGACAAATTTAATAAGCTAGAAATACCCTTATTTCATAAGCCTTATTAAAAACTAAATAATAATAATGAATTAGCAGTTACTTGCTTCCTTTATTCCTTGTTTGCGTTTGTTTTTTTCTTTTACTGTATAATTTTTCCTGTTTCTTCCTTTAATACTTTTTTCGGCGTTAAACGTCTTTTCTCCTTTTTTCAGCGTTAAACGTCTTTTATTTTTTTTCGGCGTTCCGCGTTAAACGTCTTTTCTTCATTTTTGAGCGCTAAACGTCATTCCTTATATTTTTTTATCACGTCGGGGTCACCAGTTGTAAAGACTTCTCTTTACAATTAAACTTCTTTCCAATACGAGTATGGATAATCTGACACAAGAGATGTTTTTTTTAGATTTTAAAGTGCTTCATTTGCCTTATACATATACTTAATACTAACAGTTTTCTATATTAATCCTAAAGCTCAAATTAATCTATATCTAGGCTGTTCTTAAAGGTCTCAATGGGCATTCTAGCAACAAGAAATGTGATCGGACTCTCACGTCCGATCCCTTCTTTCATGAAATAGGGAAAGGATTAGAAATAAGAAATGCCAGTTTTTTGTGAAGTCGTTTTTTTATTTATTCGATCTTTCTCTCCCTTGTCGGTTTTGGGTCTCGCAAGGTTCGTCGTTGCGATTTGCGGTGGCTAGTTTTATCACGATTGCCAGTCTTCAAATTCCCCCTTGAAATCTGAAGCGGAACTCATGGGGAGACCTGAAGTTTGCTGTCGATTTTGTAGTTTTGGAGTGTTATTCTGTGAATTATTCTTTTAATCTTTGGGGCACTTGTTGTTTTCCCGTAAACTTGAAACGGCGACAGGTTAGCAGAGAAAAAAACAGTGGTTGAATTGTTGTTCCTGAAAATACTCACCTTGGATTTTAACGTCGAAGCAACGTATGTGTGATCGAAAATTTGAAGTGAACTAGTACCCGAGCCGTGGTCTGTCGTGGCTTTTATAGGCGATCGGAGCTTTGTTATGCCATTTTCCTAGATGAAGCATAGTGAACCGGCCATTTTCATAGCGGCCAATGTCAATATTGTATAGGCGATCGAAGCTTTGTAATACTATTTTCCGGGATGAAGCATAGTGAACCGCCCATCTTCACAGTGGCTAATGTCAATATTGGCCATGTTCAGTGGAAGTCTGAACAAAATGTGTTCAGGAAACAATGTCCATCAACATATTGAACCTGGTTCAGCATGATCTGATTTACATATGGTATCAGTTTTATCAAACACTCCAGCATATAAAAAAAGGAGTTCCATCTAGTCTTCACGTCCAAAAGAAGCTTCACTATTTTTCCCTCCGGTACTCCTGCGTTCGATTCCTCTTAAAGTCTAGTACTGTGTTCCGAGCGAAACGAAATGAACTGTCAAAGTCCATATAAAAAAAAGGAAATTTTCGTTGACATTTCACCGACGAAATATTTCGTTCGTTTTACAGTACTGTGTTCGTGGACGGAATGGACATTTGCCGTAGTCACTAATAGATGGCGCTCGGTTTCGTTTCAAATTCGTTTTTAATGGTACGCTTTTTGACAAGCGAAATATTTGACAGCTCAAAATTCTCAATAGTTCGCTGTCAATTCAGTTAGTTTGTGCTCGGGAAATTTTGCGTGAGTTATATTTTACAGTATTATTTATAATACAGTATTGTTATCGATTTTAAAAAAAAAAAAATTTGCTGCCCTCAAAATTTTTATTTCCACGTTTCATGACTAGTAGACACGAAAAAAGCAATAAAAATTTTCACTCCGTCTGTACGCCGTACGCCATACTCCGTACGTCGACCGCCCCACGCAAAATCCTTCGAAGGCTCGTAGCTCTCAAACCAGTAGATCTTTTACATTAAATTTTTTTCTATGAATAGACTGGGTGAACCCCTTGAATTGACATTATTTTCAGAGGAGGGGATTTGAGGGGGAAGGTGGGGGAAGCGTTTTAGACGAAAAATTTTGGTTTCTAGATCTCAGCAATCGCTTAAGGTAGGAGGCTGAAACTTAAAATTTCTATAGAGCTTTGATAGTGGACCCATTTGCAAAAAAATTGATGATATGGGTGAAGGGGTGTGGGAGTGGAGGGGGAAACAATGCATCCGAAACGCAAAAAAGTCGAGATCGACACATTTTAAAATCCATATCTCCTAAGCCGTTAATCGCAAGCAATTAAAACTTAACAAATATCTGTAGTTATACTAGGAGAATAGATTGATACAAAATTTTTGGGTGGGGGTAGTGGTACACGGGGGTGGGGGGTAAAAAACTTTAGAACTACATATCTCAAAAACCGATTGCACCAGAAAAACGAAATTCGGTTTGAGTATAAAGCTTGATAAATAAAGATTGCTCAAAGTAAAATCTTTGAAGGGGGTGGGGAGCACTGAAGTGGAGGGGATAAGAATTTTTCAAAAATAACACGTTCTATATCTCAATAACAGTGTAAAGTGGATGCTTCAAATTTTTACCAGAAGTAGGCCTAATAAAACCCTAGTGGGGAAAAAAATTTTGGGGGTGTGGGTACAGAGGGTGAGGGTGGGGAAGGGGGAGAAGGAAAAAGTTCCGATGCTTATATCTTAAGAATCTATAACGATAGGAAGCTGAAACTTGGTATTTAGATAGATCTATAGTATTGGCATGGTGGAAAAATAATTTTTTTTTTAGGGGTAGTATGGTACGGGGGTGGAGGGTGTTTTTCCTAACTTTAGATCGGCTTACGCTAGGAAGTTGAAACTCGGTACGTATATGTAAATCAACTAGAAAAGTAATTCTGATAAAAAAATTTTTTAATATTCATTGGCGTTCAGAAGGGGAGGCAAAAAAAAATATCAGTAAATATAAAATGCATATATTTTCACGATTTTCGTCATATCTACTAGGTCTTTCCAAATATTGAATTCATTTTTATTCTACGAATTCTTCATATGAATACCTAGAATGTGCTTCCCGAACTTTTTGTTAGTTTTTCAGTCACATAGTAACATTTACCGCATTCCCGCATTGAACGCATTCTGAACTTTTACCAGAAAAATAATACAGTTGCGCCCAGACTGTTGGCAGATTTTTGTTGTGTTATGTGCCAGAATAGTAATTACTTGACAATATTTTAATATTTTCAAATTTCACGCGCTTTTTTATCAATGACATCTAGTAGCGAACTGAAACCAATGATTCAATATCAGTAATCGGGGTTAAATGACTAAACTTTTTAGGATCAAACAGATAAATACTTTTATAATTAAAAGTTTCAAAAAGTCAGTGGAGTGAAACCCCAACACGAAAACCCCGACTGTTAATAATTCGCTGTCCTAGAGGACATGACAATTGGAAAACCTTCACTGGACAGGCCAGTTTTCTATAAGATTGTGTTGGACTAGGTCCGAAGGAGCTGTTTCGTCATCAGAAGGCATAGACTCTTCAGAGGGTGTATTCTTGCCTACTATCCGAAACACCCTGACAGCTGGCTTTACATATCCTGGATTACAACCATAAAATACCACCGAAATTGGTTGGTTGAAACATTAGATGATCTTCAATACCATCTACCTTTAGGTTGAGGTTGCATGACTGGAATTTTTCACTAAGCTTATAATTCACGATTGTAAATTAGATTTCAATATCGCTATATAGACTTTTCCTCAGTAATTCCACCAATAATGTATTTAAAAGTTGCTTCTACTGTAACAAATTCTATTCATAGATAAGATAATGTTTTTGTGTCTACTAGACCCAAGACTTAAAAATACCAAATATCAGGTTTTTTAATCAATTCATTTTATTTATTTAAATGCATTTGAACCTTTAAATAGAGCTTTCAAAAAGTTTATAATATTACTGGTTATAGAAAAAAAAATTATCAGGCTTCTTTCATAAATTAAAGGTCAATGCAAGATTGCATATTCCTCGTTTCACAGCACTAGCTAACTTTAATTAAACCAAAACTGCAGAAATAACAAGAATTTACTTGAGGATATTTGCGTTAAGGAGATTTAAAATTGTAAAACTTACTTTATTATAAATTATTACTTTTAACATAAATTATTATTAATTATTTATATTTTATTAAAAAATAAAAACTATATGCAAGTGAATTATTTGATTAAGAATTATATTTAAATTAAATGGCAAATATTTTACCACTGCCCTCTAAAGCGTGGTGGCAATGGTCCATATCCTCCGTTTGCATTTTGTAAACAGTCACGATAAGGTGGTGGTGGTGGAGGAGGTCCGAAGTTCACACGATGCACAGGAAAATTGCTGTCATTTCCATTAGGTGGTAAATGGAACGGAGGCCGCATGGGAAAACCTGAACCTTGTCCCATAATTACGTTATTGTGATGGAAGCGTTGCCCGCGTATATTTCCTGGACTCGTAAGTCCCATTATATTTATTGTTGGTCCATCGAAAGACTGACGCGATGAACCATCCATTGATGATTCATTAATTTCTCGTATAAAAATGGGCCGATTATCAGAAAAAATTCCTGATGATGTTGGTGGTAGCGGAGGAGGTTGTCCAAGTTGGTTCTGTTTATCCAATTGAAGCTGTTGTCTAGCAGTTTCATCTATTAAAAGGCGGAATTGAAGAAGCAATTATTAATATGTCTCGATAAGAAAATGTATATAATGCACTCTTATCGTTAATCTTATATTATTTTCAGAAAACTACGCGTAATATATACAAAGAGATTTATCTATACTATTTCCTGCTGCTCCATTTCCTTAAATTGTTAGACGGCAGCTGTAAAACTTATGTACATAATGAATTAAACAGACAATGTAACGGAAAAAAAGAAATATATATATATTATATTATATATATATGTATATACTCGTATATAGTATATAAAATTATTGTCTCTGTAAAATATTTATATTCTACAAAAAATAACAAAATGCATTATTATACAAAAGTATAAGAAAATATTGTTTACATGTTATATTATAAAGGCCTAAGTTTTTTTTTAAATTTGAATGCACCAATACAACTTTTTCAGGGGGGGGGGGGGGGGGTTGTTTAGAATCTGGATATTTGGCTAAATTTGCGAAGCTAAGTTCGTTAATGGTTACACTCATTCTATTCTTTCGGATCCATACAAAAGTCTTTGCAACATGCATTCAAGAATATTAGCCAATAACTTCAGAACGCTTAAAGCTACGACAAGGATTTTGTGAACGTCCATCTTCTAATAATGTTGCAGAGAATCCATCGTGCAGCTGGCATACAGAAGTCCTGTAAACTCATTTTAACTCCAAAAAAACGTAAAAGGAGAACATCCGAGTAAAAAAAATTCAAAATTAGCTCATCTTAAAGTTTGTAATCTGTAAATTTCAACTTGAAATTCCAATAATTGTGAAAGTTATGGGGAATTAACCGGAATGGGCCCTTCTTGAATTCTCTATATAGAGCGCCGCGATTATCTCAAAACATACTATTCAAAGACGGTTACCAAAATCTTCGGAAAACGGCTGAACCTATTGCTTCCAAAATTTCACCCATTATTTTTGGAAAAGTTTTACGAGCAATTTTATTTACTTTTTTCCTTTTTCTATCAAGCCAGAAAGGTCTATAATTGATCTTTTTCATGAATTTTTTTTTGCATTTTTGTAACTTATATCTATTTTTACATACGTATATTGCACTTCTCGCCCTTATAAGGTAACGTACCTTGTGTGAGGGGTAAGCAGTTCAGTGTCCATATCATTACAATCAGTTTACATTTTTAATTCATATCATAACACATAAAATTTATTTTCTTATTTTATAAAATATGGTCTAAATGGCGGTAGGTACAGATAAAATTCAAATCAATAAAGGGTTTTCCAATAGGGACTTGACAACTTTGAATTCAATTTGTGAACGCACCCTTTCACTAATCATCGAACTGTCACTGTCAATTTATTCAGTAAACTTAACATTTTTATCATGGTAAAGTACACGAAGGAACAACGTCTGCAAATTATAAAAATTTACTACAGAAATTCGGAGTCGGTGACCGCTACTTTAAGAGCGTTAACTCCGATTTTCGGTCGTAATTCTCGCCCTAGTAGACAGGCAGTAACAAGTTTAGTGCAAAAATTTGAGTCTACATATTCGTTGTGTGATGTTGCCGTGCCAGTGAGACAACGGGTTGGTCGAAGTGTCGAAAATATCGCTGCCGTTGAAACGTCCGTAGCAAATGATCCAAATCAGTCAATTCCACGGCGTTCTCAAGAGTTGGGCATCGCCCAGACCACGTTATGGCGAATTTTGCGTAAGGATCTTGGTTTACACCCATACAAGATCAAGCTGACTCAAGAATTGAAGCCGATGGACCATTTGAAGCGACGTACGTTCTCCGATTGGGCTCTGGAAAAGATGCGCCAAGATGATCAATTTCATCGCAAAATCATCTTCAGTGACGAAGCTCATTTTTAGCTCAGTGGGTTCGTCAATAAGCAAAATATGCGTTATTGGTCTGGTGAAAATCCACATGTGCTTCATGAAAGACCAATTCATCCACAAAAAATAACTGTTTGGTGCGGTTTGCATGCCGGCGGCGTCATAGGGCCATATTTTTTCGTCGACGATAATGATCGTCACGTTACTGTGAATGGTAATCGTTATCGCGCCATGATTACCGATTATTTTTGGCCCGAATTGGAAGATATGGACTTGGACAACATGTGGTTTCAACAGGACGGTGCCACAAGCGACACAGCACACGTTACAATCGATTTATTGAAGAGTAAGTTTAATGAGCGTGCTATCTCAAGAAATGGACCAGTCGATTGGCCGCCTCGTTCGTGCGATTTAACGCCTCTGGACTTTTTTCTTTGGGACCACGTCAAGTCGTTGGTCTATGCCAACAAGCCGACGACGTTGGAAGAGCCAACATTGAACACGAAATAGCAGCCGTTTCGGCCGAAATGTGTGGCCGAGTCATCGAAAATTGGGTCCAACGAATCGACCGCTGCAAACGTGCCCGCGGTGGCCATATGAACGAAGTCGAGTTCCATTCATAAATGTTTTGATTGTACTTCAACCCGATAATAAAGTTTTTGAAATATCTCAAATGGTTTGCATTTTATTTTGAAAAAAAGTTGTCAAGTCCTTATTGGAAAACCCTTTATTACTAACACGTCATATCTCTTCCTGTTTGCTCATCATTTCAACCCTAAATATTATATGTAGTAATAGTTTTTAATGTTTACTTTAAAATTCTGTAGACTAATAGTTTTTTATTGGGTCAGGTAGCTAGCTCATTGAATAATTTGATTCCGGCGTAAGAATAGTGATTTTGCCCGAAATTAGTTCTCCTCCGCGGGAATAAAAATTCATGGAATGTTCCCCCACGAGTATGGTTGCTGTTACGTTTAATATCTCCCCTTTGTAGCTCCTTGTAAATTTGTATACTAGCGATAACATTGAATATTTTATCAATATCGAGGACATTTATTATAGAGTATACTTTTTCTGTACTAAATCTACGCGGTTTCTTCAGTAATATTTTTAGTACCATGTTTTGTGCAATTTTTAATGGTTTTAATGCAGTTATTGTTACACTGAATGTATTAAAGCAAAATAGAACATTCTTGTTGCTGCTTTTGTCAAGAATGACCTTACGGTGAAACATACGAGAAGTAATATCTTTAGACGCTTTACGATGCTGGCAATATGTTCGTCCCACCTAAGATGTTGGTCAAAAATTACACCTAGATACCTCGTATGATCTACATTTTTGAGAGGTTTACATTTGCAATTTGAAGAGCAATCTTTTTAATGGACAGTAACACCCAAAGGTGGAGGAATACCTCCACTATTATACGCAAAAGTTATATATGCACTTTTTTCCATGTTAAGTGTCATAGAATTAATATTTAGCCATTCTTTAATTAATAAAAGGCTATAGTTGACTTTAATTTTGACTAAATCCCAAGAATTGTCCTCTACAAATAGAACCGTATCGTCGGCAAAAGATATTAAATATCCTTTGATTTGTTATTGATACAAATAACTAACATATATTAAGAAAAGTACTGGATCGAGAACTGTTCCTTGTGGTACTTCGTAGCAGAAGGAACGTTCCTGGGTCGATTCATGATTAATTTTCACAATTTGTTTACGATTACTTAGGTAACTTAAAATCCAATCTATTAATCCCTTTTTTAAGTTTACTTGATGTAATTTCTCTATTATGGAGTGAGGTATAGAGTCAAAAGCTTTTGCTAGATCAAGAAAAACTGCGCAGGGTTTATTACCGTTGTCCATAGATATATTAATTTTTTTAATCAGCAATGCAATATCATCGTGTGTGCTGTGACCTAATCTACATACATAAAACCAAATTGATTATTTAAGAGCAAATTGTTTTTATCTATTTCTACAGTGAGCTTATGTTTTACTACTCGTTCTATAATTTTTGCGACATTGGAAATCAGAGATATTGGCCTGTAGTTGCTTACTTTTGTTTTATCTCCACCCTTAACAATGGGAGTAATTATAGTTTTTTGTATATATCTGGAGATATCCCAGTTCGTAAACTTAGATTTGTAATATACGTAAGTGGTTTTGCTATATAGTTACAAATAATTTTTAAGCATTCAACTGTAATTTCGTCAAATACCGGGGCAGTGCCTCCGTTTAAGTCCATTATTATGCTTTTTATATCACTTTCGCAAATATCTTCGATAGTAGAATTATTATTCGTCATAATCTTAGCATTTCAAGTTATTGGGAAAGTTGTGATTTGTTCCGCAAGACGTTGGCCTTCATGAGTGAAATTTTTATTAAAAATGTCAGCTATTTCTTTAGGACTTTCGCTTGTGGTACATTTTCCTGAACAATACTAGTGATTGTTTTATATTGGTACTGTCTAACTATAGCTGCATTAATTATTTTCTATACTTTTTTACCATTCTTACCAGAGTTATGTAACATTTTTTGAAAATTGCATCATACTTTACATTTTCAGAATCTTTTTGAAATTTCTATTTTGAATGAACCAACTGAATAAAATCTTGGAAACCGCAGGATGTGCACGCGAGAGAAATTCTTTACGCCGACCATTATGGAGAATAAGCATGGAATAAGGAAGGAACATAACTGAGAGACCTGATCTATTACTTTACTATTTTAATAATAAAGTATTGTTATCGATTTAAAAAAAAAAAAATGGTTACCCAGAAATTTTTTTCTTACACGTTTTATTACTAATAAACACCAAAAAAGCAAAAAAAAATTTCATTCCGTCTGTGCGCCGCGCCGTCCGCCAACTCCTTTGAGGAATTATAGTTCCCAAACTCTATGAGCTTTTAAATTGATTTTTTTTTATGTATAGATATGGTAGACCCCTTGAAGTCAGATTTTTTTGAGGGGTGAAGGTGTGAGGGGAAAGGTGGGGGATGCGTTTTAGACGTAAGATTTTGGTTTCTAGATCGCAGCAACCGCTTATGGTAGGACGCTGAAACTTCGAATTTCTATAGAGCTTTGATAGTGGACCCATTTTTAAAAAAATTGATGATATGGGTGAAGGGGTGTGGGAGTGGAGGGGGAAATAATGCGTCCGAAACGCAAAAAAGTCGAGATCGACACATTCTAAAATCCATATCTCCTAAACCGTTAATGGAAAGAAATTAAAACTTTACATATATCTGTAGTTATACTAGGAGAGTAGATTGAACTAAAATTTTTGGGTGGGGGTAGAGGCGTAGGGGAGTGGGGGGGGGGGGGTGAAAAATTAAGTTTGCGGTTTCTCACAAACCGATTGCACCAGAAAAACAAAATTTGGTTTGGGTATACAGCTTAATAAAAAAAGATTGTCCAAAGTAAAATTTTTGAAGGGGGTAAGGGAGCATAGAAGTGGAGGGGATAAGAATTTTTCAAAAATAATACGTTTCATATCTCAGTTTCATAACAGTGTAAGATAGATGCTTCAAATTTTTACCGGAAGTAGGCCCAATAAAACCCTAGTAGGGAAAAAAAATATGGAGTTGGGGGTGTAGAGGGTGAGGACGGGGGAGAAGGAAAAAGTTCCGATGCTTATATCTGAAGATCCTATAATAATAGAAAGCTAAAACTTGGTATTTAGATAGAGCTATAGTAGATAGAGTTATAGTAGTAGAGCATGGTGGAAAAATGAAAATTTTTTAGGGGTAGTATGGTACACCGGTGGGGGTGTTTTTCTTAACATTTGAACGGCTTATGCTAGAAAGTTGAAACTCGGTACGTATATATAAATCAACTAGAAAAGTAATTATGAAAAAAAAAAATCGAATATTCATTGGCGTTCAGAAGAGGGGGGCAAAAAAAATTATCAGTAAAAATAAAATGCGAAAATATATTCACGATTTTCGTCATATTTACTAGGTCTTTCCATATATTAAATTCATTTTTATTCTACGGATTCTTCATATAAATACCTAGACAAAGTTTTCAAGATTTTTTGAAATTCGACCCCTAAGGGGGTGTAAAGTGGTTGTATACTTTTTCATAAATTCCACCATATCTCTCAGGTCTGATCAGACATCGAATATCTTTTCACTTCGACGGGCTTGTTTAATAATCACCTATTTCTAAGTTCTTTTCTTTTTCAACCTCTAGACCGCATCCCGGAATATGACCGAATTATATAATTCATATGTTACACTCTATTCAAACCGCTTCCCAAACTTTTTGTTAGGTTTTCAGTCACATAGTAACATATACCGCATCCCCGAATTAAACACGTTACGAACTTCTGCCGGAAAAATAATAAAGTTGCGCCCAAACTGCTTCGATAGCAGCTATAGCAGCTTTTTCCTGTCCAATGCAACAAGAAGCTGCTTTCTCGTGCTTGCTATTTGACAGTTATTCTGTTCAGTCAAAGACAATAGAATGTATAAAATGTACCAAGTGGCGTTCGAGCAGCGAAAGAGCTTTCATATCAACGACCGAACTCCAGCGGTTATTGAAAGTTCCGGCGCTTTATTTTGTAGCCAACTGTTTTGAGCGAGCTGCTTGTGTGCGAGAGATTATAAAAAAAGAGGTATAGGTTCTTATGGGTGCGTTGAGTCTAGACACCCAATAAAACAAGTGTAGACGGGACGAAATATCAAAAATGTATTCCACAGAAGTACCGTCTGAAATATTTGCCTCTAAACTTTCATGAAAGAGGTACATATTTTCTGAATAGGATTCGATTCTAAGATCCGACATTTACTGAACGTATTACCGAGAGCTGAACAGTGGAACCAACCAAATTTCTCGGAAAGAAACTCATATTTAAGAAATGAGAGGTACCCTTTTTAAAAAATCTGCCAATGGTCTGTGCAAAACTTTACTATTTTCGGGCCAAAGTTCGGAAGTGGTCAAAGTCAGTTGTTTTTTGGAAAGTTAGTTTTGTTCTTAAGATAAATTTAAAATAAAGATTTTTAGTTGATAAAACATTATAAAGCATCGTGTTCCAATTTCTGTATATTATTTACACTTAAAGCCCATAGAAGTAAATCTGCCAACAGTCTGGGCGCAACTTTATTATTTTTCCGGCAGAAGTTCGGAACGCGTTCAATTCGGGGATGCGGCGTAGGCTACTGTGACTGAAAACCTAACAAAAAATTCGGGAAGCGGTTTGAATAGGGTGTAACATATGAATTATATAATTGGGTCATATTCCGGGATGCATCTAGAGGTTGAAAAAGAAAAAAACTTAAAATTAGGTGATTGTTAAAAAAGCCCGTGGATGTGAAAAGATATTCGATATCTGATCAGACCTGAGAGATATTCCGGAATTCATGAAAAAGTATACAACTACTTAACACCCCCATAGGAATCGAATTTCAAAAAACGTTGAAAACACTTTCTAGGTATTCATATGAAGAATCCGTAAAATAAAAATGAATTCAATATTTGGAAAGACCTAGTAATTATGACGAAAATCGTGAAAATATAGGCATTTTATTTTCACTTACTACTTTTCGAACGCCAATGGTTACTTGAATTTTTTTTCTATCGGAATTACTTTTCTAGTTGATTTACATATACGTAACGAGTTTCAACTTTCTAGCATAAGCCGTCTAAAATTACGAAAAACACCCCCACCCCCGTAGCATACCACCCCTTAAAAAAAAAAATATTTTTCAACCAAGCCACTACTATAGCTCTGTCTAAATACCAATTTTCAGCTTTATATCATCATAGGTTCTTAAGATATAAACATCGAAACTTTTTCTTTCTCACCCTTCCCTACCCTCACCCTCTACTCCCACACCCCTAAATTTTTTTTCCCTACTAGAGTTCTGTTAGGCCTACTTCTGGTAAAAATTTGAAGCATCTACCTTACACTGTTATTGAGATATGAAACGTGTTATTTTTGAAAAATTCTTATTCCCTCCACTTCCGTGCTCGCCCGCCCCCTTCAAATATTTTACTTTGAGCAATCTTTATTTATCAAGGTTTATACTCAAACCGAATTTTGTTTTTCTGTTGCCATTGGTTTGTGAGATATCAAAATCTAAAGTTTTTCATCCCCCACCCCCGTTTTTATTTCAATCTACTCTCCTAGTATAACTACAAATATTTGTTAAGTTTTAATTGCTTGCCATGAACGGTTTAGGAGATATAGATTTTAAAATGTGTCGATCTCGACTTTTTGACGTTTCAGACGCATTATTTCCCCCTCCACTCCCACACCCCTTCACCCATATCAGTTATTTTTTTGCAAATGGGTTCACTATCAAAGTTCTATAGAAATTTTAAGTTTCAGCTTCCTAACATAAGCGGTTGCTGAGATCTAGAAACCAAAATTTTTCGTCTAAAACGCTTCCCCCACCTTCCCCCTCACACCCCATCCCCTGAAAATAATGTCACTTCAAGGGGTCTACCCAGTCTATTCTTAGAAAAAATTTTAATTTAATAGCTCCACTGGTTTGAGAGCTACGAGCTTTCAAACGTACGGCGGACAGACGGTGTTTGAACCTCAAACGTAAAGTTTGAGATTCAAACACATCGTTTACGCAAACCCAATGTAAAGTAATTCAGTCAAAGTTCATGTACAGTATGGTACAAAGTATGTGGGTCACGCTGTGGGCAACAAGCTAGCGCCGGCTCTCATTGGAAGACCAACGGTAGTGCAAGCTGCGTGACCCTATAAATGGCCCGGTCACTTTGACTCGGGCTCTCTTTCAAGTTTTGATCATGGTACAAGAACCGTCCTAGCAGCAATCAGCTTGAGGCCTAGTGGGCGTTCGGTCATTGAACCAATATCAAAGGTAAAAACATTATTTTCATTCTTTTCACTTTCACATCCAACGGAAGTTTATCAGAAATCGTCTGTACGCTGTACTCGGCTGGGGACGATTTTTTATAAGCAGTACGTTGCTCCCAACAAACACAAAAAAAGGTATCACCAGCAAACGCTCGTGAAGAATGGTTCGCGCATCCCACAATTGCGCCTTTCAAAAAAAACAATCCCTTTTTTTGTGTGATCAAAGTTTTGGTAGTCGATTTGCTTCGACCTACGCATAAACCTGGTATTTTTTCCCACCATTTCCCTACCTCAAAAGGGTCGTGTTTTCTGGCGAGCATCGTGCTTCACTAACATCCTATTTCCGTAACCCCGTCAAAATCCAACCCCCTTGCAAGTGTATTCTTGCCCACGATCCCCTGATCGTACACAGACGGAGTGAACATTTTTATTGCTTTTTCGGTCAGAAGGTACATATTCCATTCATGAAACTGGGAAATGATTCCTGGAAGAATTTAAGTAAAATATTCATTCATAGGTGAAAAAGGGAAAAACCAAAAAACGCCGATTTTGTAATATATGTTGTAGAATATGAAAATCTAAAGGATACGTATTTTATTTTATCGGCAGCCAAGAGCATTTAAGAGAGTTTTCGAATTTTGAAAATCGACTATACTCCGCTTATCGATTTATAATATGTTGTCGAAGGATCGTCTTTCGAATTATTTTTCTCTAATGGTGAATCATTGGCTGATTTGAATTGTTATGTTTTGATGAAAAAATTAATATTTCTTAAAATTTCTTGGAGGTACAATCAATTGCGGTATCTATAGCATATATTTGCATCTTTGGTTTTCGAATTTTGAAATCGCATGTACTCCGCTTATCGATTTATAATGTGTTGTCGAAGGATCGTCTTACGAATTATTTTTCTCTGAGTGTGAATTATTGGCTGATTTATATTGTTATGTTTCGATCGAAAAATTAATATTTCCTAAAATTTCTTGGAGGTACAATCAATTACGGTATCTATTAGTGCTGCGGCATCGACCTCAAAACATCGATGTTCTATAACATCGATGTTTGAAATAAACGACATCGATGTCGATAAAACATCGGTGAAAAACATCAATGTTTCTAAACATCGATGTTTTTAGAATTTTAAGTGGGATTAGAGAAGAAGCAAAAAAAAATGTTTTTAGCTGAAAGATTGGTGTGAGAAAAAAAAATCTGCCAACAGTCTGGGCGCACCTTTATTATTTTTCCGGCAGAAGTTCGGAACGCGCTCAATTCTAAGATGCGGCGTAGATTACTGTGTGACAAAAAGTTCGGGAAGCGGTTAGACTAGGGCGTAACATATGAATAACATAATTGTGGCATATTCCGGGATGCAGTCTAGGGGTTGAAAGAGGAGAAAAACTTGTAAATAGGTGTTTATTAAACAAGCCCGTGGAAGTTAAAAGATATTCGATTACTGATCAGACCTGAGAGACATAAAAGAATTCCTGAAAAGTATATAATTACTTTACACCCCCTTAGGGGAATTTCAAAAAATCTTGAAAGCACATTCTAGATTGTCATATGGAGAATCCAAAGAATAAAAATGAATTCTTTATTTTGGAAGACCTAGTGGATATGACGAAAACCATGGAAAATATGCTTTCTATTTTCACTGATCATAATTTCTGCCCTCTTTTGAACGCCAATGGATATTCGAATTTTTTTTTTCCTCGAATTAGCTTTTTTAGTTGATTTACATATATGTACAAACCAAGTTTCAACTTTTTAGCATAAGCCGTTCTATAGTTAGGAAAAACAGCCCCACCCCCGTACCATACTATCCCTAAAAAAAATTATATTTTTCTAACATGACACTACTATACAGCCAGTGCAAAAGTATTAGGCACTCACAAATTTTGTATTTTCGTGGTCATAATTCAACCAAAACAAAAGCTAATTCAATAAAATTTTCAGAATTAAATAAAAAATATATTTTGTACAGTTAATATCGGATTGATCCTACGTTGTTCTTCGATTCTTGAAGGCATGCTGGCCACGAGAGCCAGCATGCCTTCTCCAGGGGTCTGGCACCCCTCTGAGTTAATATTGCCCCACTCCTCGATTGTCGCTGTCTCCACCTCACGGAGTGACGTGCAGTGCCTTCCCATGAACTTCAGCTTCAAATAAGACCAAAGGTGCTCAATGGGATTGAGGTCCGGGCTCTGGGCGGCCACTGAAGTACTCTCACTCCATTGTTCTGGAACCAGTTCCGGCTGCGAGCAGCGGTGTGGCAAGTGGCGTTGTCTTGTTGGAATATTACTCCCTCGGCCCCTTCACCGAACAATGAAGCTATCGACGGTAAATAAGTAATGATAGTAAAAGAACAGAAAAAGAGCGTCGCAATCAATGTTTGCGCGATTTTTTTTATTCTGTTAGGGGTGCCTAATACTTTTGCACTTGGCTGTAGCTCTATCTAAATACCAAGTTTAAGGGTTATATTATTACAAATATAATTATCGGAACTTTTTCCTTTTCAACCTCCCGCACCCTCACCCTCTACACCTACATCCCCATTAAGGTTCAATTAGCGCTACTTCTGGTAAAAATTCTAAGCATCTATCTTACCTTGTAAAAGACAGCAACGAACGGGACGAAGTAAAACAACGGATCACACTAGCAAAGAAGGCATATTTCACGGTTCTCCCGATCTTAAAATCGAAAAAAGTGCACAGGCTGAGCAAACTTCGTATATACAAAACCATAATAAGACCCGTGCTACTATATGCAAGTAAAACGTGGACTCTTACCCAAGCGTCTGAAAAATCAATAGACGCTTTTGAACGACGAATTCTTCGAAGAATTTTGGGACCAGTAAGAGAAGGCACTGAATGGCGTATCCGGTACAACAACGAACTGTATAACATCTATGACGACCCAGCCGCATCGACTCTTATAAAATTCCGTAAGCTGCAATGGGCAGGTCATGTGGAGCGAATGGATGACGGAAGAATTCCCAAGCGGACATTGAAAGGTAGAGCTCATTGCAAGCGACCGGTGGGAAACCGCGGAAAAGATACGAGGACTCAGTTGACGCAGATTGCAAATCGCTTCTTAGATGCACAAACTGGAGGACGCGGGCGCTAAACCGAGATGACTTCAGACAATGTATCCTGCAGGCCCGGGCCCGCTTTGGGCTGTCGCGCCATTGATGATCATGATCTTACACTGTTCTTGAGATATGAAATGTGTTTTTTTTTAAAAATTCTTATCCCCTCCACTTCTATGCTTCACATCCCACTTAAAAAATTTTACTTTGATCAATCTTTATTTGTCGACCTTTATACCCAAACCGAATTTTATTTGTCTAGAGCAATTGGTTCGTGAGATATTGTAATCTAAAGTTTTTCACCCTCTATTGTCTATTTCGGCTTTTTTGCGTTTCGAACGCATTATATTTTCCCCACTTCCACACCCTTTGATCAATATTGACAACTTTTATGCAAATGGGTCTACTATCAGAGCTCTATAGAAATTCCAAGTTTCAGCTTCCTATCATAAGCGGTTGCTGAGATCTAGAAACCAAATTTTCCGTCTTAAACGTCTTAAACATCGATGTCGATGTTTTTATAAAACATCGATGTTTGAAAAACATCGAAATAAAAACATCGATGTTAAGAGTACCCGATGTTTTTGCAAAACATCGATGTCGATGTCGCAGCACTAGTATCTATAGCATATATTTGCATCTTTGGTTTTTCGAATTTTAAAATCGCATGTACTCCGCTTATCGATTAATAATGTGTTGTACGGTGGAAATTTTTTAGTGGCGCGAAGAAGTACAGTAGCCGCGCGATTATACGAACACGCGGTTATGAAAACCACGCGGACATATGAACCACCATAATTTTGTATGAAAATTCGACTATATGAACGATGAGTTCATATAATAGAGTTTTACAAATATTTTGGAAGAAAAAATCTAATCTATACCAAATAGAATTAATCCAATGAATTTACACGTATTTGCGAGTTTTTCTATGGTTGGCTGTGAGTTTTTACTGAACTGGTTGTCTTTTGTTTGGATCATATTGAAATTGTCTTTACCGTACAATGGGCAACGGAGAACAATAGCCTCTATGAAGAAATCTTAGCCCTACGTAATATGCGAGAGAAAGCTGTTCTCTCAAATATTAAGGAAGCAAACCAAACAACAATAAAGCAATTTTTTAAATAAAGCACATATGAATTGGAACTACAAAGTGCACTTTTGAAATAAAATAAAAAACTATATATTTTTTTTTAATATTACTATGTTTCATACATATCTCTACGGAAATATATTAGGTTTTATTCAATTATTAATATAATCAGCTTATTTTACTACACCCTTGGTTATATGAATTTTTGATTATATGAATTCGCCTTGCAATCATTAGTTCATATGATCGCGCGGCTACTGTATATGGTTCCTTTCACATTGCGCGGCCACGGCATGGTCGTCGTACGATCGCCGTGTAGCAGCCGTCCGCGCCACTGCAACACGCAGTGACCGTACGGCGACCGAGGACCTAGTTGCCCATGTGATCGTATGTATGCTTTCACAGTGGACGGTGGGCCGTGACGGTTTCATATGTGCATATTGGGAAAATTGCATTGCACTGCATACAATTCAATCAAGACAAGTGAACAGACGGTTGAAATAGCACGGTCCATTGGGATAGATATTTTGTTCCAGTTTAAATTATTATTTTATAATAATTTTAGCAAGTGGTAGGAACAAATTCGTGCAAAAACCGTGCATAAACCGTATAGTGTGAATGACTGCTCAATTTGAGTTTGGCCGTACGGTTTCTCGCCGTACGGCTCAAACCGTGCAGTGTGAACCGAGCCGAAGGCTGCTACACGGCGGCCGTACGGCGACCGTGCCGTGGCCGCGCAATGTGAAAGGGACCATACACTTCTTCGCGCTACTAAAAAATTTCCACCGTACGGCGTGAAACCGTATGGCGAAACCGTGCAGTGTGAAACTAGCCTAAGCCTATTATTTTTGGTAATATTCATAGCTTCCTTTGTTTTCCATGAACAGTTTTTTCGCAGAAGCACCAATAATATAAAATCTAATACTTCTTCACGATGCTTATTGCACGAATTTGTTGTATCAAACCAATGAGGAAAGTTTTCGTTGGTTTCGTTAATACAAATATTTAAAATTGTTTGTTTTATGTTCAATATAGACCAGTTATTATTAAATAACCGCTCATAAATATCGAAAAGTAGTTCACATATTTTGAAAAAATTATCAGAAGGTGCTTGCAAGTGCATTTGTTCGGTCAATGTACGGCGGAATAATCTTTGTTTATTATTAAGAATTCGCTAGGTAAGGACAAAAACTCACCAGTTTTGATCATTGTATTGGCGCAGGTGTTACAATGCAGTTTTCGTAAAATAATTTTTGAAATTGCGTAGCCAATAAAACACCGCTTGCCATTACTTTCAACCAAAAAATCGCCGCGATGCTGTAGCTCTACATTTTCATTTGGCAACAATACATCAGAATCTTCGATTTGCTCAATAACAATAGGCTTTGTGGTAAAGTTGTTATAAATTAGCTCCATTATTTCTGTGACACTTTCGCCTTCTACCCAATCCAGGGGTCCTATCATGAAACTTTTTTCGCGGCGGATCGCTTTCGCTTTCGCAATTCGGTATCACGAAATCACTTTTCCGCCTTGAGGCGAGCAAAGCGCGGCATCATGAAAATCAAAAGCGAATAGAGGTGACAAAATCCGCCTGTCATCCGACACATCTCGAGCTGTCGTAAACGGAGGCGAGTGAACGAGATTCTCTTCATAAAGTGCTGTGGTCGTTGTTTAGTTACGATAATAAATATGTAAGTCTGATATTTGTGTTGAAAATGAGTTTTTGAGTATAATGAATTCTTTAAGGGGTTTCGAAAACGGCAGGAAATCAATTCGACATATTAGTTGAGTTCATAGAGGAAAACGAAGGCATCGGCAAGTGCTGTCTTAATTTAATCCATTTCTCGCGATAATTTATTTGAGTCGACCGTTTAAACGAAATTTCGACAACTGACACTGGAAAGTCATTTGAAATCTCGCACAGAAAACTGGAATGAACGACTTTCCCAGGCACTTCAAATAGCGAAAGCGATAGCGCCTGGTTTCGTGAACCGAGAAAGCGAAGCGCTTCCCTTTGGTAAGGGCGGATTTTTGCACTAGCGGATGCGACTTCATGATGGGGCCCCAGGGCTATGTCCTCATCATCTATACAATTTTTTATAAAAGACGCATTCAAAATTTTTATGGACGTAACTCTTGCAATGAGATGATTGAATTCGAAAACGGAAGGATTTCTATTATTCCCTCCTTTTGACCGTATCTGCGCAAAGAGATTTTCAATAGGGTCTTGGTTCAATCGTGCAGTTAGTAAATATTATGCCTTATTGGATGCTATCATGTCTTCTCCCAACAATAAAACTGCATTTATCGATTGAATTAAGCCATTAATGCAAAAATTATTTTTTCTTTTCATCAATTTTAAATTTTCCAAATATGATAAACTTTCTATTAAGAAATTATATATATGGTTTTTGTATTTTAATGGTGTTTTAAATAGATTACTATCGGAAACATTTCTACTATTCAAGCAATCAAGAATTTTGTCCAACTTTGAGACAAACTTTTCTGTTGCATCAGCCTTTTCCAATAAATCTGAAGAAAATTTTCCAAGTCTTGTACAAGTTTTTAAGCCTAAGGCTACACTCCTACTAAAAACTTGTGTTGCGAATTTGACTCTCATTTTATCAAATGTCCCTGGATATATGTGATTTTTAGTTAATTTTGGACAAATTTTAACTAAATCCGATTGATCCATGGAAGTATCATAAACTAATTCCCTTCGTATTTTGACTTCATCAAAAATTAACACACAATCTTTAGCAAATGAATCCATATCAAAAACGATCCGCTTTAAGTTGCTCAAAAGGTCTGTATTGAAGCCAGGATGTAGTTTTTTTAAAGGACTCCAACGATATAATGACGATTTTGAGGGTAATGTAAGGCCTAAATTTTCGCGCATAAACAAATATGTTGAATTTGATTTGAAGTTAATATTCTGTGCAATAAGCTTCTGCTTCTCAGTCCACTCTTTCGTTTTAGACCTTTCTATTAAAAGCATTTTACAAAATTCTTTAGAATACTCATTTACTTTCTGTAAACGGTCTATTCTATCTTCAAGGCTTAATTCACACTGCTCTTTTTTTAATTTTTTTAATTCCAATGTCAACGTATGGTTCAAACTTTCTAGTTCATTAGTCCTCTTGAACAGTTTATCATACTTCTTTTTATAAAATGTTAAATTTTGTTGGTTCTTAAGGCAAACTAAAGCCTCATCCATCATACTGTTTGTTTCTTTGCTTTTATCAAAGAAACTGGCGATTTTTCAAAATCATTCAATGTCGCTAGTTCCTTTTTCGAACTAAATGCAGATGTATAGCATCGTATCTGTCTGCTAACCTGATCTTCTTCTCCACATTTGACGGAATTTTGAAAGACTGCAATAGGTGGATCAATTTCAAATTTTGTATCATCATTAACATGAAATTCAAATACTCGAGAACTTTTCGGAATGTTCAATGTAGGGAGTGCACCATGAGATAATTTTTTTTTACAAATTAACTTTGGCTCAAAATGTTGAGAGCAAACTAACTTATTTTTAGTTTGTTCAGCACTGTCTATATTGCAAGCTGATATCCACTCATCTTTCCTTTTCTTTTCTGTCGGAAACATAAATAATTGAAAATTTTTACTGTTGCCGACGCATTCAGAAATACAGCAACGCCTAATTTTTTTCTTCTTGCTATAGAGCGGCTCATTCTCAACTTCATGATTCAAAAAAAGGACAGGAATGGTAAATTTTTTTAATCGTTGACTTCCCTTAAAACTGCATTCAAAATGTTTCTCACAAACAAATTTTTGGTTCGCTTCATCTTCAGTTATTTCACAATTACTTACCCATTTCTTCCGAAGATCGAAGCACTTGGGAAATCTAAATAATTTACTGTTTGAAGAACAATTGCTGCAACTACTAACACAGCAACGCTCATAACGTTTTCGACTTGAAGACGGTTTAGCCGTGAAAACGGCTTATTTTTGACTATTACTCTCAATAATATACTATGTAAATATATAATATAACTAGCCGCGTACCGCGGCTTCGCTCGCTACGCTCACGTTGTTCTATCGTCCCTGTTTCTCCCGTTGATCCCGTTTCTCCGGTTGATCCATTGGTCCTGTTCCTCCCGTTTCTCTCGTTGATCCATTGGTCCTGATTCTCTCGTTGCTCCTGTTTCTCTCAATGCTCCTGTTACTCCCGTTGCTCCCATTTCTCCCGTTGCTTCTGTTACTCCATCCTTTATCAACAATCTTCTATCCAACACCTTCCAACCCTACATCATCCATTATCATCTATCCATCATCTACCATCCTATATCTACCATCCACCATCCCTTTGCCACCATTCTCTATCAACCATCCTCCATCCACCATTCATCATTCTCCATCCTCCATGTTCCACCCTATATCCACCATTCACCATCCCATATCCAACATCCACCATCCTCCATCAATTATCTTCATCCACCATCCTCCATCTAAAATTTTCCATTCCCCATCCACGTTCGTTCTGCTCGAACTTGTGAAATATGTATGCGTCTGTGCTGAGCATCTCGTACGCGCTCTTCAACAGTTTGACTCGCACGAATATTCGCAACCCTTTTTGCATTACGACTCCGTTGTGCAATGTTTGATCTCCTGATTGGCGGCATATTGCCAATCAATCAATCCGAAGACCGCTTGCTGGAAAAAATTGCGGAGAATTCTAAAAATCCACTTGGATTCACTGTTTCACTGTTGTTGTTTTCACTGTTTCACAAATCACCGAAAAATTGAATTACAAACGAACTCGATTAACTCAACAATGGCGTGCTTCTCGCACGGACAATTGTACCTCGCCTGTAGGAAGCACATGGCCACATGGTCATACATATCCATATACATCCATATCTTTATACATAAAAAAAAATTCCGGACGAACGGAAATCAAAACACATGGACACATGGCATCCATATACATTTACATATTTTTGTATATATGTATGTATATGTATGACCATTTGGCCCTGTGTTTTGATTTGCGTTCGTCCGGAATTTGTTTTTTATGTGTAGAGATAGCAGAGACTATTCCGAAGAAAAAAAAATCCATGGAAACCGGTTGAATAGTTGCGAACAAACGAAAAAATTTCTTCATACAAAATGTACTGAAAATGAAATTTTCTAAATTTTCCATTTTTTGGGAAAATTTGCAATTTTTGACTCCGTTAGGAGCTAAGTTGGGCCCTAACGAACACATCAAATAAATTTGAGCCAAATCGGACGAACGGTTGCTGAGTTACACGTGAAAAAATTTCTCCATACAAAATGTACTGAAAATGAAATTTTCCAAATTTTCTATTTTTCGGGGAAATTTGCAATTTTTGGCTTCGTTAGTATATAAGTTGGGCCCTAGCGAACACATCATATAAATTTAAAATCGGACGAATGGTTTCAGAAAAAAATCGGGAATTAGTGAAAATCAAAAATCACAAGAAAATTTTTATCAACAACTATCACCAACTGCAAAACAGACTCAACGCACCCATAAGAACCTATACCTCTTTTTTTTATAATCTCTCGCACACAAGCAGCTCGCTCAAAACAGTTGGCTACAAAATAAAGCGCCGGAACTTTCAATAACCGCTGGAGTTCGGTCGTTGAAATGAAAGCTCTTTCGCTGCTCGAACGCCACTTGGGACATCTTATACATTCTATTGTCTTTGGTTTTAGTGACTTACCGAATCAGCGATTCTGGACGTATGTAAGAAACCTACTAAGTCACTCACACTGTCACTTGTATTCCCCTAGCTTATATCTGTGAATTCATTCCGGTGATCTATCCTTTTTTAGAACATTTTCGAGCTATATTAAATCGCGTGCTTTTAGGATAGTTTTGTATTTTAGTTTCGAAATTCAACCGCACAAGAATTACTTTCGAGCCAAATTGACTCTATTTTTTTTTTTAAGGATACTGAACTGGTGGTTAGCCTTTAATACACTGTATTGTACAATCCAGTCAGCTTAGGAATGGGAGGTCAGAAATCGGGCCGGGTGTGGCAGTGTAATAGTTGGTGTTAATAATTTTGAGTGCTGTTTTTGGCTATGATGTGATCTACCAGAACAGCAATGAGGACGACGTAGAGTGACATCAAATATTAAACGGTGAAGCACACGGAGCTGAACAAAGTATTGCTGATCAAGAAGATTACTACGAGTTAATAGATGAGAGTATAAATAAGCTGTTGTTCCTCACAACTAATAATAAGTCATGCCAGTCGTTCGGTCATGACTCAATCGGCATTTTTTCGCGACATAAACAAAGTAGCGAGTCGATCATGCCGGGTAATCCGATACCCTACCTGGCCCGTAGTAATTTTGACGTCATGATACTCAAATTGCAAGTAAAGCAAGACGGGGATTCCGTCCGCTTTGCTTTGTAGTGTCATGCCGTAGAATGTGCTACGGTCCAAGGTACCCGGAATGGTCGGATTGCTGTTTGTTTTGCGCACATTGCACCGTGAGAATTGTGCAATGTTTCGACCCACAAATGAGTGTATTGCATTAATACGAATTGAACTATTTGTGAGTCGCCAGAAAATGCCGATTGATCATAAGCATTTATTTATGAGTTGAACGACTGGCCCAAATAGTAATTACTTAAGTTAGCATTAAAATAGTATTTAAGTTCTCGTAAGTGATAAAGAAGTGTGCAGTATTTTTTAAACCAACCAGAACGAATAAACGGCAGAAGTATTTTTTAAACTCTAATCACCAAGACCTTTTTATTCTTTTTACAGGTAGAAACCAATTTATATCTGACTTATTTTCAAGAACAATTAACTCAAACCTGGCTAGTCGCTTCACGTTGGAGTCCTTAGGCGCCATAGACTAGCCAGGCACTCTTTTACTGTATTATTTATAATACAGTATTGTTATTGATTTTTAAAAAAAAAAAATTTGCTGCCCTCAAAATTTGTTTGTCCACGTTTCATGACTAGTAGACGCGAAAAAAGCAATAAAAATTTTCACTCCGTCTGTACCCCGTACGCCGTACGTCGACCGCCCCAAAATCTTTGAAGGCTCGTAGCTCTCAAACCAGTGGAGCTATTAAATTAAATTTTTTTCTAAGAATAGACTTGGTAGACCCCTTGAATTGACATTATTTTCAGGGGAGGAGGTGTAAGGGGGAAGGCGGGGTAAGCGTTTTAGACGAAAAATTTAGGTTTCTAGATCTCAGGAACCGCTTGTGTTAGAAAGCTGAAACTTAGAATTTCTATAGAGCTTTGATAATGGACCCATTTGCAAAAAAAAACAGGTGTGGGAATGGAGGGGGAAGCAATGCGTCCGAAACGCAAAAAAGTCGAGATCGACACATTCTAAAATCCATATCTCCTAAACCGTTAATAGCAAGCAATTAAAACTTAACAAATATCTGTAGTTATACTAGGAGAATAGATTGAAACAAAATTTTTGCGTGGGGGTAGTGACGTACGGGGGTGGGGGTTGAAATACTTAACATTACAATATCTCCCAAACCAGTGGCAACAGAAAAACAAAATTCGGTTTGGATACAAAGCTTGATAAATAAAGATTGCTCAAAGTAAAATCTTTGAAGGGGGCGGGGGAGTACGTAAGTGGAGGGGATAAGAATTTTTCAAAAATAACACGTTTCATATCAAAATAACAGTGTAAAATGGTTGCTTCAAATTTTTACCTGAAGTAGGCCTAACAGAACCCTAGTAGGGAAAAAAAGTTTGGGGGTGTGGGTGTAGAGGGTGAGGGTGGGGAAGGGTGAGAAAGAAAAAGTTCCGATGCTTATATCTTAATAATCTATAATGATAGGAAGCTGAAACTTGGTATTTAGATAGAGCTATAGTAGTGGCATGGTGGAAAAATAAAATTTTTTTTAGGGGTAGTATGGTACGGTGGTGGGGGGTGTTTTTCCCAACTTTAGAACGGCTTATGCTGTTAAGTTGAAACTCGGTACGTATATGTAAATTAACTAGAAAAGTAATTCTGATAAAAAAAAATTTGAATATTCATTGGCGTTCAGAAGGGGGGGGGGGCAAAAAAAAATATCGGTTAGTATAAAATGCATATATTTTCACGATTTTCGTCATATCTACTAGGTCTTTCGAAATATTGAGTTCATTTTTTTTCTACGGATTCTTCACGTGAATACCTAGAAAGTGTTTTCAAGATTTTTTGAAATTCGACCCCTAAGAGGGTGTAAACTGGTTGTATACTTTTTCATGAATTCCACCATGTTTCTCAGGTCTGGTCATATATCGAATATCTTTTCACTTCCCCAGGCTTGTTTAATAATCACCTATTTTTAAGTTTTGTTTTTTTCAACCTCTAGACCGCATCCCGGAATATGACCCAATTATTTAATTCATATGTTACACCCTTTTCTAACCGCTTCCCGAACTTTTTGTTAGGTTTTCAGTCACATAGTAACATACATCGCATCCCCGAATTGAACGCGTTCTGAACTTCTGCCGGAAAAATAATACAGTTGCGCCCAGACTGTTGGCAGATTTTTTACATTGGCACTCAGGTGCCACGAGTAAAAGAAACAATCTTCACATTCATCAGACAGGCGCTGCTCGTAGGACAAGATCACGAGCATTCGTTGACCACTTCATTTGGCGCAGCCAGTAGGATTCCTCCTGGTATATGTTCATCATATACTTGGTCGGAATTTGAATTTTTTTTTTTTTTTTTCGTTTCTCATTGTTCAACCTGTTAGTATTCCCTTTATTCCTATGGGTATACTTAACAGTCGTATCACTACTTATCGGCATAGGGCCGATAGTAAAAAATACGGAATTTAATTCACCCAGCAACGAATGACTGTAACCCAAGTCGGAATGATGGCTTGTTGGCATAGTGTCGACAATGCATACATTAGCCTTCAGCAGTAACCTTTTTCTAATTTCTTCCAAATCAGTGATTTGAAACCTAACTGAAAACCTAACAAAAAGTTCGGGAAGCGGTTAGAAAAGGGTGTAACATATGAATTAAATAATTGGGTCATGTTCCGGGATGCGGTCTAGAGGTTGAAAAAACTAAACTTAAAAATAGGTGATTATTAAGCAAACCTGGGGAAGTAAAAAGATATTCATTATCTGATCAGACCTGAGAAACATGGTGGAATTCATGAAAAAGTATACAACCACTTTACAATCCCTTAGGGGTCGAATTTCAAAAAAATCTTGAAAACACATTCTAGGTATTCACATGAAGAATCCGTAGTATAAAAATGAATTTAATATTTCGAAAGACCTAGTAGATATGACGAAAATCGTGAAAATATATGCATTTTATATTAACCGATATTTTTTTTTGCCCCCCCTTCTGAACGCCAATGAATATTTTAATTTTTTTTTATCAGCATTACTTTTCTAGTTAATTTACATATACGTACCGAGTTTCAACTTCCTAGCATATGCCGTTCTGAAGTTAGGGAAAACACCCCCCACCACCGTACTACCCCTAAAAAAAAAATTATTTTTCCACCAAGCCACTACTATAGCTTTATCTAAATACCAAGTTTCAGCTTCCTATCATTATAGATTCTAAAGATATAAGCATCGGAACTTTTTCTTTCTCACCCTTCCCCACCCTCACCCTCGACACCCACACTCCCAAACTTTTTTTCCCTACTAGGGTTCTATTAGGCCTACTTCTGGTAAAACTGTTATTGAGATATGAATCGTGTTTTTTTTGAAAAATTCTAATCCCTCCCACTTCCGTGCTCTTCCACCCCCTTCAAATATTTTACTTTGAGCAATCTTTATTTATCAAGCTTTATACTCAAACCAAATTTTGTTTTTCTGGTACCATTGGTTTGTGAGATATCGTAATCTAAAGTTTTTCACCCCCACCCCCGTACGCCACTACCCCCACCCAAAAATTTTGTTTCAATCTACTCTCCTAGTATAACTACAGATATTTGTTAAGTTTTAATTGCTTGCTATTAATGGTTTAGGAGATATGGATTTTAGAATTTGTCGATCTCGGCATTTTTGCGTTTCGGACGCATTATTTCCCCCTCCACTCCCACACCCCTTCACCCATATCTGTTTTTTTTTTGCAAATGGGTCCATTATCAAAGCTCTATAGAAATTCTAAGTTTAAGCTTTCTAACACAAGCGGTTCCTGAGATCTAGAAACCTAAATTTTTCGTCTAAAACGCTTACCCCGCCTTCCCCCTTACACCTCCACCCCTGAAAATAATGTCAATTCAAGGGGTCTACCAAGTCTATTCTTAGAAAAAAATTTAATTTAATAGCTCCACTGGTTTGAGAGCTACGAGCCTTCAAAGATTTTGGGGCGGTCGACGTACGGCGTACGGCGTACAGACGGAGTGAAAATTTTTATTGCTTTTTTCGCGTCTACTAGTCATGAAACGTGGAAAAAAAAATTTTTAGAGCAGCAAATTTTTTTTTTTTTAAAATCGATAACAATACTGTATTATAAATAATACAGTAAAAGTTAGGGAAGCGGTTAGAATAGAGTGTAACATATGAATTATATAGTTGGGCCATATTCCGGGATGCGGTCTAGAGGTTGAGAAAGGAAATACTTAAAAATAGGTGATTATTAAACAAGCCCGTGGAAGTGAAAAGATATTTGATATCTGATCAGACCTGAGAGATATGGTGGAATTTATGAAAAAGTATACAACCGCTTTACACCCCCTTAGGGGTTGAATTTCATGCCACGACAATAGCTCTATCTAAACACCAAGTTTCAGCTTCCTATCGTTATAGGTTCTTAAGATATAAGCATTGGAACTTTTTCCTTCTCACCCTTCTCACCTTCCCCACCCTCAACCTCTCCACCCCCACTCCAATTTTTTTTCCCTACTAGGGTTCTATTAGGCTTACTTCTGGTAAAAATTTGAAGCATCTATCTTACACTGTTCTTGAGATATGAAACGTGTAATTTTTGAAAAATTCTTATCCCCTCCACTTCTATGCTCCCTTACCCCCCTCAAAAATTTAACTTCAGATAACCTTTTACTTTATTATTTTAATAATTAAAAATTGTGATTGATTTTAAAAAAAAAAAAATTTGCTACCCTCAAAATTTTTATTTTCACGTTTCATAACTAGTAGACGCGAAAAAAGTAATAAAAAATTTCAGTCCGTCTGTCCACCGCACGCCGTACGCCGTACGGCGTCCGCCGTACGCAAGATCGTTTGGAGGCTCGTAGCTGCCAAACTATTTGAGATATTAAATTGAAATTTTTTTTAACAAAAAGACGGAGTAGGCTCCTTGGAGTGACCAAATTTTTAGGGGTGGGGTGTGAGGAGGAAGGAGGGGGAAGTGATTTAGACCGAAAATAATGGCTTCTAGATATCAGTAACCCCTAATGATAGGAAGCTGAAACTTGGAATTTCTATAGAGCTCTGATAGTAGACCCATTTGCAGAAAAACTGTCAATGATTAAGGGGTGTGGGAGTGGGGGGAAATGTAATGCGTCCGAAACCCAAAAAAGGCGAGATAGACACATTCTAAAATCCATATCTCCTAAACCGTTAATGGCACACTACGCAAACTTAAAAAATATTTGTAGTTATACTATGTTCTCCTAGAAGAAAAATTTTGGGTGGGGGAAGTTATGTATGGGGGAAAAACTTTAGAATATCTCATGAACCAATGTCTCTAGAAAAATAAAATTCGGTTTGGGTATAAAAGTCGACAAATAAAGATTGATCAGAGTAAACATTTTTAAGTGGGAGGTGGAGCATAGAAGTGGAGAGGATGAGAATTTTTCAAATCAAACAAATTTCATATCTCAAGAACAGTGTAAGATAGATGCTTAGAATTTTTACCAGAAGTAGCGCTAATTAAACTCTAGTAGGGAAAAAAGTTTTGGGGTTGAGTGTGTAGAGGGGAAGGGTGGGGGAGGGTGAAAAGGAAAAAGTTCCGATGCTTATATCTTGAGAACTTGTAATGATATAACCCTTAAACTTGGTATTTAGATAGAGCTATAGTAGCGGAATGTTGGAAAGATATAATTTTTTTTAGGGGTAGTATGCTGCGGGGGTAGGGGGTGTTTTTCCTAACTATTAAACAATTCATGCTAGAAAATTGAAACTCGGTGTGTGTTTGAACTTCAAATACGTTACATTGAAATTACACATTAAATTTGAAATTCAAACATGCGCGCGTAAACGCTACTCACCACGGCGTGAACTTGATGCACAATTTCACGTGCCACTGTGGTCCAGTAGAGTTGGCGCCGGTTATCCGTCGAAAGGATAAACGGTGCATAAAGCTTACCGGCCCTATAAAAGGCCCGGCCGCCGTTGATTCGGCCTCTAGTCGATTATTCAATCACTAAGCAAATTTGGAGAAGCGTTCCGCTCGGCTGATTTCAGCATTTCATTATTTAAAAAAGGTATAACCATTTCCATTGCGGAATTTCATTAGGGATTGTTGTTTTTGCTGTTGCAGCAGAAAACAATCTTTCATGGGAAATACGCATTGCATTTCTTATTTTGTACCAGCCAAGCTGGTTGAACGGTCTGGCATCCCGTAATTGCCACTTCCAAAAAAAAAGGAAAATAATTCTGCGAACCCCGGCGTGTCATCGAAGTACTTTTATTTCGGAGGCAATTATTTTTTTTCTTCAACCATTTCTTTCGTCTGTTTTTTTTTGATTTAGCGTCACCACCACACATTCCAAAATCTTACCTTCGCAACCTCGTTGCATCCACCCCATCCGCAATTCCTATATTGCACAAAAAAGGCACATTCGTGTTCATGGTCCGTCGAGCCGGATAGTTGACGAGACCGAAGGTAGAATTGTCCAATTTTACGCTCATCTCAAGGGAAACCTACGAAAAATCCGAAAATTCCGCGATTTCGCGCAACATTCAGGTAGCATAATTATTGGTGACCCCGATGTGGTTCATTTTTCACATGCACCAAAACTGAAATTCTTCGTAATTTCACATGAAGCGAAAATTTCCTATTTTCGCACTAAGCCGAATGTTCCGTACATTTGCACAAAGTAATTCCGTCGACATCTAGCGTACGGAATTTACATTCAAAGCTGAAAATCCGTTTTTTCACATCAAATCGAATTTCCTGTAAATTCGCAAATCAAGTCCGTCGACACATCACCGAACGGAACTTATCAAAAATTCAAAAACGAAATTCTCGGCATTTTGAATAACACAGTTCTGTTGGCATATCGCCGTACAGAATTCACAAAGCACAAATCAAGTGCTTGACAAAAACTTGCAAAAATTTGTTCCGACGGCACAGCACCGTATGGAACTTGTAAACAAATCAGCTGAAATTCCCGTCGGCAAGTTATCGAACTCAATTTCGTCGACTCCTAGCCGTACGAAAGTAAGAAATTCAGCCCGACATTCCCGTGTTTTCGTAAGTTCAACTCCGTCGGCACATCGTCGTATGGATATCACAAAACACAAAAACAAGCCGAATTTCTCATAAATTCGCACAAGTAATTCCGTCGACATCTAGCGTACGGAAGTTACACACAACACCGAATTTCTCATAAATTCGCACAAGTAATTCCGTCGACATCTAGCGCAAGGGCGCCCATAGAACTTCTTCCAGGGGGGGGCAAGCCAAAAGTTTTATTAAATAACGCCCCACTCCTTTTAGAATCTGAACTTATGGTTGAAATTTTTAAATTAAGTTCGTTAACGGGCATAATCGTTCTACTCCTTCAGGTCCAAACAGAGGCCTTAAAACATGCGTTCAAGAATATGATAACTTCGGAACGCTTAAATCGCTCAAATCCCAGTCATGAAGGTGCTTGTACACGAGCAATTTTTAAAACAATTAATTGTCCGACGAATATTGCCAAAACTAGTGGAGCGATTAATGGAGCAATACAGGGCAATATCATGCTAGTTGCGGCAATATTTCCACAATGTGGCAATGTTTTTATAGATTGCTGATATTTCTCGCCCTATACTCGTAGTTTCTGTATTTGCGAAAAAATGTTATCCCTTCCACTTCCATGCTTCATCACCTCCTTAAAAAATTTTACTTTATTTGTCAAACTTTATACAAAAACAGAATTTTATTTTTAAAGTGCAATTGGTTAGTGAAATATTGTAATCAAAAGTTGTTAACCCCCCCCCCCTCCCCCCTCTCTTGAGGTATACTTTTCCAGTAATTCTGCCATATCGCCCAGCCCTGATATGATATCGACTTTTTTCTTCACTTTCATGGGCTTGCGTAATAATCGCATAAAACTAGCTTTAAACACGTTTTCACGAATTCCTTAATTTCTATTAGAAGTGGTAAGAAGTTGAATCGGTTTTTACTTTCTCGTGCTGTCTTTTTATTTATCTATTAACTCTTTTCAGGATTTTTGAATATTACACCCCCAAAGTGGGTGTAAGTAGGTTGCATATGTTTTCACAGATTCTTACATATTGCTTAAATCTGATAATATATTAAATTCCATTTTAATTCCTTTGGTTTCCTATATAAGTGCCAAAAAGTCAATTTCAGTATTTTTAGATATTCAATCCTAAGGGATGTAAGAGCGTTGTATGTTTTTTAAAGCTTCGACGTATTTCTTAAAATTGATGTGATATTTGATCGCTTTTCACTTCCACAGACTTTTTATATAATCGCCTACAAACCCATTTCCTAGGGTTTGCATATGTTTTCACAATTTTTGCCATCCCTTAGTTCTGATCAGATATGAAATTCGTTATTTCTATTTTAACTACCTATGTATTTTTATTTTTAAAATAAAATCAATTTTCCAAGAAGAGTCATAATCTCGAAGCAATTGATGATATACTCCGATTTTGATCGCTCCCGAACTTCGACCTGAAAAATAATTAAGTTTCACCCAGACTATTGGCAAATTTTTAAACCGATAACATTACTTTATTGTTAAAATAATAAAGTAAAATATATTTGATATCAGTGGCAGAACCAGGATCTTACTGTTGGGGTGTCAGAATTTTTTTTAATTTGTTTATTTCATTTGATAAAGTTCTGTCTGAATTTAGCTACATACCTGCCCTTAGCAAAAAAAGGGTCACCTGAAGAAGGGGTCATATTGTTTTCATCTAATTATGGGTTATTCCATCAAGAATCGCCAAAGTTGTGACCTTACCATTTCGGATTCTTTTCAAAATTTTGTACTTGAAGAATAAGTGAAAAAAATAGTTGATATTCATGGTTTGGTTTCTCATTTTTTAACTAACAAAAACAATAACAATCTTTAAATAAGCCCGACTTTATTATTCAAAGATAAAAATTACCAGAGATATGCACTTTCAAAGAGGATTCGGACATCGTTTTTGGGAAATTTTTAACATACTATAACTAACAAAAAAAATGAGATAGAAGCCTAAAAATTGAAATCAAATTTTTTTCACGAATTCTTCGAGTACACAAAATTTCAAAAGAATCGGCTATGATAAGGTCACACTTTTGGTGATTCTTGATTAAATTACCCTTTTTCTATAAAATAATTCAGAATCACTATAATGCTCTTTAATTTTTTTGACCATTGAAATTCCAATTTGATTTTTTGGTGAAAAACAGTATAACCTTCAAAATATAAAAAAAACGTATTTGGAAATATTCAAGGATAAATGAAAAAATCGTTATCATTGAAAAAAATGTTAGTTCTTAAAGTACAAAAACGTTAGAAAAAAGTAACGAAAAATCTTGTAAAACATAGGCTTAGTCGTTCGAAATACACTGCGGTCTGCTATGTTGTGCCAGATTCTTCTTCAGTACGCGGTCTTGGTCAATACCGAAAAAGGGCTAATTATCTAATTCTAAAGCTAGATTTGATATTCATTTTAGTATCACTACTAAGAACTAAAGTCGAGGCATGAAAGATGTGTACAATAATGGTAATGGTAAAATAGTTGCAACAAAGTTTGGTATATAAAATATTTGATTTTTCTCAACTTTAAGTGATGGTCAAACCCAGGGGGGGGGGGCAAGTGCCCCTTCTTGCCCCTACCTGTGGGCGCCCAAGATCTAGCGTACGGAATTTACATACAAAAGCCGAATTTTTCATAAATTCGCACAAGTAATTCCGTCGACATCTAGCGTACGGAAGTTACACACAACAGCCGAATTTCTCATAAATTCGCACAAGTAATTCCGTCGACATCTAGAGTACGGAATTTACATACAAAAGCCGAATTTTTCATAAA
The DNA here is from genome assembly GCA_949128065.1 of Beris chalybata. Taxonomy (NCBI): domain Eukaryota; kingdom Metazoa; phylum Arthropoda; class Insecta; order Diptera; family Stratiomyidae; genus Beris; species Beris chalybata. Next base: position 86,090,809 of record OX421897.1, on the reverse strand, counting down.
TTCGCACAAGTAATTCCGTCGACATCTAGCGTACGGAAGTTACACACAAAAGCCGAATTTTTCATAAATTCGCACAAGTAATTCCGTCGACATCTAGCGTACGGAAGTTACACACAAAGGCCGATTTTTTCATAAATTCGCACAAGTAATTCCGTCGACATCTAGCGTACGGAAGTTACACACAAAAGCCGAATTTCTCATTAATTCGCACAAGTAATTCCGTCGACATCTAGCGTACGGAATACACAATCAAAAAGCCGAAGTTTTGGTAAACTCGCAACAGCAACTCCGTCGGCACACCACCGTACGGAATCCAGCCAAAATTCAAGCTCAAATCTACGTGATTTAGCTCATAGCAATTCCGTCGGAACACCGCCGCACGGAATTCACTAACAAACAACCCGAAATCTCCGTGATTTTGCGCAATTCAAGTCCCGTCGGCATCTCACTGTACGGAACTAACAATTAAACCACACGCTGAAATCCCCGTGATTTCGCAAATTTAACTCCGTTCGGCACTTTGCCGCACGGAAAGCACAAAACATAAAATTCAGCCGAAATCTCCGCGAATTTGTGCACCGTAACTCCGTCGGCACATCACCGTACGGAAATCACAAACTACAAAACTCAACCGAAATCTCCGTGATTTCACGCAAACCAATTCCGTCGGAATCCCACCGTACGGAACTCGCAAACATTCAATTCGAAATCTCCGTGATCTCGAAAAAATAGCTTCCGACGACACACCATCGCACGGAACACATAAGTCGCATCTGCGACAATTTCACGCAATTCCGCCGACAATTTATCGAGCGGAATCAAAAAAAACCAACCGAAATCTCCGCGATTTAAAACAAAATCATTCCGTCAGCAATTCACCGTACGGAAATTACACAAGACACACAGTCAACACGAAATCACATTCGTACTTCACGAAACTACGACAACTCCGCACGATTCCGTCACAATTTATTGCACGGAATTCACTAGCCACGGCCTGAAATTTCCGTGATTTTGTGTAAACGTTGTCTAGCGGCACGCCACCAGTAGAACAACAAAACTTGCTCCCAACAAGCAATTTTGTCGACCTTCGAGCCGGCACGCAAAAAAAAAATTGTCGACAATCAAGCGGCAAAAATTTTTAAGTAAACAAGCAATCGAGGTATTTCGAACAACATCGCGCGTTGTCGGCCGATTCCTTGTAAACTCAAAACAAACCGGCCCACGTTCTCTCATAGAACCTCGCACATTTTCGATCGTTTGTCTGTGTTGCACGTGCATTGCACTATTCACAGGCCATGGAGCAAGCGATAGAGAAACAAACAGGTTTTTTTGCCCTCGTACGACACGTACGATTATTAAGGATCATCCGATAGCGCAAGAAACGTCGCTGGGCTGGATCTTATTTGGAAAAATGCCACAAAATGCAATAAACCACAAAACAAAATTCACCGGGCTCGCTGTAAACTCACTCTTCAGCAAGCTTGAAGATACGGCAGCCATACAGGTAGATTCTATCACGAATCAGGAAGAGAAAAGTCACTGTCATCTGCGAGTTACACCAGACCGCAGTATAGAACGGCCTCCGCCCGCTCCACACGATAACAAACGGCAATTGCCACTCACGCCAGGCCGCTGTTTAGATGAACAAACACACTCAACAAAAACACGACAATCACTACAACCGTCTTTCAACATCATCAATCGCAAACAGAGACCCACTTGTGGTCTAGTGACCTTTGACGTCACCTACGACGAACTAAACACGATCCCATGGAGTCAGTACAGGTCTTTCAAACGACCGATATACACACTATTTTTTAACGGCGGGGATAAGGTGCGTGTTCGCTTCGCAAAGGGGAAGACAACGTGGTTCGCGTTAAAACGCAAGCACCAACACTAGATGCATCACATCTTGAATTTTATTTTATTTTATTTTTTTTTCTTCCGCATTCTATCTTGATATTTTTATTATTTTCATTTTTTATTGTTTTTAGTTTTATTATCTTAAATTTTTCATTTTTTATTTTCTTGTTTCATTGCATCTATCATCATCTATAATACTGCTATAGACAAGTAATCGGTTTTTTTTCATTTGGTTCATTCATTTTCCTTTTCTTTTTTTTTTGTTGCGCCCGGGAGAATGTTTGAACTTCAAATACGTTACATTGAAATTACACATTAAATTTGAAATTCAAACATGCGCGCGTAAACGCTACTCACCACGGCGTGAACTTGATGCACAATTTCACGTGCCACTGTGGTCCAGTAGAGTTGGCGCCGGTTATCCGTCGAAAGGATAAACGGTGCATAAAGCTTACCGGCCCTATAAAAGGCCCGGCCGCCGTTGATTCGGCCTCTAGTCGATTATTCAATCACTAAGCAAATTTGGAGAAGCGTTCCGCTCGGCTGATTTCAGCATTTCATTATTTAAAAAAGGTATAACCATTTCCATTGCGGAATTTCATTAGGGATTGTTGTTTTTGCTGTTGCAGCAGAAAACAATCTTTCATGGGAAATACGCATTGCATTTCTTATTTTGTACCAGCCAAGCTGGTTGAACGGTCTGGCATCCCGTAATTGCCACTTCCAAAAAAAAAGGAAAATAATTCTGCGAACCCCGGCGTGTCATCGAAGTACTTTTATTTCGGAGGCAATTATTTTTTTTCTTCAACCATTTCTTTCGTCTGTTTTTTTTTGATTTAGCGTCACCACCACACATTCCAAAATCTTACCTTCGCAACCTCGTTGCATCCACCCCATCCGCAATTCCTATATTGCACAAAAAAGGCACATTCGTGTTCAGTGTGTATATGTAAATCAACTAGAAAAGTAATTGTGATAAACAAATTGAATATTCATTGGCGTTCAGAAAGGGGGGCAAAAAAAATTATTTGTAAATATAATATATATAAAATGCATATATTTTCACAATTTTCGTCATATATACTAGCTCGTCCCAAATATTGAATTTAATTTTATTCTACGGATTCTTCGTATGAATACCTAGAAAGTGTTTTCAAGGTTTTTTGAAATTCGACCCCTAAGGGTAGTGTGGTACAAGTGGGGGGTGTTTTTCCTATATACAGAACGGCTTAAGCTACATTGTTGAAACTCGGTGTGTATATCTAAATCAACTAGAAAAATAATTTTGAATAAAAAAAAACGAATATCTATTGGCGTTCAGAAGGGGGGGGGGCAAAAAAAATATCTGCGAAAATAGAATGCATATTTTCCCACGATTTCGACATATCTACTACCTCGTCCCAAATATTGAATTTCATTTTATTCTATGTATTCTCCATAATTGACCCCTAAGGGGGTGTAAAGTGATTGTGTACTTTTTCATAAATTATTCCATATCTCTCAGATCCAATCAGATTTTCACTTCCACGATCTTGTTCTTTTTGATAGGTTTTCAGTCACATAGTAGCATCCACCGCATTTCAGAATTGAACGCGTTCCTAACTTCTACCGAAAAAATAATAAAGTTACGCCCAGATTGTTGGCAGATTTTTTCTATTAAGGTTTATACTCAAATAAGAAAAAATGGCATTTTGAGATATTCAAGGATAAAGGACAAAATCGTTATCCTTGGAAAAACAATTTAAGGATAAATTTTATTGATATTTTTATTATTTTGCGACAACCTTTCCCTTTAAAATAAGTCATATTTTTTTATTCTATGATAAAAATTAACAGAGATATGAATTTTCAAAGAGGAGTTGGACACCATTTTTGCCAAATCTTTAACATACTATAACTAACAAAAAAAATGAGATGGGAAAAAAAATTGAAATTTGTATTTTTTTTTCACTAGTTCTTCAAGCAAAAAATTTTTTAAGAGAATCGGCGATGGTAAGGTCACAAAAAGGTAAGGTCAAAAATAGGTGGAGGGTCACTGATTGGTTTATTCGTTCGATTATGCAAACGGTTTTAAATTGTACCACGTGGAATCCCATATTTCTTAGCTACAGAACGAATTGTTGGACCTCTCCTTATTTCCTCTAAACCAACCTGCAATTGCTCCTGTGTATAATTCGGAATATTCAACTGCCTTATTTTCTAAAACAAGTGAGTATTTTTTAACTTTAGTATAGTAAACACACACTTCGTAAAGAAAAGAATATAGAATAATGCATTCTAACAATATTATATTAAAATATTTTCGTTATAATTATATTTTTAATTAAAATTGCATTTTTAAGTAAATTGTCTTATAATTCGAAGGAGACTCAAAACTTGGGGCTCGTAACTGGGTCGATGAAAAACATGCATATATGCCAGTTGCGAGCCCCCGGCTCGGAAATGGAAATTATCAGAAATACAGCGCCAGTTTCGAGCCTCCTTATTATTCTAGTTAAATATAAAATTTTCAGTGTTTAATAAATTACATAATAATCTTTGTGAAATACGCTTTCCATATTGTCACAATACTTACATCAATTATATAAAACAAATGTTTTAAGCACTATTTTGTGACTGTACTTTTTTAACGAAAACTGTAAGGAACTTGCCGTTATGTGGAACACGTCTGTTCTTTACGAATTCTGACCACAATTAAAAATATTTCACACGATGCCTACGGCTGAACCACTAAAAACAGTTGGAAGTAATTGCTTAAAATTATAGTGAAGGATAAAATGTTATGAATCCTTAGCTATTAGTGAAATAACCAAGGGGGGCTCGGAACTGGCGTAGGGCTCGTAACTGGGTACCTTACCCTATTAGGCAAAATAAAAAGAATTTGAATTTGTAAAAATTCCGCCGCCGACTCTCCAATTCAATTTAAAGAATGTACTGCACATGGTACGTAAGTGGCAAGATGGTTTATATTTAATACGCACTCGGAGGACGCTGTATATAGAGGTATTATCATTTTTTTCCAAATTAATATCTAAATCAGATAATAGCTTTAAAATACAATCTTCCATTGGCCAGTATATTTTAAAAATTTTAAAACATCAATAAAAATTACCGCCCCAGGGCTATAGCCCATTGAGCTCTGAGGATAAGGCCCTAGATGTAACGGATGATAGTTTTCATGCTGATAATTTCCTTGCGTTGCTCGCTCACTGTATCAGTCAGACCCGATCTGCTTAATTCCTTATACTGACTGGTCTTCCATTAATTTTTTTATTACGATTTCACGTATAATCGTAACGAAAAACTATTTGGTAACAGAAAACTATGCTCATATGCTCTCAGGTAATTATTATTTAATCACTTATAGACTTTATTGCGTGCACTTTAATTTTAGCCAAAATCCAACTCTTAATATTTCTAAAGACCGAATTTAAAAATATTTAGACGGAGAAAACTTTCTACCAGATTACTCGTTGTCCACCATATTGATATGCAAAGGACCCATGCAATTTTTTTTTCATATTGATACCCTTAACTGCAACTATTAGAATCCGAAAGTTTAAAGTCGTAAATTAGGGTGTTCCGAAGTTATTGGCCAATATTCTTGATCACTTGTTTTAAACACTTTTTGTATAGCAGCTACCCAAAGAGGTAGGACGAATTTGTCCGACCTTACAAATTCGACCAAACATCCAGATTCAAAATGCATACGGACGGACGGACTGACGGGGGACACCAAGCAAATTAAGAGTTGATAACCACAAATGACCAAAGAATAAGATACACACATAAATTATTTCCGAGGCTCGGATCTATGCATTATAAACTAGCCCACAAGTTTTAGGATTAAACTTAAGACACTCACAGATTTCATCTAGAGTACAACAAGAAGAAACTAGGCAAAGTGGAGGTTCTTTATGTCATAAACGGAATCGAAATAGAGTGAAAATATTAGACTGATTATATTGACTGAAGTATAATAATATATTAATGAGTATACTTTTGATAGCAATTTTATAATGGACAATATGACATGCAATAAAATGAAATCTAAAAACAGATATGAGCCGTTGATTTTGAAAGTGGAATAAGTCCATTTCGTTTTTAAATCGACATGCTTAACGGTTTACGTTTTAAAATATTTAAAAATATTTATGCCATCTTTCAAAAAAATTTACTTGTATTTGTTAAAAGTCTCATAAAGTTGCTTCGTGTTGTATAGAATAATGTTACAATGTCACAAAATTATTTTTTTCAAAATGGACTTATTCCACTTTCAAATACAACGGCTCATATATCGAATAGTAATAAACTATGTCCCGTTCTTCTTGGCGGCTCCTGAAAAAAAAAATTATTTTGTCTAAGATGTAATAATAAAAATTTAAAGTAAAACCATAGGTACCTAAGCGAAAACAAAATACAGAAAATCAAGCTGCATGAGGTAAAGAAACTATGACTTAAAAAAAATATTAGCCATAGCTTCTTTACATATGTATTTTACGACTAAAAATAATTAACGATATATATGTAATTATAATCGAAGAGATGACGACTTATGGAACATGTTTAAAGTTAATGTGTACTCAAACATAATACTACCTAGTAAATTTATATTTTTTTTTTTTTTCAGATTTTGTGTTCACTAATTCATACGGTACCTTGGCCACTATTAGCTGAATTACTAGATGAGCCAGTCATCGATTGTGCTGATAAATTGCCTTGCAAAGATGAAGGTGGCATTGTTCGCGGCGGTTGGTGAAAAGATTGTGGTTGCGCCTGTTGATGCATCGGTTGATTCTGATCTCTTTGGCTTTAATATTTTTATTATTTTAATTAAAGTGTAATTTTAAAAGAACAAAATTATATAGGTCATAAAATTACTAAAGGGTCAATATTAGTTAAATTTCAAAATATTTAGTTAATTCAAATAAACCTTAAATTGATCAATTAAAATCTTTTTTATAACGGTGAGAAATGTAATTAAACCATACTGGGCTTTTAATATAAATGCATTTAACTAAAACTGAAAAAAACAATCGGTTAGAATCAGTTATTTCCTGCTAAATATCAATCTCCATTGCATATATTGCGAAAAAAATATATTTCGTCTAAAATCTATGAATGTATAATAGTAAAAATAGATATACATCAGTAAGTTCTACTCGATGAGACCTTCATAAGCCAGAAATATTGAAAATATCAATTTCTGAAAATAAAAAGTGAACTGAACTTTTTATTACCTATTTCAAAGAAATCATAATTTTAATTTTATGAAATATAAAAAATTGAAAAAAAAACCTGAAATAGTTATTAAAAATAATAAAAATAGAAAATAAATTTATACTGATATATTAAAATACTATAATTTTATAAATTTTATAAGCTAATAATAAAGATTCAAATATCACATAATCTTAAATTTCAGCCGTAATATAAAAAAGTAATACAAGAAAGTAAATAAAAAAGGTAGAAGAAAAACTTTCACAGTACTTAAAAGTAAAGCTTTCGTGTAAAATATATATTAACGTTTTTTTTACTGTATAACATTTCTAAGTTAATTTCGACTTAAAACTTCAATGAATCGAGAGGCGTTAGAAACAAATTCAGTTTCAAATAAAGATTCATAAAAATTAATTAATTAAATGTTTTTAATTAAAATTTCAGTTTTTAAAAACAAACTCAAAACTAAATTGGTAAGCGCCTTAGCTCTGCGCAGCTAGCACTAAATAATTTTAATAAGAAAAATGTATTATTTAAACCGCTACGTGAATAAAATTCAAAGTAAAATACTTTAAATACCATAAAATACCACCGGAATTGGGTGGTTGAAACATCAGATGATCTTCAAAGCTGTAGGTTGCTGTTGCATGACTACAATTTTTCACTCAGTTTACGATTCGCGATTGTAAATTAGTTCCAATATCGCTATATAGAATTTTCCTCAGCAACTCCACCAGCTGTCAGGGTGTTTCGGATAGTAGGCTTAAATACACCCTCTTAAGAGTATATTGCCTTCTGCTCCTTCGGACCTAGTCCAACACAAACTTATAGAAAACTGGCCTCTCCAGTGAAGGTTTTCCAATTGTCATGTCCTCTAGGACAGCGAATTATCAACAGTGGGGGATTTCATGTTGGAGTTTTACTTCACTAACACCGGAAAGCTACAAACATTTAATCATAATGGCTTCTATGGTAGCTTACCATGAAAACATCAATTAATAAAATACCTTATTATTAAAATAATAAAGTAAAACGTTTCATGTTCGTGTTGAGTACCGGGAACAACTTTTGAGCGGTACTGAAAAATTTAGTTAATTTAAATAACTAATGAAAAGACTTATACTTATACTTGAAACAGTAAACATTTTTAACTAGTTAAATACTGTTTGAACAAGTCAGTGGCATAGTTTCACATTCAACGAGTGTAATTCTTTTTTGGACTGGTTTAAATGAAACCAGATAGAAGAGCGAATTTAAATCTTCCACGGTGCTTAATTTTGGAATACTATAGCATCTTTTGATAAATGTTTCAAATTTGAACTAAGTTTTGCTTATTAGAATATATGGACCTTAGGGGCACATACTTAGCACTGTGATAGTTAAGCAGGCCTGTTAGTGCTGAATTGTCAGATGTTTTTTAACTTTTAGTTAAAGTAGCTTCCTACCTTACCTAACCTAAAATGATAGTCCATGCGGTGTTTTGTGTGATGTTACGAAATGGGTGTAGAAAAATAATATGAAATAAAAAAAAATCATTTTTTCCATATTTTTTGCAACGAGTCCCTGAAGATGTATTATGAGAGCCAACATGTTGAATACATTATTAGCTCTTTTAATCTTTGCTTTTACAAGGTCATTGAAGTGGAATAGGCTATTGAAGTTTATTCTTAAGTATTTTATACTATCATAGTTTTTAGAGGTATAATATCTCCGCTCAGATGCAGTGATAGATTTTTACTTTGTTTAAATACATTTTTAGTTAGGGCCCTTGCCACTAGCATTTTTAATGAGAGACAATTTACTTGCAGTGATAGAGATATGGATAACGGAGACGGCAAGACGCCGTTTCTGTATAAAGCACTTTGAAGTATTTTGATGCAAAATCTAACATTTTTGTATGGATCGTTTCAATCCAGTTGGCAGTGAAATGCAAATAGAAGCCTAGTATTGAAAAGTTAGACTTTTTTCTTTTCAAGACCGGAGTAATACATACATATGAGTAAGGTGCTGATAATAGCATAGTGAATACTGCCGGTCCTTTGCGAGAAATCGCCCGGCTTCAAAACAGTCGCTGCTGTTTCTGTATAAAGCACTTTGAAGCATTTTGATGCAAAATCGAACATTTTCGCATGAAGTGTTTCATGCCAGTTGGCAGTGAAATGCAAATAGTAGCCTTGTATTCAAAAATTAGGCATTTTTTCTTTTCAAGACCGGAGTATAACATACTTACATATGAGTAAGGTGCTGATAATAGCATAGTGAATACTGCCGGTCCTTTGCCAAAAAAATCGCCCGGCTTCAAAACAGTCGCTGCTCGCCTTCTCCACTACATATATCTCCATGGTTACACCCCAAGTGTGGTAGTACTCATTAACTATTTCTAAGTGCTCCTTTATGTTGACCCTTATGTCGGTCCCGAGCTTTCGAATATACTACAGTATCATCTGCATATAAAAGAACCCGCGAGAGGCTAGTAGTACGTGAAAAATCGTGAAGAAAACAGTTTTAGAGCTTGGGATCTGTTACAGAGCCTTGCACTACTCCTGATTTAACATCTGTGGCGTACTGCAGTTAGCAGTTCCTGAGCTTTGGCGGCTCGCTAGCGTTAGCTCGCCTCAACTTTGGCGGCTCGTTGACGATCCTCAAAAAATCCGAAAAGAATGAAGAAGAAGACCTTGCCCTCTAGAGAAAACTCATCGGAACGCATTTAACGTGCCGGCAGCGCAGCAAAATTTTAAATAAATAATTAATATACAATCATTGTAAATAGTGTATAAATATACACTCTAAACTGGTGACCCCAAATGCGAATAGAGAACACTGGATAATTAGCACACGAAGTCGGTGTAAGTAAAATTTTCAAAACCTAAAAATAAAAATGGAGGATAAAAAATCCGAAGAAAATGGGCAACAGGGATAACACCAAAGACCCCAAGTACCGGCCACACCACCGCCACTTCCACCCCGACAACAACAAGACCAGCATTCTTTATCAGAACCGCACTTCATAAACGCAACGACAGTTCCGAGAATTCCGCTGCCGCAGCTCTCAGAAAAAGACATAAGCCTGAATTAGATTGCACGGCAGCGACAGCAACGCAAAATATTGTTTTGCTGTCGGCTGTATCAGATTTCAATACAGCAGCACAAGGCAGCGAGCAGAATATTATGACAAGGCAGCATCCTTTAAATGTACTTTTTTGTACGAATTCCTCGATTTATCGTACAAAAATTCCTTTCCTTTCACTAAATTTTCCTCTATAACCAAAATTAAAAATTAACTTGACAGCTCACGATCAATATCCACGCTGCATATGAAGACAGCAACAGCAAATTTAGAATTAGAGATGACTCGGCAGCACGACGTTTGTGCTGCTGTCACTCAATCAGCTGATCGCTCTCGACCAATGAAAACAATTTGCTGTCGCTGTCGCTGCTGCTGTTGTGGTAATCTAATTCAGGCTATAGACTTGTATTTCATGTCTTTGGAATTTTGGTTTCTAGCATCCAATGTGACGAGTGATGCAAAAATGTACAACACCGTAATGGCAAGCATCCCATACCAAAAACTTACAGAACTACACGACGTTATCAACGCAACACCGAGTACGGGCAAATACGAGTACATCAAAAAAGAACTCATTAGAGTTTTTTCTGACAGCTGATGGACGTTTTGGAAAGAATGCCACTAGGCGATCAAAAACCAGCTCAGCTATTCAACGCGATGCAACGAAAAGCAAATAATGCAATGACCGAAAATGCTATATTCGATTTGTGGATAACTAGATTATCAGAAAGCTACAGATCATTCGTTACCGCCGCAAAAAGTGACAAAATCCAACGCCTAGTAATTGCCGATCAGTTGGCCGATTATCACAAACTAGCACAAATCAACGCCGTCGGCTTTCAAACAACAACAACTACAACGAACAATCTCTCGTGATGGACTGTGGCAATGTGCTTCAGTCCACCCTTCTCAACCTAACCTAACCTAACGCCTCCTTATGATGGACCGTTTGAGGTAATCAAACGCGAGGCAAAATATTTCACCATAGATGTCAAGGGGAAGACGAAGAAGGTATCAATCGATAGACTTAAACCAGCATACTTCACCAACACTACGCCACCTAAACAATCTTCAGCAGTTCCACATAACAACATTACGCCAAAAACAACAGTTGCGAGGTCTGGACGTAAGGTCGTAATACCTTCCCACTACAAATAAACTCCGAATTTTTGTCTGGGCGGAGGGTACTGTGGCGTACCGCAGTTAGCAGTTCCTGAGTTTTGACGGCTCACTAGCGTTAGCTCGCCTCAACTTTGGCGGCTCGTTGACGATCCTCAAAAAATCCAAGAAGAATGAAGAAGAAGGCCTTTCCCTCTAGAGAAAAGTCATCGGAACGCATTAACCGTGCCGGTAGCGCAGCATAGTTTTAAATAAATGATTAATATACAATCATTGTAAAAAAGTGTATAAATATAGACTCTAAGCAATAAATACAAAAAAGTCCTGTTTTCACCAAGAAGGACCTGGAGTCTGTCCAATGTTCAGCTATAGCTGCTATTTAGCTGCTTTTGTGTCTCGGCTAACTGTCATTCCGGTACTTAGCCGAGACACAAAAGCAGCTAAATAGCAGCTATAGCTGAACATTGGTGATTAACCACCAAATTTTGTTACATAAGAGCCCATAAAATTTCACTATACAGAACCGAATTTCTGTGGAGTGGGATCTCTTAAAACCAAATTGTTCATTCGGAATTAAATCATTCGTGTTACAATATAATTGAAATTGTTCAGCTAAGGCTCTTTCTGAAAGTTTCCCCGCATTAGAGAGCATTGAAATAGGACGAAAATTTTCGATATCGTGCGAAGTTTTATTTTTCGCAATAGGAGTTAGTTTGGCTACTTTTCATACACTTGGAAAATATCCATTATTAATACAATTGTTAAAAATTATTATTAGGTACTCGAAACAATTATAAGGTAGTTTTCGATCTGGTCCGGAGGACTGTTTTGTGTTAGTTGACTTAGAATTCCAAAAATTTGCTCAATTTTTAGAAATTACGAGTTATCATCCACCTCTTTTGAAGAACAGTTTGCATTTAAAGATATCAGTGGTGAAAATTTGTTCTCCAGGTTACATTTTTTGTACGGCCATCGTTATAGCTTATGAGGTCAACCTTAATGCGATTGCACAGCTATCACGACATAGGTTGGGGATAAAATAGTGTGGTAGGGGATTTAGGGCGGTGGAACGGCAGGGAAGCGTCTAAAGCGTCGGTGATCGTTATTTTTGAACTGCTGAAGGTTAAACTTATCAGGGAATAGATCGGCTGGCAATGCGTTCCATATTACTGATGTTCGGGAGATAAAGGACTGCCTAAATTTCACTGTTCTCCACGAATGGGGCTGAACGGTATACTCGTTGGCGCGTAAAGCTTGATGAGTGCAACGGGGGGCGGTTAAGAGTGGGGAATAAGTTCTTTTAGTTCCTTACTACATTTACAATGAAAATATCGGTAGTAAATACTGAGTACTCCGATGCTCAAGGGAGTCTATAGAAGCTGAAACGGCTTCGGCTCCAATTAGTCGGAACACATGTTTTTGAACACGATTGAGCAAGACTAAATGGGATTTAGGGGCCCCAGCCCAGATATGCGAATTGTACTCAAGACGTAGTCTGATATATGCCTTGTAGATTGTAGCTAAGTCAGACGCTGAACAGTATTTTTTACACTTCCGTATAATTCCAAAGGGGTTTAGAAGCATCAAATGCGACATCAAAGATGACTCGAACTCGAATACACTTCGATTTAAGATTTCTATATTATCCCGATTATGACTCGGGTTTTTTTCCGAATAGAGATTGGAATAGAATTCTTTAAATGCTTCCAGTTTTTCTTGTACTACTGTAGATTTATCCACCTACAGAGACTTTATCTATATTGTTAAATGAGGGTTTCCCTATAATTCTATTAACTTTTTTGTATATCTTAGGCCCGGGTGTAAACTGTTTCAGCTTATTTTGAAATTCGGTATTAAAGTGCTTATTGATTTGTTGGTCTACTATCTGTGATAGTAGCCTGGTTTGATTGTACAGTGTAACATATTCATTATTTGGTCTATAATAGTTTCGTTTCAAGATACGTTTTAGGTTCCTCTTCCAAATCTGTCATATATCGAACAATATTTTACTTTATTATTTTAATAATACAGTATTGTAATCAATTTAAAAAAAAACATAACGCAGTCACGATCGGCTGCAAGCCAATCGTATGATACTCTAGATGAAATACTGAACTCCGATTTATATTTTATTTGGAAATATATCAAAAGAATGAGGAGTGCACAAGCAATTATTACATGACTTTTTACTTACAGGTAGAAACTATTGTATAGTGGCTACTTGATTTTTTGATTTATAGTGAGTTCCATAAAGTAAGTTTGGACTTTTACAGAATTTTTGTATGGCAACTACATGAAGGACTTATGGGATATTTTTTATATTAATAGTTTCAGCTGCGACTATTAAAAATCAACGTATACAAAATTTCAAAGTCGTAACGTAAAGCGTTCTAAAGTTATCGTTCAATATTGGTGAGCACATGTTTTAAGGACTTTTGTATGACAGCTTCCCGAAGGAGTCAACGGATGGCGATAATTAATGAACTCCGTCTTGGTTTTGGTATAAGACTAATTTCTGTAAGATTTTGAATCCCTGCTTTAACTCGTTCTGGAGTTATAGTGGATTCAGTAACAAGCATACATTTTTGAAGGATTTCTCTAGGCTGCTACACGAGGGCATCATATTCTATTCGATTGCATCATATTCTGAACTTTCGATTCAAACATTGTAAACCTTAAGTATGCAAAATTTCAAGTTCCTAACTTGAAACATTCGACCAATATTTGTGAAAGCGTGTTTTAAGGACTCTTGTATGGGAGGTATGGGAGGAGTTATCGTGCAAACGGACGGACGGACTGCAAACGGATTTGGGGGTTTTGACCAAAAATAAACACAAAATAATATATAACTTTTTTTCGTCCGAGGCTCGGTTCTATGCGTTACAAACTTTTCGGGATGGATTAAACTTATAATACTCTATTGCCCGATTTCACAGTGGTAGCTTAAGCTCTGTGTGGAGCTCAAGATTGGGCTTAGAAACATATTCGATTTCACAGTAATGGCTTAAGTCTTAAGCTAAGACAAGCGCTAGCTTAGCTTAAACCATCAATTTTGCGAGCTTAAGCTCTGTAATAAAATAAGCCTACGAACTGTCAAACTTGTAATTTTTTCTGTATTCAAGACTGTGTAATTAAAAAAATATAGCCGCGTAGCTACTCCACTTCATAAGAAATATCGAATGTACGCAAATCCATTACAAAAGCTTAGAGTAGGCTGCCAAATGAAACGCTACTACGCATTGTGCTAGTATAGATTTTTGATAGTGGACCCATTTTTAAAAAATTTGATGATATGGGTGAAGGGGTGTGGGAGTGGAGGGGGAAATAATGCGTCCGAAACGCAAAAAAGTCGAGATCGACACATTCTAAAATCCATATCTCCTAAACAATGGCAAGTAATTAAAACTGAACATAAATCTGTAGTTATACTAGGAGAGTAGATTGAAACAAAATTGTTGGGTTGGGGTAGAGACGTACGGGGGTGGGGGTGAAAAACTTTAGATTACGATATCTCACAAACCAATTGCACAAGAAAAACAAAATTTGGTTTGAGTATAAAGCTTAATAAAAAAAGATTGTCCAAAGTAAAATTTTTGAAGGGGGTAAGAGAGCATAGAAGTGGAGGGGATAAGAATTTTTCAAAAATAATACGTTTCATATCTCAGTTTCATAACAGTGTAAGATAGATGCTTCAAATTTTTACCAGAAGTAGGCCCAATGCAACCCTAGTAGGGGGAAAAAATGGAGGGTGAGAAGGAAAAAGTTCCGATTCTTATATCTCAAGAATTTATAATGATAGAAAGCTGAAACTTGGTATTTAGATAGAGCTATAATAGTGGCATGGTGGAAAAAAATATTTTTTTTTAGGGGTAGTATGGTACGAGGGTGGGGGGTGTTTTTCCTTGCTTTTGAACGGCTTATGCTAGAAAGTTGAAACTCGGTACATATATATAAATCAACTAGAAAAGTAATTATGATAAGAAAATTCGAATATTCATTGCCGTTCAGAAGGGGGAGCAAAAAAAATTATCAGTAAAAATAAAATAAATATATTTTCACAATTTTCGTCATTCCAAATATTGAATTAATTTTTATTCTACGGATTCTTCATACGAATATCTAGAAAGTGTTTTCAAGATTTTTTGAAACTTGACACCTAAGGGGGTTTAAAGTGGTTGTATACTTTTTCATAAATTCCATCATATCTCTCAGGTCTGATCAGATATCGAATATCTTTTCACTGCCACGGGCTTGTTTAATAATCACCTATTCTTAAGTTTTTTTCTTTTTCAACCTCTAGACCGCATCCCGGAATATGACCCAATTATATAATTCATATGTTACACTCTATTCAAACCGCTTCCCGAACTTTTTGTTAGGTTTTCAGTCACATAGTGACATACACCGCATCCCTGAATTAAACACGTTGCGAACTTCTGCCGGAAAAATAATGAAGTTGCGCCCAGTCTGTTGGCAGATTTTTTTGTTTGTATTCTTCATTTTATTTTGATTATAAATTGTTATATAACTATTTGTGATATTTTGTTTTTTGATTCGTTTTTTTTTTTTATTCTTTCTATTCTAATTCAATTTTTGTATGTATTTTCACGTGTACTTTATCTTGCTAATTTATTCCATTCATTCATTTGCACCAAAAAAAATTCTTCACTTCAACTTAAGCGATCGGTTTGGAAAGAAAACGATCGTTTCGCAAGGGTATCCAAATTCCAATAATTGGCCGACCAAACACAAATTTACAAGAAAACTTCGAAATTCCCGAATTCGAACTGTCCTCCACTCACAATTTTCTCCCAAACTTACACTTGGTAATCACAGCCTTTACTACGAATTTTCAGGCTATCATTAATTTTTGTTAGGATTTCATGCACGATGCTGCCGATGTTGGAATGCACATGCTTTTGATAAACTACAAATTAAGCAACCGGTGCAAACTTGTGCTGTTGCTTGGGTGCACACTGCCGCGAGTCAACGGAACACTCAATTGATTCGACGCGAATATCCGGAATCTAATCACAAAACGATATGAGATACAGGTAGAAAAAAAAACTGGAATTGATTTTCATGGGCGACGAGGCTAAGCGCATTTTAATTGCCCATTTTCTTGTGTTTGACATAAAATAATATTCCACTATACTGTTTTCAATCTGCAATACTCGCCAGTCCCGTTCGGACGCCGGCTACTCTCCAGCAGCGGGGCTTTTCCCGTCGCTCTTGCGCTGCTAAGTTGCGAACCAAATTCAAAGAATGTGTCGATCTCGGGTTTCGGAAGCATTATTTTTCCACCCACACCCCTTCTCCCATATCAGCAATTTTTTTTGCAAATGGGTCCACTATCAAAGCTCTATGGAAATTCCAAGTTTCAGTCTCTTAACGCAAGCGCTAGAAACCAAAATTTTTCGTCTAAAACGCTCCCTCTCCCCCCCCCCCCCTCCATCATACCCCAACCTCTCTAACAGATACCAGTCGTAGAGGTTCACCATAAAAATTTCATGATAATAGCTCAACGGGTTTGGGAGCTACGTGCATTCAAACTTTTTTTGCGTACGGCGGACGGCGTACAGACGGACATTATTATTTTTTTTTGCTTTTTTGGGGTCTACTAGTACTAAAACGTGAAAATACAAAATGTCAGGGTAGCCAATTTTTTAGAAATTTCAAGTAGATCACAACGCATTATTATTAAAAAATAATAAAGTAAAAATCGAAGTCCATTGGCGGTCAAAAGGGGAGGGGCAAGAAAAAATGATCAATGAAAGTATAATGCATACATTTTCACGATTTTGGTCATATCTACTAGATCTTCCCATATATTGAATTAGTTTTTATTCTACGGATTCTTCATACGAATACCTAGAGAATGTTGTCAAGATTTTTTGAAATTCGAGGGGGTGTTAAGTGGTTGTATACTTTTCATGAATTCTTCCATATCTCTCAGTTCTGACCACATGTATATCGAATATCTTTTCACTTACACGAGCTTGTTTCATTATCACCTATTTACAAGTTTTTCTCTTATTTCAACCCCTAGACCGCATCCCGAAATATTACCCAATTATGTAACTTACATCTTACGC
The DNA here is from genome assembly GCA_949128065.1 of Beris chalybata. Taxonomy (NCBI): domain Eukaryota; kingdom Metazoa; phylum Arthropoda; class Insecta; order Diptera; family Stratiomyidae; genus Beris; species Beris chalybata. Next base: position 86,073,442 of record OX421897.1, on the reverse strand, counting down.
TCTATATTAACCGCTTCCCGAACTTTTTGTTAGGTTTTCAGTCACATAGTACCTTACACAGCATCTCAGAATTGAACGTGTTCCGAACTTCTGCCGGAAAAATAATAAAGTTTCGCCCCGACTATTGGCAGATTTTTATATTATCAGTGAGCCTTTCATAAAAATGGTTACATGTAATGAGCTTAAAATGATTTGATATTTCCTGAGCTATGATTTTATTAAAGCTATCAACCTTTGAATCAATTTCCTCATTTGATAAATTTCTGAAGCAGGAAAGAGAGATGTTATCGATTTTTTCTTCTACGTCACATTGGAAGTTATTCCAGTTAGTTTCTCGGAATGATACAAATGCTTTTCGGTTTACAATTTCAGGGGAAAATCGTCGAGATTGATTTTTAAGATCACTGCATAGTGGTCCAAAAATGAGGATGTCGTATCACAACTGTAATTCGATTTTATTAACCATATTGTTGGAAAGAACAAAGAAGTTGATACAGTGGTCCATTCGGATGTACAATAGTGAGGTTGTTGCTTGCTAAATTACGACTTAAGGCAGTCTTCTGGTCTAGAATTTTGAAAAAATATTTTATTTTTTTTTGCATATTTTCAATGCCTAGTCTTTCAAGAATAAACCGTCCAAAGGAAATTTCAAAACTCCAATTATTTGTGGAGTTACAGCAATGTAAGTGAGGCGGAAACTAAACTAAAGAGTGGATTCACCGCTATGAACTTCGGACTTCTAATGCTTCCAAGGAAGCTCGAACTGCTTCCAAATTTGTTATATCCTCAGGGATAGCGGTTAGTCCACAGTCGGGGACTCCGTGTTGGAGTTTCACTCCACTGACACCGGAAAGAATAACTAACTCCTAATCAAATTGAAAATCGTGAGAAAAAACCGAAGAAAATTACTTTTTTTTTTAAGCAGCCGCCATTTTGCGAATTTTTATTTTTTTTCTTTGCCTGAGGTAGGGACTATAATGACATCCTTATTAATTAAGAATCTGTTTTAATTTTTTTTTCTCAGATGACCAAAAGAGGCGCAATCGTGGCCGCCAGGCGAGGCTGATTTTTCCACACCCCACTTTGACCGCTTGTAGCTCGCAAAATAATGTTTTTTTTTTTTACAAATTTTTTATAATAATATTAAAGAGTAAATAAATATGTGGTAGAGAAATGTATGGTAAAAATATTTGTTGTTTTTTTGTTATCGCACCTCAAAATACCCCCAAATTTAGGCTCTCTAGACCAGAAGACGGCCTTAACCAATTTTTCAATGCTCGTCCATTGTAGCAATTTGCTGATTTCTCCACGATGGGTCTTTAGCATTCCAATCTCCTCCAACAATTACTCCCTGATATTAATTTTTATCAAATAAAAAATTATTGTTTATAATCTTAATCAAGTTCATATCTTTAGTATTTACCCCATGAAAATATATGGAAACTATTACAATTTCATTTGAATTACTATTAAACTGCACAGAAACTGCAGTATAGATAATGTTGGGAATATTTAAGTCTACTGGAATTATTTTGTACGTGTCTTTCCATAGTAGGGCAGTTCCTTGTAAATTATCATTTCGACAACTGCCATCAGCGCCATCTGTTACTAAAATCTACTGAAATTTGAATGAATGACAGTTGCGGATTTTGATATTCTTCCAAAACTAAATTTTTTTTGAGAGTTTTTTAACTTTTTTGTGTGGTGTAATGGTCCACTTTGTACATATCTTTATTAGCAATGAAAGTGCTTTTCGCCGGAACATCATAGGCACGAATATCTAGCAGTGAAAGCTACGATTGATAGACACTTGAAATTTTGTCTTTGCTAAATGTCAAAGTATAACATGTATGGGCTGTGTATCATGATATCTTGTATCGCATAACATGATTTCAATAACATGATTTGTATACAAGCAGTGTATCTAGGGTATAAACGCTATAATCTGATATCTTTAGTCTGTTTTGAGTTTTCAAGGGAGTTTCGCATAGCAGGAGGAAATCTGGTCGGTTTCGTTTTACAAAGTCATTTAGAGAAACTTTCCGTGCCTCTGATTTTGTTCAATCGGACATCTTGTCCGTAGTAATCAGCTCAGATCGGATAGATCAGATAGACTCTGGTATCACAAATTCTAGATCAGCTACTTGAAGGCCTTCAATGCGTGGCCAGCAGAGCTGTTGTGCGGAGAATGATCGAAGCCAAGTAGTAAATTACTTCAAAATATGGGTCGTAATAGTTAGTTATATAAAGCGCTTTAAAACCAAAAACACAGTGCGCCGCTTCAAAATTCTCCCAATTGGACTGCAAGATATTTAACTTGGTCACGATTTCTTGGATCCTCATCGATGAGATGGCTCCCTGAGATACCTCCAGAGTGGTTGCCTTTATGAACGTAAACCTGTTCATTTGGAGTGAAATAAGAGACTCTAAGTTCGACATGATGATTTGTCCGTAAAAAACCTTTTATGATGCATTGTAAAGTGATTAGTACACCGAATTCAACACGAGATGAGCACCAAAGAATTGTCCCGAAATTGTTACTATTATTTTTATGTAATACAGTAAAACGTGCCTAAAACGGTAAAATTTTCACTCCGTCTGAACGCCGTACGCCGTCCGCCGTACGTCGACCGCCAAAATCCTTTGGAGCTATTAAATTTTAATTTTTTCTAGGAATAGACTGGGTAGACCCCTTGAATTGACATTATTTTCAGGAGTGGGGGTGTGAGGGGGAAGGTGGGGGAAGCGTTTTAGACGAAAAATTTTGGTTTCTACATCTCAGCAACCGCTTATGTTAGGAGACTGAAACTTGGAATTTCTATAAAGCTTTGATAGTGGACCCATTTGCAAAAAAATTGATGATATGGGTGAAGGGGTGTGGGAGTGGAGGGGGAAGCAATGCGTCCGAAACGCAAAAAAGTGGAGATCTACACATTTTAAAATCTATATCTCCTAAACCGTTAAGAGCAAGCAGTTAAAACTTGACAAATATCTGTAGTTATACTAGGAGAGTAGATTGAAACAAAATTTTTGGGTGGGTAGTGGCGTACGGGGGTGGGGGGTGAAATACTTAACATTACGATATCTCCCAAACCAGAGGCACCAGAAAAACAAAATTCGGTTTGGATATAAAGTTTAATAAATAAAGATTGCTCAAAGTAAAATCTTTGAAGGGGGCGGGGGAGTACGTAAGTGGAGGGGATAAGAATTTTTCAAAAATAACACGTTTCATATCTCAATAACAGTGCAAGATGGATGCTTCAAATTTTTACCAGAAGTAGGCCTAATAGAACCCTAGTAGGGGAAAAAAAATTGGGGGTGTGGGTGTAGAGGGTGAGGGTGGGGAAGGGTGAGAAAGAAAAAGTTCCGATACTTATTTCTTAAGAATCTATAACGATAGGAAGCTGAAACTTGGTATTTAGATAAAGCTATAGTAGTGGCATGGTGGAAAAATAAATTTTTTTTAAGGGTAGTATGGTACGGTGGTGGGGGGTGTTTTTCCTAACTTTAGAACGGCTTATGCTAAGAAGTTGAAACTCGGTACGTATTTGTAAATTAACCAGAAAAGTAGTTCTGATAAAGAAAAAATTCGAATATTCATTGGCGTTGGCAAAAAAATTAACAGTATATATAAAATGCATATATTTTCACGATTTTCGCCATATCTACTAGGTCTTTTAAAATATTGAGTTCATTTTTATTCTACGAATTCTTCATATGAATACCTAGAATGTGTTTTCAAGATTTTTTTAAATTCGACCCCTAAGAGGGTGTAAACTGGTTGTATACTTTTTCATGAATTCCACCATGTTTCTCAGGTCAGATCAGATATCGAATATCTTTTCACTTCCCCAGGCTTGTTTAATAATCACCTATTTTTAAGTTTTTTATTTTTCAACCTCTAGACCGCATTCCGGAATATGAACCAATTATTTATTTCATATGTTACACCCTTTTTTAACCGCTTTTTGTTAGGTTTTCAGTCATATAGTAACATATGCCGCATCCCCGAATAAACCACGTTCCGAACTTCTGCCGGAAAAATAATAAAGTTGCGCCCAGACTGTTGGCAGATTTTTTTTTTTCTGGCAGAACTTATTTTTCCCTTCAATTTTTCCTTGGTGTTTTCGGGGTTCATTTGGTAAAGAATAAGGATTGTCATTTTACATTGGAGTTTTTTTTTGTTTTGATTTATTTTTATATACTTGCTATGGTATTATATTCGTTTATATTCGATTAATTTTAAAAAATTGTATTATTGCAATTGTAACTGATACCGCTGTAAATAAGAAGAGTGGAAAAAAAGACGTCGTCTAGTGGGAAAATCGTTCCCGCCAAAAATACAGCGAAATAATAATTGCGCGAAAAATTCAGAAGAAAAAACCGTGTTTTTTTTTACTGTGAAGAGGCGGTGGAAAAAGAGATAGACAGAAAAATTTGGAACGAGGACGAGACTAGTGAGCGCGAAAATTTTTAAGGCGAACAGTGAAAACAAATTATTTAAAAAAAAAAATCAAACAAATACATAAGTGGCCGAAACGATAATATCGGGAACCCCTTTTATAGTGAATCAGAAAGTAAATAATCCGAATAAACGAGTGAAACAGAAGTGACCAACGACACCAAATGAAAAACCTTCTATAGTAAAAAAGAATAATTCTTAAAGTGCTAACCCCGTAACCAAAGTTATGTCATAACGTGCCGCTCCCTTAAGGGGTTATATACAGTTGTGATGGACGAAAAAATCAATTATTCTTTTATTGCATATGCTTTCAGTATATTCTCTCAAGAATACTCTCACCAAATTTCATAACGGTCGGAGCATTAGAACCGAAGTTGTAGCTTTTTATAGCACATTACCTGCACAGCGAGAGGAACAAACATGAAACTTTAAACGCGATTATCTCAGAATCTTATTTCTTCGAAAGTACCTTTGCGGTGGACAGGATTACTAGAAAACCATCAATCCGATCAACACCAAATTTATACCACTTATTTATTATGATAATAGCTAGTAGATGAACGAAGGATTTTTAATTATTTTGAAAACTTTTTTTTTAGAGCGTAAAATCGAGAATGTTTTACATTGAAAGAGTACGTTTTTTGTTACAGCCGTCGCCATTTTTTTTTAAATAAAAATTTTTATAAATCGTTCGTTCATCTACTAGACAATATAATATACTAACGGATTTTTCTGAAATTTTTGATTTCCGATGAACCGTTCTCAAGATATGATGTCCACCGCAAGTCACGTCGAAAAAGAGGAGTTCCTGGAATTCGACTATAACTTTTTATTTTTTAATATTTTTGATGAATAAACTTCAACAAGTTCTTAGAAACATGTACTATTCGACGTTGACAAAAGATTTTGAATAAATATTTTTCATGGTGTCAAAAAAAATCGAGAAAACTTCATCTTTTTGCGCGGTACAACTGTATATAACCCCTTAATCAAAAATCTTGAATATAATTGTCTTCGTGAAAATCATCGTGATCTACGAGACCCCACTGCGGAAGCCGGAAAGACGAACGGGCCCCAACGAGGTACCATAGGTTAAGTAGGAAAAAAATAGAACAAAGAACGAAAATTTAATAAATTACCATAGTTCATAATAGAAAAAATCAAATATTTTATTTTTATTCTTTTTCTGATTGTGTATTCATGATTGTAAAGATTTCAGGCTAAGATGACAAGGACGGTTTATTTTTTTTTGGTTCGCTAGCCTGTTCGTGTAATTAGATAATCGATCGTGGAATTTCTGAAACTTGCCTGGGAAGAGATGAAGAGAGAGTAGAAGTCATTATTGAGGATCCTGTAAGTCAGCGTTGATGGGTAAGTAAGTCAGGTTCTTTCCTAGCATATCCGGTTATTAGCCCAGCGGTACCTTCGAGCGGTATAAGTTATTCACTCGGTCACTAATTACCGCTGTTGCGCGGGAACTGTATATGGAGGGGTCATTCCCGGTCAGATATCTCTATTCCACATATTTTTTTGACTTATATAGTTTTTTTTCTTGATTCCTTTACACAGCACACCAAGAATGGTGTCTCCTCTGAGTCGGATTTCATCTTCCCGCTCCCAAGCTCCTGAGAACCCGGCCAATTGTGCTGTACGGACTCAGAGGAGCCAATTAGTCTGATAGGAAAATGTAAGTGACGATTGACGCTTAAAGAAATTTTCTTACAGTTTTTTTCAGTGCAAGTGGAGTCATAATATACTTCGTATGCACACGTCCTGTAGAAGGAGGAGAAGTACAGGTACTCTGCATGTCAATATTTGTAGTCAGCGCAAGTGTATCCATATTTTGAGAACAGGTGTCATAATGTAAAATGACTTACCGCAATTATCAGCCAGTGATTTTACCCAATAGTCGGCCACTACATAATGAGCTTACAAAATGATGGAGTCACATGACCGAAATTGTTTGTTTTTCAGAATATTAATGAAAAAATGCTGGTTTATCATGAGACTATTATAATATCAAAAAATGTCCATATATTGAGTACAAGTATATATATATTTACTCTTATTACCAGGATTTTCTTTTAATTTTCTCGATATTTTAGTTACTTGTCTTTACGCTGTTTAATCGCATGTTTCTCTTTTCCATTTTTGCCTTTTTAACGAGAGACTGTTGGTATTGTAAGGACGCTATTGCGCTAGGAGACATTCTAGCTGTGTTCCTTTTTCGTTTTCCCTGAGAAATTAATGCTCTTGAATGAAACAAATGTTTCTGAAGACTAGAAGAACTGTATGTAGAGCTTATCCCACTAGAAACGCTAGAAGTAAGAATTCCTTTTGAGCGAACTTAACCCAAAAAGGATTTGTCACGTACTCGAAGAAAGTTTTGCTTTTCATCCATTCCGATGTCCAAAACCCAATCACCTGGCATAACACTTCTTAAGACTTCTCTCGATGGGCGAACATATGGAAAAACTACCATTGGCGATGCTATATCTCCATTGACCCATATTTACTTGGTAATTGTTTCTCCATCCTCTTGTAGCAATAATTTTACCAGTTTTTGGACTCTTTGAAAAACTAGTTCCGTCCCCGTTTAAAACGCGCCGTGAATCCAGAAGTATTTCCATGTGTCCGTGGTCAGAAAGGTATACTTCTAGATCTTTGAACCATTTACGAAGTCCTTTTTCGGTGACAGCAGCGCGTTTTTCGAAGTTGATTCTAAAATAAGTGAAGAAAGCTGGGGATGTTGTTTCATGAAAGATGCATACCACTTCTTTCCTGGTCTATCGTCTTTGAAAGGATTTTTTCGTTTATCTTCTTTCATGATTTTTTGTGCGGTGTTTTGAAGCTCTTCTGGCTTTAATGGAAATCCACATTTAGCCAAGGAAATGCACCAATTGACGATTTCAATTTGACCCATTTTTTGGCATACTTCCGGGACTTTTCCTAGCAGATGATCCTGGAGCGTTGATCTAGGTACCCCAAATTTAACCGCAGCCTCCCGAGCACTAAAATTTTCACTTCGATGTGCAGAAATAGCAATTCTCATGCTATTTGCATCGTATTTGTATTTGCATCGTTTTATAGGGTTTGACATTATTTGTTCGAAATTCGCTAAAATAAATAGTTTAAAAAATCTGCCAATAGTCTGGGCGCAACTTTATTATTTTTCCGGCAGAAGTTCGGATCGCGTTCAATTCTAAGATGCGGTGTAGGTTACAATGTGACTGAAAAACTAACAACAAGTTCGGAAGCGGTTAGAGTAGAGTACCATGATTGGGTCATACTCCGGGATGCGGTCTAGGGGTTGAAAAAGGAAAAAATTTAAAAATAGGTGATTATTAAACCAGTCCGTGGAAATGAAATGATATTCGATATCTGATCAGACCTGAGAGATATGGAAGAATTTATGAAAAAGTATCCAATCACTGTACACCCCCTTAGGGCTCAATTTTCAAAAAATCTTGAAAACACTTTCTAGGTATTCAAATGAAGAATCCGTAGAATAAAAGTGAATTCAATGTTTTTGGAAGATCTAGTAGATATGACGAAAATCGAGAAAATATTTATGCATTCTATTTTTTTGCCCCCACTTCCAAACACCAATGGATATTCGATTTTTTTTTAATCCAAATAACTTTTTTAGTTGATTTACACACCGAGTTTCAACTTTCTAGCATAAACCGTTCTATAGTTAGGAAAAATACCCCCCAACCCCACCCCCGTATCAACATGCCACTATTATTGCCCTATCTAAATACCAAGTTTTAGCTTTTTATCATTATAAGTTCTTAAGATATAAACATCGGAACCTTTTCCTTTTCACCCTCCCCACTTCCAGATGTCGACACACTAAAAAATGACGATATTGCAAATGGTGCTTTAACAACACGAAAAACCCGAATTCACACCTTGGGCAATAAATTCTTAAAACTATGGAGTATTAGAAATAAAAAAAAATCCTTCCATCTTATAAATTATTCTAAAAAAACTCAGTTTTACGGACCTTGTCACAATGAACCTATTATAACTTTACAACAAAAACACTGAATGACTTCATGTTACGCATTTCGAGTTCAAAAGAAAACACAGATCGAAGAAAAAAAAGTTTTTTCTGGAAATTGTCTTCTCATCATTTAATAATTTTAAATTTTTGAAGAAATGGCCGACTATAGGAGCATGGCCGACTATTGGAGCATCTACCCTATGTAGTTTCAAATCTAGATTCTTAACTGCAGTATATTCAGTGGAGAGTGACCCGACAGAAGAGTGAATTGCAAATGAGTTCGGTACGAGTTCAACCAAATTCAGATATGTTGTTTATAATATTGTTCATTTTTGTATCTGATTGAGCACATTTTTTGTTAAATAAATAAATAAATAAGTAAATATCATGCTCGATAACACTACAGCATGAATGTTTGTCAAGCTTTTTAAAGTATGCATGAAATCTGAAATTGCCTTCACCTTATTTCAAAAGCCAAATTGATTAATCAAATTTGATTAATCAATTTGGCTCGATGTAATTTTTAATAAAGAAAGAATATGACACGGTTTAATAGCTGCGCAATCTTTACATGCATGGATGTATTAGTATAACTGGATCGGCAGTAAGCGAAATTTTGCCTAATAGGTTCTGGTTGAAGTGGCGGTCATACGGGGGGGCCATGGGGCCATGGCCCCCCCCCCTAACAGATCCGTCACACATGATTATTTTATCACGTCTTCTTTAAAGAAAAATTATATGAGACTATTAGATTAAAGGATACTCTTAATAAAGTAACATATGATGCTATTAAATCTGATTTTCTTTTATGTCTTTCTTGAATCTTCTTTTGTCTTTCGTCTCCTGATTGAAAAGAAAGTAATAAAATTTCGAATATAAATATGTAATCAATCTTATGGTTATGTTAAGGATTGAGTTTTACTTTATTATTTTTTAATAATAAAGTATTTATGTACTGTTTCAAACTAATTTTGAAAAATTTGGATTTGGATTATTCTAGGACAGTTTTCATTAGGTATTCTATTAATTTTCCCATATCTGGATGAATTTGAAATCTTCTCAGGGAAAAGGATACTTCAAATCCTAGTTAAAGCTAATAACTCCATTTAAAATTTTTTAATTTTTTCACAGTGCCCATCAAAAACCATCGTTTGAAGTTTCATCTCGACAATGGGTATTACGTGCCTCAAGAACCTTAAAGAACCAAAATTGTATACATATGTGTAAGACTCCGTAAACTCACAAGATAGCGACATAGAGCCTATATAGTATCATTCTGTGGATGATATAACTCTAAATATATAGGTGGTTGGTATACTATCGAAAATGCCATCTATGCTTAAATTCAGAAATTGAAGTTTTTCTTAAAAAATAAATTTTTGAGCGTAACTTTGTAACGGTAAACGACACGAAGTTAGTGACATAAGTAGGTGCTCAATGTTGTGAAAAAAAGTCCTTCAGCAAGGTAGAAAACGATGATTTTTAACATTTAATCACTAATCCATTATAGCTTTTATGTAGTACTTAGTGAAGGACTTTCTGGACCATTTTTTCTTTCTATAACATAATATTGAGTATTAGAAAACAGATATTTTTGTCCACTATACTAGCTTCGTATTATTAACCATTATCAAAATACAGTCGAAACCGATTGAATATGAACAACTTCACTTTCTCATTACGACCATTAGATGGTATTTCCGATGGTACATAACCCATATACGAGTGTTTGAAATTACAATCATCCCAAGATTTATCCCGATTTATCCCCGTTTTATCAATACATCGAAACCATAGAACCATAATAAGAGGTAAATTTCAATACAAATAATAGTCACTAAACAGTTCTAAAATTATCTGTCACCACAACTACCTGTATAAAATATTACAAAATTTCAAATTGCATGATAATGCAAGCTTTCGACTCCTGTTCATTCAATTTAAATGTCCTAGTTTGCAAAAGTTAACTCTTACAAAATAAATTAGTAATTTTGTTGTAAACTCTTTTCGAGATTTCAAAATCAACTTGCCAAAATTATACGATTGAAATCAGTAGCTCAGTTCTGTAACTTATGAGTGAGAAATTTCTCACCAAAAAGTCAAAATGAGGACGAATTAATGCAGTTTTCTCTATGTATTCTCACCAAATGAGAATGCACCGTACTACGGACCGCACCGAAATACGGACTACGCATTTGGCAATTTTTCATTTCTCATTTGGTGAGAATACAGAGAGCAAACTGCATTAAAATTCTCACTCATAAGTTACAGAACTGAGCTACAGGTATAAGATACTGCTATTATGTAGTTATAATAATTGAAAAGTTTTACCAAATATGTATGATAGTAGAACTAATAAAAATTAAGTATACTACTTTTCTGATGGTCTCAAAAAACAGCTAATTTACATCCAAAGATTTCAAATAGGATTTGGCGAAATCTCGAAATTTTTATGAAAACTCTTAAAATCTACTAGATTTTTCATACATACGAGAGATCTCTGTCTGTTTGGGCTTCTAAATTTTGTAGAAATCAAGACCGGCATCGACTTCTACTAAAATCAAAAATTATTTTCACTAAGCTTTGGAATCAATTAATATTATTTTCTAGTTCCTGCTATTAAATTTCCTATTACTTAAAGACTTACAATCATAAAAAACAGGTTTAAATTTTTAATATCATACTATACAATCAGCTAATAAATTGAACGATTTTCAAGAAATGCCTTCAGAGCTATGTTAATGCTTTTTAATATTCTGAATTCGGTTGCCGAAATCTTGCGATTTAGATGCGAAAATGAAAAGTTGATATTTTTAAGCAGCCAAAGCTACCATAGGATTTGCACATTTTCCATCCACGCTGATAAGGGATACTGCACCAATTTTCTATACAGTAGCCACTGAACTTCAATGGCCCCCCCCCCCCTTGGAAGAGCAATATGACCGCCACTGTCTGGTTGTGTGAGTTGTCTATTTGCGTTAGTGTAAGTGTATTGGGGGGGGGGGGGGCTACAAAATAGAAAACACGAACTGTACCCGGGAAATTTTTTTGGTCCGACGCTGTGGTGAAAACAATTGTCAGAAATGATTGTCATAACCCGTACAAAATTTTTTTGAAAGATGGGAACAACTGTCAGAAACTAATTAGTCTCACATATAGGAATTTTATGCAATACAGTTATACTAATACATCCATGATGTTAAGCCAATAAAGACATTACACGTACTCTGCTTTTTAATACAATCAATATGAATACTACGATACTTTCGCATATACCAATCAATTTTTTTATCGGATATGAGTGAGAGATGACAGAAACTAAAAATTCCCGCAGAAGAAATTATTAAATTAAAATAAAATAAAAAAATCTGCCAACAATCTGGGCGTAACTTTATTATTTTTTTGGTAGAAGTTAGGAACGCGTTCAATTCTGAAATGCGGTGTAGGCTACTATGTGACTGAAAACCTATCAAAAAGAACAAGATCATGGAAGTTAAAATCTGATTGGATCTGAGAGATATGGAATAGTTTATGAAAAAGTACACAATCACTTTACACCCCCTTAGGGGTCGATTTTCAGAAAATCTTGAAAACACTTTCTTGGTATTCATATGGAGAATACATAGAATAAAATTAAATTCATTATTTGGGACGAGGTAGTAGATATGTCGAAAATCGTGGTAAAATATGCATTCTATTTTCACAGAAAATTTTTTTTGCCCCCTTTCTGAACGCCAAAAGATATAGATAGGAAAAACATCTCCCACTTGACCCACACTACCCTTACGGGTCGAATTTCAAGAAACCTTGAAAACACTTTCTAGGTATTCATACGAAGAATCCGTAGAATAAAAATGAATTCAATATTTGGAAAGACCTAGTAGATATGACGAAAATCGTGAAAATATATGCATTTTATATTTATTATATTTACAAATATTTTTTGTTGCCCCCCCCCCCTTCTGAACGCCAATGAATAAACAATTACTTTTCTAGTTGATTTACATATACACACCGAGTTTCAACATTGTAGCTTAAGCCGTTCCATATATAGGAAAAACACCCCCACTTTTACCAAACTACCCTTAGGGGTCGAATTTCAAAAAATCTTGAAAACACATTCTAGGTATTCATACGAAGAATTCGTAGAATAAAAATGAATTCAATATTTGGAAAGACCTAGTAGATATGACGAAAATCGTGAAAATATATGCATTTTATATTTATTATATTTACAAATAATTTTTTTTTTGCCCCCCTTTCTGAACGCCAATGAATATTCAATTTTTTTTTTATCACAATTACTTTTCTAGTTGATTTACATATACACACCGAGTTTCAACTTTCTAGCCTAAACCGTTTAATAGTTAGGAAAAACACCCCCTACCCCCGTAGCATACTACCACAAAAAAAAATTATTTTTCCAACATTCCGCTACTATAGCTCTATCTAAATACCAAGTTTAAGGCTTATATCATTACAGGTTCTCAAGATATAAGCATCGGAACTTTTTCCTTTCCACCCTCCCCCACCCTCCCCCTCTACACCCTCAACATCAAAACTTTTTTCCCTGCTAGGGTTTATTTAGCGCTACTTCTGGTAAAAATTCTAAGCATCTATCTTAAACTGTTCTTGAGATATGAAATATGTTTGATTTGAAAAATTCTCATCCCCTCCACTTAAAAAATTTTACTTTGATCAATCTTTATTTGTCAACCTCTATATCCAAACCAAATTTTATTTTTCTAGAGCAATTGGTTCATGAGATATCGTAATCTTAAGTTTTTCACCCCCCACCCCCATACAGAACTTCCCCAACCCAAAATTTTTCTTGATTCTGTTCTCCTAGTATAACTACAAATATTTTTCAAGTTTGAATAGTGTGCCATTAACGGTTTAGGAGATATGGATTTTAGAATGTGTCTATCTCGCCTTTTTTGGGTTTCGGCCGTACGGCGTACGGCGTACGGCGGACAGACGGACTGAAAATTTTTATTGCTTTTTTCGCGTCTACTAGTTATGAAACGTGAAAATAAAAATTTTGAGGGTAGCAAATTTTTTTTTTAAAAAATCAATCACAATACTTAATTATTAAAATAATAAAGTAAAATACTACCAACCGTCGTAAACAAACGCGAAAATTATGAAAATCTCTAAATCGGGTCGACTTTTCGGAATTTTATGACTTTCAACAAATAACTTAAAAAGCTTTTTAAGTTTCTGTTTTCGAAAGTACCTAAATTGTAAGTACTGCTCATGCGTTACTTATTACGTCGTTTTAAGAGACAGAGAAAATGTAGACACTAAGTAAAATTAAATTTTTAAATTCGTCACTGCGCATATAACAAATTGGCTCATTTATATTGTTTCATGGCCTATACACACATTTTTTAGTTCCCCTTTGACTGCTCAACTGAGTAGGGTTATGTGTGAAACACTCTCTCTTTCACCACTTCCCGATATCCCTTCATTACACGTATTCCTACGTACAGCGCAGTAAAATATCGTGGCAAAGCGTGCATGTATTTCAATAAGCGTTAACCCAAGTCAAGGGGTCATGCGGACCGTACCAAGGCCTGGATGGCTGCAGGGAATCAGTGATGCCAGATTAGGGATTCTTTTTCCCCAAAATGGGGAAAATAAAACAATTTGGGGAAATTTTGGGGAACGTTAAATGTTGGGGAAAAATTTTGGGGAATTTTTTTGAGGAAAATAAGAAGTTTTTAATGTAAAATAAATTATTTCAATTTGTTTACGTAAGTTCGAAATACATACTGTGTTTATGTTTCCTTGCGGTGTCTCTCTCACCTATGCACTTACACCCCCACTTAACATTCTCGAAACCAAGAATTACAGACAGGACTATAAAGTCAGTAGGAGCGTCATACACCAGTCTAGTCGACTATCGGCACTCGCAACAACACAGTAGTAAAGTAAGTGTTTTGTCAAAAAGGGGTTAGTTTCGTATATCGTCTATATGGCAAGAAAGTATCGCAAGGCTTGGGAAAGTGATCCCGAATTCGCTGGTAAGTTACATGCGTAACTATATATTTTCATTCTGCTTATTACTATAGGTTATATTTAGGTTGGATTGCATTAGTTCCTGGTGATGAAACCAGATCATTGTGCAAACTATGTAGATGCACACTACAGGCCCATCGGAAAGATTTGCGTAATCACGGAAAATGCAAAAAGCATATTGAATCTTTAAAGTTTTCGCAACAAGCAACGAGTTCCAAGAGCATCACGCAATTCATGCCAGCCGTAATCTCCGAAAAAAGAAAAAGCGCGGAATTAAAATTGGCAGCCTTCATTTGCGAGCACTGTTCCATAAACGCGGCTGATCATTTAACGACTTTAATACAAAGTATAGACAGTTCATCACAAGTGATAAACGAGATGAAACTTCGAAGAACAAAGTGCACAGCCTTAATAAAAAACGTTTTGTCTCCATGTTTCCTCGAAGATCTCTTGTCCGATATCGGCTCTACGTACTATTCAATAATTATTGATGAAAGTACATCAGTCGACACCAAAAAGATGCTTTGCCTTATGATTAAGTATTTTAGTCAATCAACACAAAATATTGAAACCAAATTTTACAAACTCTTGGAAATTGAGGCAGGAGATGCAAAATCTTTATTTGAGGCTTTCAAGAAGCAGCTCGCCAATGACGGACTTGAATTATCTAAACTAATTGGAATTGGTGTTGATGGAGCCAATGTAATGGTTGGTGCACATAACTCTTTCTCATCACTTTTAAAAGAATGTGTTCCAGACCGCGTCGTAATTTAGTGCATTTGCCATTCTCTTCATCTCGCAGCTGAATACGCATGCAAAGTTTTACCACGCCACTTAGAGTTTTTGGTAAAGGAGTGTCATAATTGGTTCTGCAACAGCACAAAAAGGCAAGTTGAATATGCTAAAGTTTATAAGCTGCTGACAGGAACCCAACCTCTAAAAATTCCAAAAATGGCAGATACCCGCTGGTTAGCAAGATATGATGCAATAAGTAAAGTTGTCGAACAGTGGCATGAGCTAAAACTTCATTTCGGTCTTGCATGTGATAAAGAGAGATGTTTTACAGCATCCCAACTATATCAAATATTGAATTCAGATGTTAACAATGTTGTTCCTAGCACATGCCCAGCATCCCTATTCCGTTATCTAATCCGGATGCTTGGGTTTTCTCTCACATCTTTATGGCCGGTAGGTCAGTTTTGTAATTTTATAAAGCATTAATATTCGAACGTAAATAGCTCGGTTTGTTTACTGACCTACTGGGAATGCCGGTAGTATTAAGTACATTATAAGAAATATTGCTGGCTTGCGGATTTGGACTTAAGCGCCGGTTCATATTGCTTGGTCGAGGTCGAAGTTTTAAACAAAATACGATTGTTTGGAATTTCATGCCTCGATATGCAATGTGTGGCCGAGGCCAAGACCTACATCCGGATTTCGTCAATATTGGCCGGGTGACATAGAATTGAGTATTTTCCCAAAGTGGAACACAATACTCAATTCCGTGTCAGTCGGCGCTTTTTTAATATATAAGTTTAGTTGTAATTAGTAATTAAGTCTCAGTTTTCTTTTAAGTCTTTTCGAAGCAACCGACAATAAATGTACTAGTTAAAACCAAAAGTCTTATTCATTAAAATTACAGGTGAGATTACTTAACCTTCTCTACTTCTCAGATAAGTAAAACGGACTAGTCGGCTCATCGTTATGAGAAGCCTCGTCCCAACGAACTCCTCCGTTGGCACTCAGGAATGATGTGCCGGAGAACAACTCACCGGGTCCCAGACAGCAGTTGGGACTAACCAAAGTGTCCACAAACACAACATTGGCGCAGCCGGACTTCAACTTGATAGTATTTATACTAACAAGTCGAATCTATTCTTCAAAGAAAGTAGTTTTAATTGCGAAGAAGTTTTTAAGAAGACTCGCAATTATGAGAACTATTTTCAATTAAATTTTTCAGCCGTTTCTAGTATTGAAACGGAATTATTTTCGGCCTACAAATGTACATGTAGATAACTTTCTTCAACCATAAAGACTGTTTTACATCAACTACCTTTTTGGCTGATGAATTCTTTACAGCACACATCCATTATATCAAATAGCGCATGTTTGGATTCAAATTACATTTCATAGTTACTTTTTTTTCAAAAAGTCCAGTCACCATAAAGACAGTATATTCAAAATGTACATAAGGTTCATATTTTATTCCATCCATTTTACTGTATTATTTATAATACAGTATTGTTATCGATTTTTTAAAAAAAAAAATTTGCTGCCCTCAAAATTTTTTTTTCCACGTTTTATGACTAGTAGACGCGAAATAAGCAATAAAAATTTTCACTCCGTCTGTACGCCGTACGTCGACCGCCCCAAAATCTTTGAAGGCTCGTAGCTCTCAAACCAGTGGAGCTATTAAATTAAAATTTTTTCTAAGAATAGACTTGGTATACCCCTTGAATTGACATTATTTTCAGGGGAGGAGGTGTAAGGGGGAAGGCGGGGTAAGCGTTTTAGACGAAAAATTTAGGTTTCTAGATCTCAGGAACCGCTTGTGTTAGGAGGCTGAAACGTAGAATTTCTATAGAACTTTGATAATGGACCCATTTGCAAAAAAAAAACAGATATGGGTGAAGGGGTGTGGGAGTGGAGGGGGAAGCAATGCGTCCGAAACGCAAAAATGCCGAGATCGACAAATTCTAAAATCCATATCTCCTAAACCATTAATAGCAATCAATTGAAACTTAACAAATATCTGTAGTTCTACTAGGAGAGTAGATTGAAATAAAATTTTTGGGTGGGGGTAGTGGCGTACGGGGGTGGGGGGTGAAAAACTTTAGATTACAATATCTCAAAAACCAATGGTACCAGAAAAACAAAATTTGGTTTGAGTATAAAGCTTGATAAATAAAGATTGCTCAAAGTAAAATATTTGAAGGGGTGGAGGAGCACGGAAGTGAGAGGGATTAGAATTTTTCAAAAATAACACGATTCATATCTCAATAACAGTGTTAGATGGATGTTTCGAATTTTTACTAGAAGTAGGCCTAATAAAACCCTAGTAGGGAAAAAAAGTTTGGGAGTGTGGGTGTCGAGGGTGAGGGTGGGGAAGGGTTAGAAAGAAAAAGTTTCGATGATTATATCTTAAGAATCTATAATGATAGGAAGCTGAAACTTGGTATTTAGATAAAGCTATAGTAGTGGCATGGTGAAAAAATACATTTTTTTTTAGGGGTAGTATGGTACGGTGGTGGGGGTGTTTTCCTTAACTTCAGAACGGCTTATGCTAGGAAGTTGAAACTCGGTACGTATATGTAAATTAACTAGAAAAGTAATTCTGATAAAAAAAAATTCAAATATTCATTGGCGTTCAGAAGGGGGGGGGGGCAAAAAAAAATATCGGTTAATATAAAATGCATATATTTTCACGATTTTCGTCATATCTACTAGGTCTTTCGAAATATTGAATTCATTTTTATTCTACGGATTCTTGATATGAATACCTAGAAAGTGTTATCAAGATTTTTTGAAATTCGACCCCTAAGAGGGTGTAAACTGGTTGTATGCTTTTTCATGAATTCCACCATGTTTCTCAGATCTGATCAGATATCGAATATCTTTTTACTTCCCAAGGTTTGTTTAATAATCACCTATTTTTAAGTTTTGTTTTTTCAACCTCTAGACCGCATCTCGGAATATGACCCAATTATTTAATACATATGTTACACCCTTTTCTGCCCGCTTCCCGAACTTTTTGTTAGGTTTTCAGTCACATAGTAACATACACCGCATCCCCGAATTGAACGCGTTCTGAACTTCTGCCGGAAAAATAATACAGTTGCGCCCAGACTGTTGGCAGATTTTTTATTTATACATTAATCGTTATGCCTTTTGGGATAAAGCCAATACTGCAAATTTTTTTTTTTTCCCCTCTTAGTCACAATAATGCGGATTCAGTTATTCTGTTTTCGTTTTGTTGTTGCCTTCAAGACGTTAATTTTTAAAGCCAAGTCAGACTCATGATTAGTTAAATAACCGTATTATTTATCTTCGGCATAAGGCCGGTAGTGTATAGTTCGAAATTAAAAACACACAGCAAAAATGGTTGTATTCGGAGCTCGAGTGGTTGCTTGTCGGCATTGGACCGAAAGTATATTCATTTAACTTGGACAGTGATTGTTTCTTTTTTTTATTAAATTACTCCTTCGTCCTCTTAAATTATATCTTACTCAATACACAGTAATTATTTCGTTTACTCCCATCACCAAAGGACATCAGTATTAACAAATTTCCGATTTTTCTTCTCACGTTTTCAAATAAGATAGATTTCTCTTTCTGAGAAAATTAAATACATTTAGTTTCAAATCACAAGTGCATTTTCAGTAGTTTTCACTAATAAATTCTCAAATTCGTTAAAAGCATAAATCAAATTGTTTTCAAAATTAGGAAACTTCTGAGAAAAATGCACTCACCAGTTAAAATATTAAGTTAAAAAATGCCCTCTTACGAAGAAATTAGTGAGACAGTGTCTCGAATTGTTCCCATTTTCAACGGAATTAAACTTCCAGATAAAACAGAGAGGATACACGAGTTCCTTAATGTATGTGAATCAGGTTTAAAATGCATTAATGAAACGAATGAAGCCATTTTCATCACACTGCTCTCCACGAGGTTAACTGGCGACGTTTCTGATTTGATTCAAGGAACTCCTTTTAGGACCTTGAGTCAACTCAAAACGATAATAAGGAGTGCTTGCCTAGAAACTCAAACTCTCGATAGCGTATTAGACGAGATCAAGATGACGCACCAGGCAAAGCCGAAAGATATTATCGGTTTTTCAGGGCATTCGGAGAAAACTAGAAATCGTTCAAAATTACAAACGTTCCGTACTGCCAGGCAAAGTCACATAATTAAACTAAAATGTGAATGGTGTGCCAGGTTAGGACATATTGAGGATACTTGTTTCAATAAGCGACGTTTTTTAGAAAAACATCGTAAACGTTTAGAGAGCCAGTTCAACAACAAACGCTGCGCACTAATAAATAGGACCCATACCTCAAATCCCCAAGACATTAGTAACGACACTAATAAAAATAGTAAATATGTTAGTATTAATACAATTAATTCATTTAAGAAGAAAAACGCTAAGCGTAGGACCCGCAAATCAAAAAGCGTTAGCAAAAAGGAGCAAATAAATCCCCAGAATAGCACAAACTCAAGTCTGGGTACCCGCTTCCTACACTTCTTGCAACTCACCTACTTATTTATTCGAACGAATTTACTCGGATGTAAGGTGAAAACAAGAGTTTGTCCTGTGCGCAGGAATTTAAAAAACGCGTCCGGTAAACGAAGAGGCGTGGATTGCACCAAAAAATCCACCCTACACACGTTAACGAAGGACATCAACGACGATGTATTCATCGAGTTCCCCTGTTCTCTAGCAAAATCTGGCAAGATTACAGTGCAAGTAGACACAGGTGCCGATACAAGCCTTTTACGACAATCGGCGATGAAGAACCTTCGAAGCATGGATCAGCGTGAGAGAAGACAGTTGGGTGGAGTGTTTGGTGGCTTTAGTAGGACTTTAGGTTCCGTTCTAATAGAACTGCACCCTAAACTAGGTTTTAGGGCAAAGTGGGACTTGGTAGATGATCTAAATGAAATTCCTGCAGACGGAATTTTAGGTCGGGATATTTTAGGAAACCGATCGGTAATAGATACAACTACCAAGACTTTAACACTCCTCAACGATGGACACGAAGTAGCAGAAAAATTTCCGCTAAAGACATTGGCGCAATTGAATAACCAAGGCAGAGTCTTGTGCATTCGGGCTCGTACACAGAAATTTACTAATTAAAACCAAAAGTCTTATTTATTAAAATTGCAGGTGAGATTACTTAACCTTCTCTACTTTTCAGATAAATAAAACGGACTAGTCGGCTCATCGTTATGAGAAGCCACGTCCCAACGAACTCCTCCGTTGGCACTCAGGAATGATGTGCCGGAGAACAACTCACCGGGTCCCAGACAGCAGTTGGGACTAACCAAAGTGTCCACAAACACAACAACAACCTGTATTTACTATTCTTTTTGAATGTGCTTAAGCCAGTGACTATCGCAAATTTGAACTTTCAATCAAATAATGCAGATCCTTTAAAGCTGCTAGTAGAGCTAAACAACCTTCTATATCTTTATCTCAGCATATTGATACCGCCAGCTCGACTTGAAATTGTATCGAAGAAAGAGCTATTCAATTTTTCATTTCGTAATTACATAATGAGAACAGACTGCATTAATTTTGGGCATTACTTTTCGGAAGCCAGTAATAAGGTTAGCAAATCTGACCTAGCAGAATGCAAAGAAAGATGTAAGGATTTCCTTATTATTTTATGCGAACAACTGCAATGCCGGATACCTGCAAATATAAACATCTTGCAAAAAATGGAAAAATTTTCACCACAAATAGCTACTTCACAAGTCAAGCCTGATATTTCGGAAATTGTTAAAAAATTCCCCAACGTTTGTGATAATGTCGATGAATTAATCAACGAGTGGAATCTCCTTCATAGGACGCAGTGGTCAAATCTCGAGACGTCAAACCTATTTTGGGCAGAAGTAGCGAAAGCAACCAATTCTACAGGACAGCAGATGTTTGGCAAAATATCATCATTTGCAATTGCTCTCCTGAGTTTGCCTTTTTCAAATGCTTCTGTAGAGCGTGCTTTTTCAATTGTTAATATTGTTAAGAGCAAACTGCGGAATCGCTTGCATATTAACACAGCTGATGCCATATTAAGGGTGCGATTTAGTATGGGGATTGAAGGATGTTCAGGGTTCTCACCTACGCCACGTACGCTGAAAAGATTTAATTCTGAGAACATGTATAATGATACCAGAACAGATGAAGCTGATGAAATCTTGCAGCCGTTTCAAAATATCAACACATAAACCAACATTTTGTTTGTTATATTTATTTAGTTTTTTTATAAAATGAAATGTATTTATTTTTAGTTTTGTTTTTTTGAATTTTTTTAAGTGAAATATATTTATTTTTGTTGAATCATGATTGTTTGTCAAATCAAAATACAGTAAAACCTGTCTAAAACGGACTCTTCATAAAGCGGAAACTTGCCATAACTATTACCTCGTTCACCTGGTCAAAGACGAATCGCTACGGAGCACTTCGATGTACCAGGTGAACACACGAAATTTTGCTACGGAGTGGTTTTTCTACAACGTTGCAAAACCGCGTAGTGTAGTGTAGTGGATTAGCTAATCCTCCCACGAGAACACTTGTCGTTGCGTTGCGTAGCAGTTTTCTTGTCAAATGTCAAAAAACTAGATTGGATTTTGTCTACGATTTTAGTTGTAGCCCCTTTAATGATTCCATTTCGATGAATAATAAAAGAAAAAATTATATTTAAGACATAAAACGGTGAATGTAGCAGTTCATTATAATAAAATAAATACCTCTTGTGACAGTTGTCAACAAAAAATAAGAGTGCGAAACGTCTGTTCACTTCACGTGAACACTCATACCATATATCAACCGGATTTCATAATACGCTACACTACACTACGCTACCACGTGAACGAGGTATATGTATATTTGGGGAAAATTTTTACAAGTAGTGCGATTTTGGGGAAATATTTTGGATAACTTGGGGAATTGTTTTTCCATCGATCTGGCATCACTGCAGGGAATGCAGTTGCAAACGAAATCCTTACCACATCATATCAACCTGGGAGGTAGAAAGGTAACGAAACTTACCGCAATAATCACGGTTCCCAGTTGCGGTGGACTTACTAACTCGTGGGACCAAGATATGGAAGAAAGAAAACAAGAAATGCACGCGTAAATGAAGAGACTAAGGATTCTCAGTCGATGCCAATAGAGAACATACAGCGCACTCGAAGAGAGGTAATGCGATTACCACCTCCACGTACATGTACCAACGAACTATGTTCGCATGGTGGTGGAAATAGCGAAACAAGATATACTAGACCGATCGAAGTGAGAACTTGTTCATTTATACTAAAGCCTAGTACTCTGTTCCGAGTGAAACGAAATAAGCTGTCAAGGTCCATATAAAAAAAATTAAAATTTCGTTCATTTTTCGCAACGATATATTTCGTTCGTTTCACAGTACTGTGCTCACGGACGGAATGTACATTTGCCGTAGTCACTACTAGATGGCGCTTGACTCTGTGAAATTTTTTTCCCCTGAGTCAAGCGCCATTGGAATGCGAGCGAAATATTTGGCAAATCAAAATTTTCAATAGTTCGCTATCAATTCAGTTAGTTTGTACTCGGAAAATTTTGTGTGAGTTATATTTTGTTGTGGTGTGCCGGAATTGTAATTTCTTCTTAATTCAAATTTCACGCGCTTTTATTTCAATCTAGTAGCGAACTGTATAAATGACTGTATAAATGAAAATGAATATTTCACTCTACTTCGAAAGTGTACTACTTTATTATTTCTAATACAGTATTGTTATCGATTTTAAAAAAAAAAATTGTTGAACTCAAAATTTTTTTTTCTACGTATCATAACAAAGCAATAAAAAATTTCAGTCCGTCTATCCGCCGTACGCCGTACGTCGCCCACCCCACGCAAAATCGTTTAAAGGCTCGTAGCTCTCAAACCAGTGGCACTATTTATTTAAAAATTTTTCTATAAATAAACTGAGTAAACCCCTTGAATTGACATTATTTTCAGGTTTGGGGGTGTGAGGAGGAAGGTAGAGGATGCGTTTTAGACGAAAAATTTTGGTTTCTAGATATCAGCAACCTCTTATGTTAGGAGGCTGAAACATGGAATTTCTATAGAGCTTTGATAGTGGACCTATTTGCAAAAAATCTGCCAACAGTCCGGCAGAAGTTCGGAACGTGGTTTATTCGGGGATGCGGCATATGTTACTATGTGACTGAAAACCTAACAAAAAGCGGTTAGAAAAGGGTGTAACACATGAATTAAATAATTGGGTCATATTCCGGAATGCGGTCTAGAGGTTGAAAAATAAAAAACTTCAAAATAGGTGATTATTAAACAAGCCTGGGGAAGTGAAAAGATATTCAATATCTGATCAGACCTGAGAAACATGGTGGAATTCATGAAAAAGTTTACACCCTCTTAGGGATCGAATTTCAAAAAATCTTGAAAACACATTCTAAGTATTCATATGAAGAATCCGTAGAATAAAAATGAACTCAATATTTGGAAAGACCTAGTAGATATCACGAAAATCGTGAAAATATATGCATTTTATATATACTGATAATTTTTTTTGCCCCGCCTTCTGAACGCCAATGAATATTCAAATTTTTTTTTATCAGAATTACTTTTCTGGTTAATTTACATATACGTACTGAGTTTCAACTTCCTAGCATAAGCCGTTCTAAAGTTAGGAAAAACACCCCCCACCACCGTACCATACTACCCCTACAAAAAAAAAATATTTTTCCACAATGCCACTACTATAGCTCTATCTAAATACCAAGAATCAGCTTCCTATCATTATAGATTCTTAAGATATAAGCATCGGAACTTTTTCTTTTTCACCCTTCCCCACCCTCACCCTCTACACCCACACCGCCAAACTTTTTTTCCCTACTAGGATTCTATTAGGCCTACTTCTGGTAAAAATTTGAAGCATCCATCTTACACTGTTATTGAGATATGAAACGTGTTATTTTTGAAAAATTCTTATCCCCTCCACTTACGTACTCCCCCGCCACCTACAAAGATTTTACTTTGAGCAATCTTTATTCATCAAGCTTTATATCCAAACCGAATTTAGTTTTTCTGGTGCCACTAGTTTGGGAGATATCGTAATGTTAAGTATTTCACCTCCCACCCCCGTACGCCACCACCCTCACAAAAAAATTTTGTTTCAATCTACTCTCCTAGTATAACTACAGATATTTGTTAAGTTTTAATTGCTTGCTATTAACGGTTTAGGAGATATAGATTTTTGAATGTGTAGATCTCCACTTTTTTGCGTTTCGGACGCATTGCTTCCCCCTCCACTCCCACACCCTTTCACCCATATCATCAATTTTTTTGCAAATGGGTCCACTATCAAAGCTTTATAGAAATTCCAAGTTTCAGTCTCCTAACATAAGCGGTTGCTGAGATCTAGAAACCAAAATTTTTCGTCTAAAACGCTTCCCCCACCTTCCCCCTCACACCCCCACTCCTGAAAATAATGTCAATTCAAGGGGTCTACCCAATCTATTTATAGAAAAAATTTAAATTTAATAGCTCCACTGGTTTGAGAGCTACGAGCCTTCAAAGGATTTTGGCGATCGACGTACGGCGTACGGCGGGCAGACGGAGTGAAAATTTTTATTGCTTTTTTCGTGTCTACTAGTCATGAAATGTACACAAAAAGATTGAAACAAAATTTTTGGGTGGGGGTAGAGGAGTACGGGGGTGGGGGATGAAAAACTTCAGATTTCGATATCTCACAAACCAATTGCACCAGAAAAACAAAATTCGGTTTGAGTATAAAGCTTGATATATAAAGACTGCTCAAAGTAAAATCTTTGAAGGGGGTCCCGGGGAAGCACGGAAGTGGAGGGAGTAAGAATTTTTCAAATATAACACGTTTCATATCTCAAGAACAGTGTAAGGTAGATACTTTTTTAATTTTTACCAGAAGTAGGCCTAATAGATTCCTAGTAGCGAAAAATTTGGAGGCTTGGGTGAAGAGGGTGAGGGTGGGGAAGGGTGGTGAGAAGGAAAAAGTTCCGATGTTTATATCTTAAGAACCTATAATGATATAAAACTGAAACTTGGTATTTAGTTAGAGCTATAGTAGTGGTATGGTGGAAAAATAATTTTTTTTTAGGGGTAGTATGGTACGGGGGTGGGGGGTGTTTTTCCTTACTTTAGAACGGCTTATGCTACAAAGTTGAAACTCGGTACGTATATGCAAATCAACTAGAAAATTAGTTCTGATAAAAAAAATTCTAATATTCATTGGCGTTAGGAAGGGGGGTAAAAAAATTATCAGTGAAAATAAAATGCCCATATTTTCACGATTTTCGTCTTATTTTTTCTAGGTCTTTCCAAATGTTGAATTCATTTTTATTTCACGGATTCTTCATATGAATACCTAGAAAGCGTTTTCAAGATTTTTTGAAATTCGACCCCTATGGGTGTGTAAAGTGGTTCTATACTTTTCATGAATTCCGCAATATCTCTAAGGTCTGATCAGATATCGAATATCTTTTCACTTCCACGGGCTTTTTGACCAATCACCTATTTTTAAGTTTTTCTCTTTGTCAACCACTAGATCGCATCCCGGAATATGACCCAATTGTATAATTCATATGTTACACCCTATTCTAACCGCTTCCCGAACTTTTTGTTAGGTTTTCAGTCACATAGTAACATACACCGCATCCCGAATTAAGCGCGCTCCGGACTTCTGCCAGAAAAATAATAAAGTTGCGCCCACACTGTTGGCAGATTTTTTTTCGTTCGTGTTCGTTTCACTGAACACAGTACTATACTTAACCACGAAATTAAATATGTGCAACGTTGGTAATGAACCAACCTTTGTTACAGCGAATACTGCGGAGTGTGTGAAAAGATGGAAAACTGATCATGATAGAAAACTGATCAGTCTCCATCAGAGGTCGTTTTCGGATCACTGCTAAACATACTTTTCAATTTGAATATCTCACCTCACTGCCCTAAGCCCTTTAGAAACCCAAGAAAGACTGATTGGGGGAAATTTCACAGTATCGCAGTAGAGAATTTTCTACTCCCGATTAGGAATTCCTCCCAATCACAGAGTCTATTGGGGACAAAATGTATTCCTAACAGGAAGCATTATAATGGCTTTTCTTGAGCCCTGCCCACTGAGAAGCCTTTCAACTAGTCACTTCAATAGGGATTTACGGCGCATCAAGCAGGATTTCCAAGAGAAATTTCCCAACTCAAAATATTCAATTAAAATATGTAGCAACTGAAAAATTCTTATAAATAATTTATGCGTAGAGTGGGAATTGAACCCACGACATCGCGTTTACAAGCCTAGTACGCTACCACTGGACTACACCCGGCTCTAATTATCGAGGCTTTTTTTTTCTTTTCTTCCAAGCGTTGTAGGCATGACTTCTGTTTACGGCTTCTTTGTCCGGAAAAATGCCTGGCAAACGTTTGATTGACACGCGTATTTGATCGAAGTTTTCGCCGTTTCGATTGAAAGTTGGCACGACACCATCGCCGATTTACGGATGTTGCACTGTTCAAAGAAAAAAAACCTACTCCTCTAGCACTTTGTCCGTAAAACTTCAATTTTCTCCGCAGCTTTAGAATTTTGCCACTAATCGTGACAATGAAAATTCGGCAAAACTTCGTTGCAGAAACACTTGCAAGGTAGCAGTAGTTCGGAAGCAACTGCGACCATTATAATACAAAAAATTACTAAGACTACATCGGAATTCTTGCACAACGAGACGAGCCGCACGATCAGAACCGCTTCGCTATTGAACGATACGTAGTTTCGACGGGATTTCGGAGTAACACATTAAAATGACAAAACCCGATAGGAAAAATTGAAATTAGTTCCCGTCGAATGAACACGCACCGAAGCACACCCTCTTTTCACGTCCCTCCTCGTGCCACCATACTTCCAGCCTCTACCGAGTAGCGGAGCTCTTTCCAGCCAAGCCGGTTTCGCTCATTCTAGTGTTGCGAATGGTGCAGGCAATTGTGAATGCGTCCGTTGCCCAACAGATCTTCGCGCATCGAAAGCATTCACAATTACCGGACGGAACTTCCGATTTCCGGCGGCAACTCAACACCATTAGGCGGTTCGCCGTTGGCTTCCAGCGCCGAATAGCCTAAAAAAAGTTGTCGTGCTCAAGAGTGCCGGGCAATAGGTGTTGTACCCCTCGGATCATTGCCTAAGATCCTTGGAGTGGTAAATCCCCACACGTTTGTCTCCTACATCCTCCAATTCGTATCGTCAGTTGCCTACCACACGACGAATACTGCACTTGAGGAACTTCTTCGCCAGCTTGGCGTTATAGGTCTGCGCGGCTGTGGACAAGGAAAAATTTCTTCGGAATACCTCTTGTCCTACACAAAATTATGTTTAAGCAGCACGCAGATTATAACGCCTGCTACTGTCCTTATGTACGACCCTTATTTTCGTCTGCGCCAGTTGTCTCACGATAAGAATTCCCTCGCGAGGTCGAAGCTGTACATTTGTTTCTCCTAACGCTCGCAAATGATTCAGCAGCTCGTAGTCCTTCCCGTGCAACATCATATATCATATGATAAGGAGAAAATCCAGGATGGACTGATTGACACGTTCCCAGGCATTCGGTTGCGGTGAGTAGCTCGTTTAACTCCATATTTGGTCAGCATGGAGTTGAACACATTCGACCTAAATTGAGAGCCGTTATCGGAGAGGATCGTCTCAGTTGTTCCAAACGTATGGAAGACCTGCCCCTCCAAGAAGTGGGTGGTCTCTTCGGCAGTGATCCGCCCCAAAGAATGTAATAATGGGAATTTGGTGAAGTGGTCCAAGACGATAAGAATAGCGATTTTACCCCATTTTGTACGCGGATATGGTCTCAGTACGTCGATGTAAAGGTGTTGGAATGGCTGATCAGTCTGGAACGGTTCACCATTGGCGCTCGTAGAGGTCTGTTCGGGGACCTTGTCTCTTTACAAGTGTCGCACGCCAGAACGTAGGTGCGTACTTGGGTAGCCATCCCGGGCCAGTACAAAAATCGCCTGACTCGCTCTAGCGCGCCAACTGACCTTTTTTTTTTTAAGGATACTGAACTGGACTTAGGTGGTTAGCCTTTAATACACTGTAGTGTATAATCCAGTCAGCTTAGGGATGGGAGGTCAGAAATCAGGCCGGGTATGGCATTGTACTAGTTGGTGTTAATAATTTTTGAGTGCGGCTTGGCAATGATGTGATCTACCAGAACAGCAATGTTGCCTATAACAAATCAACTACTGTCTGGTATCTCTGATGGTGTTAGTGCATCTGATAAGAATGTAAACAGAACTCATCTGCTCAGTGTTAAATCCTTTAGTAGTGATCCTATTAAACATTCCGCACTGCTCACTATTTATATTAATAATTTGAAAGCCAATAGCAACTGAAAAAATCTTATAAATAATTTATGCGTAGAGTGGGAATTGAACCCACGACATCGCGGTTACAAGCCTAGTACGCTACCACTGGACTACACCCGGTCCTTGCAGGTCTTTCTGCGACATGAGCCATTTCAGACTTGCGTGATCCGTAATGACTTTGAACGCAGTCCTTTTTACATAAGCTCGAAATTTTTTCACTCTCAACACAGCTGCATACCACTCGAGTTCGGTTACACTGTAGTTGCGTCGAGCGGAAGTGAGCTTCTGTGACATAAACGTCACCGGAGATTCCGATCCATCGTCGTTTTCCTGAAAGAGAACGCTACCCACACCTGATTTACTGGCATCGCCTCTGTAGTACAAGCAAACTGGTTGGACTTCTTTAGAGTGTCCGAGATTGGTGCTACGGTAGCAGCAAAGTTGGGAACGAATCGTCGATACCAGCCTGCCATACCAAGGAAGCGTCGAACTTGACGTGCGAACTTAGGCGAAGGGTATTTGACAATGGCTGAGACTTTCTTCGGGTCTGTCTTTAAGCCTCCGTCTCCAACGATGAATCCGAGATATTTCACCTCTCTCAGACAAAACTTGCTCTTGTTGACGTTAATAGTCAAGCAAGCCTTTCGCAAACAATCTGCGACTTCAGCCAATAAAACCAGATGTGAATCGAAATCTTCAGAAATTAACAGCAGATCGTCCAGATAAACGAACACCTGCTCCTTCAGCTCGGGTGGGATGACTTTGTCCAACAAACGACACGTCCTTTGCGGCGCGTTCCATAACCCAAAAGGCATGCGAGTGGAGTGGTATAGCGGCCGGCCAGGAATGGAGAACACTGTATACTCCCTGGATTTGTTCTCGAGAGGAATCTGCCAAAAGGCGTCTTTGAGGTCCAGGCTGGTAATAAAATTGGTTCGCGGCAAACGAGTTAAGATACCGTCAATGTGTGGTAATGGATATGCATCCTTCTTCGTCACACTATTGACTTTCCGCGAGTCCAAACATAACCTGACCTTACCTGGCTTCCTCACGAGAACCACAGGCTCCATGTACTCTGGCTGGTCTCTATAACGCCAAGTGCTCTCTTAACGGGACTTGCATCACCAACGTCTATACTATGTTCGACGACGTTGGTCACACCGAGACCGTATACTTCGTATGATGGAAATTAGAACTTTGCCATTTCCAACCTCTTTACATCTGTGGGCGTTAAATGGTGGGCATCTGGAGCAATCAGCTGCGACGCAGTATCGGGAGTATCGAACGCGCTGATAATGCTAGGAGCTAGCTGAAATGATCGCCAGAAATCTACCCCCAGGTACAATTCCTGCGATAGGCTCGGCACGATATACAATGTAATGGCTTTGGTAGTACCGCGAAAAGCAATTTCGGTATCTACCGTGCCCATTATTTTCTGTGCAGCACCATCAGCAGTCTTCACCTCTTGACAGACCGGTCGATACTTCACCTATGCATCTCGAAGGCGTTGTAGGGAGTTTGCCCCCAGGCAACTGATGCTCGCCCTACTATCGAGGAGTCCTTTAACGTCCACTCCGTACAAGGATACCACGGCGTACGGACGTATATCGAACGGCTCGGTAATGAGCGTTGATATTATCGCTTTTTCCTTGGCCCTCACCGTCCTCTAGAATATGCGCATGCGCAAGACTGACTTTCCGCGACTTGTTTTACTCGTTAGCGCGGACACTTCGTTCGCACGAGCGTTCGAAACAGTGGCAAAAATCCGCCCTCGCTCCTCCATATTAATTCAACCGTTGATGGTATAGTTTATGAGTATGGGGAGCACTTCGTCTTGAACCACTTGGTTCTGCAAATGTGACAGGCTGTAAACAATCCGGTTCCTTATCCGCGTCTGTTCTCTTCTGCAGCATCGTGATAGGTTGCATCTAACACGTTGAAAAATTTGGTGGTGGTGATTTTACTCTAATAGGGTCTACAAAATTGGGTGAAAATGTTTGGGTAGGTTGAAATTTGGAGGGGACTCTAAAGGGGTATTAAAATGGTGTAACATTTTTTTATTTGAGATATCTAAAACAAATAGGGATTGGGAAAGGGTTCCCTCTCTACTCGGATCGATTACTGATGGTTTGACGTTATTGGGCGATGTGGTCCCGATAACCCCTCGTCCCTCGTATCGTTTTTTGCCATACAACGCGTGCATTTCGACTAAATGACATGGGCCTTCCCGCACCCGTAACAAAAGATAGTTCTTGGGGTTACTTCAGAGTCTCTGTACCCATTCCCTTCTTTTCTGCAATTCCAGCAGGTGAGAGGAGTTCATAATGCGCGGCCAAATCTGCGTTCACTTCGTCTTCCGCTTCAGCTGATCCAGCTCATGTACTCGAGACTGCTGCCAAGTTGCTGAACGGGTAGCTCTTCTTACTTCCTCGAATCTGGTTACCAGTGATCGAAGCTCGCCTAGATTTCTACTTTCGTGAAAACAAATTTGCTCTTGGGTGTGACCCAACAGATTTCCCCGAATCAGATCGACGCATTCCGGCTCTGGCATGTGAGTGCGCAGCACGGTGCGCAAGATCGTCAAATCCTGCTCAAAAGACAAGAACGACTCGTTAGGAGCTTGACGCCTCGCCAACATTTGTTTGGGTTCTTCCTAATCTGAGCTACGTTCACCCCAGGCCTGCAAGAACGTCTCTTTCAGAGTCCCCTAAGATGTTTCGACATTAGACCGTCTCCACAACCAATACCATTG
The DNA here is from genome assembly GCA_949128065.1 of Beris chalybata. Lineage (NCBI taxonomy): Eukaryota > Metazoa > Arthropoda > Insecta > Diptera > Stratiomyidae > Beris > Beris chalybata. The sequence continues at coordinate 86,042,087 of OX421897.1, read as the reverse complement.
GTTTGGTCTACCATCGAGCAACAGATGGAAATTCTGGACCAACAGGTCCATGCGCCCGCACCCATTGCTAAGGCCCTAAAAACTAACTCTTCTGCTCGCAAGAATTGGCTGTCCCCATTAAATCTCAATCGCCAATGGTGGATTGGACTGCCAAGATTGCGGTCTCTTATCTTTGGGCCGTTGCCATTGCGATCGCCAATCTGAGTGGTCGCATGAGCCGGTCGGCCCCGAATTTGCACAGACTCGTTCCATGCTTCACGTGAGTTGGTGGTGGTGGAGGTGGTAAACATGCGTTGGGCGGGTGTTGAGGATGTTGTGACAACTCTTCCCGTAGTACTGTGCGTATCAATCGCGCCAAATCGTCTACCTCCAAAGAATTAATAACCGTCGGCGACGCTTGAACTGACCCTGGCGGTGGTTCGTCTCTAATATCGGACCATCTCCCTCTATGTTCTCTCTCCATCCTGTCAGTTTTTATATTTTGATTTGCGTTTGGTTCATCGATTTGAGTACGCTCTAGGACCATCGATCCGTCCGGGGCATACAACGCTCGGCCGCCACCTGTCTCTTGTGATGCATCTAAATTTAACCATACAGGCGACGCATTATCTTTTTGAGGAATTAAGGCCTATGCCATTTTTTTTCCACGTGTCACTGGGCCCGGTTTAGCGGTAGTCCAATAGTTCTGAGGACCCAAATGCAGCCCACAGTTGTTGTTATTCAATATCCACGTCTCTAGACAATGACGATGGAAGGAGTGACCGCATTTCGTTCTTACTTCGCGATCCGGATCTACCCCCTCTTGGCATATTGTGCAGATTACACTCACCCCCTTAGATGGTGAATGTGCAAGCGGCATATTTAAGAGAAATTTTTAGTGCGATTACCGACTGAATGAAGAGCGATCAGGTGAGGAAGTGAATGAGTGCGATTACTGATTGTGGTAAATTTCGAAGGTTCGATTGCCGGCTTGAATAAGTGAGAAGCCCTTTCGGCTGTACTCAAACTTGCACGGAGGAGCCCGTTGGGCTAAACTCCAAGAGGTAGAGGAGCCTGTTGGGATATAGTCTATGAAGTCCGATCCAACGTGAGCGGCTGCTTTATAGACGAGAGAAGCCCTTTTGGGCTGTACTCTATGGGAGCCCAATGGGCTATACTCCAAAATATACAAGAGGAGCCCAATGGGCTTTACTCCAAAATATACTAGAGGAGCCCGATGGGATATACTCCTAGGACAGAGGAGCCCAATGGGCCATACTCCAAAAATATACTAGAGGAGCCCGATGGGCTATACTCCAAAGTGCAAAGACGTTCTGTGACGGTGAAACGACAATTGAATTTTATTATAATTCGCTTATTGTATCTATGCTTATTTTTCACTTATGCTAACGTTAGCAATTCTACATACCTGCGGGAATTTCTTCGCGCAGTTATGCTGACGCACGATCTTGGGCAGGTGCATTATTTGTCTAGGGATCGTATGGCGTCTGAGTTAACTTGACATTATGCTAACGTTAGCATATAATGCAGCAATTTTTTCCTATGGTTATGCTGTCACACGACCTTGAATCAGGTGCATTGTTTACCTGCTAAAGATCGTGTGGCACGTCATACGGAAGTGCTGTGTTACAGTATATGTTATAGGGAAATGTGGTGTTCAGTTTGAACTTTGGTATTACTTTACCACACCTTCCCCCTAAAAAAAATGGAACGTAAGTTTCATTGATTGCTTTTAAAATGCTTACAGTTTTGTATTTATATCCATATTTATAATTTTTCTTTTATGGTTATATATTTATAATTTTGTATTTGTATAGTGTATTATAATTAATTTTATTCATTAGTATTTTTTCTTTTGTTTTGTATTTATGCAAGTTTTATTGATTGCTTTGTATTTATATTAATATTTAAGGCTTATTTGTATAATATATTATTGTTTAATCGTATTTATTAGTACAGTATAATCTCGATAATGTGAAGCTTCGATAATGTGGTTTTTCCAGTAAAGTGAACAAGCATTTTTTTTTAAATGTCTCTTGTAATGTGCACGGTGGTAATTTTAGCGCCTCTATAATGTGAACCTGGTAATCTATAGATTGATAGAAGTGTTATATATTACAACCAAACGTACAAATTAGGTCTATAGTCGTCTAAAATGCATTCAACACTATCCTACAATCCAAAATAACAAATTTTTTTCAAACCGGCCTCTCAGAATAGAATAGTATTTTTCTTTATAATTTTCAAAATTATTCAAAACAGCTTTGGTTTTAGAAAAATTTAAATGGATTTTTGTTTTATGCTTAAAGTACATGAAATTTGAAATTTTGTTTTTTTCAATAATATACATACATATATAAAGTCATCTACAGCATGTATTTTTCGTCTCCAATAAAGTGAACACCTCCAAAATGTGAAATCAGTTGGTTTGAATTAACTTCACATTATCGAGATTATACTGTATCTTGCAATTGTTTTTTATAAAAGGATATGGATTGCTTTTTAGTGCTTACTATTTTTTTTTTTTTTTCAATATTTAAGGCTTATCTATATAAAGTATTATAATAAATCTTATTCAGGAGTAATATTTATTTGTATTTATATTTATTTATATAACCTAGTTTATTTTCCGTAACCTTTTTTTAGGTATTGATTGCATATTATTGTTATTGTCTTATATTGTACAGTTAACATTATCAACTGAAACTACAGTGTATAGTATAGGCCCTTATAAAGTGGATCCAATTACTTTATTATTTATAATACAGTATTGTTATCGATTTTTAAAAAAAAAAATTTGCTACCCTCAAAATTTGTTTTTCCACGTTTCATGACTAGTAGACACGAAAAGAGCAATAAAAATGTTCAGTCCGTCTGTCCGCCGTACGTTGACTGTCCCAAATCGTTTGAAGGCTCGTAGCTCTCAAGCCAGTGGAGCTATTAAATTAAATTGCTGAACTGCTCGAAAGCTAACAAAGCAGGTAAAGACAGACACTGGCAAAGATATAGAGACCCAAATACTAAATCTCGCATAAATTTTTTAACAAAAACCATCCAAAAAAGACTAATTGCGAATCGCATTTCTAAATGGAAATCTATGCTAGCTAATCTTGAAAAGGGCTTCCAGACTGTATGGAAATTAAGCAAATGGTGTAATCGAAGACAAGCCAGTGGCATCCCCGCTTTGGTCACCGAAAGCAGCAAGAAGGTGTTTAGCGATGTGGACAAAGCCAATTTGATTGCAGATAACTTTCACGCCACGCATCGGATCTCCGAACACATGGGCAATTTTATTAATGACACATCTGTCACTAATATCATTCGATCTATCCCGCTAATCGTCGACCTGCCTCACAGTGCACTATGCAAACCGCGTGAAATTCTTAATATTTTTAAAGGACTCAAGAACAACAAGGCACCCGGAAAGGATAAACTTGCAATATCCTTCTTAAAAAACTTCCGAGAACTTGTATTATCATCTTAAACTTTATCTTCAATGCCTGACTCAAAATTAGCTATTTCCCTTCATCCTGGAAGCATGCTGTTGTTGTACCAATTGGAAAGCCCGGAAAAGACAACTCCGATCCCAAAAATTTCAGACCAATAAGTTTGCTTCCAGCTCTTAGTAAGGTGTTTGAGCGGGTGATCGCCCTCCGCGTTGAAGACTTTCTGGAAAGCTCCACAATACTACCTAACTTTCAATTTGGTTTCAGACGCGGGCATTCCACTGATCACCAACTTTTTAGAGTTACTAATTATATAAAACAATCTTTTCGAGAGAAAAAAAATCGGTAGGCATGGTGACGCTTGACATTGAAAAGGCTTTCGATAGCGTCTGGCATGAAGGTCTTTTATTCAAATTAATGAATACTTCTTTTCCTATATATTTAGTTAAGGTAATTCAGTCATTCCTATCAGATAGAACCTTTGCTGTCAGAGTAAACTCTAGCCTCTCTAATGACCAACGCATACCTGCTGGAGTTCCCCAGGGCTCCTGCCTAAGCCCAATACTTTACAATATCTATACGGCTGACATTCCGAGCCATCCACAGTGAAAACTAGCAATCTTCGCAGACGATACATGTCTTCACGTTAGAGATAAAGATCCAGTCAACATCACTTCATGGATCGAGGCTTACTTGGAGCAACTTTATCAATACTACCACCACTGGAGGATAAGAATCAACCCGACCAAAACCCATGCCATATTTTTCAAAAAGAAAAGAAAGCTCTCAAATTTACCAAACCGAGATCTTAATTTCATTGGTCAAAATATTCCCTGGTCCACTACTATCACCTACCTCGGGGTGATAATAGACAAAAAACTCACGTTCAATAACCATATTGAAAATACCTGCTTCAAAGTTTCGAAATACATTTGTGCACTCTACCCGCTTATTAACAGAAAATCACAGCTATCAGCTGAAAATAAAATGCTAATTTTCAAACAAGTCAGTGGGGGTAGGGCGTACGGGGGTGGGGGTTAGGTAGGTACACGTGGCTGTCCGTGAGAACACGGACACACTTAGACCTAAAAGGTCCGTTGTGATACCACAGGATCATCGACTCCGGTCCTACTCGTCGGACCATTTAGAGCTTATAATAAAGCGTTGGATTCTCGCGACCTCCATTGTGGCAAGTTCACCAAGACAGTTGAAGAAGTACGCTCCGAGATGAGCTTTCCTTCTGACGGACAGAGCTGGACAAGTACAGAGAAGGTGAAGGACTGTCTCCTCCTCCTCCTCGTCCTGGCAGCTTCTACAGAAGTCGTTTGAGAAAAGTCCAAGCCTTTCTGCATGCCGACCTATAAGACAGTGTCCGGTTAGGACATATGGCACATGAAGGGTGGTACCGCGCCGAGCGAGTTCGTCAGCCATACAGTTCCCTGGAATATCCATGTGTCCTGGCACCCAGCACAGAAGAATATTGAACTGTTCGGCCATCTCCTTAAGAGATGATCTACATTCTACGGCGACCTTTGATGTTGTCGAGGTCGATTCCAGGGATTTTATCGCCGCTTGGCTGTCTGTGAAAATGCTAATATCCCTAGTAGATATTACATTACACCTCAGCCAGGACAGGGCCTCCTTGATCGCCATAAGCTCCGCCTGATAGACACTACAGTGGTCCGGAAGGCGGAAAGAGCTGCTAATATTAAGCATTTCAGAGAAAACACCTCCACCTACCCCGTCTTCAGTTTTGGAGCCGTCCGTATATATGTGGGCGGACTCTTCCTTCGTTCGTACCAAGTCCCTTTCCCACTCTAGGCGGGTTGGGATGGCTGTTGAGAAATTTTTATCGAAGTCATAACTGGGAGGGGTGTAGTCGGTGTTTTCAGGAATGTTGAAGTGACCCAAAATTGTTGAGTGGCCTGCACGTATGTCAGTCCACAGTGTGGAGGCCTTTAGCCGAATGGCTGCAATGGCTGCCATTTGCTTGCCAAAGATGTCTAAGGGTGGCAGACTGAACAGCATGTCCAGTGCTACAGAGGGAGTTGTTCTCAGAGCTCCGCTGATGCATATGCATGCTGTTCTTTGTACCTTTCCCAGTGTGGTGCGGTTAACCGCTTTGTCTAAGGCCGTCCACCAGACAACAACACCGTACATGAGTATCGGTCTGATGGCGGACACGTAGAGCCAATGAACTATCCGGGGTTGCATACCCCATTTATTGCCAATGGCCTTTTTGCATGAGTAAAGCGCAACTGTTGCTTTCCTTACTCGTTCTTGAATGTTAGGTTTCCAGTGAAGTTTCCTATCCAAAATAAGACCCAAGTATTTTGCACTATCGGTGAAAACTAGACTGGTACCATTCAGAGAAGGAGGGTCTACGTGAGGAATTTTGTATTTCCTGGTGAAGAGGACTAATTCTGTTTTGCATGGGTTCACGCCCAGTCCGCATTCAGAAGCCCAATTAGAAAAAATAGAGAGAGCATTCTGCAATATCTCACTCAGTGTGTTTGGGTGCTTCCCCGAGACGGCAATTGTAACATCGTCGGCATAAGCAATCACTTTGCAGCCCGCCCCTTCCACTCTCAATAGTAGTTTGTTGACCACTAAATTCCACAGAAGAGGGGAGAGTACGCCACTTTGTGGTGTATCTCTGCTGACAAACCTTCGAGAGGAGGACTCGCCCAGCTTTGTGTTCACAATCCTGAATGTTAACATCAGATTGATCAGCGCGCCAAGCGAGGACTCCACTTTCAGGATAGAAAGTGCGTCAGTGATTGCCTCTGGGGTGGGGGTTAAAAACTTCAAATTACGATATCTCACAAACCAATTGCACCAGAAAAATAAAATTTGGTTTGAGGATAAAGCTTGATAAATAAAGATTTCTCAATGTTGTTTCTCAAAAATGTTTGAAGGGGGTAGGGGAGCATACAAGTGGATGGGATAAGAATTTTTCAAATCTCAATTTTTCATATCTCAATAACAGTGTAAGATAGATGATTCAAATTTTTAACAATAGTAGGCCCAAAAGAACCTTAGTAGGGAGGTGGGGGTGTAAAGGGTGAGGGTGGGGAAGGGTGAGAAAGAAAAAGTTCCGATGTTTATATCTTAAGAACCTATGATGATATAAAGCTGAGACTTGGTATTTAGATAGAGCTATAGTTGTTGCATGGTGGAAAAATATAATTTTTTTTAGTGGTAGAATGGTACGGGGGTGGGTGGTGTTTTTCCTAACTTTAGAACGGCTTATGCTAGAAAGTTGAAACTCGGTACGTATATGTAAATCAACTAGAAAAGTAATTCTGATTTAAGAAAAATCGAATATTCATTGGCGTTCGAAAAATTTTCACGATTTTTGTCATATTTACTAGGTCTTTCCAAATATTGAATTCATTTTTATTCTATGGATTCTTCATAAGAATACCTAGAAAGTATTTTCAAGATTTTCTGAAATTCGACCCCTAAGAAGGGTATAAAGTGGTTGTATTCTTTTTCATAAATACCACCATATCTCTCAGGTCTGATCAGATATCGAATATAACGGCTTATGCTAGAAAGTTGAAACTCGGTACGTATATGTAAATTAACTAGAAAAGTAATCCTAATAAAAAAAAATCAAAAATTCATTGGCGTTCGGAAGGGGAAGCAAAAAAAATATCAGGAAAAATAAAATGCACATATTTTCACGATTTTCGTCATATTTACTAGGTCTTTCCAAATATTGAATTAATTTGTATTCTACGGATTCTTCATATGAATACCTAGAAAGAGTTTTCAAGATTTTTTGAAATTCGACAACTAAGAGGGTGTAAAGTTGTTGTATTCTTTTTCATAAATAACGCCATATATATCTCTCAGGTCTGTTCAGATATCGAATATAACGGCTTATGCTAGAAAGCTGAAACTCGGTACGTATATATAAATCAACTAGAAAAGTAATTAAGATAATAAAAAATTCGAATATTCATTGGCGTTCGGAAGGGGGGGCAAAAAAATTATAAGTAAAAAAAAAATGCATATATTTTCACGATTTTAGTCATATTTACTAGGTCTTTCCAACTATTGAATTCATTTTTATTCTCCGGATTCTTCATATGAATACCTAGAAAGTGTTTTCAAGATTTTTTGAAATTCGACCCCTAAGGGGGTGTAAAGTGGTTGTATACTTTTTCATAAATTCCACCATATCTCTTAGGTCTGATCAGATATCGAATATCTTTTCACTTCCACGGGCTTGTTTAATAATCACCTATTTTTAAGTTTTTTTTTCTTTTTCAGCCTCTAGGCTGCATCCCGGAATATGACCCAATTATATAATTCATATATTACACTCTATTCTAACCGTGTCCCGAATTTTTGTTAGGTTTTCAGTTACATAGTAACATACACCGCATCCCCGAATTGAACACGAACTTCTGCCGGAAAAATAATAAAGTTGCGCCCAGACTGTTGGCAGATTTTTTTTTCTTTTCTCGATGGATAATAACACCTTATCGCCTATGTATGTCAATTGATTGGTTTGGCATTAATATCTTTACGGGACTTGCTTTTAAATTTTGATACTTCTAGAAAATGTTATCTGAATTTTAGTTCTTTGCGGGTCACTCCTTGAAAAATCGCAAAAACAGGCTAATTTTGTGACCATACCATCGCCGATTCTTTTGAAAAAATTTTTTCTTGAGGAACTAGTGAAAAAAAAATATAATTTCAATTTTTTTTTCTATCTCATTTTTTTTTGTTAGTTATAGTATGTTAAAGATTTTGCAAAAATGGTTTCAAAGCCTTGTTTGAAAACTTATATCTCTGTTAATTTTTATCATAGAATAGTAAAATAGGACTTATTTTAAAGGGGAAGGTTGTCGCAAAATAAGAATAACCAATAAAATTTATCCTTGATTTTTTTTTTCAAGGATAACGATTTAGTCCTTTATCCTTGAATATCTCATATTACCAATTTTTTTTTTTTTTATTTTTTTATATTTTGTGTATTATACTGTTCTTCAAAACATATCAAAAAATCAACTTGGGATCGCAATGGGATCGGGGTAAGAAAAATAGAAGAACATCAGTGGTTCTCAATTATTTCATAGAAAAGTTACAATTATTTTGATTACTTACTCGTATGTAAAGAGGATTTAATTTTATGATACTAGATTTATGGCCAGCTGTTAAAATCATAAATTTAAGATAGTTTAGTTCAATAATAATTTAATTGAGCAACTAATTGTGATTGTTTAAATAAATTTATCCCATAAACCATTAAATTAACAATAACAAGAATTATCTCATTTGGAATGTCTTACTAACCAGAAAATAAAGGTAGGCAGGTAAGGCAATAAAAAAATGGGTATCAATTAAATGTCCTTTTTTGGTAGGTATGTATATAAATATGGGCTTACCTTTAATACAATTCAGTCGTGCTTGCAGTATTAAGAAGACAAAATCTAATTTATTATTTTACAAATCATGGAAAAAAACCTAATTAGCTGTTGGTCAAAATCAATACATTGGCCAAAAATATCGGATTTCCGACCTGTGAAATCATGGATAATTTCTAGAGTACCAGCGACTTTAGCAGGAAAAATTTGCTCTTCCTGCAGAAAAAGGGTTAAAATGCTACCAGGAACATCAACGGAGATTACTGATGATGATATGTTCGACCAGGAGGAAGAACCTTTCTCTTTGGATACAGATGAGGAGCCCAACGACGATGAAGCGCTACACCAAAATTTCATCAGTAAGGAAGCCGCCTTAAACTCATTAAATGAATGTCTTCAATATTTAGGAGAAGAACCTTTCGATAAAAGACGATTTACCAGAGATAACTACATCCGGAAAAAAGCTTGAAGATGTGAAAAGAATCGTATTAAAAAAAAAATTTGGATTAGAAGATCAAAAGGACCAACCACGAGAGGACGAGATGATTGACAGATTGAGGACTGAATATTCAACCGCCAGTGAGAAGAACATCAAGGAATTTATTTTATCTGTAAGTCCTGATAAATGGACTAGAAAAAGAACAACTGAGGAATTTCCCGGAACATCTTCGTATGCAGTTCGAAACTACAAACGGACATTAGATTCTGAAGGAGATGTGCATATCCCGCACCGGAGAAGCCTTACTTCCGATATTATAAAGACAGTGGAAGACTTCTACAGTAAGGATAGTATAAGTCGAGTCATGCCTGGTAAAAAGGATTTTATTGCAATTAAAATAGACGGCAAGAAAAATCACGTCCAAAAACGTTTGGTTTTGGGGAATTTGAAGGAAGTGTACCAGCACTTTAAGGAATCTGAACTGAAGATAGGATTTTCCAAATTTGCTTCCCAACGACCCAAATACTGTGTTTTGGCTGGATCTCCTGGAACACATTCAGTGTGTGTGTGTCATCCATCAAAATGTAAGGCTTATGCTGGAAGGTTGCGGTATTAAATATTTTACTGCAAATGAAGATACTTGAATTTATGACTACCGGTCGTGCCTTGCTGTTGGAATATGCAATCCTCCCAATATTGGCTGCTTTTTAAACCAATGTATCGAATGTCTAGGATATGAAAAAGTAAAAGAACTTTTTCAGAATGCTTTCAGTAACAATAATGTAGAAAGTGTTACAACAGACCGGTCAACGCTAGAGACGAAAATATAGATTGCTTTGTTCAACGACTTCCTTCTTTACTTCGGCACGCATTCTTCACTGAACAACAAGCCAAATATTTTGAAGAGAAAAAGAATAAGTTACCAGTAAATGGGGTTGTTGTGGTTATGGATTTATCAGAAAATGATTCCTTCGTTGTACAAGATGCGGTCCAAGCGTTTCACTGGAATAACTCTCAAGCCACAATCCATCCGTTTGGGATTTATTATAGGGTTGAGGGACAACAGGACGTTCAAACCACAAATTTTGTAATTATTAGCGATTGTTTGCAACATAACATTATAGTCGTTCATCTATTTCAACGCAATTTAATAAAATTCTTTACAGATAAGTGTTTTAATGTTAAGAAAATACATTATTTTTCGGATGGTTCAGCCGCCCAATATAAAAACCGGAAAAAATTTCTTTACTTTGAGCAAGCACACTGAGGAATTCGAAATTGATGCAGAATGGAATTTTTTTGCCACCGCCCATGGTAAAAATATCTGCGATGGTCTCGGTAGTACAATAAAGCGACTTGTAGCAAGAGCAAGTTTACAGCGGCCAATAGAAGACCAAATAACAACTCCATTAAAACTTTTTGAATGGGCTAAGGATAATATAGTAGATATTAATTTCCAATTCATCGACTGCGAACAATATAAAAATGAAGAAAATTTATTTAGTGAAGAATACAATCTTATACAAGCAATTCCTTCAACTCAAACAGTACAGTGCGTTATACCTGTGAGGAAAGGATGCGTGAAAATTAAAAAGTTTTCTCTATCTTCTGAAGAAGATGAACATATTTTGTTTAAATAGATTATGTAACTAGCATGTAAAAATAAAAAAAAAAATCTGCCAACAGTCTGGGCGCAACTGTATTATTTTTCCGGCAGAAGTTCAGAACGCGTTCAATTCGGGGATGCGGTGTATGTTACTATGTGACTGAAAACCTAACAAAAAGTTCGGGAAGCGGTTAGAAAAAGGTGTAACATATTAATTAAATAATTGGGTCATATTCCGGGATGCGGTCTAGAGGTTGAAAAAAACAAAACTTTAAAATAGGTGATTATTAAACAAACCTGGGGAAGTGAAAAGATATTCGATATCTGATCAGACCTGAGAAACATGGTGGAATTCATGAAAAAGTATACAACCAGTTTACACCCTCTTAGGGGTCGAATTTCAAAAAATCTTGAAAACACATTCTAGGTATTCACATGAAGAATCCGTAGAATAAAAATGAATTCAATATTTCGAAAGACCTAGTAGATATGACGAAAATCGTGAAAACATATGCATTTTATATTAACCGATATTTTTTTTTGCCCCCCCTTCTGAACGCCAATGAATATTTGAATTTTTTTTTTATCAGAATTACTTTTCTAGTTAATTTACATATACGTACCGAGTTTCAACTTCCTAGCATAAGCCGTTCTGAAGCTAGGGAAAGCACCCCCCACCTCCATACTGCCCCTAAAAAAATATTTATTTTTCCACCATGCCACTACTATAGCTCTATCTAAATACCAAGTTTCAGCTTCCTATCATTATAGATTCTTAAGATATAAGCATCGGAACTTTTTCTTTCTCACCCTTTCGCACCCTCACCCTCTACACCCACACCCCCAAACTTTTTTTCCCTACTAGATTTCTATTAGGCCTACTTCTGGTAAAAATTTGAAACATCCATCTTACACTGTTATTGAGATATGAATCGTGTTATTTTTGAAAAATTGTAATCCCTCCCACTTCCGTGCTCCTCCACCCCCTTCAAATATTTTACTTTGAGCAATCTTTATAATAAAACCGAATTTTATTTTTCTTGTCCAATTAGTTTGTGAGATATCGTAATCTAAAGTTTTTTCACCCCCCACCCCCGTACGCCACTACCCCCACCCAAAAATTTTGTTTCAATCTACTCTCCTAGTATAACTACAGATATTTGTTAAGTTTTAATTGCTTGCTATTAATGGTTTAGGAGATATGGATTTTAGAATTTATCGATCTCGGCATTTTTGCGTTTCGGACGCATTATTTCCCCCTCCACTCCCACACCCCTTCACCCATATCTGTTTTTTTTTTTGCAAATGGGTCCATTATCAAAGCTTTATAGAAATTCTAAGTTTCAGCCTCCTAAAACAAGCGGTTCCTGAGATCTAGAAACCAAAATTTTTCGTCTAAAACGCTTACCCCGCCTTCCCCCTTACACCTCCTCCCCTGAAAATAATGTCAATTCAAGGGGTCCACCAAGTCTATTCTCAGAAAAAATTTTAATTTAATAGCTCCACTGGTTTGAGAGCTACGAGCCTTCAAAGATTTTGGGCGGTCGACGTACGGCGTACGGGGTACGGCGTACAGACGGAGTGAACATTTTTATTGCTTTTTTCGCGTCTACTAGTCATGAAACGTGAAAAAAAAAATTTTGAGGGCAGCAAATTTTTTTTTTTTAAAAAAAACCATAACAATACTGTATTATAAATAATACAGTAATTGAATGTAATGCATGTAAAGCATGTTTTAATTTTTTATTTAAGTTTGTGTTATGTATACCATAATAGAATACCATATATATATATTTTGTTGAATCTATTATTGATTTTTTATGTTTCTACTTGTTCAAATACTATTATTCAATGTCAAACCATTTTGAATTTAGTTGCTGTTACCTGGAATGAAAAGCATTAATAAAATACTCCGTAGAAATTGTAATTTTCTAAACCAAATTTAATTTTTTAATATAGGTACTATAAAACATTAATATTTTTAATGAAATAGTTGCTCAATTTAATTATTATTGAACTAAAATATCTTAAATTTATGATTGACATTATGATGAGCTGGCCATAAATCTAGTATCATAAAATTAAATCCTCTTTACATACAAGTAAGTAATCAAAATAATTGTAACTTTTCTATGAAATAATTGAGAACCACTAATGTTCTTCTATTTTTTTTACCCCGATCCCATTGCGATCCCAAGTTGATTTTTTGATATGTTTTGAAGAATACACAAAATATAAAAAAATAAAAAATAAAAAATTGGTAATTTAAAATATTTAAGAATAAAGGACTAAATCGTTATCCTTGAAAAAAAAAATCAAGGATAAATTTTATTGGTATTTTTCTTATTTTGCGACAACCTTCCCTTTTAAAATAAGTCCTATTTTATTATTCTATGATAAAAATTAACAGAGATATGAATTTTCAAAGAGGGCTTTGACACCATTTTTGCAAAATCTTTAACATACTATAACTAACAAAAAAAATGAGAAATGAGCAAAAAATTTTTCAAAAGAATCGGCGATGGTAAGGTTACAATTTTTGCGATTTTTCATGGAATGACCCTATACAGGTCATGGTTATATACCGGATCTGGGTTGGAGATATATAGTTCTGATGGTAAATTGACTTTCTTTGCGAAGACTAGTTCGAATGGTGTATATCCGTGTACTGAATTCGGAGTTGTATTATAACAGAAGGTATAGTATTGAAGCCAGTCGACCCAATTATCTTTGTTGTCATTTACGAAACTTCGCAGGTATTCGTTTAGGCACTGGTGTTTCCTTTTAAATGACCCTATCGGTTCTGGATAGGCTGCTGTTGCGAATAATTGTTTTATTTGCAATATGTTGAATACTTCTTCGAGAATTTGATTTTTGTATTCGGTTCCCAGGTCCGATTTTAATTTGTTCATTGGTCCGTAAGTTAGTATGAATGCGTCTACTAACGCTCTTACGACGGTGTTTGCTTCTTTATTTTGTGTGGGGGCTATTACCACGTATTTTCTTAAATCGCATTGGATAGTGACTGCGTATCGGTTGCCTTTGTTACTTTTGGTGAACGGTCCTACGGTGTCTATGGATACGATGTCAAATACTTTAACGGGCGTCGTTGTGATTTCCTTGAATTCCTTGTTTTTCTTTGGTGTTTGTTCTTTGTACATAGTTCACTATGTAAAAATAGTTTGAAATTGTTTTTTTCATTTTATCCTATTGATATATTTCCTTTAGTTTCTTGTACATTCGATGTTGTCCTATATGCCCACCTGTGGGTACTGAGTGAAAATTTTCCATTATTTCGTTTATTTTCGTGTTGTCCTGTATTATTATTTGAGGTTTATATATTTTTGTGTATGCATTTGAAAGGATCTTGTTAACTACACAGTAAAAATTATTTGTAATTTTACAACATTTAATATAATAAAATTATCCACATATCATAGGTAAAATTACCTTATTCATGTATAAACGCTATTACTATTATGTAATTAAGTTTTTTACATGAAATACTCTGTAAAATTACATAAAAATTCAAATTACAATAACTCGTATGGAAAACTACATTTCCAAACATGGATAAAAAACAATTTTCCATGTAAAACATGAAACTAATGTCCGAAGTTTCAGTCAGTACCTATTTCAATGGAATTTTACATCTAGAGATGCTGTAAGCAAAGGGAGATTATGCAATCGTGCGTCAATTTATCAGTTCTTGTACGGATATTGCGTAGTAAGCATCGCGATTTGTTTTTCTTATAATAAGTAAGTGATAACTGCTTGGTTAAATGCTATTATACATAATCTTATTAATAACGAGTTTATTTTTATAATTTTACTGTTATATATTTTTGATAAATAAAAAAAATTGTTTGGATATAAAATTTCGTTCTTTTTTATTTGCAAAAATTACCTCTTTTATTTATTACAAATAAGTGTGTGTGTACTTGTACAATATTCCCTTTCACTGGAGAAATGTCATATTACGAACTACTTCAATAACGGTAATTTAAACCTCCATATTACAATTATATTACATATGCCATGTAATTTATGTTTACTATCGAGCATGTAGTTTTACAAAGCCAGGAATGTATTTATTACATTTCCGAATTTTAATTTTACATGGGAAATGTAAGTAGTTTGAAGACATGTAAATTTACAATATCCCTTGTTGGCAATTAGTTGCCAACATTTAATGTTGGAAGAATTTTTAACTGTGTAGATCCTTAAATGCGGTTTGATTTATGACTTTCGGCCGAAAGTTTCAGATTCTTAGTCTGAAAATTATTATTACTGTTTATTATGTCCACTTCTATGAGTTCCTGCTCTAGTGCTGGTTCGATAGATTGGGTATTGTTTATTCTTATTATCCGCTTTATCCATGATTTGTTTTTATTACATACTTCTGTTTCTATGTTTATATATCCTTTAGGGTTTTGGTTGATTTTAAACGATAGTTCTGCTAATCGCGCTACTTCAGAAACATACAGTCTGTTGTGTTGGAGTTTCATTCGGCTGTTTTGCGATATCCTTATTTGGGTCTATACTATTACTTGGAGTATATTAATGCTTTTCAAATCTTCGATGCCTATTTCTATTCTTGATAGTGCGTCGGGTTCTACGTTTGTTTTTCCTTTAACGTATTGTATTTCAAAGTTAAATTCTTCTAGATTGAGGCGCATTCTGGTTAGTTTAGATGATGGATTCTTCATTCCGAACAGGTAGACCAGTGGCCTGTGATCCGTTTTTACCACGAATCTTCATCCGTATACGTACGGTCTGAAATAAGTACTGGCCCAGTGGATAGCAGTCAATTCTTTTTCTATTGTAGATTTGTTTCGTTCTCCTTTAGTGAACGTTTTACTCGCGTAAGCTATGGGGAGTTCGGTTCCCATATGGTTTTGGGATAGTATCGCTCCGCAGGCAGCATTTGAGGCGTCTGTCGAAATGACGAATTGTTTGGAAAAATCTGGATATTTCAATATTGTTGGTGTTATTAGAATTGATTTGAACTGTTCGAAAACATGGTCGCATTCTTCAGACCACTCGAACTTGGTATTTTTTCGTAATAGTTGATTAAGTGGTAGGGCGATTTCTGCAAAATTTGGTACGAAGCGTCGATAATAATTGCAGAATGCTACGAATCGTATGACCTCGTCTGAGTTTTTTGGTTGGGGATAATTTTTTATTGTTTCGTGTTTGGTTTAATGCCTTCAACTGAGATTTGATGCCCTAGGTACATAACTTCTAGTTGAAAAAATTTGAATTTTTCTGGGTTTAGTTTAAGGTTTCGTGACCATATTCGCTCGGAAACAGTGGTTAGGTTGTTGACGTGATAGGTTTTTGAGCATCCAACCACAATGATGTCGTCTATACATATATAGGAATGCTATCTCTGGGGTCAGCTCTGTCATTGCTATTGTCATCATTCTTTGGAAACTTTGTCGGTGGAAAATGCCGTATATTTTCTTGTTGGTGCTTCTGATTCGCTTTGGTGGAATCCTGACATCAAGTCCAATGTTGAGAGGTATTTTGCTCGTCCCAGTTGGTCAAGTACTTCTTCGATGCGAGGTAGTGGGAATTTATTGTTAAGACGCTTTTGCGTTTGGTTGGTTGTCTGACTAATGATGTATGACTTAAGGATGGAGCGAATGATTAAATGAAGATGTAAACGCTAATTAGTTACTGTATGAATGAACGACTAATTATGTGAACGATGAATGAATGATTGTATGTGTGTATCGTTATATCTAAATGACTGGCTGTATGAAAAAAAAAAGTGTATCGAATGGCTGAATGCGGTATGTAAAAAACGAATGAATGATTGGATGATTGCTTGTATATATGGTAAATGCGACTGTGTACGTAGTGTGCAGAAGAAAAGAATAAACGTTTGAGTAAATGGATCATTAAATGTATGCGGCAAGAAAGAACGGAAAAAAAATAAGCGAATGAATGCTGAGCAAAATATGATGTGCAATGAAGTGAATGAATAATCGAATGTACGGATAAATAAATTCTACGGGCCTATTACGAAACTCGAGTCGAGTGAGTAACTCACTCACATTTGAACTCGACTCGAGCAAAAGTTGGTATGATGAGACTCAACAATTGGAAAGTGACTTCATTTCCAGTAGTCGAGTGAATTTGACATTTCTTATAAGTAAATACTCACTCGATCATCTCTCATAATACGCACTTCTCTTTACTCACGCTATTTTTTCGACAAGTAGGCCGTCGGCGAGTTTCATAGTCGCAGAACGTGCATTTTTTGGTCGAGTGAGCTCCGTAATAGGCCCGCTAGATTGTACGAATAAGTGACTGTGAAAATGTCAGAACGAATGTATGCATAAAAAAAACAACTGAATGATTGATTGAATGAGTTTCGAATGTATGAATAAGGATTGTGCGAATGTTCGAACGAGCGTCACCATTCAACGATTGAACGGTCGGGTGAATATATGTAAGAAATAACGCCAGAACAAAAAAAAAATTTAACGATTGACTAAATGAGTTATTGACCCAATGAACGACTTACTATTTGAATGAAAGAACTGTATTAATATAACTAAATGAATGTTTGAACGAATGTAAGCATCGAACAAATCAACAAAAAAAAACCAATGAATCAAATGTCCGAATGATAATACAGTCAAAACCGGATATAACGACATTGAAGGGACCCTCTAAACTCGTCACTATATCCAATAGTCGTTATAAGCAATATGCAATTTAGATACATTCCTTTGTATAGAGATTCGACCAGGACCATGCCATTTAGTCGTAATAACCGATCCGTCGTTAAAAGCGAAGTCGTTTCCCCTCCCCTCAATTGCAGAACAAATCGCGAAGCCGATGTTGCTCTTTCCCGTCTCATTGAGAAAATTGGGACCGCGATAAAATTTGCGACAAAAAAAAATTTGGGCGAAATTAGCAAAAGAAAAGTCAAAAACAACAATAAACAAAAAAAATCTACGTTCAAATTTTGTCAGACTCTAATTACCAAAAAAAAATCTACGTTATTTCTAAAAAAAATATTCTACTTTAAAAAGGTACTCTAAAAAGAAGGATAAAGAGTTTGGGGACTTTTCCGAAGTTTCGGCGATATTTTACATCACAAACTCACCAATGCTTTGCAAGTATTCTTCCCAATTGGCTGACGACACGCCCACCAAGACAAGGCATGCCCAGCTCGCAATTAGGTACTTACAAAACCAAGGTGGAAAGGCTCAGGAAAACAAAGCCTGTCAAACTTACATAGCATCGGTGTCGTATGCAGACAATGCTTCCCTTTCCTATGGAACCGAATTTAGAAAGTGTTTTCAAGATTTTTTGAAATTCGACCCCTATGGGTGTGTAAAGTGGTTGTATACTGTTGTGTTTGAGGCCTTGGATAAATTATTTTGACTTTAAAAAGTCAAAATAATTGAAGGATGGGTAAAGGTTCGGGACAGAAGGGCCAATTCCACCTAAGTCCGAATTGGTGGCTGAGTTTTAGCTGGTGCGACGCTCTTGCTGGCGGCCGGGACTAGCTACGGCAGTGTGGGGGGGGGGGGGGGGGTACTTGCTTTAACTCAGACCATAAACCCTTGGCCTGTACAACAAAAATTGTCAGCGCCGACTTATCCAAGGGAATTGTCAAAAGTGGGATTATTTTCCCAACAGGTCGTGAAAGACCAAGAAGCGGTTGGATTGGCGTGGCTGCGCGATTTGTCAGGGCGCTCTGGTGTTATTAGCGCCCTGTTCTGCCCACCCTACCTCAGCCATATCTGTCCTGAAACAAATTTCGATATGGCCCCTTTTTGAGGTTCAGGGAAAAGGAGCTTAAACGCTCGGGTTCATTTTAACGGGCTCTTTCTAGCCTTTAAGCATCTTAATCATCGACCCAAAAAAAAAAAATCTAAATTCAGAAAAAGTTTTTTTCTTTTTTGTTGAATCGCCGCGGAAAGCGAAGATAAAAAGTCCCTATGGAGCTGTTGCGATCATAACTCAACCCTGCGATGAATTGTGATCGCATCAGCTCCACTGTCACCAACTTCACAGCATACAAATACAAGCAAAAGAGAGCCGTTGCTTTGGTGAGGCCGGAAGGAGAGCGACAACGGGATTCGGTCTCGAAAATTTGCGATAAAAGGTTATTCCGAATTCGTGGTGCGATTTTTCGAATAATATTTGTGCCAGTTTTCCTCCTACGCGTTTCTTTCCCTTATAATTGTAGAATCGTAATTTTGTAAACAAGTCGGAAAGTTTTCTGGTTTAATATTTTGAGTAGGGTGATTTTTCGAGAGTCGTCGCGAAAAAAAAAGAAAAAAAAAACAAAAACGAAACGAAAGAAATCGCCAACGTCGTGTTTTCCGAGTGTTTTTTTGATTGAAGAAGCCAGCCAGCAACGCAGAGAACGGCGAACGTTCCGCCGTCGACCCGACCGCCACTTAGCCCTTGGAACGTGCGAGGCTTCCTTACATGCGAATCAATGAAAAAACGAAAATTGATATCTGAAACAATTGTCGGAACGTCTACGAGTAAAATTACAGTCCACTAGACTGGAAGGACTGCGCGAATCGTTGTCTCCGGTTTGGTCAAAATCGCTAGAAACCAAAGATAAGAATAAGATCGGGGTGTCGTTCGTTTCACAGTGCATTGAGTCATATAGTACGTGACGGTTGGCCAAAATAAAAGAAAAAGAAAAAACAATAGGGGGACATTACTCAAATTCATACCTTTCGGGTATTGGGCAAATACGTGGCTCTTTGAGAAATTGCCAACGTCATCACCCGGATACGATATCGACTCGGCTCGGGCGACAGTGTGCTGATGGGTGAATCGAGACCGCATTAGAATATAGTTTTTTTTTTTTTGGTGTTCCAACTTTTTGAGTACAGTGCCTTTTGTGTATATTCCGGCGTAATGAAATCGTTAAGCACCTACTTCGTTTTCAAGTAAATTTTTATTTTCGGCAAAAGCAATGAGTAGTATTAAATTTGCAAAAATCTTTCGCGGCAAAATTCGTTCGACTACTTGTCACATTGAATGCTGACCCCCGTGGATGGAGTTATTCTGTCCTAAATTTAATTGTCCGATATTCGGACTGGATTGGTTATTGAATGGCAAAATAAATGAACTAGAATTGCAACAATCGTGCCGGACTATCGTGTGATCGCCTGTAGAAGTGCAGTGCGATAACATAAAAATAACTTAGAAAACAAGAATCACATGATCATCAGCCTAAAATTCCTTCCATGAATTATATTAAACTTGTAGTGAATTGTGAGATATAGCAAAAAACTCTACAAGCATATTTTGCGCGGAAAACTTTTTTTCGTAAAATTTCTCGCAAGTTTATCGCTTAAATCTTTCTGTGTTAGATGACTGACCACAACTTCCGTACACATTGAAATACTTTCGATTGAGTCACATAGTAAATACAAAATGAGTATTAAATCAAGAGGACTGGTGTTTGCAACGTTTTTCGGAAGTTGCATAACAATTGCATTATCTTTGGCCAGTTTAACTACGAATCAGTGGATCGGCCACCCCTGAGTCTGACGAGCTGGACGTTTCCTTTTTTTTAAAAATTAAGTTGCGGGCGACGCTAGATGAGTTGAGTGAAAATCGAACGAGATCGCGAAGACGAGTGCAACGAAAAAGCATTTCGTCAAATTAAATAATAAAACCGGGAGGAAAAAAAAATATAAAATATATGATTGAATGAATAATAATAGTAAAAGTTAGGGCTATATAGAAAAAAATGAATTTAAAACCAAAACATAAATAAATTTATAAAGAGAAAAAAATGAATTTAAAACCAAAACATAAATAAATTTATAAAGAGGAAAAAATGAATTTAAAACCAAAACATAAATAAATTTATAATTAAAGAGAAAAAATTAATTTAAAATAAAAATATATTATGACATGACATGACAGGACGGGACATAATATAAATCAAAAAAAAATATAATAAATTAAATAATAAAAAAAGAAAATTTAAAAAAAGAAGCAGAGGAAAAAAAAAATAACTTTATGGGGTGAGTTTTTGTTTAAACTATATTTTGCAAAAAACTTTTTCTGAATTGAGTTTTTTTTTTTTTTTTGGGTCGCTGTTTAAGATGCTTAAAAGCTAGAAAGAGCCCGTTAAAATGAACCCGAGCGTTTAAGCTCCTTTTCCCTGAACCTCAAAAAGGGGCCACGACGCTAAAATGTTTTGAGGACAGTCGTGGCTGAGGTAGGGTGGGCAGAACAGGGCGCTACTTACACCTAAGCGCCCTGACAAATCGCGAAGTCGCGCAACTCCACCGCTTCTTGGTCTTTCACGACCTATTGGGAAGATATTCCAATTTTAAATACCCTGGAGTAAGCCGACACGAAATTTTTGTTGTCTAGGTCTAGGGTTTATGGTCTGAGGTAGAACAAGAACCACCCCACACTGCCGTAGCTAGTCCCGGCCGCCAGCAAGCGTGTCGCTTCCGTTCTACTTCAGCCACCAGTTCAGACGTTGGAGGAACTGGCCCATTCTGTCCCGAACCTTTACCCATCCTTCGACTATTTTGACTTTCTCAAGTCAAAATAGTTTTTCCAAGGCCTCAAACACAACAATACTTTTTCATGAATTCCGCAATATCTCTCAGGTCTGATCAGATAACGAATATCTTTTCCCTTCCACGGGATTTTTTAACAATCACCTATATTTAAGTTTTTTTTTCTTTACCCGTATCCCGGAATATGACCCAATTATATAATTCATATGTTACACCCTATTCTAACCACTTCCCGAACTTTTTGTTAGGTTTTCAGTCACATAGTAACATACACCGCATCCCCGAATTGAATGCGCTCCGAACTTCTGCCGGAAAAATAATAAAGTTGCGCCCACACTGTTGGCACACACACACTGTTTCGCTGAACACAGTACTATACTTAACCACCAACTTAAATATGTGCAACGTTGGTAATGAACCAACCTTTGTTACAGCGAATACTGCGGAGTTACTGGGTGAAAAGATAGAAAACTGATCATGATAGAAAACTGATCAGTCTGCATCAAGAGGTCGTTTTCGGATCACTGCTAGATATACTTTTCAATTTGAATATCTCACCTGAGTGCCCAAAGCCCTTTAGAAACCCAAGGAAGACTGATTGGGGAAAATTTCACAGTATCGCAGTAGAGAATTTTCTACTCCCGATTGGGAATTCTTCCCAAACACAGAGTCTATTGAGGATAAAATGTATGCCCTAACAGGAAGCATTACAATGGCTTTTCTTGAGTCCTGCCCACTGAGAAGCCTCTCAACCAGTCATTTCAATAGGGATTTACGGCGCATCAAGCAGGATTTCCAAGAGAAATTTTCCAACTCAAAACATTGAATTAAAACATATAACAGTGAATCAAAGTCATTAACTAGCCAAACGAAACATATAACAACATGAACGAAGATGAAAAACGACACAACATATAAGAGCGAGCTGAAAAACGACACATAGAAACACACAGTTCTTCAAAACGCACGAAAAAGTTCAGGTCTTTTGATCAAATTAAAATATGTCATCAACTAGAAGTTATAAAGTCAAATTAAAGAAATAAATATTTTGTAACGGATCCCGGCACCAGTTTAGCCTATCCTGTAAAATGAGTCGTTACAACCCGTAACATTACGGCAGCCATAACGGGACCCTGTCTCTTTGCCAGAGATACACAACGCTCATTGTAATGACTTTTCGCCCAAGTGGCTTTAAAATTTCACGCTCGACCTTTTAGCTATTCGTTCCGCACTCAAACTCGAACTTTCCGCTAGACGTTTACGAACTTTTTTTCCCACAATTCACCAGCCCGCAACCAAGCGATTTTCCGATAAACTTTACACCAAAAGGATGAGGAATTTAGACGTGAAATCCACAAATTATCGAGGCTTTTTTTCAAAACGTTATAGGCATGACTTCTGTTTACGTCTTTTTTGTCCGGAAAAATGCCTGGCAAACGTTTGATTGACGCGTTTATTTAATTGAAATTTTTGCCGTTTCGATTGAAAGTTGGCACGACATCATCACCGATTTACGGATGATACCGACACTTTTCAAAGAAAAAAACCCACTCCTCTAGCACTTTGTAAAACTTCAATTTTCTCCGCAGCTTTAGAATTTTGCCACTGAAAACCGTGACAATGAAAATTTGGCAAAAATTCGTTGCAGAAACACTTGCAAGGTAGCAGTAGTTCGGAAGCAACTGCGACCATTAAAATAAAAAAAATTACTAAGACTGCATCGGAATTCTTGCACAACGAGACGAGCCGCACGATCAGGGGCCCTATTCTCGAGTTCATTCGAATTTTGGTCGGAAACGATCTATTCGAATGATAAATTTCGTGCACGATCCAAAATTGGTATTCTTGAATGGCATGCGAAAATTTTTCATTGAATGGTCGTACACGAATTCAAAGTGGTATTGCCAGACAAATTTTTTGATATTTAACGTAAATTCGGCAAGCCACTGTGACCTCTGACAACTGAAACACGTCAATAATTTATGTATTTAGAATATTATTTATTTTTTCATGAAAGTATAAAATATGTGAGAATTTTGAAAAAAAAACGAATTTTGTGCTAAAAATATAAAAAAAATTCATTATTATAGAATATTTAAAGCCTTATACGTGTTGTGTATTATTATGCTTAATTACATAATAATAATTAGCCGTTTTGTTACAATTTTTCCAAACAAAAAATATTGGATTTTAATTGTAATTGAGTGGTTATAGGAAACTGCATTTGATTATTATATCAACACACTCATTATATCAAATTTTGCACTCGCAGGATTTCATAATTAGATAAGCTGAAATTAAATATCGTACAAAAAATATGACAAAACCAATTCCAAACAAATTTAAACCTTAATAAAATCAGGAAAATTCTTGAATTCGATTACTTTCTTACTTGTGGGTTCGATCCATAAATATGTAACACTAATTTGAAAGGGAGTTCTTCTGTTATTACCGAAACTAAGTCGCATGAGATCTGAAACAGCCATTGTCTCTCTGTTCACAATTTATCAGAAGAAGCGCCCCAAAAAATTTATAACGAGCCATTTGCTACATCTAAATATAAATGCCATTATTGCATTCCATCAATAACAATTTAGGTCCTTAACTAATTATTTTATTTATTGAAAGGGGTAAAATTTCGTATGCGAAAGCTTAAATCGATTGCTAGAAACCACTCGTTGCATATCATGCGAAAAGATTCGCATGCGACCGCTATGTGACTACTCGAGAATAGCAATCTTTACAAGTCATTCGAAAGTTGATGAAATTCGTACACGACACTTGGTCGAATGAACTCGAGAATAGAGCCCCAGAACCGCTTCGCTATTGAACGATACGTAATTTCGACGGGATTTCGGTGTGACACATTAAAATGACAAAACCCGATACGAAAATATTGAAATTAGTTTTCGTCGAATGAACACGCCCCGAAGCGCACCCTCTTTTGACGTCCCTCCTCGTGCCACCATACTTCCGGCCTCTACCGAGTAGCGGGGCTCTTTCCAGCCAAGCCGGTTTCGCTCGTTCCAGTGTTTTCGAATGGTGCAGGCAATTGTGAATGCGTCTGATGTCCGACAGATCTTCGCGCATCGAAAGCATTCACAATTACCGGACGAAACTTTCGATTTCCGGCGGCAACTCAACACTGCAAAAGTGAAAAAGAACACGACATCGTCCGGCATCTACTTTGTGAGTGATCCAATCTAGCCAGCTGTAGGTTCAGAGCCATTGGCAGCTACTTCTCCAGTTTCTGTGACATGACTGAAATACGAATTAATGAGCTACTCCCTGTAGAAATACTACGATAACTCCCGATATGGTACTTCATGGTGTCACGGATTTGGTATCATAATGGACCAACCAAATGATCTAATGAGTCGATGCTTAGTTTGGATGGCTGCTACCATAAGCTAACCAAAGTTAGTTCCTTTATCTAAGATCCAAAGAATAAGAATATTGCTGCTTTGAACCTTTGAATCTGACTAAAAGCTCAAAAACAATAATCACGGTAAGCATAGTTTGTTAATTGAGGCCACCATACTTATTATCTTATACAGTAAAACCTGTCTAAGACGGAATGCTCTGGTACCCAGCTTCTCGTTCCGTTTTAGCAGGTTTCCGTTTTACACAGTATTGTTTTAGTGTAATTCTTGATTTTCGTTCCCAGTTTTTTTTTCCGTTATGGCAGGTTTCCGTTTTATACAGAGTCCGTCTTAGACAGGTTTTACTGTATAATGAAACAATTAACTATCAAATAAATGATGCAAATTATATTTCACGGAACGTTAGCGAAAACTCCTAAACTAAAACTGAGTTCATTTCTTGTCCCTGTAATTTTTTTATCACACCTTTATCATGGCTTACAATACTATAAGAGTAGTTCAGTAAATACTGCGAATAGGAGATTAATTAGGAATAGGAACTATTAAGAAAGCTCCTAAGTAAATTTTTACTCTATTGATATATATTTATACCTATATATATACCATATATTAAAGACAAATTTGGTTTAAATTATCTTACTAGCCGCGTACCGCGACTACGCTTTCGTTTGTTTGGTGCTATACTATTGTTTCTATCGTTACTCTCGTTGCTCCCATTCCTCCCGTTGATACCGTTGCTCCCGTTACTCACGTTACTTCCATTTCTCCCGTTACTTCCGTTACTCCCGTTGGTCCCAATTCTCCCGTTACTCCCGTTGCTTCGATTTCTCCCGTTGCTTCGATCTCTCCCGTTGCTCCCATTTCTCCCGTTGCTCCTATTTCTCCCCGGTGCTTATATTTCCCATTACTTCCGTTACTCCATCCTCCACCTTCTATCATAGTTTCTCCCGTTGCTCCCATTCCTCCCGTTACTCCCGTTGCTTCCATTTCTCCCGTTGATCCCGTTGCTCCCATTTCTCCCGTAGCTCCGTTGCTCCCGTTACTACATCCTCAATCCACCATGCTCCAACTTCTATCCACCATTCACCATCCCTCATCATCCATCCTCCATCTCCCATCCTCCATCCACTATCCATCATCCATCGTCCAACTTTACCATTTAGTAATAGGAATGAATAACTACTACACCAAAAACGAACGAACTACCGCTAAATCATATGAAATACACTCAAATGTTGGAATAACTCAAGTACCACCAATTGTAAAATGATTTGGTTAACGCAGAAACCTTGGGGGGCGTGTGCTCAATATATCAGCGAAGTTTTATTGTAACCGGATGAATGGTATAGGAAAGCGCAGACAAACCATTAGAGCATCAGGGTACTAAAATCGAGAACAAATTTGAAAAATGTTAAGAAAAACTTTTGTTTTTCATTCGATCTGGACCAAACTTCACAGGAACCATCCCTGGACTACTCTACACGTTCCCTGAAAATTTCATCAGTATCGGTTCAGCGGTTTAGCAGTTCATAGGTACATACATACACACAGACATCCTCTCACGTTATTCTATCGTCCCTGTTACTCCCGTCTTTCCCATTGATTCCGTTTCTCCGGTTGATCCATTGCTCCTGTTTGTCCCGTTGCTCCCGTTTCTCACGTTGATCCATTGGTCCTGTTTCTCCCGATGCTCCTGTTACTCCCGTTGCTCCCATTTCTCCCGTTGCTCCCATTTCTCCCGTTGCTTCTGTTACTCCATCATTCATCAACAATCTTCTATCCAACACCCTCCATCCTTCATCCTCCATCTCCCATTCTCTATCCGCCATCCACCATCCGCCATCCACCATCCTCCGTCCACCATCCTCCTTCCACCATCCACCATCCTCTATCCACCATCCTCTATCTTCCATCTTCCATCCTCCATCATTTATCCACTATCCTCCATCTTCCATCCTCCATCCTCTATCCACCATCCTCCAATCTCCATCCATCCATACTTCATCTATTATCATCTATCCATCATCTACCATCCTATATCTACCATCCACCATCCTCTTTCCACCATCCTCTATCAACCATCCTCCATCCACCATTCATCATTCTCCATCCTCCATCTCCCACCCTCTATCCACCATTCACCATCTTCTATTCAACATCCACCATCCTCCATCCCCCATCATTAACCTTTATCCACCATCCTCCATCTAAAATCCTCCATTCCCCATCCACCATCCTTCATCCATCCATCCTCCATCCATCATCCTCTATTCATCTTCTACCATCCTATATCCACCATCTCCATCCTTTATCCACCATCCTCCATCCTCTATCTACCATCCTCCATCCATCCATCCTCTATCCATCATCCTATATCCATCTACCATCCTATATCTACCGTCCCCCATCCTCTGTCCACCATCCTCTATTCACCATCCACCATACTCAATCTTCTATCCTCCATCCTCCGTCCTTCGAAAACGAACGAACTGCCGCTAAATCATTTGAAATACTCTTAAATGTTGAAATAACTCTCGTACCACCAATTGTAAAATGATTTTGTTAACGCAGAAACCTTCGCGGGCGTGTGCTCAATATATCAGCGAAGTTTATCGTAATCGGATGAATAGTATAGGAAAGGGCAAACAAACCATTAGAGCACCAGGGTACTAAAATCGTAAAAAAATTGAAAAATGTTAAAAAAAAAACTTTTGTTTTTCATCCGATCTGGACCAAACTTCACAGGAACCATCCCGGGACTACTCTACACGTTCCTTGAAAATTTCATCAAAATCGGTTCAGCGGATTAGGAGTCTATAGGGAACATACCCACATACCCACAGACATCCTCTTTTATATACATATATAGATTACCGTGCCATGTCAAAAAAAAAATACTATGCTTACCCCATTCCAGTTCTTGGTTGATGATTAAACGCAGGTGCATAATCTTCGTCATGTTTCCGTTTTTGGCCGGACCGATTTTGATCCTGATACTAAGAATTATTATTGATGAGATAGAAAATGGAATCGGAAATGTATTTTGTATGTATTTTTACCTGATTTTTTTGAAATTGTTGATGAAGTGGTGGTATTACCGTTTGTTGAAACGACAAATGAGGTTGTTGCTGCACAACGTTAAATTGATGATTGGGGTGACCTGCCACTTGACCACTAATTATTTGTGTCGAGTCAATTGTGTGCGAAGGGGGCAACTGTTGTAATAATTGCGGTTGGAATTGAACTTGCACGTGAGGGTTGAATGTCATAGCTACAGGGGCTTGTTGCGTCGTTTGACTGGGATTTGTTTGGCCACTAAGTGTTGGTGGTGGAATCGCTCGAAAATCTGCACCATTATGAGCTAGCAATTATTTTGGAAGTTATAATTAGTTTAATGCTCTTCCTAAAATGTATTATTTTTACCAATTTGATGATGTGTAATTTGTACATTTTGTATTGTACCATTTTGTGTAAGTTGGTGAATAGGAGGCTGTTGCGTTAATGTTGCTGCTGATGCAGACTCTCCTTGCCACTGAGGAGTTGTGTTAACAAGGAAGTGTTGTCCATTCGTTGTTGAGACATGAATTTGCTGGCCAGACGACGGAATTTGTTGAATTGAAACTGGCACTTGGTTGTACAGGTGATGCGTCTGGGATTGTGTTACAGGCTGTGTGCTTATTAACGTATTTCCAACAAAATGTTGAACGCATGACATGGGCGGGGGTACAGCTATTGTCGGAGGAGGCATTTGAGTTACAGGAAGTGTAATGCTAGTTCGTATAGTGGGTGGAGGCTGGCGGGTTTGTGATTGTGTTGATGGAGGTATGGCAATTGCCATCGTTGGTGTTGTTTTCGACGAAGTATGAGTACATATGTCGCTACTATCATTTAACTGAGCATCATCACCTTCAGTTTTTTTATCAGGGCTTTTCTGAGACAGACGGTCCAATTGATCACCATCTAACTTTTGTTCATCCTTAATGACAGAATTATTTGCATTTTCATCGCAAGTACTGATTTGGTTTAAATTTTCTTGTCTGGTTGAAGAATTAGCAGGAAGCGGAGGAGCTATGTTTTGCACTGATATACCTTGAGACATTTGCATTTGAAGTTGCTGTAATTGTGGTGGAGGTTGAAAAAGTATGTTTGGATTAGACGTTGCGATGTGGGTTTGAACTTGAGAGTGCGAATTATGATGCGAAGTCGGCTGTTGATGTATTACCGTTGGTGGAGGCACCATATACGCGGTGCTGCCCTGTACAGTTATATACTGTTGTGGTGGTATATTCTGAATTTGATGGGAACGCACTTGTTGAAACTGTTCGAAATTTGATACTTGAGACTGTGGCAGAGTTTGTTGAACAATTCCTTGAAGTTGTTGATGAGGTTGATATATATGTTGTATAGTTACTTGATTTGCTAAAATGAAAATGTTAATTACGACTCTCACCTCAAAATAAATATAATAAATTACGTCGCATCTGGGACTCACTAGTCTGAATTGGTTGTTGAATATACTGATATTGGTAGTTCTGAGGATGGTTTAAAACAATTTGTGTAGCTCCAGCCGAAGGTTGATGTTGTAATTGTATATTTGGCGGAGGTTGAGATAAATGTGGAGCCGCTGGAGGTGGTGGTGTTTGGAACTGTACGGTTGGTCCTGTTTTTATTGGTATCGCAATTCCAGGCGGGGGTATATTGATATTTCCCAGAGATGGATGCTGTTGTACAGGCTGCTGAATGACAACATTACTTTGTTGCAATTGAATTGGAATTGTCTGCGGTATAATTTGCTGATGTATTTCGGGCTGTTGTTGCGATTGGATAGTTTGTGAACAAACGAGAGGGGCATTTTGTTGTAAGAAATTCTGTTGTAGAATAGTTTCCTGATTTCCCGGTTGATCAATTAAATTTTGCTGAATAATTGGTGGAGGCACTGCCAACATCGGTGGTGGTACCCTTATCTGAGAAATAGGTTGACTTTGTTGAATGATTGCTCCGCTATTTGAAAACGCTGCATTTGGTGTGTTTTGATTTGATTGTTGCAAATGATACACTTCTTGTTGCAGTGTTTCAATTAAATTTTTTGCTAATTGTTTTGCTGCTTGTAGTCCATCAAATCTTTGATGTTCTATGTACAAATGAAGAGGTTCAGGATTTTCGGTGCTTAAGAGGGGTTCAACAAACATTGATCCCCGCCCTCGTAATGTTGCAATGGCACCTAAAATTGCGGGACAATAGTTAACTATGTGCCTTAAAATATGTCAAATGAACGAGTTACCTGTTTCATTCCGAATATAATGAAGATTGGCTCCGCCCGCTCCAATTATTTGTTCTCTTAAATTGAATGCTTGAGGAGCATGTTCTAATCCGATTACAAGTTTTTCGACAAATGTTGAATTAGTCTGATTCGTAATTTGTTGTGGTGCCATTGTGGGAGGCGGTCGACTATGAAACTTCGCCATTCGATTAACCGTATTATTGCTAATTTAATATTAATCGTTCGACTTAATTTATTTTAAGCTCTCTATTGCAACTACTTCGTTAAAACGTTAAGGATATAAATAAATACAGTTTCAATATGGAAACTTACATGATAATGGCTTTTGCGTATTAATTTTAATAAAAATATACAATGGTCGAGAATGAACTTAGCCACGTTCTTTGTTTGTGGGAGTGGTATATGCCGCCAGTTGATATGAAGCCCCGGAACGCAATTATTTCATGTGACCCTGGAAATCATACTTAATTGTTCATAAGGTAATGATAAGTCAATCATTTGATAAACATACATACCATTAGTACTTACAGTACCTTATATTGAGTTTCTGGGTGATTGGAAGCTTTACTCAAAAAACTATTGATGCAGTTTTTTTCGTTATCGAAAATATAAAAAACAAAAACAAAATCTTTTTATAACACACTTAAAAAGGAATTATTAGGTTTGTTTCTTTTGCCCGGTGCAAGTTACACTTTAGTGTACCTTGCTTTTTTATTTGCTTCATTTTTTCACTTCTATTAATGAAAATTTATTGCCAATCAATATTCTTGCATGTTTTCAGTCAAAACAGCGATTTCTTAAATTCAAAAAGTCAATGTTATCTGCATACAGCTTTCAAATTTGACAGATTGTAAAGAAGAAGAACTTACACCAGCTCATATATGTATTAGTATCTATATTGCCAGCCGCACTTGTCAGAATAAGTCTCGTCGTTAACAGCTGATTTTGAATTTTTCAATTCAATATAGTGGTAGTTTAAACGTTACTGGATTTTAATTTAATATTATAATGTTTTTGAAATCATGAACTGTACAATTTCTTATAAAACATAATTTTTCTAATTAAATACTTATATTTACGATGTTCAAATTTCATAAAAACTTGATTTGTAATAAAAATTTTGTACTGCCCTCTCTTGGCTCTTTACATTTTTGAGACAAAAATCAGACTAAGCTGTTGAATTTCCATTTCAACCCGTGCTTATTGATTTTGTACGATAAAATATGACTGCTAGCAATATAGATACTGAACATATATGATTTTTTGTAATTAAATATTTGCATTCAAATTTTGGCGCCACCGATTCTTCACATTTTTCAGACAGAACAAGAACAAGACGAACAGCTGATTCTGAATTTCCAAATCAACTCATGCTTATTCATTTTCTATGAGAAAATATGACTGCTAGCAATATAGATACTAATACATATATGCACCAGCTCCCGACCGAGTGCAGCAAGGTGTACACTCTTACACTACACTCGGCAAAAAGAACAGCCACGGGTGACGCTACACCGGTAAAAAGAACGGAAAAGGTGCAAAAGGTGTAAAAGGTGTAGATAGTGCAGGCAAATATAACAAACCTAATAAAAACGAAAAAAAATGACGTGACAAAAGTCTACGTACAGTCAATGCCTGCTTACTTATAGACAAAATGTTAACAGAATTTTTCCAAATATTTTTCGCTTTAGTACTTTGTTGGTCCTCTTGAGCATCAATTACTGCTTGCAGTCTTCGGGGCGTAGAGGCGACTAAATTACCGGTTTCTTCTGGCGTTATTCTCTCCCATTCAGCTATGAGTGCATCTTTCAGCGAATTCTTGTTTTTTACGGAGCACTTTTTAATTTTTCGTTCAAGGAGCTCCCATACATGCTCTATCGGATTTAAATCCGGGCTTTGGGGTGGATGATTAAGCTGTCTGGGAGCGTAATATATCAACCAATCCTTGACAATATGAGCTGGGTGCTTTGGATCGTTGACTTGTTGAAAAATCCAACTCCTTCCAAGGCACAACTTCTCCACTGATGGGTGCAAATGTTGTTCCAACAGGCTTTTATATACAAAGCTATCCATGGTGCATTCAATAAATGATAATATTCCGACCCTAGATGCTGCTTTGGCTCCCCAAATCATGACACTGCCTTCACCACGCTTGACTGTATGTACCAATTTTTTGGGATCTAAGGCAGTGTTGTTCTTCCTTCAGATTTTGGTGCGACAATCACATCCAAACATGTTGAATTTGGACTCATCAGTAAAAAGGACTCGCTTCCAAAAATCCATGTCCTTGTTAATATGAGGCTTAGCGAATTCTAGGCGTATAAGTCGGTTTTTAGCTGATATCAATGGGGAGTTCTGCTTCGAAAACCATTTGTATTCAATGCCCACGTAATAGTCCTTGGATGGACAATCTTGTTACTCACCGTAGCGATATGTTCCGCCAAATCTGGAGCACTTGCTTTGGGATTTTTGTCCAGTTCCTTCAAAATTAGACTTCGGTCGACCAGTTCGTGGCTTGTTCTCAATAAAATCGGTGTTTTCAAAGTTTTTTATTATTGTCTGCACTGAACTTCGTTTTAATTTAAATAATTTCGCGATTTCACCATACGACTTATTGTCTTTTCTGTATTGAACGACCAATTTTCGCACATCACTGCAAATTTCTTTTCCTGATGACATTTTTTCGTCCTTACAGTTTAAAACTATAGGCAAATAGATTCTTTGAAAAATGCTGCATGTTTCGCAGAACATTTTGTCTATTAGTAAGCAGTACTAGTACGTAGACTTTTGTCACGTCATTTTTTTTCGTTTTTATGAATTCCTTTTTAAGTGTTTTATGAAAAGATTTTGTTTTTGTTTTTTATAAATATATTTTCTACAACGAAAAAAACTGCATCAATGGTTTTTTGATTAAAGCTTCCAATCACCCAGAAACTCAATATAAGGTGCTGTATGTAGACTTTTGTCCGCCACTGTATATTGCTTGTTGTCAAAGTGTTCCATACAAAATCAATAAGTACGAGTTGAATAGGAAAACAATTAGAATCAGCAGTTTATTTTATCTTATGCCTAAGTTCAGGGAACCCTAGTGGCACTCTAACAGAACCGACAGGCTCGATTCGTCCTGGGTAAACTTGTCAGCAAGGACCCTAGCGAACTCAATGCCAAGGAACGGGAGAGGCATATATGGGCGGCAAAAATTGTTCGGGAAGCAGAGGAATTCCGAAAGAAGGAGAACCCGGGAATATCACCTCTTCAACCAAATCCTCAGACATCCTACCATCTTCGGTACTAAAGAGTGACGGTGCACCGAAACCTAAACTTAAATCGGATAAAATAGGAATTAGCCACAAGGCAGCATGGACCGCTGAGACTAAGCAGAAGGCAACAACTAGATCAGGCCCAAAAAGAAACAGGTCGGAGGATGACAATATCCACGGTCCCTCCAAAAAAAACACATGAACGAAAAAATCACCACAAATCAGAAGGACCCAGCCACATATTGTGATGCTGTCGTAGATGACCTGAAGGTGGCGATAATCGGCCGTGTAAACCCGGCTTTGAAAATTCCCAACGGCCGTTGGGGAATTGTTTTTACATAATTCTTCAAGCGGAGTCTAGGAATTCGCGAAAATCCTAACGCGAAGGCTGTAGTGTACAGTGGCTACAAATGCAGCATCGGATATAGTATTGTTTTTATTATAAACTTTATTTCTTTTCTAGTATCCGGACACAAATGGTCTCAAACCCAAAATGTGTTGTGGTGTCGTACAGCGATCATTTCTTAAGTGATATTACAAGGGAAAAAGTTAGACGAACATCGCTTCCCGCGTAAATTCAACATAAAATTCGTCACCGTCGTCAAATTCGAACCGTTTTTTTCACGGCGATCGGCAAACGAACGATTTTTCTTGGAGCATTTTTGGGGAGGAAGAAAAGTGAGCTCGAGCGATGAGGTGGTCAAAGGGACTAAAGGTCTACGTCCTATTATAATTTATTATAGAAAAGTAATTCCGGATTTCTAAAAAGTGAAAAAAAAACACCAAAAAGGTGATCATAGCGCTAGTCCTAGTGCATTCCAAAGTGGAAATAGAAAGAAAATATAAGAGTGACTAACCCGTAAGTCACAACGGCAACGCAAGCCGGCGCAGCCTAGGTGTCAAAAAGTTGAGCACAGTGTACTTCTATTGTGGTAGTCACAACGGAAGCAGCTTAACGCAGCCATCAAAAAAAGTTCGCCAACTCTTAACTTTTCCGTAGCCCGTAATTAACCTCAAAATTAATGAGTGATTTTGTTATGTTTAACACGTTGAATCTGTACTTTATGTGCCCCGGACAAAATTAAAATTAGCTACAAAATTGTTTCTAGTTAATTCGCTGCTTCTTATAAACGAATATGAACACTTTTGTGAGAATTTCAAATTAATTTAAAACTCAACCTGACGCAGAGAGTGAATAGTTATCTGACTTGATGATTTATTGGAGGCGTCAAGCTGCGCCGTGCTGCCGCATTCTACTTTGTATGTGACTCAAGCATAAAGTGGACCGAAAAATACAAAAACTTGTTAGTACGTTACGCGTTTTACAATGTTTTCTTTTGCGTTTTACCAATTAGTTGCTATTGTTCTTTTCCGTTCGAGCGTCTCCACACCTGAGTTGTTAGTACCGAAAGTTTATTATAATAATATGTTATTGCGTTTTACAATGTTATTGCGTTTTACAATGTTTTCTTTTGCGTTTTACCAAATAATTGCTTTTGTTCTTTTCCGTTCGAGCGTCTCTTTTAAATTGCACGTGTTTGTCTTTTTCCGCTGTCAGCCCAGTGGCGTCGTGCACTCTCGAGATAAAAGCTCAGCGCAGTGGCGTCGTAAACTCTGGACACAACAGACTATTGAGTGGTGCTAACATAGCACAGAATTCGGGTGGAACCGGTGAACAGGTTGCTTAAGCAAAAATAAATCGAACAGACTATTTTGTGAATTTGGGAAAAAAAACTGCAGGTAAATTTTTATGCATACAAATGTGCACTATAACGATGGATCATAATGAGGACCCAGTGGATCAGCGCCTTATTAGAGGCAGAATGGAGTAGATCTCCACGGAAAGGGGCCCTGGCGCTCCATCGGAATGGGATGGCCTTGGGTTTTTTCGATCTTTTCTCTCTCTCGCGTCTCGGTTCCAAAGGTGTAGATGAGTCGATGTCACTTTTCTCTTTTTTCCACTGGGTTCTTTCCCCATTTTTTTTTCTTTCCTTATTGACAGCATCTACAAGGATGGTGCCCTTTTGGACACATTTTTCGAAATCCCCCCCCCCCCCCATCCGGCAGTCGGATGTCGGCAGATAATGCTGTCTAGGTCCAAAGGGGGCCCATCAATTCTGGAAGCGAGATGGAGACTGTTCAAGCGGCCGAAAACATAAAAACACAACAGTACAAATCGAATTCGGGTAAGGATCATCCGCTGCCAAAATCAGCACACGCTCGCCACCCTGAGAGCTGCAGTCGCCACCCTGAGAGCTGCAGTCGCTACAATGGGGGAGCTAAAAGTACGAAGTACTCCTGGACGACCAGGGTCCGGAAGCAACGTTAGGTCGGGTTTTCTTTCCCAGACCCCATATTCGGCCCGAACTGGTCCAAATCCCGTCTGACGAGATATGCGTTGCCAAAGCAGAAAAAGCTGCAATCCGACATATCAAGGAAAACTCGGACCGAGTATTATCTCGGAACCGTCGAGGTTAAAATCAGCAGCGGACTGAAGTGGAGAAGCCCAAGAATTATGCCCCTCAACTAAAGGAAAGCCAGGATATCCCAGATCAGAATCCTGGCCCATAAAAACATAAAAAAGTTTGCATATGGCAATGCTGGTCCCATGCGAAATGTTTTTCTGAAGTCCAGCTGGCATCAAAATGGTACAAAATGGTATGTCAATTTCGAGTTTTTAAGATGCAACACCACTGTAACAGTCTAAAAAAAACTATTTTTCGACAATTTTTTTTAAATGGAAGGAATGGAAATAGATAAATATTATTTTGGGAAGAGAATAACCATATATTTAAGAATACTATAAAAAAAAATTGGGTCAACAATTTACAAAATGGCGGCACTAAAACCATTCTCCCGAAGCATGTTCAATTTTAGGCGCTCTGCTGCCTGCAGTTTAGCTTGCGTAAATTTGATCGTAGCATAAAGAAAAAAATCTCACTGTATTTTCATGAGTATAGCTAGAAAATCACGTACGGGAATTTAAAAATATTGAGTTTTGTGCAGTTGGCGAGTATGTATTTGAATAATTTTTTTTATTTTCGACCAAAAACAGGACAGTTATTAGCTAATAACTATTTTTTAAATTAGCGTATCAAAAATTCTCTTACGTGATTCTCTTAGGAATATTATTTTGAAGATATGGTAAAAAACTCAAATGAAAAGAATAAACATTGTTGCATTGTTGCAGGCCGATTACGAAAATCGTGTTTCGAGAAAAACGCGTTCAAAGTTTTGTAATGTGTTACAGACATGAACAAGTAAATAATTCCAGTTTTGAAATTTTTTACCATTAATCTGCAACTCCAGGCTGAACTTCTAAGTTGGAATATTCCTGTTCAATCTTTATCCTCGACGATTTAATGGTGGATCGCGCCTATTTTGCCGCATCTACCAATGAACTCTCAGCGTGCTGGATTCGCTTAAGGCACCAGGAGTCCGGTACGACCAATTTTGATGATTTATGACTGTTTTCTTACGAATATTTTACGTTAATGGCAACAAAAAAACAAAATAAAATTACACCACTTTATTAGCTGGTATGTAAACTAGTACATGTATAAAAAACATTCAAAACTGCATTTGGAAAAAATGCTATTAGAACAACAACCCTTGAACATTTTTTAAAATGCGTAAATTCGAATTTTTTGAACTGGTATTTCCTATTTCTTGAATAAATAACAAGTCATTTTCTTTAATATAATGCTAGAAAAAATCTTAAAGAAGGAGTTGTATAAAAAAATGTTAAGATATTTTCATTTCTGAAGCAATTTTTAACGATTTTCATGGCAAGAATTACATAAGAAGACCGCATTTCATTGAAAAGTATCATAGATAGTAGAATTAATTGGTATTTCTAGAAAATAAATCAATAAAAAAATTATTGCTTTTTAATAGTTATGCGTTTCAAATAGTTTGAAAACATACCTATAACACTATTTTTTTCTGTAAAATCAAAATTAGTTCGCTGATAGACAGCGAAAGATGCAGGCATATTGTCCACGCCAAATTACACGAATGTAAAACGATTTGAAACGATTAAAATCCTCTCAAGAAAGTAAAATCAAACAGGGACAAAAAATGGTCGTACCGAACCCATGGCCCCTTAATATCAGATTCGACACAGAAATTGTAGCATCAGACGCCAATATCCACATTCAGAACCTTCGTCATCCGCAGTATGTTAGTCACATAGAGCTTTAACTGACGGAGATCGTAAGACGCCGTTTCTGTATAAAGCACTTTGAAGCATTTTGATGCAAAATTGAACATTTTTGTATAGAGCGTTTCATGCCCGGTGGCAGTGAAATGCAAATAGTAGCGTAGTATTTAAAGGTTGGGCTTTTTTTCTTTTCAATACCGGAGTATAACATATGTACATGTGAGTCAGATGCTGATAGTAGCATAGTGAATATCGCCGGTCCTTTGCGAGAAAACCTCCGGCTTCAAAGCAGTCGCTGCACGCTGTCTCCATTATACATATAGCTCTATGGTTAGTCAGTCCATCATTAAAATTGCATACAGCGATATCCGTTGCTATATATAGGAATTTTACCTTTTTGTACATGAACTGACGATATTCTAACAAAACTCTGTGTGAAAATACATCCAATGGAACGCTAAAACTTTCTAGCGATATCTATTAGTGTTATCCAGAAGTTAGAAACCAACAGGTAAATCTTTAATTCCAGGATAAAATTCATTTTCATGTTTTAACATTTTTTCCCCATATTCTCCAAGGTTCAAACAATTTTTTAAGCAAAGAAAAAGAAAAATTGATTTTTTCAAAATGTTACAGTGGTCTTTTGATTTCAGATCAATAGCGGATTATGACCGATTGTAATTGGTGTAAATGGACATAGACCAATAATAAAAAATGTTAATTTATTATATGAAAGATTTACCCACGGACATGGATTTAATAGTATAACTGGATCGCCAGTAAGCGAAATTTTGCCTAATAGGTTCTGGTTGTGTGAGTTGTAAGTTTGCGTTAGTGTAAGTGTATTGGGAGGGGGGGGGGGGGGGGGGGGCTACAAAATAAAAAAATACGTACTGTACCCCGGAATTTTTTATGGTCCGACGCTGTGGTGAAAACAATTGTCAGAAATGATTATCATTAACCCGAACAAAATTTTTTTGAAAGATGGAAACAACTCTCAGCAATGAATTAGTCTCACATATAGGAATTTTATGCAATACAGCCGATCCAGTTATACTAATACATCCATGCCTACGGATTATACATATACATATAAAAGAATCTATCACTGTCAATAATTGAAACAAGCAATTTCTTTTTCACAATATACTTACGGAAGAGTATTAAAAAATTGGATGCGAAAGAAATTCACAAACAGAAACAGTTGAAAAAACTCGAGTTGTGTAAAAACTTGGCGAATACTCGTAGATTTGTTTTTCGTATGTAGTTTGTGTTGTGTTTATATTTTATCCGTTTGGTGGGAAACTGACAAGACAACCCCATGCATAGTTGATTTTTTTTCGACACTGGTTTGTGTTGTTAATATTTTATCCGATTGGTGAAAAACCGACAAAACAACCATATGCATTTACTATTTAAATACGTTCTGATTTCCCCTCCGTCACGTTGACATTCTGTACGGCGCTTAAAAATAAATTAGATTATTTCGGGTCCAGGAACAGATAGATTGACAACATCAGTCCCGATAACACGTACAGGGAAATATTTGAGCTTAAAATTTTTTCCAAACTGTAGTATATACAATAGGTATGGTACACCGACACTATAAAAAGTTCGACGTCCTACATCCTGTGAGAAAAAGAGTTCCGTATTATTTCCTTACCTCGGTGGTGAAGAGATTCCTGTCGTTCAAATTAACTTGTGATTAGGGCAGCTTTACAGTCATCATTGTTCCTTGTTTTAACGAAGAAGCGCTTTTACCTATCAATTTACTCAACTGATTCAACTTGTGCAGAAGGAAGAGTAAAGAACACACCGTTTTTTTTATCTCCACTGCCAAAGCAATTAATAGGTCTGTTCTTCTTGCATAAAATTTCTGCACTTTTTTTCACTAGATTTTCTAAACAATATTTGTCGCCAAATCAATAGGTTTGTTTCTTTTGCCCGGTGCAAGCTACACTTTAGTGTACCTTGCACCTTAATTGCACGTCTAAATACACTCAAAGTGTAGAGTGCAGGTCGCGCAAAAAGAACGGGTTAGTGTATCAAAGTGACAGTTTAAATTCAGAACTTTTTTATTTGCTTCATTTTTTCACTTCTATCAATGAAAATTTATTGCCAATCAATATTCTTGCAAGTTTTCAGTCAAAACAGCGATTTCTTAAATTCAAAAAGTCAATGTTATCTGCATACAGTTTTCAAATTTGACAGATTGTAAAGAAGAAGAACTTACACCAGCTCCCGACCAAGTGCAGCAAGGTGTACACTCTTACACTATACTCGGCAAAAAGAACAGCCGCCGGTGACGCTACACCGGTAAAAAGAATGGAAAAGGTGCAAAAGGTGTAGATAGTGCAGGCAAATAGAACAAACCTAATGACAGAAACTGAAGCAGTGCTTGTCCCCCCCCCCCCCCCGCAAATACCTCTTATACTTTTCTGCACTGGCTCCAGAGCTAGTGCAGAAAAGTGTACACTAAACCTGACAAGAAGAACAGACCTAACCAGTGAAGTATACATGACATAATTGGTCTGCTCTTTTTGTCGGGCTTAGTGTACACTGAGTACACTTTTCTGCACTAGCTCTAGAGCCAGTGCAGAAAAGTGTAAAAGGTATTAGTCCTAACTAGGGTTGCTGCTAAAAAAGACAAATATCGGCTGTCAAATACTCATCAAGAGAGTGATAATTATATTAAATTATTCTTTTTTAAAATAGAGTTCACTATAAATCACAAGTCTAAAATCAAAAACAACAAAAATTTCGGAAAATCTGTGCATAAATGTCAAACGCATAAGTAGCATAAGTTTCTACGCTCAGAACAGTACACATAAGTTTTACCCGTAAGTCACAACGGCAATGCAAGCCGTCGCAGCCTAGGTGTCAAGAAGTTGAGCACAGTGTATTTCCACTGTGATAGTCACAACGAACGTACACTAAAGCATCATAACGCAATCATCAAGAAATGTTCGCCAACTTTGAACTTTTTCGTTGCCCATAGTTAACCTCAAAATTGAGAAGTGACTTTATTATCTTTACAACATCGAATGGTTACTTGATCTGACCGGAGTGAATTAAAATTAGTTTAAAAAGCTGTTTTAGTTGTTCGCTGCGTCGAATGCACGAATACGAACGCTTTTTGGAAAATTTGATATATATATAAAACTCAAACTAACGCAGAGAGTGAATAGTTATGTGATTTGATGTTGTACTGAGTACGTAAAGCTGCGCCGTGCTGCCTGATTCTACTTTGTATGTGACTCAAGCATTACTAACTCGAGTTAATTTCCGAACAGCGAAGTGCTCCGTAGCGATACGTCGTTGACCACGTGAACGAAGTCTTAAGCCTCGAGTTACAATGGATCCGATCCGATCCGGCAACTTCGGATGAGAAAATTTTCTAGTCACAATGATTCCGTTCCGACATCCATCAAAGTGACATTATCGAGGTGTAACTGTGATTTTTAGTGCGGCGAAGGAGGTGGTGAAATTGAATAATTCACCTCTTGCCGTCGGAACGGATAGAAGTTGAAAGTTGGTCAACTTTACCTATCCGTTTTGTGTCTCGGCTAATTACCGGAATGATTGTGACTGGGCTTTCCGAAATTCCCTTTAGATGTGTGTCGGATGGAGAAACTCAACACTTTCCGTTTTCCGGATCGGATCGGAACCATTGTAACTGAGGCTTTAAGCCTCAGTTATAATGGTTCCGATCCAAACCGGTCCGGAAAACGGAGAGTGTTGAGCTTCTCCATCCGACACACATTTAAAGGGAAATTCGGAACGCCTAGTCACAATCATTCCGGTAAATAGCTGAGACACAAAACGGAAGGGTAAAGTTGACCAACTTTCAACTTCTATCCGTTCCGACAGTAAGAGGTGAATTAATTTATTTCACCACCTCCTTCGCCACACTAAAAATCAAAATTACACCTCGATAATTTCACTTTGATGGATGTCGGAACGGAATCATTGTGCCTAGAAAATTTTCTCCTCCGAGGTTGCTGGATCGGATCGGAACCATTATACCTGAAGCTAGGCCGCGGTCCGAATTACACTCACGGTGCTTACATTAGCAATAGTGCTTACATTCGGTCCGAATTGTATGTACGTTTACGACGCATATAATTCGGACCGATCGTGTGAACACAGTGTACTCACAGTGCCTATGCTTGAAACCATGAGCAGTGTGAGCGTCAGGAAATTAGCCCTCCATGCAAATCGTATGCATCGTGAGCACAACCCGGACCGGTTGTATGCGTGCTAAAAGCGCAGAAAGCGTTATTCGGACCACAGCCTTCAGAGCCGTACAGAATGAACGCAATCGGAGTCGGATCGAAATGTCAAAATAACGGAGAGGAAAAAAACAGTTTCAAATGCATGTGGTTGGATGTAGCTAAACAGAATGAACGCTATAAGTCGGAGAGAGTCGCAAGTACGTTAGCAATGTTTTAAAATGATCGCAAGTGATTGGATCGAAATGTCAGATATGACATTATCATAATCTAAAACGCACTGTATTTTTAAAAAAGAAAGTAATCAAATGGAAAATGCAAGAGATTTCGATGAGAATTGAAAATAATTCATTGATCTTAGCGTCCATATCTATTTCGCATTGATTATTGACACTAGTGGAACTGCACCCAGTTGGTCGCTTGTCTCTTAAGAGACATATACCTCGTTCACGTGGTAGCGTAGTGTAGTGTAGCGTATTATAAAATCCGGTTGATATATGAGTGTTTACGTGAAGTGAATTGACGTTTCGCACTCTTATTTTCACAAGAGATATTTATTTTATTATAAAAAACTGTTACATTT
This sequence comes from Beris chalybata, assembly GCA_949128065.1. NCBI lineage: Eukaryota > Metazoa > Arthropoda > Insecta > Diptera > Stratiomyidae > Beris > Beris chalybata. The sequence goes on along the minus strand of OX421897.1, from coordinate 85,999,779 downwards.
CCTTTTACTATTCAGCGAAATGGAATCATTAAAGGGGCTAAAACTAAAATAGTATAGAAAATCCAAACTAGTTTTTTGACATTTGACAAGAAAACTGCTAAGCAACGCAACGACAAGTGTTCTCGTAGGAGGACTAGCTAATCCACTACACTACCCTACTCGGTTTTGCAACGTTGTAGAAAAACTACTCCGTAGCAAAATTTCGTGTGTTCACCTGGTACAACGAAGTGCTCCGTAGCGATACGTCGTTGACCAGAGGTCTGTTCAAGATTTCTGCTATAGCTGCTATTAGCTGCTTTTGTGTCTCGGCTACGTACCGGAATGTTTGTTAGTCGAGATACAAAAGCAGATAAATAGCAGCTATAGCAGAAATCTTGAACAGACCTCAGGTGAACGAGGTAATAATCTCTATGGTTTGAGCCTAGGAATCATATTGCTTATCTTTCTTCATCACTAGATAGAAAGAAATAGCAATAAAAACATGCGCTTCCACCACGATCTCTTTTGGTGATTTCTTTTCTCAAAAAAAATGTGACCCGTTTCTGCCCTCAATTTTTGTTCTAGCAGTTCCGCTGTTCTATTCTCAAGTTTTTTTTGACCTGCTAGAAAAAGAGGTTTGAGTCCGTGGTTAAAATTGACCTGAAAAGTTGCATTTTTTGCCCCGAAAATTTCGGCGGTGCAACTCCTTTAACCTCAAATGTGCGTAAGAAACGATGAAAATAAAAAAAAAATATCCTACGGCGCAGCGGCAAACGATTTAAAAGCATACATTAAACTGTCCAACGGGTCATACGGTAATTAGAAATCATACGGAGTGTAGTGAAAATTTATTTCAATTTTGATAATAGCTTTTTGACCTGAAAGCGTTCTATTGTAAATTGACCTGTCGGACGGAACTGTCAAAAAAGAGGGCAGAACTGCAATAATTTTGCATCTTTAAAGGTCACATTTTTTTTGAGAAAAGAAATCACCATTTGTAATAGCCCGGTACTCACCTCGAGCGTAGTGAAATTGTGACAACCACACATTTCACGAGCATTTAAGAGGGCTTGAAAATTTTCTGAGTAAAGTCGTCACACTGCTGAGGAGAGAACGATCAGCTGTTTGTCAGTTTGGTTTATAATCAGCTCTTTGTCAGTTTGTCAACAAATATTCTAAAATTTTTGAACTGTACACGTAAAATTTAAAAAATTAGCTATTCAAATAGTTCCAGCTGCAATTTTTTTTTAATTTCAACTGAGAATTTCGCTCTCTTTTGGGCTTTTTTCAGTGCTAGAGTTGAAGAGATTCCTTCTACTTCTTCATCGATAAGAAATTCGCACTTCATTTCCATTTTTCGTAGAACTAATTAATTTCAAAAGCAACGAATTTTACGTTTTCACGTGGAAGTGTCAAAAATCAGCCTGAAGTTATTTTCGCCCCCGAAGAAAAAGTGAGCGTTAGAGTGACAATACGAAAATATCCCAATAATTTCCTTGTGGAGAGAAATTATTTTCACAAGGCTTTACGCTCGAGGTGAGTACAGCCTTTTGCGAATTTCTGCGTGAAAATTTCACTCAGTTTAAGCTTCCTATATCAAATGCATTGAAAATTTCGCTACGCTCGAGCTGAGTACCGGCCTAATGCAAGAAACAGCCAGATCACTCTGAGCGGTGGAAATGTCATCCGCGAGTCAGCGAATTACACGATGAAAATTATATAAGCGAAAAGTTACAGTTCAAGTGCGGCTACAATAAAACGACACAAGTGGGATGTGAAGTGATGTGTCACTACGTTATTAGTGTTTTACATTTATTATATTGCAGTAATGTAACTTCGCTCCTGCCTGCACGTTTCATTTTATAACCCCCTTTCTTATTTCCAGCCGATGTCAAGGCCGGGGTACATTGCATGCGATGCGCGACTAGTACGAGACTCGCACGAGATCTCGCTCGCATACTTCATCGCAATCCAAAGTACAATAACTGAGCGGCGTTTTATTTTCACCAATTCAAAATATGTCTTTAATTTCCAAAAAATTAATTGCAATGCACTATAAAAAAAAAAACTTAATTCATTTTTAAAAAATTTTACCCGAACCGCTCAAATCACAAACTGTAAATGACAGCTCTATAACACGCACGCACTTCGGATGCGAGATTTTTCAATTTTCCGAAATTGTATCGCATCGCACTCTCGCATAACGCAGCAATGTACATCGCCGAATGGAGGTATTTGTTGCGAAAACGATTTGACAACTGATGCGAGTCTCGCAACAGTCACGCATCGCACTCTCGCATGCAATGTATCCCGGCCTTTAATCTCTGAGTACGAGCTTTTATCACAGCAGGCTATCATCAAACAGATGGCGCTGCGATAAACAAAAATTTTGCTATCGAGACATTTGCAGACATGTCTTCGAGATGTCGGGAGCATTTGTCTTGATACCGTGTATTTTGTCCATAAGCCGACAAGTGGAAATGCGAAAAATCGAAAAATCTGCGAGATTCTCGCAGACGCGACCAACTGGGCAACTTAATCCGGTCATTGTGTTCACGTAGCGTTTACTTACGGCTTACAGCGATCCACTGCATCTCGTTCCGACATTTTGACATTTCGATCCGACTGCGATAGCGTTCATTCTCTACGGCTCTTTATGCTTGAGTCACATACAAAGTAGAATCAGGCAGCACAGCGCAGCTTTACGCATTCAGTACAACATCAAGTCACATAACTATTCACTCTCTGCGTTAGTTTGATGGTGATTTCTTTTCTCAAAAAAAATGTGACCTGTAAAGATGCAAAATTATTGCAGTTCTGCCCTCTTTTTTGACAGTTCCGTCCGACAGGTCAATTTACAATAGAACGCTTTCAGGTCAAAAAGCTATTATGAAAATTTAAATATATTTACACTACACTCCGTATGATTTCTAATTACCGTATGACCCGTTGGACAGTTTAATTTATGCTGTTAAATCGTTTGCCGCTGTTGTCGTAGGATATTTTTTTCTTATTTTCAACGTTTCTTACGCACATTTGAGGTTAAAGGAGTTGCACCGCCGAAATTTTCGGGGCAAGAAATGCGAGTTTTCAGGTCAATTTTAGCCACGGACTCAAACCCCTTTTTCTAGCAGGTCAAAAAAAATTTGAGAATAGAACAGCGGAACTGCTAGAACAAAAATTGAGGGCAGAAACGGGTCACATTTTTTTGCAGAAAAGAAATCACCATAACAGAAATTATTGGAACTTGTTGCAGATGGCTATTGAAAAAGTCGATTAAATAAACCACGATGAAGAGAAACACGTCTTGATAGTTTGACAGTTTAATGCAAAGGTAATGAAGTTGACAACAAGTATACAAGATGATACATGAAAAAGGGGTCCGTTCACATCACCCCAACTTGGACCAATCAGTGCGAAAAATACAAGGAAATTAAGCAAGTTAACAATACAAACAATTCAATAATATACTCTACGTTAAACTTAATTTCACTGTTGGTCCATAACCAAACCGAGGCCCTTTGCCCCGAACTCCATCTCGCTGACGCCAACTGCTTTCGTTAAACAATCAGCGACATTCTTTTCTGATGGAACATATGATCCTCCTCCGATTTCAGTAATCCAAAAGACAACAATGCCTCGTCCAGGCACCGATTCCATTGTCGACCGCTCTGCTTGAGCCCATACATTGCTTTGTGTAGTTTGCACACTCTGCTGGAACCATCTTCAAATCCTTCAGGCTGCAACACGTAAATATCTTCATCCAAATTACCTTGAAGATAAGCGGTGATTGCGTCCATTTGGTCAATCTGCAATCCACGTTGTGCTGCCAGTGCAATCAAAATCCGAAGGGAACTGTATCGTACAACTGGAGAAAATGTTTCTCGGTAATCGATACCAAATTTCTGCGAACATCCTTTCGCAACGAGCCGTGCTTTGTATCGCACGATTGTACCGTCCTCGGCACGCTTGGTTTTGTATACCCACATGGTCTTTATGGGCTTTCGACCTTCAGGTAAGTCCACCAAGGACCACGTTCTGTTGGTTTCAAAAGATGCCAATTCGTCCTTCATAGCCTCAATCCACTTCTCACTAACATGTGATTTGATGGCCTCTTGACGATTTACTGGATCTTCCGCCGTGCAGTCTCTTGCAAAATATGACACAAATTCGTCTCGAACAACTGGCTTCCTCTTTCTTTCCGAATGTCTCGGCACACCTGGTGTCACAGGCAATTCGATTGGTAGTTCGAAATCCGGATCGTCTGACTCGCCTAAGATCTGCTCGTCTATGCGTGTATCTCCGCACGCATTCTCATCTGATTCATCAGATCGAGCTGTCTGTGAAGCCCCAACTGAATCGTTAACCTCATCTTCTTCGCTGCTGTCCGCAACGAATAACGATCCTAATCTTACTGGCTTTGGTACTAAGAACGTTACGTCTCTACTGATGATCACGCGTCCGCTTGACGGGTCGTAAAAACGCATGTTTTTCTGGGTGTCAGAGTATCCCACGAAATACATCTCAATTGCTTTCTTGTCCCATTTCTTGCGTTTCTGCTTCGGCACGTGCACCATTGCCGGTGATCCGAACATCTTGAGTTCCGACAAATTTTGCTTTTGTCCAGTCCATATTTCTTCTGGAGTTCCTTTGCTGTTAGATCGATTGATCGAACGATTAATCAGGTATGCGGCGTGGTTGATAGCCTCACCCCATAATCGCTTATCCATTTCTGCATCAGCAAGCATACACCGGGCACGCTCTACAAGTGTGCGGTTCATCCTCTCAGCTACTCCGTTCTGCTGAGGGGTGTAGGAGACGGACGTTTCGTGAATGATTCCAGCCCTCGAGCAAATCGATTCCATGACTTGATTGCAAAATTCCGTGCCATTGTCTGAACGCAATCGTTTAATTCTGCATCCGGTCTGGTTTTCGACCCTGGCCTTAAAGCTCTGGAATGCTTCTGCAACTGCTGATTTTTCGCTCAAAAAGGAAACGAAAACTTTTCGTGTAAAATCATCGATCATAACGAGGAAATACCTGGCTTTTCCCAACGATGGTGTTTCCATGGGTCCACACAGGTCCATATGGATTAACTCCAGAACATTCTTTGTTTTGATCGTGGCCTCTTCCTTCTTGAAAACAGCACGCGTTTGCTTTCCTTCAGCACAGCTGACACATCCATCCAGATCTTGCTTTCTTCCGCTGAATTCAACTCCACTTTTTGCTAACCGCAATCGATCCATTCCTCCGTAGCTCAGATAACCCAATCGACGATGCCAGTCGACCACCTCGTTGCTCTTTACAAGCATACACCTCACATGCTGTGCATCAACACGATATACTCCGTTGTATGACTTCGCCTGAATCAGCTTTTCTCCTCGAGCATTGAAGATTTCACATACATTCTTGTTGAACGATACACTGTTGCCGGCATCGGCGATGGCTCCGACAGACAGCAGGTTTGTTCCCAGTCTTGGGACGAACAGCACGTTCCGAATAACAATGTCGATTCCGTTGATATTAATGTGCGCGGTTCCACATCCATTCACTGGTAAACGCTCGTCGTTTGCGATAGAAATATCCGGGTATTCGACGCTCCTAAATTTCGATAATATGTCTTTACGAAACGTCATATGTCGCGATGCTCCGCTGTCGATGAACCAGTCTTCGTTGCAATAATCACCCGCGACCGTGACAAATGCATTCACGAACTTCGCGTCTGGTGTCTTTCTGGACTCACCGTTCGACGTTCTTGAGGGACATTTTCTCTTGTAGTGTCCGAGTTGACCGCATCCGAAACACTTTACGTTTGGCTTTCCGTCTCCGTTGCTCTTCCATGAGCCACTTGCATTGGCCGGCTTCGTAACTCGACAGCCGCTGCCAAAGAAAGCTGTATTTTGCTTGTCACTCGTCGGAGTCAAAGACAACAGCATTGATTTGACCTTCTCCACATTAATAGTTATACCGCTACCCGCGAGACCCATCACAAATGGCTGATACTGCGATCCTAGTCTGCCGATCATCATGAGAGCAACGACTCTGTCCTCGATGATCACCTTGGCGTCCGTACAACGTTTCCAAGATTCCATCATCTTGCCAATGAAATCCTCGATTGATGCGCAATCTTCCAATCGGGTGGTAGTCAAACCGACGATAGCTGCTACTTCGCGATCCAGTCCGGATTCTGCGAAACATTTTGCCAATAAATCCCATATGGCCAGCGGAGACGCTGTATCGTCAAAATGATTCGTCACCGCAGACTCACACGCGAGATATATCCATCCCATGGTCTCCTGCAGCTTTTCCTCATCTTCCTCCGTATCAGGGGCTGGCGCGACACAATTCGCCAACTTCCGAGTGCGAAGAAACGCAAGCATGGATCTTTTCCACTCCACGTAGTTGTCTTTACCTTTCAGTTTTTCGAACTGAATATCTCCCTTCGGCATTTTCGATATTCGCGCGGTTTGAAATTATGACTATTCTAGAATAAACTCACTCGCGTATTCAACACTTTGCAATGGTTAAACTTTCGACTTCTGGGCCCATAACCTGTTGCAGATGGCTATAGAAAAAGTCGATTAAATAAACCACGATGAAGAGAAACACGTCTTGATAGTTTGACAGTTTAATGCAAAGGTAATGAAGTTGACAACAAGTATACAAGATGATACATGAAAAAGGGGTCCGTTCACATCAGAACTATTTCAAAAAAAATTAATTGCGGTGCTTAGTCATAAAACCTTCCAGAAGGATAGTGTTATTTGGAGGTCTGTTCAAGATTTCTGCTATAGCTGCTATTTAGCTGCTTTTGTGTCTCGACTAACAATCATTCCGATACATAGCCGAAACACAAAAGCAGCTAATAGCAGCTATAGCAGAAATCTTGAACAGACCTTGGGTTGATCCACCGCCAACTTAAACTCAGGCCGCGCACATATGACAGTTCGTCATGAGAAATGCCTCGATTTTGCCTCGATTGGTGACGTCATGGCTCGATCTCCATACAAAATCGTCACTCATCGAGGGGAAATCGAGGCATTTTTGCTCTTCGAAAATTCAGTTGCGCGGCTTTTATCCAGAGGGCAATGGTTGATCACAAAGTTCCATGTAGATCATTCAATATTAGGTTTGTCACCGCCAACTTAAACTCAGGCCGCGCACATATGACAGTTCGTCATGAGAAATGCCTCGATTTTGCCAGAGGGCAATGCCTCTGGATAAAAGCCGCGCAACTGAATTTTCGAAGAGCGAAAATGCCTCGATTTCCCCTCGATGAGTGACGATTTTGTATGGAGATCGAGCCATGACGTCACCAATCGAGGCAAAATCGAGGCATTTCTCATGACGAACTGTCATATGTGCGCGGCCTGAGTTTAAGTTGGCGGTGCCAGAGGGCAATGGGTTTGTCCATCTTGCCTGCACTTGATACACTTCTTACACTTTTACTGTTCTTTTTGTCGGTCTGACTTTTTGAATTTATGAAACTAGTTCTTGGAATGAATACACAGAAGAATGTTGAATGGCAAAGAATTTGCATTGGTAAAAGTTAAAAAGTAAAGTAAATAAAAAAGTTCGGATTTTAAGCTGTCACGTTTGTAACGACTCAAATTCCGGGGTTGGCTCGCCGGGTGCCAGTGTCCGTTACAAAACATTTATTTCTCGATTTGATTTAAAAAAAATTTTTCGGGTGGAGCTTTGTTTGTACATGAACCGAAAAAAATTTTGCTTGTACCTCTGTTGTGCCCAGCCAAATAATTCCATCCGACGTTCTGCATTTCCTCTCGATAATTATTGTTTAAGTCAGACCAGTCGTTCTTCACCTGACTCATCCTAATTATTTTTCATTCATTTAAAATTACTACAATAACAAGACTTAACAACTCGACTGTAAACATATTGAATTACGATTCTTGCCCTGAGGTACGGCATTGTGACGACACAGCTGGGAGTTCGCCAATAACCTTTTCTGCTGAGTCATCACATGTCGCGTGCCACAGGTACCGGGAATGGTCGAGTTGATACGTTTTGTTTTTCTTTTCTTTTAATTACACTACACTTTTTCCTCTGCGCGATCAAATTGCAAATACTACAAAATTATCGCGACCCGCAAATGAGCGCATTGCACTTTCAGTGGATTGCACCACTTGTGGATCACTAAAACTGCCGATTGTTTTGATCGGCAACTTTTCGATTTCACGTACTTTGTGCTGGGTTGAACGTCTGACCTATTTACGTTCATAATAGTTAGCATTAATTTAGTATTTAAGATATAGAAAGTAAGTATTCAGTCTCAGTCAATTTTATAACAATAAGTCGAAGCGCTGTAGGACAGTCGAAGAAATTAAACATTTCAAAAATCAACATCAACTTGCTTTTCTTTTCGGACGACGACGAAGCAACCAGTAAGCATCAAAACTAATTACAATTTTTTCCTTTTTCAGTTGTTAAATCCAAAGGTAATTTGCGTCTCGTATTGAGGCGCCTATACCTTTTTTCTGTTCCACCTGAGGCATTTTAACGAACACCGGAACAATCTTTCAGCCACATCATTTAAAGAAACTGACTGGAATATCACGGGGATATTCCAGGATTCAACATTGGCGCAGCCGGATTGTGACTTGTTAGTATTTATAGGTACTAACAAGTAAAATCTACCTATTTTTATACTCTAGTCTAGATGAACATATAGAGTATTATAAGTTTAATCCAGCCCGAAAAGTTTGTAACGCATGGAACCGAGCCTCGGATGAAAAAAAGTTATGTATTATCTTGTGTTTATTTTTGGCCAAAACCCCCAAATCCGTTTGCTGTCCGTCCGTCCATCCGTCCGTTTGCACGAGATCTCAAGAACGCGTTGACCTAGGAAGTTGAAATTTTGTCACAACTTGTAAAAAGAAAAAAGTAAGGCTAAGTTCGTTAATGGGCGATATCTAACTGGAAAAAAAATATCCTTTTTAAAGGAGTTTCATATGGGAGGCGGAGCAAGGACTCACTCGATTTCTTACTTATTCATCGTTTTCCTTGGAACCATTCATAAATTAATGTGTACAAAATTTCAAATTTGTAGTTTGAAGCGTTCAAAAGTTATTGAAAAATATTGTTGAACACGTGTCTTAAGGATTTTTTGTATGACTAGTAAACTCGAACTTTGTTTTCACTCAAAACTAATTTGTACAAAATTCTGAATTCATAGCTAAACGATTACTTGAGTTATAGTGAGTTTCGTAAATTAAGTGAAGTCACTTTTACAGGATATTTGTATGGCAGCCCCTCGAAGGACTATTAGGATTTTCTTCATAATCATACAGCTAGCTCCAACTCTTGGAAAAATAGCACATACAAAATTTCAAAGTCGTAGTTTAAATAGTTATGAAGGTATCGGCCAATATTCTTGAACTAGTGTTTTAAGGATTTTTTGTATGGAAGGTACCAGAAGGAGTAAAAGGATTTCGCTGACTAGTAAACTCGAACTTTGTTTTCACTCAAAACTAATTTGTATAAAATTCCGAATTCGTAGCTAAAAGATTACTTGAGTTTCGTAAATTAAGTGAAGTCATTTTTACAGGATCTTAGTATGGCAGCCCCTCGAAGGACTATTAGGATTTTCTTCATAATCACACAGTTAGCTTAAACTTTTGGAAAAATAACACATGCGAAATTTCAAAGACCTAGGTTAAACCCTTCTGAAGCTATCTTTTTTTCGTCCGAGGCTTGGTTCTATGCGTTACATAATTTTCGGCTGGATCAAACTTATAATACTCTATATGATTTCATCTAGAGTATAAAAATATCCCAAAAGTCTTTTATGTAGTTGACATACAAAAATTCTAACTAACTTACTTTATGGAACTCACTATAAATCAAAAAATCGAGTAGCCACTATACAATAATTTCTACCTGTAAGTAAAAGGTCATGTAATAATTGCTTGTGCTCTCCTCATTCTTTTGATATAGGTATTTCCAACTAAAATATAAATCGGAGTTCAGTTTTTCATCTAGAGTATCATACGATTGGCTTGCAGCCGATCGTGACTGCGTTATGCTTACTTTTAAAACTTACGGGTTCAACATTGTGTTTGTCAGTGCAAGAAGAAGATTTAGAAGACTAGCGAATTCAAATTCAATGTTTCTCAAGTGATACTCGCAGTTTTTCGGTTTTTGACTATTACCAAGTTTTTGGTAGTGACAGTGATTCATTTGGATCAAAGTTTTTTTTCTCTGTTTCAATTGCAAATAGGAAGTTTTAGAAGACGCAATTGGGATTTAAACGCGACGAAGTGCAAAGAACCAAGTAGTTTTTCCAACTTTCGGATTGTTAATAGAATTGCTGGGCCTAGCGATAACCGCTAGTAATTTTTGTTTACATTTTACTGTAAACTGTTTTAATTATCATTTTTACCCCTGTTGTGAGTTGTTTTTGTTTTTGGGTGTTTAATTTTGGGGTTTGGATTTCACAACAGTGTTCCAGTTTTTTTTTTGTTTTTCATTTTCTTTTAGGTGTATACGTTTTCTATTCGCAAAATGAAGTTGTTTTTTTCTTATGTCGATAGGAATGAGTAATACGGAAAAGCAACCGGAACTCAGCCTTGAACAGGCAATAGAGGAAAATCCGACTTGGGGCCAAAGCCGGTCAGTATCGAGATCTACCGGCCGGGTTTAAAGAACTCCATGCGGTTTCAAGCAGCTGCTTCGACACCTGCAAAGTCGGAAAAGAAGAAACGTTCACGCGGAGGGAAAAAGGTCAGGCAACGTCAACAGCGAGCAGAACTCTATAGAGTGCTGACATTAGCCCTGACCAGAATAGACTTAAGGCACCTTAAGGCAGCTTAAGTTTTTCTACGACTGTATAGAAATGCACGTAGACAGCCAGAATGGACTTAAGGCATCTTTCGTTGACTTTTCCAAACTTTCGTTAAAACTTAAGTGTACGGTTCTGAGCGTAGAAACTTAAGCAAACTTATGCGTTTGACATTTATTCACAGATTTTCCGAAATTTTTGTACTTTGTGACTTCAGACTTGTGATTTATAGTTAACTCCACTTTAAAAAAGAAAAATTTATTTTAATTTACACTCTCTTCATGAGTATTTGACGGCCGATATTTGACTTTTTTAGCTGTCAAACTTCTCTTACCTTAAGGCTATTGTGGTTGGGTATAAGATTCATTAAGTTTTGCAACAAACTTTACGTGCCTTAAGGCGTTTGACGAAAAGTTGTTAAGATTCCTTAAGTCTATTCTGGTCAGGGCTATTGACCACGGACAGCCAACTTAAGAGGGAGATTAGCCCTGACCAGAATAGACTTAAGGCACCTTAAGGCAGCTTAAGTTTTTCTACGACTGTATAGAAATGCACGTAGACAGCCAGAATGGACTTAAGGCATCTTTCGTTGACTTTTCCAAACTTTCGTTAAAACTTAAGTGTACGGTTCTGAGCGTAGAAACTTAAGCAAACTTATGCGTTTGACATTTATTCACAGATTTTCCGAAATTTTTGTACTTTGTGACTTCAGACTTGTGATTTATAGTTAACTCCACTTTAAAAAAGAAAAATTTATTTTAATTTACACTCTCTTGATGAGTATTTGACGGCCGATATTTGACTTTTTTAGCTGTCAAACTTCTCTTACCTTAAGGCTATAGCCCTGACCAGAATAGACTTAAGGCACCTTAAGGCAGCTTAAGTTTTTCTACGACTGTATAGAAATGCACGTAGACAGCCAGAATGGACTTAAGGCATCTTTCGTTGACTTTTCCAAACTTTCGTTAAAACTTAAGTGTACGGTTCTGAGCGTAGAAACTTAAGCAAACTTATGCGTTTGACATTTATTCACAGATTTTCCGAAATTTTTGTACTTTGTGACTTCAGACTTGTGATTTATAGTTAACTCCACTTTAAAAAAGACAAATTTATTTTAATTTACACTCTCTTGGTGAGTATTTGACGGCCGATATTTGACTTTTTTAGCTGTCAAACTTCTCTTACCTTAAGGCTATTGTGGTTGGGTATAAGATTCATTAAGTTTTGCCACAAACTTTACGTGCCTTAAGGCGTTTGACGAAAAGTTGTTAAGATTCCTTAAGTCTATTCTGGTCAGGGCTTATTGTGGTTGGGTATAAGATTCATTAAGTTTTGCAACAAACTTTACGTGCCTTAAGGCGTTTGACGAAAAGTTGTTAAGATTCCTTAAGTCTATTCTGGTCAGGGCTAATATTAACAAAATAGCTTCGTCCAAAATCGAAAATAAACAAAACAAACCGAAACACGAGGTGGACTAGAAGGGGATTGTGGCTAAAACGTCAGACGAAGACTTGGGAAAACGGGTTCGTAGAAATTTATAATGCATAAATAAAAAAACCGTGCTTTTTTAAACTGTTTGTTACATTGTTTGTCTGATGGATTTGTTCGTTTTTCCGACTCGGTTCAGCTTCAGTAATTTTTAGTTGTTCAAGTCTCATTAAGGGCGTCGTATGCAATTTGTTCCTGTCCTAGGGGCATAGTTATTATTCTTCAGATTTTCTTCTTGATGTGGATAATTGTTTAGAAACAGGGAGAGTGTCAGTTTTTTTTTTTGTTTTATTATTTTTCACTAATGGAAGATTGTGAAGCGCTATAGGAAATTGTAGCCCAAAACACAAAAGATACAAAAGAGAGTAAGCAGTTGGTAAAAACGTTCAACTTTTCTCTGCTCGCCGAATATAAAAGGCTAGCATCAAGGGACGTTTACGAGTTGTTCTCCAATCAGGTCTCACCAAGGTGGGGAAATTTAACACGATTAGAGACAACCGATTTCATTTTGACGAAGTTACTCTCCTTGATTAAGGAAACAGTTGGCACACTAAATAATAAGAATAAAAATTTAAAAGAACAATTAGGAGAAAAGGAAAAGCGATTAAAAGATTCCCGACGACGTCTTCAATTAGCAAACGAGAAAATTAAAGAAGAATCACTCAAAAAAGAAGAAACTCTAACTAGGTTACAAGAATCCCAGACTAAAGAGGAAAAACTAGTGTGTAGAATATCCGAAAAGAATTCGACGATAATATTACTACAGGACAAGTTAGAACAGCTCGAAGTAGAAGCAAAAGCACCTCAAACGACTTTATTAGCAAGAATTAAAGATATAGAAGATAAAGTAACAGGGGAAGTGTTTATCAGTAACGCACAGCGGGTAAACCTAGAGCAAGAGCTAAGGCGGGTTGAGGTTAGTCCGATAATAAAGGCAAACGACATCATCCCAATGGCGTCATACAAAGTAGTAGGGGAGACGGTGTCCCGGTTAATTCCTATGTTCAACGGTACACGATCTCCGGATCTCGCGGGTAAGGTACATGAATTTATTAATTCATGTGAGTTGGCGTTCAAGTGCTTAGGGGAGGTCAAAGAAGACATTTTCGTTTCTCTATTATCTACCAGATTATCTGGTGACGCTTTCGACCTTTTCCGGGGTAATAGCGTAAAAACTCTGGACGAGTTCAAGCTATTTATAAAGAACACGTATCTCACGGCTCGTACGCTAGACAGCATATTGATGGAAATGAAAACCAAACACCAAGCTCCAACGGAAGATGTAAAAATGTTTTCTCGACAACTAAGCCAGCTCATGGCGTCAGCACAAGAAATTATCGGGACACAATACAGTCCCGCTGATTCGGTAGCCTTATTGAACGAGGTAAAGAAGACGGTGGTAAATTCTTTTAAGGTTGGTCTGATAGATCCAGTCCTTCGGCAGTATATGCTTACGAGTTCAGAGGATTCGTTAGACAAGCTCACAGATATGACAATAAAAGTTTCGTTAATGATGGGTGCCCACAGCACAACACCTCCAAGGGAACGGAGAAAAAATTGGTCCGTGTGGACTTAGGACCCGACTTGCACCAAATTAACTGACATTTTTTATTCAGATAGTACCCCGTCTTTAAACGATTGTACCGAAAATGTTTTTTTTTTAATTCAACAAAAAAAAATATTACAACTTTTTAAAAAAAAAAAAAAAGTACGGCAAACTATTGTAAATTGGTTCAATTTGATTATACCTTAAATACTAGGTATCTAAACCAACCAATCCTTCACACAAAAAGTAAAATAATTAGAACGACAACACTTTATAAATAGATGACCGGAGTATAATCGATCTTAAAAATTCGAAAAACCAAAGATGCTAACATATGCTATAGATACCGAAATTGATTGTACCTCTAAAAAATTTTAGTTTTTCCATCAAAAAATAACAATATAAATCAGCCAATAACTCACCCTCAGAGAAAAACAAAATGTGTGGTCGAAGGATCGTCTTTTGAATTATTTTTCTCTGAGGGTGAGTTATTGGCTGATCTAGATTGTTATGTTTTGATAGAAAAATTTAAATTTTTCCTAAAATTTCTTAGAGGTACAATCAATTTCGGTTATTATAGAATATATTTGCGTCTATGGTTTTTCGAATTTTGAAAGCGCCTGTACTCCACTTATCGATTAATAATGTGTGGTCGAAGGGTCGTCTTTCGAATTATTTTTCTCTGAGGGTGAATTATTGGCTGATTTATATTGTTATGTTTTGATGGAAAAATTAATATTTCCTAAAATTTCTTAGAGGTACAATCAATTTCGGTTCCTAAAGAATATGTTTGCATCTTAAGTTTTTCGAATTTAGAAATCGCCAATACTCCGCTTATTGATTAATAATGTGTTGTCGAAGGATCGTCTTTCGAATTATTTTTCTCTGAGTGTAAATTATTGGCTGATTAATATTGTTATGTTTTGATGGAAAAATTAATATTTCCTAAAATTTCTTGGAGGTACAATCAATTTCGGTCCCTAAAGAATATGTTTCCATCTTTAGTTTTTCGAATTTTGAAATCACCAGTACTCCGCTTATCGATAAATAATGTGTTGTCGAAGGATCGTCTTTCGAATTATTTTTCTCTAATTATTGGCTGATTTATATTGTTATGTTTTGATGGAAAAATTAATATTTCCTAAAATTTCTTGGAGGTACAATCAATTTCGGTTCCTAAAGAATATTTTTGCATCTTAAGTTTTTCGATTTTAGAAATCGCCAATACTCTGCTTATCGATTAATAATGTGTTGTCGAAGGATCGTCCTTCGAATTATTTTTCTCTGAGTGTGAATTATTGGCTGATTAATATTGTTATGTTTTGATGGAAAAATTAATATTTCCTAAAATTTCTTGGAGGTACAATCAATTTCGGTTCCTAAAGAATATGTTTGCATCTTAAGTTTTTCGAATTTAGAAATCGCCAATACTCCGCTTATCGATAAATAATGTGTTGTCGCAGGATCGTCTTTCGAATTATTTTTCTCTCAGTGTGAATTATTGGCTGATTTATATTGTTATGTTTTGATGGAAAAATTAATATTTCCTAAAATTTCTTGGAGGTACAATCAATTTCGGTTCCTAAAGAATATGTTTGCATCTTAAGTTTTTCGATTTTAGAAATCGCCAATACTCCGCTTATCGATTAAGAATGTGTTGTCGAAGGATCGTCTTTCGAATTATTTTTCCCTGAGGGTGTATTATTTGCTGATTTATATTGTTAGATTTTGATGGAAAAATTAATATTTCCTAAAATTTCTTGGAGGTACAATAAATTTCGGTTCCTACAGAATATGTTTGCATCTTTAGTTTTTCGAATTTTGAAATCGCCAATACTCCGCTTATCGATTTATAATGTGTTCAAAGGATCGTCTTTCGAATTATTTTTCTCTGAGGGTGAATTGTTGGCTGATTTTACTTGTTACGTTTAGATGGAAAAATTAGTATATTCTAAAATTTCTTGGAGGTACAATCAATTTTGGTTCCTATAGAATATGTTTGCATCTTTAGTTTTTCGAATTTTGAAATCGCCAATACTCCACTTATCGATTTATTATGTGTTCGAAGGATCGTCTTTCGAATTATTTTTCTCTGAGGGTGAATTATTGGCTGATTTATATTGTTATGTTTTGATGGAAAAATTAATATTTCCTAAAATTTCTTGGAGGTACAATCAATTTCGGTTCCTATAGAATATTGTTGCATCTTTAGTTTTTCGAATTTTAAATCGCCAATACTCCGTTATCGATTAATAATGTGCTGTCGAAGGATCGTCTTTCGAATTATTTTTCTCTGAGGGTGAATTATTGGCTGATTTATATTGTTATGTTTTGATGGAAAAATTAATATTTCCTAAAATTACTTGGAGGTACAATCAATGTCGGTTCCTATAGAATATGTTTGCATCTTTAGTTTTTCGAATTTTGAAATCGCCAATACTCCGCTTATAGATTAATAATGTGTTGTCGCAGGATCGTCTTTCGAATTATTTTTCTCTGAGTGTGAGTTATTGGCTGATTTATATTGTTATGTTTTGATGGAAAAATTAAAATTTCTTGGAGGTTCAATCAATTTCGGTATCTATAGTATATGTTAGCATCTTTGGTTTTTCGAATTTTGCAAATCGATCATACTCCGGTCATCGATTTATAAAGTGTTGTCGTTCTAATTATTTTACTCTTTGTGTGAAGGATCGGTTGGTTTAGATAGCTAGTATTTGATGAAAATTTTAAAGATTTTTAAAAACGATTGAAGGTACAATCAAATAGAACCAATTTACAATAGTTTGCCGTACTTTTTTTTTGCTTTTAAAATATTTTTTTATATACACTTTTTTTTTTTTTTTATTGAATAAAAAAAATTTACAGACGGGGTACTATCTGAATAAAAAATTTCAGTTAGTTTGGTGCAAGTCGGGTGCTAAGTCCACACGGACCAATTTTTTCTCCGTTCCCTTGGAGGTACAAACAAATTTTTTTTCGATACAATCAAGTACAAACAAAGCTCCACCCGAAAACAATTTTTTTATTTAATTTGGTTAAAGTGGGGTGCTAAGTTCACAGAGGTGGAAATCTCCGGGTACCCGTAGAGTTACTCCATATACTAATTCTGCCGGTCTGCAGTTTAAGGTGTCTTTTGGTGTAGTGCGTATACCCAAAAGGACAAGGGGTAGTTCTTCTCTCCAGTTTACTGTATTGGTACGAGCCTTTAAAGATGCTTTTAGGGTACGATGGAATCGCTCCACCATACCGTTTGCCTGCGGGTGGTACGCGGTGGTGCGTATGCACATCCCAGAATTTTGTTAACTTCTGTGAATCGAATTGGCTTCCACGATCGGTGCTGATTATGCTTGGGACTCCGAATCGTGAAATATATTGATGAACAAAGGTTTCGGATACCGTCTGGGCGGTCATGTCTTTTAAAGGGTATGCTTCCGTCCAGCGAGTGAACCTGTCAACTATTGTTAGAATTTAACTGTATCCGTTTGACAGAGGAAGGGGTCCTACTAAATCCATATGTACTCGTATGTGTTCAAACCTTTTGGACGGTGTATTGACATGTCCGAATTCGGATTTTGAATGCCTCTGCACAAAACCACCGTAAACTAGAAGCCTGCAACTAGGCTGTGTGCAAGTATGCGTGTGTGGCCATTGGCTGCACAATAAGTGAAGTGCTGTGACGGTTAAGGTTCCATGAACATTTTAAACGTACATAAACTATGAAAAATAGTATTTTTAATAAAATAAATGGAAATGTTTTTCAAAGAAATGTGTTTGCTAATTGTTCATTATCAATTTTGTAAGTTTAGTGTAGAGATTCACTGCTATTTAATGAAAAATCGAGTGCTCATTTTTGCGCCAAAATACCTGTGTTGTAAACAAAGAAAAACATTTCCATTATTTGATGTTTTGTTATTACTAAATTAATTTTTAATGTTAAATATCATTATAAATATTATTGAGAAAAAGCGCAATAAGATGCCGAAGAAGTGCTCTCCCAACTACGGTGGACAACTTCAAAAAGGTGAGAGGGCGATTCCGACCTTTTCCTTGTTGAGTCGCCGTGCCAGGCGACCAAAAACTTTTACGATGCACTGTAGACGTTGTTTTAGGTACCAGAAATTGGGTCAATGGAACGGATCTACAGCTGCAAATGACCTTCAACGGCTAGGTGGTCGTGTGATAGGTACATAGAATACAGCCTATGTAAATGGAGCCCGACAACAGCGGTACGATCAGCTGCAGCGATTTTAAAGAACCTTCATTACCATTTTTGGTAATGAACGCGGATCGTGTCGGGGCGGGGGTATTAAGGCGAGCAGTGCACGGATCGGGGTCTTTTTTGGAGTGCAGGGGAGAGTTGTTTTTGAGGAGATTGAGGTCGGATGGTGAGTGTCGAGGGAGGAGATCAAAAAGTGCCGGATCGTGAAAAGAAAGAAAAAAAAGAAGTTTTTTTATTGAAAATGGGAATGAAGAGTTTTTTTAGTGAATCGGGTGAAGAAGTTTTGAATGAGAAAAATGTCAGGAGTTAAAATTTGAAACGCGAAAAGCGTGTGATTTAGCAAAAGATAAGAGTTAAAATTTGAAGTGAAGAAGTTTTGAATGAGAAAAATGTCGAGAGTTAAAACTTGAAACGCAAAAAGCATGTGATTTAGCAAAAGATAAGAGTTAAAATTTGAAGTCAAGTAGTTTTGAAAGAGAAAAATGTCGGGAGTTAAAATTTGAAACGCGAATAGCATGTGAATTATCAAAAGATCAGAGTTCAGATTTGAAGTGATGAAGTTTTGAATTAGAAAAAATGTCAGGAGTTAAAATTTGAAACGCGAAAAGCGTGTGATTTAGCAAAATATAAGAGTTAAAATTTGGAGTGAAGAAGTTTTGAATGAGAAAAATGTCGGGAGTTAAAATTTGAAACGCGAAAAGCATGTGATTTAGCAAAAGATTAGAGTTAAAATTTGAAGTCAAGAAGTTTTGAATGAGAAAAATGTCGGGAGTTAAAATTTGAAACGCAAAAAGCATGTGATTTAGCAAAAGATAAGAGTTAAAATTTGAAGTAAAGAAGTTTTGAAAGAGTAAAATGTCGGGAGTTAAAATTTGAAACGCGAAAAGCATGTGAATTATCAAAAGATCAGAGCTGAGATTTGAAGTGATGAAGTTTTGAATTAGAAAAAAGTTTGGGAGTTAAAATTTGAAACGCGAAAAGCATGAGAATTAGCAAAAATTTAAAAAGTTAAAATTCGAAACGCGAAAGAAGAAAATGTAGTGAATCCGGATTATAAAGAAAAATTAGAAAAAAAAATCTAATTAATATTTTAAAATGGTGTCGTGCGAATTGGGAAAGAAGAATCGTGTCTAAAATGGTGTCGGCAAAATGGTCGAAAAAGTTAGAAATGGAATGAATCCAATTTAAAATAATGCCGGAAAAATAAAAGTTAGAAATATCTTAAAATAAAAATTGAAATAAGAGGATTAAAATAATAATACAAT
This sequence comes from Beris chalybata, assembly GCA_949128065.1. NCBI lineage: Eukaryota > Metazoa > Arthropoda > Insecta > Diptera > Stratiomyidae > Beris > Beris chalybata. The sequence goes on along the minus strand of OX421897.1, from coordinate 85,980,478 downwards.
ATGACAGACGGCAGGACAGACGAAGACGAAATAATTTAAAATAAAATAATAATAATAAAAGAAAAGGGATATAATAAAATAAGCAAATAAAAGCAGAAAAAAAAAATACAATAATGGGGTAAGTTTTTTTTGTTATCTTATTTTCTTTGATGTCCTTCTGTTTTAGCAAAATACTTCCTTTTGGTATCACGTTGTTTTGGGCCGTTTTCTAATTTTTTTTTGACATCGTAAAAAAGATGGTTAAAGGCTAGGAAGGCCGTATAAGGTGAACCCGAGCGTCTAGCTTCTTCGCCCCGAACCTCAACAAGGGGTCACGACGAGATATTCGTTTTGGAATGTCGTGACTGAGGTAGTGTGGGCAGAACAGGGCACCAACAACACCAGGGTGCCCTGACAAATCGCGGAGCCGCCATCCAACCGCTTCTTGGTCTTTCACGACCTGTTGGGAAAATAATCCCAATTTTTACAATTCCCTTGGATAAGTCGGCGCTGATAATTTTTGTTGTACAGGCCAAGGGTTTATGGTCTGAGTTGGAGCAAGTACCCCCCCACACTGCCGTAGTAGTCCCGGCCGCCAGCAAGAGCGTCGCACCAGCGAAAACTCAGCCACCAATTCGGACGTAGGTGGAATTGGCCCTTCTATCCCGAACCTTACTTTTCCCTCCGACTATTTTGACTTTTTCAAGTCGAAATAGTCCTTCCAAGGCCTCAAAACACAACAAATGGCGCCCAACGTGGGGCTAGCCTAAGCTACGCTTCGAGAACAAAGCGGAGTCCATCAACACGCGCGAGTACTGAAAAATTCCGTGCAAAAAGTTGGTGGGCAAAAGGACTTAATTTCGTCGTTCTGCGACAGCAATTTTCGCCTGAACGGCAACAGTCCAAGTGTTCAAGCTTTTCGAATTTTCAACAGCAAAACATCCTGAAAATTTTGTATGTGGTCAGTCAGGAACGATCCTTTTAACGAACCGTTTTGGCAACCTTCAGGCGCCAATTTGGTTCCATAGGAAAGGGAAACATTGTCTGCATGCCGGGTTGATGGATGTAAGCTGTGACAAACCAAATTTTTCTGATTTATTCCACTTTTATTTTGCTAGTACCCTTTTGAGTGCTGGGCATGCCCTGTCTTAGCGGGCGTGTCGTCAGACAATCGGGTCTAATACTTGTAAAGTATTGGTGGGTTTGATGATAGGAAATTTCGTCGAAAATTTGTTAAGTCCCTTATTTCCTTATCCATCCTTATAGAGTACCTTCATAACGTAGATTATTTTTTTTTTTAGAAATAACGTAGAGTTTTTTTTTGTACTTAAAATATTTAATAAGTCTTTTGATGACGATTTTAACTTAGTTTTTTTTTGCTGATTTTTTTTGATTTATTTTGTGTTGCCTTTTTTCCCGAATTTTTTTTTCCTTTTGCAATTTTTATCGCGTTCCGGATTTTCCCGATGGAGCGAGAAAGAACAAGATCGGCTTCGCGATTTGTTCTGCATAGAGGGGAGGGGAAAGGTTGCGAAAGCGTGAGGGTTCATTTTTTTTTAATTCAATTACGCACACATAATTAATATACACACAATCACTTCCTTTTTTCGTTCAGGATTCGTTTTGTCATTCATTCGTTATTTCTGGATACTTACATTCGATCTGTCGTTCACGCAACCACTTATTCAAACATTCAAAAATTCATTCATCCGTTCATTCGATTGTTCATCCATTTCTTTACACATAATTCATTCATTTCATCATTCAATAATTGTTTTTTGGCCACTCGTTCATTAAATTTCATACAACCACTCATTCAGTTTTTTTTTCAGTCAACCACTCGTGCAAATTATTTACAGTCGGAATTAAATAGTCACGTAAACAGTCATTCGATTCTCAATCGCACAATTAACTTAATTTTTTTTTTTTGCTCATACCTTCAGTAACCCATACATTCTATTAGTCATACAGCATTTATTCCTAATTCATTCGTACAATAGTTCGTGCACTCAATCACTCAACCAATCACTCGTTCACTCACCTGCATTCACCAGCTATGCCACTGCCACGATCGCCGTTGAGGCGAAATGACGAAATATGCACGATGTGCCAAGAGATCGTGGGGGCGAAAACGAAGCGCGAACAAAATGTGGGCACACCTTTCATCTAAATTGTGTGGAAGAGTGGGTATTGCGCCACAAAACTTGTCCCAATTGTCGCCAAGCACTTGAACCGCAGGACTATTGGTCGGTTAGGGGCGTGGAGGGCGCCACAGCTAGAACCGGAGCCGTGACACGCAGCAGAACCAAGTCGGCGGCCGGCGGAATTTCACCAAGGCGGTTAAATTTAGATTTTCCGCTGGAGACAGTCGGCGGTGGTGTCTTTTACGCCCCTGACGGTTCGATTGATCAAGAGCGAGGAGTGGACCAGCTCGCGATTGCAATCCCGCAATCGCCAGAAAGGGTAGTAGGCGAACGGCCACGTTGGTCCGATGTACATGACGCAGGTATTCTGGCTGCGATAAATCCGGCGCCAGCGCGAACGAATCAATCCTTGGTACGCACTGAATTGGGTGTAGATCAACTGGTAGAGTTAATGAGAACGGCTTTCCGGGAGGAATGGGCGTCACAGGAATCAAGGCGGGCCCACTATTCGGCAGCAGATGGAGGCTCGCGTGCCGGAAGGGAAGTTCAGCGGGTTGAGGCGGCCGCTTCGGCCAGCGATCGCGTTAGACACGGACCTAACTATCGCCAAAGAAATACTTGCAGCCCATTAAGGCATTGGCGTCTCCGTTTTAACGGAGACAGCTATCTCCTACGCGCAGAGGAGCTGATTTTTAGGGCCGAGACTCTCGCGATGAGCGATTTGAGTGGTAGCTTCGATCTGCTGACGCAGGGCTTCCATCTGCTGCTGGATGGTAAGCCCAACAAGTGGTATTGGTTGTGGCGTCGTTCAAATGACAATTCTTCGTGGGATACCCTGAGAGTAGCCTTCCTGCAGGTCTGGGGAGAGCGCAGTACGGATTGGGAGTTGCGGAAGCAAATGCTTGGCAGACGGCAAGCGCTAAACGAGCCCTTCATGTCCTTCGAACAAGACATAACGGAGCTTCGTTCATTGCTGAGCACTCCCATGATGGAGTCCGAATTCGTGGCTCTGGTGCGTGGAAATCTGGTGGGCAGCACACAGCAACAATTGTGTTTCCACTCCATCCACACCATGGGCGAATTACGTCGGCTCGTAGTGCAAGTGGAGGACACGCGCAAAGCCACCAGACCATCCCCTTGGAACCAGGCCAGAGTCCACGAGATACAGGAGCCAATCGTGGAAGAACATCTGGATTCGACTTCTTCCGTCGACGTGGCCGGACTATCGAACCCCTGGATCTGCTGGAATTGTGGCAAGGAGGGACATGGGTACCGCGAATGTGCGGAACCAGCAAAAGGCATCTTCTGCTTTGGATGTGGGTGGGCTGACGTCCTAAAGCCCAACTGCAACCATTGCAAGGCGGGAAACGGCCGAAGGGACGGAAGGACAGCGGGTCCCTCCCGTCCGAACACTGCATCCCGACAGCAGTAGGAAGATTCACTCAACACCCCAATTCCAACTCCCAATTTCATCTAGAACTCCCAAATAATCAAAATTCAACCAATTTTTCAACCCCTGCAAATACCCCTCCAAATTTTAATACCATACCTACAACACTTTCTGAACCTAATTCCCATCCTTTTAGCATAAAATCATCCCAACCCAATTCCTCGACAGTAAATACTCCGCACGTCATAGTTTTAAAACGAGAAAGCGATAAGACGGAGCCGGCTGTTTCCCGGCCTGAAGATGACCTTATCGCAGAAGAACATCCAAGACGACATTCCCACCATCCTCTCAAGCCATACCATCTTCGGCTGAAGGAGTATATGGAGGCTCGAGAGCGAATTTTCTCACCTACTCCAGTCGCAAGTGTTGATCAAGTATCAGCACTAACGAGTGGATCCGGTCGCAGAAAATCAATCGCGCGCCTTCGTATATTCTGGAGGATGGTGCGTGAAAAAAAGAAAGCGATTCTCTCTACCATCATCACCGAGCCGTTTGATGTACGTCCATACGCGGGGGTATCCTTGTACGGAGTGGACGTTAAAGGACTCCTCGATAGTGGGGCGAGCTTCAGTTGCCTGGGGGTAAACTCCCTACAACGCTTCCAAGATGCACAGGTGAAGTATCGACCGGTCTGTCAAGAGGTGAAGATCGCTGATGGTGCTGCACAGAAAGTTTTGGGCACGGTAAGTGCCGATATTACTTTTCGTGGTGTTACCAAACCCATTACACTTTACATCGTGCCGAGGCTATCGCAGGAATTGTACCTAGGGGTAGATTTCTGGCGATCCTTTCAGCTAGCTCCTAGCATCATCAGCGCTGTCGATACTCCCGATACTGCATCGCAAACTGATAGCTCCGGACGCCCACCATTTAACGCCCACAGATGTAAAGAGGTTGGAAATGGTAAAGTCCAAATTTCCATCATACGAATTATACGGACTCGGTGTGACCAACGTTGAACAACACAGTATAGACGTTGGTGATGCAAGTTCCATCAAACAGTGTCACTGTCCTATGTCTCCTGCGATCCAAAAACTCTTATATGACGAGATCGATCGTATGAGAGCACTTGGCGTTATAGAGACCAGCCAGAGTGCATGGAGCTCGCCAGTGGTTCTCGTGAGGAAGCTAGGCAAGGTCAGGCTATGTTTGGACTCGCGCAAAGTCAATAGTGTGACGAAGAAGGATGCATATCCATTACCACACATTGACGGTATCTTAAGTCGTTTGCCGTGAGCCAATATTACCAGCCTAGACCTCAAAGACGCCCTTTGGCAGATTCCTCTCGAGAACAAATCCAGGGAGTACACTGCGTTTACCATTCCTGGCCGGCCTCTATACCACTACACTCGCATGCCTTTTGGGTTATGCAATGCGCCGCAAAGGATGTGTCGTTTGATGGACAAAGTCATCCCACCCGAGCTGAAGGAGCAGGTGTTCGTATATTTGGACGATCTGCTGTTGATTTCCGAAGACTTCGACTCACATTTGATGTTATTGGCTGAAGTTGCAGATTGTTTGCGAAAGGCTGGCCTAACAATTAACGTCAACAAGAGCAAGTTTTGTCTGAGAGAGGTGAAATATCTCGGATACATCGTTGGAGAAGGAGGCTTGAAAACTGATCCCAACAAAGTTTCAGCCATCGTCGATTACCCTTCGCCCAAGTCCGCACGTCAAGTTCGACGCTTCCTTGGCATGGCAGGCTGGTATCGACGATTCGTTCCCAACTTTACTGCTACTGTTTCACCAATTTCAGACACGCTAAAGAAGTCCAACCAGTTTGCTTGGACTACAGAGGCACAAACTTCCTTCCTTCTAGTGAAAACCTTGTTGACGAAAGCCCCCTTACTAATCAATCCAGATTTTAAGAGGCCTTTCGTAATACAATGCGATGCCAGTAAGTCAGGTGTGGGTAGCGTTCTCTTCCAAGAAAACGACGACGGATCGGAATCTCCGATGGCGTATATGTCACAAAAGCTCACTTCCGCTCAACGCAACTACAGCGTAACCGAACTCGAATGTTATGCAGCTGTGTTGAGCGTGAAAAAATTTCGAGCCTATGTAGAAGGGACTGCGTTCAAAGTCATTACGGATCACGCAAGTCTCAAATGGCTCATGTCGCAGAAAGACCTACAAGGACGGTTGGCAAGATGGAGTTTAAAACTCCAAGGTTACGACTTCACAATCGAGCACCGACGAGGGAGCCTGAACGTTGTTCCCGACACTCTCTCTCGTGTATACGAAGAGGGATTAAACGCGCTGATCAAAGTGGCACCGATGGTGGACATGGACTCTCCAGAATTTTCTGGCAAAGAATATAAAGAGTTTGTGTCCACTGTCGATGCGAACGCCGATCGGCTTCCTGACGTATGCGTGAGGGACGGCTTCGTGTACAAGCGCACAGAGCCTCACAACGGTGACCCGATTGCTGAAGACAGGGCCTGGAAATTATGGATTCCATCAAGTCTTACGTCAGCTGCGATCGCTCAGGCGCACGAGGTAGACACCACGGTCCATGGTGGTTATGTCAAAACGCTAGACCAAGTCAGGCGATTTTTGTACTGGCCCGGAACGGCTACACAAGTACGCACCTACGTTCTGGCGTGCGACACTTGTAAAGAAACAAAGTCCCCGAACAGACCGCTACGAGCACCTATGGGAGAACCGTTCCAGACTGATCAGCCATTCCAACATCTTTATATCAACGTACTTGGACCATATCCGCGTACCAAACGGGGTAAGATCGCTATCTTGATTGTCTTGGATCATTTCACGAAATTCCCATTACTACATCCTTTGGGCGGATCACTGCTGAAGAGATCACCAACTACCTGGAGGGGCAGGTCTTCCATACGTTTGGAACACCTGAGACGATCCTCTCCGATAACGGCTCTCAATTTAGGTCGAATGTGTTTAACTCCATGCTGACCAAATATGGAGTTAAACACCTGTACACCCCGAGCTACTCACCGCAAGCGAATGCTTCGGAACGTGTCAATCAGTCCATCCTGGCCGGAATTCGAGCATTCATCACTGATGACCAAACACAATGGGATGAGAGTCTAAGCAAAATTGGATGTGCCCTTCGGAGCTCACTCCACCAAGCCACTGGATTTTCTCCTTATTTGTTTTGTTTGGAAATCACATGAAGTTGCACGGGAAGGACTACGAACTGCTGAAGCATTTGCGAGCGTTGGGAGAGTCAAATGTACAGCTTCGACCTCGCGAGGGAATTCCTATCGTGAGGCAACTGGCGCAGACGAAAATAAGGGTCGCACATGAGGACAGCAGCAGGCGTTATAATTTGCGTGCTGCTAAAACACAATTTTGTGTAGGTCAAGAAGTATTGAGAAGAAATTTTTCCTTGTCCACAGCCGCGCAGAATTATAACGCCAAGCTGGCAAAGAAGTTCCTCAAGTGCAGGATTCGTCGTGTGCTAGGCAACTCACGATACGAATTGGAGGATTTAGAAGGCAAATGTCTGGGGATCCACCACTCCAAGGATCTTAGGCAATGATCCGAGGGGTACAACACCTATTGCCCGGCAATCAGTCGTGCGCAGGAGACTCTACAGCACGGCAACTTTCTTTAGTCGGTTCGGCGATGGAAACCACCGGTGAATCGCCTATGTTGTTGAGTCGCCGTGCCAGCTTTTATGATGCACTGTAGACGTTGTTCCAGGTACCAGAAGTTGGGTCAATGGAACGGATCTACAGCTGCAAATGACCTTCAACGGCTAGGTGGTCGTGTGCTAGGTACATAGAATACAGCCTATGTAAATGGAGCCCGACAACAGCGGTACGATCAGCTGCAGCGATTTTAAAGAACCTTCATTACCATTTTTGGTAATGAACGCGGATCGTGTCGGGGCGGGGGTATTAGGTGGAGTGCAGAGGAGAGTTGTTTTTGAGGAGATTGAGGTCGGATGGTGTCGAGGGAGGAGATCAAAAAGTGCCGGATCGTGAAAAGAAAGAAAAAAAGAAGTTTTTTTTATTGAAAATGGGAATGAAGAGTTTTTTTAGTGAATCGGGTGAAGAAGTTTTGAATGAGAAAAATGTCAGGAGTTAAAATTTGAAACGCGAAAAGCGTGTGATTTAGCAAAAATTAAGAGTTAAAATTTGAAGTGAAGAAGTGTTGAATGAGAAAAATGTCGGGAGTTAAAATTTGAAACGCGAAAAGCGTGTGATTTAGCAAAAGATAAGAGTTAAAATTTGAAGTGAAGAAGTTTTGAATGAGAAAAATGTCGGGAGTTAAAATTTGAAACGCAAAAAGCATGTGATTTAGCAAAAGATAAGAGTTAAAATTTGAAGTGAAGAAGTTTTGAATGAGAAAGATGTCGGGAGCTAAAACTTGAAACGCAAAAAGCATGTGATTTAGCAAAAGATAAGAGTTAAAATTTGAAGTGAAGAAGTTTTGAAAGAGAAAAATGTCGGGAGTTAAAATTTGAAACGCGAAAAGCATGTGAATTAGCAAAAGATCAGAGTTAAAATTTGAAGTGAAGAAATTTTGAATTAGAAAAAAGGTCGGGAGTTAAAATTTGAAACGCGAAAAGCATGAGAATTAGCAAAAATTTAAAAAGTTAAAATTCGAAACGCTAAAGAAGAAAATGTAGTGAATCCGGACTATAAAGGAAAATTAGAAGAAAAAAAATCTAATGAATAGAATCAAATTTTAAAATGGTGTCGTGCGAATTGGGAAAGAAGAATCGTGTCTAAAATGGTGTCGGCAAAATGGTCGAAAAAAAAGTTAGAAATGGAATGAATCCAATTTAAAATAATGCTGGAAAAATAAAAGTTAGAAAATATCTTAAAATAAAAATTGAAATAAGAGGATTAAAATAATAATAAAATATGACAGACGGCAGGACAGACGAAGACGAAATAATTTAAAATAAAATAATAATAATAAAAGAAAAGTTATATAATAACATAAGCAAATAAAAGCAGAAAAAAAAATATAATAATGGGGTAAGTTTTTTTTTTGATCTTATTTTCTTTGATTTTCTTTGATGTTTTAGCAAAATACTTCCTTTTGGTATCACGTTGTTTCGGGGCGTTGTTAGGTCGTCGGTGCGAATCTTAAGACTAACACTTACCCATGAGATAAATTTCAATTTTGAGTGTTGTTTGGGTGATCAAGGAATTGATTCATCCCGTGCACGGCTAAATGATGATCGGTGAGATTGTCGGAGAGCACCTGATTTGGAACCGTACGGGTCACGGAAAGCGAAACGTCTGTTGCTAGTATTGTCGGCAGGATTTAAGCTTCACTTTGATCACATCTAATTTTACTTCCAACGTTGGAGCGTAATCGGAATACTTTAAAAACAAAAATCCTTCGCTTGACGTTTCAGTCAGGGTTCGAGCAAGCAACACACAAATTTTGACAGCAGGGTTGGCATTAAAATTTTCGAACTTCGTTCGGGTGCAGGGATGGGATTTCTTGGTAAATTGGCATAACTTCTTTGAGTTGAGAGTGAAGTTGGTGGTAAATGAACTTTTGAGTGCTCGCTCGACTCCAATTGTTGCATTCTTAAAGAACTAAATTGTAACAATAATTTTTGTGCGGTAATGGAATGTACAATTCCGGAAATTTCGTGGCACAATCGTGACCCAGAGTGGTGTCGCCGCTGTTAGAAAGTAAAAAGGTCTACGTGGAGCTGTTGCGATTGCAGTTCAACCCTGCAATGAATTGTGATCGCGGCAGCTGGACTGCGACCAACTTCACAGAGGAGAGATCGTTTTTCGTTGGCGTGCGTGTGGTGAAGAAGGCATTTTTTTGGTGGTCCAAAAATCGCCATTTTGAAGGAAGGTCTTCGTAAGAAGTGTTTTTTGAGTTTTGTCGAACAATTGACGTCCCGAATCATTAATTGTTGTGTAAACTCGAAGCGCTGGATTGAATGATTGTGTGCATATTTGGACTTTCACCAATGCCGCTGGAATAGTCGAATTTCCCGAATTTTTTTCACCTGACGTGTGTGCGCCACGAAGTGGTAAAATTGCGCGAAATTGCCGTGCATTGGCCGCGAGTGAGCCTGTTCTTTGTTTTGCCTAGAATCCGGGTCGTGCGGACGCCAGCGTGGTTTGCGTTGCAAGTTTGCAGTTCGGGGACTTGGAAGCCCAAAAGTTGTGGTGAAGAATCGCGCGTTCCAGTCTCCAAAACGCGATGAACTAAACACCCAAAATTTCCGCAGATAATGTTCTGGATTTGTGGGCAGTGCTTCGTTTAGCTTTTCCCCGAAATTTTACGGCAAATGTGTTGGAGTTCGGGTTGTACGGACGCCTACGACTGATTTTAATCTGTCGAAAGTGCAAAGAGAAAAAAAAATACGCCACAATTTTCTTCTATCGGTGAATTCGGTGTCGTTGGGGTTGTGTGAGTTGGGCGTCTTCGCCGTTTGGATTTCGGTTTCCGTGGCCGTAGTGGTGGTGTCCGTTGTTTCGTCGGAGTTCTGGAAAAAAAAAGGTTTTCGGTTGTCGGCTGTGGTGTCGTGTACGGGGAGAGCGTTTTTTTTTTGTAAAAGTCCTGGTTTGAATCGAACGATAAACGCGTAAATTTGCATTGGCGAACAAGTTTCCTGGAACGTGCCAATTTTTTTTCTACCAGAAATTGTGCTAGCGGATGTGATGATTCATCCCCGAAAATTTGATTTCGAGTGATTGGACGGTCGAAAAGCGCGTTAAGAAAAAAAAAAATGAATTAGCAAAAGAAAAAAAAAAACTATTGAAATAAATTAAAAAGCGCGTTGAAAAAAAAAAATGAGTTAGCAAAAAAAAAAAAAAACAACTATTGAAATAAACTAAAAAGCGCGTTGGAAAAAAAAATGAATTAGCAAAAAAAAAAAAAAACTATTGAAATAAATTAAAAAGTGCGTTGAAAAAAAAAATGAATTAGCAAAAAAAAAAAAAAAAAACTATTGAAATAAATTAAAAAGCGCGTTGAAAAAAAAAATGAATTAGCAAAACAAAAAAAAAAAACTATTGAAATAAATTAAAAAGCGCGTTGAAAAAAAAATGAATTAGCAAAAGAAAAAAAAAAAACTATTGAAATAAATTAAAAAGCGCGTTGGGGAAAAAAAAAATGAATTAGCAAAAGAAAAAAAAAAATATTTAATTATAAATTTAAAAAAGAAAAAAAAAAAACGAGACATGACAGGACCGACGGACGGAAAATAATAATAATCATGAATAAATTAATTTAATCTAATAACAATGTTGATTCATAATTGAAATGCAGAATACATAAATGGGGTAAGTTTCCTTTTGCTATTTTCTTTGATTTCTTCTGTTTTAGCCGTTGTTTAGCCGGTTTATGTTACGTTGGACCTCGTGAAAGGAAAAATGAGGCTAGGCTAAAGGCCATCTTTTAAAAATGAACCCGAGCGTTTAGCTCTTTTTGCCCCGAACCTCAATAAGGGGCCACGACGCTAAAATGTTTTGAGGACAGTCGTAGCTGAGGTAGGGTGGGCAGAACAGGGCGCTACTTACACCTAAGCGCCCTGACAAAGCGTGAAGTCGCGCAACTCCACCGCTTCTTGGTCTTTCACGACCTATTGGGAAGATATTCCAATTTTAAATACCCTAGAGTAAGCCGACACGAAATTTTTGTTGTCTAGGTGTAGGGTTTATGGTCTGAGGTAGAACAAGAACCACCCTACACTGCCGTAGCTAGTCCCGGCCGCCAGCAAGCGTGTCGCTTCCGTTCTACTTCAGCCACCAGTTCAGACGTTGGAGGAACTGGCCCATTCTGTCCCGAACCTTTACCCATCCTTCGACTATTTTGACTTTCTCAAGTCAAAATAGTTTTTCCAAGGCCTCAAACACAACAGCGTTTTGTAATTTTTTTTTTGACAACGTAAAAAAGATGGTTAAAGGAAGGCCGTATAAGGTGAACCCGAGCGTCTACCTCCTTCGCCCCAAACCTCAACAAGGGGTCACGACGAGATATTCGTTTTGGAATGTCGTGACTGAGGTAGGGTGGGCAGAACAGGGCGCCAACAACACCAGGGCGCCCTGACAAATCGCGGAGCCGCGCCATCCAACCGCTTCTTGGTCTTTCACGACCTGTTGGGAAAATAATCCCAATTTTTACAATTCCCTTGGATAAGTCGGCGCTGATAATTTTTGTTGTACAGGCCAAGGGTTTATGGTCTGAGTTGGAGCAAGTACCCCCCCCACACTGCCGTAGCTAGTCCCGGCCGCCAGCAAGAGCGTCGCACCAGCGAAAACTCAGCCACCAATTCGGACGTAGGTGGAATTGGCCCTTCTGTCCCGAGCCCTACTTTTCCCTCCGACTATATTGACTTTTTCAAGTCGAAATAGTCCTTCCAAGGCCTCGAAACACAACATCCTTCCCTAAGGATGTAGAACAAAGGAATGCGTGGATTCGTGCTATTCCTAGGGCAAATTGAGTCCCAAAGAAATATTCTTACGTATGTATAAACCGTTTTAATAATAATTCAATTGTTAAAACGCAATATGTGGACGGCCGGGATCTCGGTGTGCCGTTGAAGAATTTTAGATTGCTGAAAGAAGCCGTTCCAACCAAATTTGCTAATATGCCTGCTTATCTGTCAACTCAAGAGCTTCCAACTAGAAAAGACCCGGAGTATCGTCGGGAGGAACATGCTCAACGGATAGAACAGCAGCATCGTAATGCCATCGCTCCCGATCAAATACTTAATTTTCAAAATTTAACTGACCATTTTGAAAAAAAAATTAATTTTGTTGGAATCGCAGTATTTGAAATCCGAGACAAAGTTGGTTTTTTATATTGTTGAAAGCAGTAATGCCGATTGCGGTATTGAATTTGTAGTCCGCATTATAGTTTTCAACGACTTAAGGCAAGGTATCAGTTAAAAGGCCCGAAAAATGTCTCAATTTCAGGATTTTTTTCGATATAAAATAAATACACATGAATAAAACTGTTAATGGGTTATATAGACACATATAGACACAAGGGAAGAATAACTGTGCATTTAAAAAAAAATATATATTACAAAATGGCGGCTCCAGCTCCTTTGACGTAGGGCCTCGATCGGCGTGAGTTGATGCACGCGGTACCTTTTACAGCCTCGCCAAGTGATCTAAAACCGAAAATTCGAAAAGTTTATGAAACTAGATCAAATTTGCGGGGCCCCAACGTTTTCCGATTATGAAAAAACCACCTGAGACTAAAATGGCAGCTAATTGAAAAAAAATCACCTTTTCACTCTTTTTTTGGCCTAAAAACTCAAATAGGAAAAAAGTGGAATGAAAAAATAAAAAAAACTTGACGTTAGGGCCCTCCAAATTTAATTTCCTTTCTTTTAAGCTTTTATTCATTAAAATCATCTCCGACCCTGACAGCAGCGCCTCTAGTTGATATACCATATATTTATTAAAAAAAAAATTAATAGGGTACTCCAACATATATACCTTCGAATAAAACCAATCTGGATAAAATCGAGCAAATAGTTTTTGAGATAATAATTTCTAAAATTCGGACGAAAAAATTTTATATATTATTTTTTTTTATTTGTGGCCAAAAACTCCAAATTCGCCTGACGTCCGTAAGTTCATTAGCATGATAAAGCCTCAGTTAAGCCTCAGTTACAATGGATCCGATCCGATCCGGCAACTTCGGATGAGAAAATTTTCTAGTCACAATGATTCCGTTCCGACATCCATCAAAGTGACATTATCGAGGTGTAATTGTGATTTTTAGTATGGCGAAGGAGGTGGTGAAATTGAATAATTCACCTCTTACCGTCGGAACGGATAAAAGTTGAAAGTTGGTCAACTTTACCTATCCGTTTTGTGTCTCGGCTAATTACCGGAATGATTGTGACTAGGCTTTCCGAATTTTCCTTTAAATGTGTTTCGGATGGTGAAACTCAACACTCTCCGTTTTCCGGATCGGATCGGATCGGATCGGATCGGCTTAAAGCCTCAGTTACAATGGTTCCGATCCGATCCGATCCGGAAAACGGAGAGTGTTGAGCTTCTCCATCCGACACACATTTAAAGGGAGTTTCGGAAAGCCCAGTCACAATCATTCCGGTAATTAGCCGAGACACAAAACGGATGGGTAAAGTTGACCAACTTTCAACTTCTATCCTTTCCGACGCTAAGAGGTGAGTTGTTGAATTTCACCACCTCCTTCGCCACACTAAAAATCACTATTACACCTCGATAATGTCACTTTGATGGATGTCGGAACGGAATCATTGTGACTAGAAAATTTTCTCATCCGAAGTTGCCGGATCGGATCGGATCCATTGTAACTGAGGCTTAACTGAGGCTTTATCATGCTAATGAACTTACGGACGTCAGGCGAATTTGGAGTTTTTGGCCACAAATAAAAAAAAATAATATATAAAATTTTTTCGTCCGAATTTTAGAAATTATTATCTCAAAAACTATTTGCTCGATTTTATCCAGATTGGTTTTATTCGAAGGTATATATGTTGGAGTACCCTATTAATTTTTTTTTTAATAAATATATGGTATATCAACTAGAGGCGCTGCTGTCAGGGTCGGAGATGATTTTTGGTGATTCTTGATGAAATGACCCTATAACCTACGCAATATGTTGTCTTGTAGTATTTTTATCACGTTCTGTTTACTACAGTAAATGCTAATTACAGTCAACATTACAGTGGAGTTAAAAAAAAACGGAGAATGAACCAAGTATGTATGTATGTTTAGAAAATTCGGCAACGCTCTTGGGGTAGGGGTGGTCGCCCCTACCCCGCCTCCTCCCCTCTGTGTTTTGTGTCTCGGCTAATTACCGGAATGATTGTGACTAGGCTTTCCGAATTTTCCTTTAAATGTGTGTCGGATGGAGAAACTCAACACTCTCCGTTTTCCGGATCGGATCGGATCGGCTTAAAGCCTCAGTTACAATGGTTCCGATCCGATCCGATCCGGAAAACGGAGAGTGTTGAGTTTCTCCATCCGACACACATTTAAAGGGAATTTCGGAAAGCCCAGTCACAATCATTCCGGTAATTAGCCGAGACACAAAACGGATGGGTAAAGTTGACCAACTTTCAACTTCTATCCGTTCCGACGCTAAGAGGTGAATTATTGAATTTCACCACCTGCTTCGCCACACTAAAATTCAAAATTACACCTCGATAGTGTGTTCTGATGCAAGTCGGAACGGAATCATTGTGACTAGAAATGTTTCTCTTCCGACGTTGCCGGATCGGATCGGAACCATTGTAACTGAGGCTTAACTCAAAAACGCCTTGACCTAGGATTTTCAAATTTTAAATCTGGTTGTTTGGTTTAATTTGTAAGGCTAAGTTCTTTCGGGTAGCTGCCATTAAAAATGTCCTTAAGGGCTTATGCCCTCGACTTACGGTTACTACAGTGAGGGCACTTTTTTGGCATGGTCTACTTCACGAGACTCTCAATGACTGATTTGTTGATATTTTCCTTTGAAATTTCCACAGAATGTTGTTTAACTGTAGTACTTTTATATACAATTCATAAAAATTATATAATTCTTGAATATTTCTTAAAAAAAATTCTAGAAAATATGCTGCTTCTTGCCTTCTAGACTCGCATAAGCTCTTAATTCACGTGTTCAAGAATATTGATTAATAACTCCGGAACACCTAAAGATATGTATTTGAAATTTTGTATAAGTTTGTTCTTCAATAGTTCCTCTTTTTCTTAAATATCTCCACTTTTTGTGAAATTTTTTTAATTTACTCACGCCATAGGCTTTTAAATATACTAAACAATAAGTGTAAACAATTTGACTGTTGTGAGTTAAGTGGAAACTGAAATTCTGGTGTTAGGTTTGTTTCTTTTGCTCGGTGTAAGTTGCACTTTAGTGTAGCTTGCACTTTATTTGTACGTCAAAATACACCCAAAGTCTAGAGTGCAGGTCGCGCAAATAGAACGGCTTAGTGTATGAAAGTGACAGCTAAAATTCAGAACTTTTTTATTTGCTTTATTTTTTCACTTCTATCAATGAAAATTTATTGCCATTCAATATTCTTGCATGTTTTCAGTCAAAACAGCGATTTCTTAAATTCAAAAAGTCAATGTTATCTGCACACAGCTTTCAAATTTGACAGATTGTAAAGAAGAAGAACTTACACCAGCTCCCAACCGAGTGCAGCAAAGTATACACTTTTGCACTACACTCGGCAAAAAGAACAGCCACCGGTGACGCTACACCAGCAAAAAGAACGGGAAAAGTGCAAAAGGTGTAGATAGTGCAGGCAAATAGAACAAACCTATTGAAAGATAGCGTGTTTCGCCATGCAAAAGTTTCGCCTTAAGTTTGAGTTTGTCTGATTAGCCCAAACCAGAATTGACTTAAGGCATCTTAATAACTTTTCATCAAACGCTTTAAGGTACGTAAAGCTTGTGGCAAAACTTAATGAATCTTATACCCAACTACAATAGCCTTAAGGTAACAAATATCGGCTGTCAAATACTCATCAAGAGAGTGATAATTAAAGTAAATTTTTCTTTTTTTAAAATGGAGTTAACTATAAATCACAAGTCTGAAATCAAAAAGTACAAAAATTTCGGAAAATCTGTGAATAAATGTTAAACGCATAAGTTTGCATAAGTTTCTACGCTCAGAACCGTAAAGTTTGAAAAAGTCAACGAAAGATGCATTAAGTCTATTCTGGCTGTTTACGTGAATTTCTATACAGTCGTAGAAAGATTTAAGGTGCCTAAATGCTTTCTAAGTCAATTCTGGGCTATTGCTGTGACGTGAAATGTTATGTTAGTGTAAAAAGTGCAGAAAACTGTAGAAAGTGCATGCAAGAAGAACAAACCTATTGTAATAAGTGCCAGTGTAGAAATTTTATGTAAGTACATTCGAATTCGATGGGTCTGGTCTGCCTGCTGGGATACAACACAGAAACACCCCGGCAGCCATTGCGATCTTGGAAAAGAAAAATTAAGGTTCGGGGTTGGCTGCGCTATAATGCTGTGCTGAACAGTTTAACGTAGTCAATCGTTTTTTATTGTAAGAACGGATATACGAATTCTAAAGTTTCAAGAGCGGACGGCGACGACGATTGATCGCTCTGAATCCTACAATTATTTGAAGGTAAATATTGATTTTATATAAATTTTAAAATATGGTTGACACGGCCCGAGCATTACTTGACGAGCTAATGGGTCGAAATCGGGACTTGGATCCATCAGTAAAGGTGAAAAAAGTGAATTGGGATGACCCGGAGGTGAGTAGAAAGAATTGCCTAGCTGCTTCAGAGATTCCTTTAACTTAAATACATACGTTTCATCCAATAAAGTTTTGTCAATATTACCTGGTGAAGTTTTGTCCACACGATTTATTTGTAAATACACGAGCGGACTTGGGTCAATGCCCGAAGTTACATGACGACGAGGCGAAGCGTTTGTATGAAAGTGCTCGGGCTGGTGCTCGCAAACGTCAATTTGAAGATGACTTTCTACGCTTCTGCAATAATATGATTAACGAGGTTGACCGAAAAATTCAAAAGGGTCGACAGCGTCTCTTACTGATGAACAAAGGCGAAGGTGGCCCCGTCTACGTTTCTAAATTTCAGGAACAATTGAATAATCTTAACGCTAGAATCAAAAAACTGTTGAATGAGGCAGAGGAAGCTGGACATCGCGGTGATGTCGACCAGGCGCAAGTAAATGAGTTTAAGGGCGAGAAAGTTGCGTTTAGTTACAGTATTGAATTTTTGCAGGGATTAATGACACTTTGCGAACAATTAAAAGAAGAAAAAGAAACTTTGTTGAGTCAACACGATAACGGTCAAGTAGCTGCAACAGTACCAACCACAACCCCTTCTGCTGGAATTTCTGATGTGAATCTAGTA
Source organism: Beris chalybata (assembly GCA_949128065.1). NCBI lineage: Eukaryota > Metazoa > Arthropoda > Insecta > Diptera > Stratiomyidae > Beris > Beris chalybata. The sequence continues at coordinate 85,963,077 of OX421897.1, read as the reverse complement.
ACAGATACAATAATCGGTACTGTAAATCACACAGGAGTTCCTAGCTGGGCGACCGATCTCAATTCAAGTCAGGAAAAGCAAATGGAAGTTTGTGAAGTGTGCGGAGCTTTTCTCATAGTCGGAGATGCCCAACAGAGAATTGAAGATCACTTAACAGGCAAGCAGCATTTAGGATATTCTAGACTTAGAAAGGCTGTACAGGAAATGCATGACAAACGGCAAAAAGAGCGAGAAGAGGAGGAGCTTCGGCGGGAAGATGAACGGAAATCAAAATCCGAAAATAGTATAGATCGCAGAGATCGGGATAGAGATCGTAGACCAAGGTAAGTTTGCTTATTTCAAATCATCTTTTTGACCATTTTCGAAGCACAGATCATGGATGTATTAGTATAACAGGATCGGCTGTATTGTTCAAAGTTCCTATATGTGAAGCTAATTCATTTCTGACAGTTGTTCCCATTTTTTAAAAATTTGTTTGTTTTAATCATGGATGTAATAGTATAACTGGATCGGCAGTAAGCGTAATTTTGCCTAATAGGTTCTGGTTGTGTGAGTTGTCTATTTGCGTTAGTGCAAGTGTATTGGGGGGTGGGGGGGGGGCTACAAAATAAAAAATACGTACTGTACCCTGGAATTTTTTTTGGTCCGACGCTGTGGTGAAAACAATTGTCAGAAATGATTGTCATCATGGATGTAGTAGTATAACTGGATCGGCAGTAAGCGAAATTTTGCCTAATAGGTTCTGGTTGTGTGAGTTGTCAATTTGCGTTAGTGTAAGTGTATTGGGGGGGGGGGGGGGGGCTACAAAATAGAAAACACGTACTGTACCCGGGAAATTTTTTTTGGTCCGACGCTGTGGTGAAAACAATTGTTAGAAATGATTGTCATAACCCGTACAAAATTTTTTTGAAAGATGGGAACAACTGTCAGAAACGAATTAGTCTCACATATAGGAATTTTATGCAATACAGCCGATCCAGTTATACTAATACATCCATGATTGTCATTAACCCGTGCAAAATTTTTTTGAAAGATGGAAACAACTGTCAGCAATGAATAATAATGATTTCTTTTCTGCAAAAAAAAGTGACCCGTTTCTGCCCTCAATTTTTGTTCTAGCAGTTCCGCTGTTCTATTCTGAATTTTTTTTTGACCTGCTAGAAAAAGTTTGAGTCCGTGGCTAAAATTGACCTGAAAACTCGCATTTCTTGCCCCGAAAATTTCGGCGGTGCAACTCCTTTAACCTCAAATGTGCGTAAGAAACGATGAAATTAAGAAAAAAATATCCTACGACACAGCGGCAAACGATTTAAAAGCATAAATTAAACTGTTCAACGGGTCATACGGTAATTAGAAATCATACGGAGTGTAGTGAAAATTTATTTAAATTTTAATAATAGCTTTTTGACCTGAAAGCGTTCTATTGTAAATTGACCTGTCGGACGGAACTGTCAAAAAAGAGGGCAGAACTGCAATAATTTTGCATCTTTACAGGTCACATTTTTTTTTCAGAAAAGAAATCACCATTAGTCTCACATATAGGAATTTTATGCAATACAGCCGATCCAGGAGTCTGTCCAATGTTATTGCGCTTTTGTGTCTCGGCTAAGTACCGGAATGACAGTTAGCCGAGACACAAAAGCAGCTAAATAGCAGCTATAGCTGAACATTGGACAGACTCCAGTTATACTATTGGTGATTTCTTTTCTGAAAAAAAATTTGACCCGTTTAGATGCAAAATTATTGCAGTTCTGCCCTCTTTTTTGACAGTTCCGTCCGACAGGTCAATTGACAATAGAACGCTTTCAGGTCAAAAAGCTATTATGAAAATTTAAATATACATATTTACACTACACTACGTATGATTTCTAATTACTGTATGGCCCGTTTGACAGTTTAATTTATGCTTTTAAATCGGTTGCCGCTGTTGTCATAGGATATTTTTTTCTTATGTTGTCGCACAATTGAGGTTAAAGGAGTTGCACCGCCGAAATTTTCGGGGCAAGAAATGCGAGTTTTCAGGGCAATTTTAGCCACGGACTCAAACCCCTTTTTCTAGCAGGTCAAATTTTTTTTCAAAATAGAACATGGGAATTGCTATAAAAAAATTGAGGGCAGAAACGGGTCACATTTTTTTCCAGAAAAGAAATCACTATAATGCATTCATGGTTTTAATGACAATCATTTCTGACAGTTGTTTTCATCGCAACGTCGGAGCAAAAAAAAATTCTGGGGTACAGTACATATTTGTCTAGTTTGTATGCCGCCACTACGCGCTTACACCATGGATGGATTAGTATAACAGGATCGGCTATGTATTGTCCATATATATATTAGTATCTATATTGCCAGCGGCACTTATCAGAGTCAGTATCGTCGTTAACAGCTGATTTCCAATTTTCCCATTCAATATAGTGGTAGTTTAAACGTTACTGGATTTCAATTTAATATTATAATGTTTTTTAAATCATGAACAGTACAATTTCTTATAAAACATATTTTTCGTAATTAAATACTTATATTTACGATGTTCAAATTTCATAAAAACTTGATTTGTGAGGAAAATTCTATATGTACTGCCCTTGGTTCTTTACGTTTTTGAGACAAAAATCAACAGCTGATTCTGAACTTCCAATTCAATTCGTGCTTATTGATTTTAAATTAGAAAATATGACTGCATACAGTGGCGAACAACTAATTAGCACACATGAAAAAAAAATTGTTTTCATTATTTCAACAATTCGTACACTTTATCTAAATAAAATAGCTTCCATAAAAATATTACATCAAACTAAAAGCAAAAAAAATAAATAAAAACAATTCTATTTAACAAATTTTAAGAAAAGATATGAGATAACAAAAAAGTGAGGAATGTACGCGACAGCTAATTGGCACACCCGTTTTGAAACACAATTAAGTAGCTTTATAAAAGAAATAATTTTAATAGCCTGATGCAAATGCTTTGAAATTGATGACCGCTTTACACCTGCGAGGTATGGATTCTTTCATTGACCGAATTTGGCTGATTGGTATCGCATTTCATTCCTCCTGAGCCATTTGATGCAATTCGCTTAAATTTTCTTCAAGGATATTTTCAACTCATTCCAAAGATGCTGTATAGGATTTAAGTCGGGAGAGCATGATGGCCATTCCAATGTGGTTATGTTATTGTCTTGCAACCATTTTTTGTATACTTGCTGGTGTGTTTTAGATCGTTGTTCTGTTGGAACTTCCATATCAAAGACATGTTCCACTCCGCGTTGTTTTCAGTATATCTTGGTGCGGGGTGGGGCCCCTGCACAAAATAACTGGCACCATGGATAAAGTACAGTATGTGGACATACTGAAAATGTCATGGCTCCATACGCGAAATGGAACATACCTTTGATATGGAAGTTCCAACAGGACAACGATCCAAAACACACCAGCAAATATACAAAAAAATGGTTGCAAGACAATAAGATAACCACATTAGACTGGCCATCATGCTCTCCCGACTTAAATCCTATACAGCATCTTTGGAATGAGTTGAAAATATCCTTGAAGAAGCGGAAAATTCAAAATTTAAGCGAATTGCACCAAATGGCTCAGGAGGAATGGAATGCGATACCAATCAGCTAAATTCGGTCACTGATAGAATCCATGCCTCGCAGTGTAAAGCGGTCATCAATTTCAAAGCTTTTGCATCAGGCTATTACAATTATTTCTTTTATAAAGCTACTTAATTGTGCTACAAAACGGGTGTGCTAATTAGCTGTCGCGTACATTTCATATTTTTTTTTGTTATCTCATATGTTTTCTTAAAATTTGTTAAATTGAATTGTTTTTATTTTTTTTGCTTTTAGTTTGATGTAATGATATTTTTATGGAAGATATTTTATTTAGATAAAGTGGACAAATTGTTGAAATAATGAAAACTTTTTTTTTTCATGTGTGCTAATTAGCTAGTATTGTCTAAAGTTCCTATATGTAAGGCTAATTCATTTTTGACAGTTAGTTTCATCTATCAAAAATATTGTTTATGTTTTCATGACAATCATTTCTGACAGTTGTGTATGTTAAACATGCCGACCTCTTCCACCTTTAGTGAGTGAAAAAGACTAAGGTATGATCGCCGAATGCTTATACATCCGATTATTTAGTGCGTATCTTATCTACTCGACCTGCAAATGCCATTAGAAACTTAGACGTTCAACTGCAGTTTCGTGAATTTTTAACGAAACTGATCACAGAACTCATAACTCTGCCGGCTGGTGCAATAAAAGTCGTAGTTCGATTGCACTAGTCGGCGAGCAAAGTAATTACATTCGGCGCCATGACCCGTTGTCGAGGATCGATGCAGTGTCGGCCGACAGGGAATAACTTTCTTATGCGATTTCATCCAACCTTCATTCGATGAGCGGTAGAACACAATTCATATATAAGTCCATTCTACCGATCCCCGATCGTTCAGGTGGACTTCATACGCAATTCAAATTCACCCCTCATCTATGACCAGTAGGCTCTACTTCATACTGATTTCAAACTGCCTGTTCACTGATTGCACGTATTGCCATCTCGTTCGTGTTCATTTCAATTTCAAATGCAATGCGCGATAGGAGATCTCTCATGACGAAGAGTGCGGATGAGATGGTCAGACGCATCTCAGTATGAGCACGAGCAAAACCACCGTAAACTACAAGCCTGCAACTAGGGAATCTCGCACGCACACTTCGAAAGCAAAGGGGGCCGACGTTCGAGTTATGAAATAGTGTATTTCGATGTGATTGCTGGCCATTTCAAAGAATTTCTTTACATTTTTCGTATTTATTAAACGAAATATATAAAAAATAGGTTCTGATTTGAAATAAGCGGATAAGAAACTGAACATTTGAATATTCAGTATAATAAATATTGTCATTTATTTAGCTCCTCGGACTTAAAATTCCGGCAAATTCACAGATTTCCGATTAGTTAAAAGCCTTCATCGAAACAAGAAACGAAAACAATAGTAATAAGAAACTATAACATAAAATAATTGATAACATATAACATCAATAAATAAATGAAGTAAAGTTTACTTCGCAATATAAATAATACTATAAATAAGATATAACAAAATATCACTTAATTCAAATTGTAAAATAAAAAAAAAGATTTCATCGCAGATATTTATAATATAATAATTTTGTGTCGAATTTACAGATTTATTTACAGATTTGACATAATTATTTAATAATATATTGGCTTGGCAAGGGGATTACAAATTTGTTCATAGAAATGCTAGGTATTCCACAGTAACAGTCATAGATATTTACTAGCTGAAACTAAAGAGAAAAGATACTATTATCTATTGTCAAAAGATACTACAGTCAAAACCGGATATAACGACATTGAAGGGACCCTCTAAACTCGTCGCTATATCCAGTAGTCGTTAGAAGCAATATGCAATTTCGATACATTATTGTCTTTGCTGAATCGTATTAGATTTAAGGCTTTCAATAGTTAGATGACAAATAATTTTGTGTGATCTTTTCGCAAATCATGTAAATATTTTTCTTTCTTTACTCTATTTTTCATTAAATCGCAATGATTCTCTGCACTAAACTTCTAAAATTTATCATGATCAATTAGCAAAAATATTTCTGTGAAAGACATTACCGTTTATTTTTTAAAAAATACAATTTTTAATAGTTTAAGTACGTTTAAAACGTTCGTGGAACCTAAACCGCCATAGTATTTCACTTGCTGTGCAGCCAACTGATGGCCCCCTACGCACACTTGCACACAGCCTAGTTGCAGGCTTGTAGTTTACGGTGGTTTTGGCACGAGAGAAATGCGAATACCTCACACGTATTCACAGACAGCAAGTACAGAGTTGAACTTGTGCCCAACTGGTAATCTTCTTTCTGCGACAAGTTTCGAAACTGTTCGCGGCCTCTTCATCGCCTCTTCATCGATATTTGGTTTATAGGGTACCATATAAACCAAAAAAACGAAAAATTCATGGGTACTAATGTACAACCTACTGCTATGTTAACACGTGCGCTTGTGTTTGTGGCGAAAAACGAAAAGTAAATATTTCCCCATCTTCTCCTCAAGTATGTAAATATGCCGGCCTTTTCTGCCTTTAGCGAGAGAAAAGGACTAAACGCCCTACACGACACGTATTATAATTAACTGCGTACCCTCTGGCAAATGCCATTGCAAACTTAAATGTTGAACTGCGCACCGCGCTATATACCTACATACTAATATGATGCCGACAACCATAACTCTGACGACTAGTGCAAATAAATTCATCTTTCAATTACATTAGTCGATTGAAAGTTGTCTTTTGATTGCACTAGTCGACGACCACTGAAATTTTATTCCAATATGACCGTACGCTCTCCATAGGTGCAGTGTCGACTCTTAAGACATAATTCGCCTAAAAGTCAGGTCTACCTTTCATCGATGAAGTCTACTTCATACTTCCTTCATACATACTCTTCATTAAGTGAACGTATTGCCCTCTCGCTCATGCTCATTCCAATTTCAAATACAATGCGCGATAGGAGATCTCATGCCGACGAGTGTGGATGAGATGGTCGGATGCATTTCAGTGCAAGCAAGAAAGAAACGCGAATACCTCACACGTATTCACAGACAGCAAGTACATAGCTGAACTTGATACTGATACTAAAGTATTCAGCGACAAGTTTCGAAACTGTTCGCCTGTTCATCGATATTTGGTTTAAAGGGTAGACCCAGTTATAGTTTCTCAAATATTATTTTGGTGTTTTCCATAAATTATACAGGCCTATTCACATGGATGTAGTAGTATAACTGGATCGGCAGTAAGCGAAATTTTGCCTAATAGGTTCTGGTTGTGTGAGTTGTCTATTTGCGTTAGTGTAAGTGTATTGGGGGGGGGGGGGGGGGCTACAAAATAGAAAACACGTACTGTACCCGGGAAATTCGTTTGGTCCGACGCTGTGGTGAAAACAATTGTCAGAAATGATTGTCATAACCCGTACAAAATTTTTTTGAAAGATGGGAACAACTTTCAGAAACGAATTAGTTTCACATATAGGAATGTTATGCAATACAGCCGATCCAGTTATACTGATACATCCATGCCTATTCAGGATCAGAGTCTCATATCAACAAACTCTCAATTAATTCAAAATTCATACAAAATTGAGACTCTCGACCTACTTTGTGACTTGTGACTTGGTCCTGAATAGGCCTGACTATTATATGATAGGAATTAATCATTGAAAAATAAGGTATTTTTCATTTATTGTCCTTCATAGTTTTATATATAATAATGTAAGTCATATCATGGTTAAAATATAGCTCTGAAAATGAAATTTTCCGCACTCGATTGAAGTGCCTCAATTGAAGAGATATGCGTTTTTGGTTTTTAGATTATAAGAACGACTGCATGACGACTGCGAACAGTTTTTACTGATTGTGGTGGAGCTAGCTCATCGAATTTGCAATGGAGTAGAAAGCAACCACTGCAAAAAATGACATTCACACTAATATCATCATAATTTTTTTCTGAATATAATATCTGTTCCATCGCTCCAGATCATTTTCTCATTAGAGATTTTCCTTATCTCTCACAATCTTAGTCAAAATTGTTTGCAGTCACTATGTAAACCGGCCTTTACGGGACTAAGAAGTGGGCAAAAATATTTATTGTATTTAATTTTGATAGGATGAATAACGATGACCGAAAAGGAAGAGGATATTCCAGAGATTTTGATCGTCGTGACAACAGAAATCGTTACCGCGAATCGGATCGCAGAGATCGTGATAGAGACCGCTTAAGAAGTAATTATTAATAGAAATTAAACGAAATATAGCTAAAACTACTATTATATGTATATTTAAAAAGGAGACCGTGACAACTTTCGTAGAAGCCGATCCCGCAGTCACAGTCATCGATGACTTTTCTTCAGTTTACCAAGTAGCGTCATTTACATTAACACAAGATCTACACTTTAAAATGAGGTACCCCAATAGAACAAATAATCAAAATAAACAAGGTAAGTAATTTCTCTTTCAACCGAGAATTTAGTTACACAACCTTAAAAAAAAAAAAACTTAAATTACGTGAAGATACGTTGGGTTAGTTAGCATATATGTTGAAGTATAAGCTTACTTCTTTGTGTTTAGACACGTTTCGTTTTCGCTCTGATCAGGTTAGTGTAAATTGTGATATCGAAAAAAGCATATGAAATTTGCATTTGAAAGTTTGATCGACCGAATTGGCTACACAAAAGTTCAAATTTAATTTCACTAGGATTTTTTAACATCTCTATAAGCAATTTTCAGCATTTTTTTCTATTTCGTGTCGCAATATTCTAAAGTAAGCAAATAGTTTGCGTGATGTAACATAATCGAACAAAAATTGGTTACTATATATCGAGTGTATGTATCTATGCACACGGGGGCAACAACCGTTACAACTCCGTTGATGAAATTTAGAGGTATACAAAAAATATAATTGTAATTCTTGCTTAAACGATCACTATAGTTTAGATAAAGTTTTTTTTTCCAAAACGTACAAGTACGTTCGTTGGTTTAGCGACCGGGAACATTTTTCCGGCCAGTTTCCACTTATTTCAATGTGAGGTTGTTCAGCGGTACCACACATCCCATCCGATTTCTTAAATTATATGTACAATAGCAAATATCGAAGATACGAAATTTAGAGGTACTTTTTTACATATTTTTTTTAAACTATCTAATATAATTTTTCTCTCTAAACTAATTTTTTTTAAACGTAAAAAGTATTAGAAAATATTTCAATGAATCTTTTGCTGTATGTGCGCATTGGTAATACACGCAGTCCAGCTAAACATTTATATCCAAATATTTTCTTGAATTTTGAATTTAAGCCTTAAGTATATAAGAATATCGTCTACATCACTATACTGTACCTACTGCGTATCTAGCCTCAGCTGTGTTTGTATTAATCTATGTGTAAACCATGTATCGGTCATATTGATACGTTCATGAAACCATAATGTCCGAGGTATTTATGTAAAATGTAAAAAAAAAAAAATATTACTAAATTTATTGAGAATTAATTTTATTGTATACTGTACTTATTTACAGAATGTGTACTGAATACATTTAGGTTTATTTTACATTTTGATTAATAAACAATCAACTTCTTTTTTTAATTTTTTTAAGGTAAATATGTTCTAATATTTTATTATTAAATGTCGTACTTTATCACCTTTTACCAATACAGATTAAGGTGGGGTGTATATAAATTGCCTTATTGAAAACTAAATAATTTTGTTCACATAATTTTTCAAACACTGTGCAACAAATTCCAACGTATTTTATGTATTTTAGAGCGCAAATAAATGTTCTTCAAGCAGGATATATTAATTGTTATACTCTAGATGAAATTATATAGAGTATTATAAGTTTAATCCAGCCCGAAAAGTTTTTAACGCATTAAACCGAGCGTCGGACAAAAAAAAGTTATATATTTAATATTTTGTGTTCAGTTGTGGCCAAAAAAACCAAAATCCGTTTGCACGATAACTCAAGAACGCGTTGGCCTAGGAAGTTGAAATTTGTTCACCACCTTTAAAATAAATAAAGTATGTTGGTTAATGGGTGATATCCTACCAACTTCAACAAACTTGAAATTTTTCATACTTAAAGTTTACAGTGTTTGAAGCGAAAGTTCCGAATATGATGCATATCGAATGAGTCCTTCGTTTAGCAACCGAGAAAAGTCCTTTAAAAATGTATGCAAGTTACAGAATCCAAAACATGGATTCAAAATTTTACAGGAATTAGTTTTATATCAATATCAAGGACAAATCATTTATTGGCGGGTAGCTGTCATACAAAAGTCCTTACAACACGTGTTAACCAATATTGAACTATAACTTTAAAACGCTTTAAGTTACGACTTCGAAATTTTGTACACGATTAGCCACTATACAATAGTTTCTACCTGGAAGTAAAAGGATAATTGTGTATGCACACTTCCAACTAAAATATAAATAGGAGTTCAGTATTTCATCTAGAGTATCATGATTGGCTTGCAGGCGACCGTGACTGCGTTATGTTTTTTTTTTTTTTAATTTCGAGCATCTGGCATCAGATAGATAATTATAATGCAGCTGCTCCAAGATATTAGCGCATATTGCATCAAGATTTTCTTCAGCCTTGTACGCGATTCCGGATACAAATATCGAGTTCGCCAACTTGTTTTGTTGTTCGCTGTCGGCGCTATATTCCAGAGCTTTGACAGTTGAAAATAATTTGGCATTTTCATTTCGAATGTGTATATTTTCCTGTTGCAGGTCTTCCACAATGCATTTATAATTTTCAACAGTGCTTTGAAGTGCGCCAATTTTAGCTTCTAACTTAGATTGATACGCCAATAGATCGTCCAGTTTTTTATTAAGGGTATTTAGACTAATTGGGGGCAAGTTTTGCATACCTTGTAAATCCGAGTCGGTTGCACAAAGGGAGTCAACACTGCTGCGACGAGTAGCCGCCATAGTTGATCGCCTTTTGTCACGGTCAACCTTACAGCCACTGCAGAACCACAATTTTGCATCGTCAGCTTCTAAATCAGCTTATTCTTTCTTGCTGAGGCCAGAACATCCCTTATGGAACACATTTCTGCACTTTCCATCACACACAATCACTTTGTTGCTTGATAATATAGCTGGTTTGATACAAGGTTTGCACGATCGCTTTTCACTCGACGCCATTTTCTCTTAGCCTCCCTCAAATGTTGAAATAACTCGCGAACCACCAATTTCTGTAATATATAATCATGTTTCATCGCCCCTGTTACTCACGCCGGTAGTAAAATCGAAACATATAAATTAAAAAAAAAAAATCACATGTTCGCAGTCGTCAGGATTCGATTTCTAGTCAGTCGCCTTACCCGCTCGGCTACGACTGCCAGTTGTAAACTTTTTTTTTAAGTCTAGTTCATCTGATTCAACTTACTAAAAAGCTCAAAAGTTGAAATAACTCGCGAACCACCAATTTCGGGAATATATAATTATGTTCACTACCTGTCCGGTAGTCTCGAGAATGTCCATGCAAAATTTGGGATGGATCGGTTCACAGATGTAGATTTTAATCGTAATTTCCATAAAAACTGACTTTATATATTCGCTTATTCATGTTTCAGACCATAAACATTTCGCTTGTACAACAAAAATGTTATACCAAATTACCCGGGTATAAAAATTGGGATAAGTTTCACAGTCGGTCAAGAGAAAACGAAAGTGGTACCCTTTAACTGGACTGGTGCTGTTGTGCGCGATCTTACCCAGCCAACTTCAGCCCTGATAGTTATTCTCTGCTTGCGTTAAGCATAAGGGACTTCAGCATGTTTAATTTGATTTAACATTAAACATAAATTTTAAGTATAAAATTAAATTATCTCGTTTTTTATTGCCGTTAAAACACAATTTATTTTATTTATAATTATTACGTGTGTTTCTATCCTACTTTGGCTTGTCACTGCCCAATTAAGATTATGAGTTTTAATTACTTTATTATTTTAATAATAAGGTATCGTTATCGTTTTAAAAAAAGCTGCTATCCTGAACATTTTTAATACGTTTTATTACTAATAAACACCGAAAAAGCAAAAAAAAAAAATGTCAGTCCGTCTGTGCGCCGTACGCAAAAAACTTTAGATTACGATATCTCAGAAACCAATTGCACTAGAAAAATTAAATTCATATTTCAAGAAGAGTGTAAGATAGATGCTAAAGATTTTTACTAGAAGTGGGCCCAATAGAACATTAGTAGAGAAAAAAATGTTGGGGCTGTTGGTGTAGACAGTGAGGATGGGGGTATGTGAAAAGGAAAAAGTTACGATATTTATAGCTTAAGAACTTATAATGATAAAAGGCCGCAACTTGGTATTTAGAAAGTGCTATAACAGTGGTATGTTGGAAAAATATAATTTGTTTTAGGGATTGTATGGTACGCGGGTGGGGAGTGTTGTTTATAACAATAGAACGGCTTATGCTAGAAAGTTGTAGTCAAAAATGTTTTTGACTAAAACTGTTTTTGCTCTTTCAGTGTGCGGCCAGCTTAAGGATACGTGAAGTGATTGTATACTTTTTTTGAATTCTGCCATATATCTCAGGTCGGATGAGATATCGAATATCTTTTCAATTCCACGGTCTTGTTTAATAATAATCACCTATTTTCAAGTTTTTCCTTTTTTCAACGTCTAGACCGCATCCGGGAATATGACGCAATTATGTAATTCGTATGTTATTTGTGGCAGCGCCATAAGTATTCTAGCGCGATTTTTATCGCTTTCCGAACTTCTTGTTAGGTTTTAAGTCTCATAGTAACCTACACCGCATCTCAGAATTGAACTCGTTCTGAACTTCTACCGGATAAAATAAAGTTGTGCTCAGTTTTTTTTAAGGGCGGGGTAAGGTTTTAAATTTTTTTTTTTTTTTTTTTAAATGAATGTTGTGTCAAAATTTCAAGTCGATCGGAGTAAAATTAACGGAGTTATGAGCAGTTTAGAGGTGTACGCACTCGTACGTGATGCCTAGTGTGCAAAAGTTTAAAGCATTTTTCTGAAACTTGTCATTTTTGTAGTCGGTGTACGTTGTAACTCAAAATGTATTGCACCGAATTCTTTTGAAATTTTTTTTACTATTTCTAAACATAAATTTGTTTAGTCACGAGTTGTAGCGTACACCGCAAAACAATTTTTTTTTCGATACGCCTGCGGAAATTTGCTGCGAACGCCTTATTTATAAATATTTTGAAATTAAAATTTTAGAAAATGTAATTGAGATGTTGTATTATTATATAAAAATGAAATAAAATAATCCAGCATTACCGGTATCGTCTAAGAAAATTCTTGAAAATATGCCTTATTTTCAGCGAATTAACATTACCCCGCCCTTAAAGTATTAACTCAAAAATATCATTAACTAGATGCAAATTGCTGTTTCCGGAAATATCCATACAAACTATTTTTTGAACTAGACTAAACCAAACATACATCCGCAGCTGCAATTTTAACCAGAAAACATGTCCCCTTTTTGAGCTTATATACGATGCTCAGGAGATAGAATAAATAAAATTTAGTGAATACAAAGATTGAGAAAATGGCATGAGAAAGTTCTTTTGTTTTAACAAATCTTCAGTTATTCTCACTTGTAAAGTATGGGGCTCGACGTCTGGGAACGGAAATCAAGAATTTTACTAAACAATACTGTATGAAACTGAAACCTGCTAAAACGGAACGAAAAGCTGGGTACCACAGCATTCCGTTTTAGGCAGGTTTTAATGTACCAGCAACTTTTTTCTAACTTTAAAATGCAGTTTTTCAAAAACAATGTGTCATGTAGTAGATTTTTCCATACATACTTCAATTACTTTTGCTATTATTACGAGAAATGGGCTAATCATCATGAAATTGCCACTACCTCCCTAACTCAAAAAAAAATAAATCTTATTTCATTGGTATTATTGCGTCTATGAAGGAAGCTTGGATAAATGCTACCGTTGACTTTTTGTAGTTAGTGTTGGGTGTGTTCTTATTTCACACACAAAACTGATATATGATATATTTTACGGCTGCATCAGTGCTATTAAATACTGAGCTAGTCCCCATTCAATACATTCGAAATTTTATCAGCTGTACAATCCAAATTTGGATGAAAATACTTCTAACATTTAAAGGAACTAAAAGGTGAAAACTTTATAAAGATAGGGAGTTGAGTAAAAATAGATCCAAAAGCTCAGATTATTCACCACTTTTCGATAAATAGGCTTGTGAGCAATCTGAAGACACCGTTGACTTTTTAAGCAATTATAGAATGCTGCATTTTAATTCATACCGAATTCGAGGTATATTTTGTGTCACAATTTGCGAAAACTATTCTTCCGGATTAATTTTCAGTTACCTTATCCATTTTGCAAGTCAAATCAGTCAAATAAAATGCATGTAGAAGTAGCAAACCATTTATAAGGGCTCATAAAATAAACGTTGCACAGTGTGATTACTTATATCATAGTTTTAATAACCTTTCCTTTCGCTGTTTTTTTTTTTTTTTGTAAAATACGCCGTATGTTCTACTAGCGGCTGCTTGAATAATAATAAAAATCTATTTATTGTCTATTAGGATGTTTTCGAGTTGTTCTTATGGGAGCTAAATTTATTTAAAACAATAAATACACTAAAATATTTTATATCTTAACAATGCAGGCAACTTGTATACACTTTACACAAAGTATAATTTTTTTTTATAATAATCAAAATTTAGCATATTTACTTTATTGATTTTAGTTTTCAATATACAAAAACGTTATATAAGCTTTACTTCAATTTTATTACGACAAACCATTTTGTGATTTATTCACAAATTATAAATAATAATAGGTCCTAGTGATTATTTTTTCGATATTTCGGCAATTTTACAGATCCTTCACATCTAAGTTCAACACTACATATATGGTATACAAGAATTAATAATGGAGTTGCTAATGCGGTTATTCACAGGTAAACATGCACTTACTTCAAGGATATTACAAGAAAAATATCGAAACATATTTTTACATCATAACAGTCATGAATTGCGTTCTCGAAATTTTTCGATTTGAATAACTTTAATGGAGAAGTACCAATTTTTATGTGAAAGTTAAAAATACGACAAAAAGCTAAAAACATTTTGGCCTAAATTAAAAACTAATAATAATTTGATTTAGTTAATAATTAACTTGTGAATAATATATTTTTTTGTTATTAAATCCAAAAATTAACATGGAAACATATTATAATTATCATTTATAAAATGTTGATTGAAAAGTTTCTAAATATGTATTTGGAAAAATGTATTCAATCAAACATTTAATTTAATCGAATTGAAAGATTGTGACAACATAGTTTTGTAAAATAGCATTTAGATCCATACTTTACTATGGTTCTATTTTCTATTCATTCTGAAATATATGTAAAATAAATAAAAATTGAATTCTAAACCAAAAATTGATGTTCATGAGTTTCGTTGTGGAAATTTATCTCTAATTTTACCGGCACTGTGGAAAAACTGCTTTCAGGATACCGAATTGTATTTAGAGGTACGTCATTAATACAGTTTGTTTTAGAGATTAAACGGTTAAGAAATCAACATTGTGTTCATAGTTTATAATGTCATTGCTAATATACCGTTGTAGCAGTGGCGTGGCGTGATATTTGTACTAGGAGAACAATTTGCTTTTATCATGTTTTACATAAAGAGTAGTAATGAGAGTAGGTAGGTATGTGTTTTATCAGCATTAATTGGCGTGCTACCAATATATAATAGCAACACCACTAATGTCCTGACTCAGGCTGGCCGCACACTGAAAGAGCAAAAACAGTTTTAGTCAAAAACATTTTGGACTAAACGGACTATGTCGCAGTTTCAATAGCAATTCAATGATCCAAGCACATTGATTTCTCACCTGCCTCCAAGGCACCAGACTAATCAGTTTTCGACTTAAACTGTTGGCTGGACGCACACTGAAAGAACAAAAACAGTTTTAGTCAAAAATGTAAAAACGTGTATTGAAACAGCAAACATAGGGTAAGGTACCCAGTTCCGAGCCCCCTTAAGACAAATGTTGACTTTGAGTTATAGTTAGAAATCAGAATATACAGTTACCAATGTAGGGATATGTTATCCTACATTAAAACTTTCATAAAAAGTTTGATCTTTCACTTTTGTTTAAAAGATAATTAATTATTATTTTTTATTTCAATACGATTTTATTAAACACAATTATTTTATTATTCAAGAAACAGCAACATATTTTCATAACGTTAATAATTAATTCATTTATTATATATTTAATGTTATTCAATTCACAATTCTGGTTGAACTGAATTTTCTCTCACTATCTATTATTTTTATAAGTTTCCTGGCTACTTACATAGTAAATTAACTAGAAAAGTAATTCTGATAAAAAAAAATTTGAATATTCATTGGCGTTCAGAAGGGGGGGCAAAAAAAATTATCAGTATATATAAAATGCATATATTTTCACGATTTTCGTCATATCTACTAGGTCTTTCGAAATATTGAATTCATTTTTATCCTACGGATTCTTCATGTGAATACCTAGAATGTGTTTTCAAGATTTTTTGAAATTCGACCCCTAAGAGGGTGTAAACTGGTTGTATACTTTTTCATGAATTTCACCATGTTTCTCAGGTCTGATCAGATATCGAATATCTTTTTACTTCCCCAGGCTTGTTTAATAATCACTTTTTTTAAGTTTTGTTTTTTCAACCTCTAGACCGCATCCCGGAATATGACCCAATTATTTAATTCATATGTTACACCCTTTTCTAACCGCTTCCCGAACTTTTTGTTAGGTTTTCAGCCACATAGTAACATACACCGCATCCCCGAATTGAACGCGTTCTGAACTTCTGCCGGAAAAATAATACAGTTGCGCCCAGACTGTTGGCAGATTTTTTTGATATGTTTTGAAAAACAGTATAACCCATAAAATATAAAAAAATTAAAAAAAAAAATGGTTTGTGAGATAGGTATTTAAGGATAAATGACAAAATCGTTATCATTGAAAAAAAAATGTCAAGGATAGTTTTACGACAACCTCACCCTATAAAATAAGCCCTATTTTATTATTCCAGAGATAAAGATTTTCAAAGAGGACTCGGACACCATTTTCGCAAAAACTAACAAAAAAATTAGAGAGAATCAAAAAGTTGTGTTTCAATTCTTTTTTTCATTAAAGTACAAAAACGTTACAAAATAGTAACGAAAAATCTAGTAAAACACACGCTTGGTCGTTCGATTTGGAAATAAACTGCAGTCTGATGAGTTTTGGTGCCTGATCTGATTCTTCTGCAGTACGCGGTCTTGGTCAATTCCGGAAAAGGGCTAATTATCTAAGTCTCTAGCTTGTTTTGATATTCATTTTAGTGTCATTACTGAGAACTAAAGTCGAGGCATGAAAGATGTGTACAATAATTGTACAGCGAATGAATGGCACCTATGTAAAAGTAGATGCAACATAGTTTGGTATATAAAGTATGATTTTTCTCAACTCTTAGCGATGGTCAAATCCAGGGGGGGGGGGGGGCAAGTGCCCCTTCTTGCCCTCCCTGTGAGTTCAGGGGGGGGGGGGCAAGTGCCCCTGTGGGCGCCCATGATTACAACTGAGCCTGGTTTCAATCCGATCCGGCAACCTCGGAGGGGAAAATTTTCTAGGCAAAATGGTTCTGTTCCATCCTCCATTTAAGTGACACTGTCGTGGTTTAATTTCGATTTTTAGTTAGGCAAAGGAGGTGGTGAAATCCACTAATTCACCTTTAAGCGTCAGAACGGATAGAAGTTGAAAGCTGGTCAACATCACCAATCCGTTTTGTGTCTCGGCTAATTAACGGGATAATTAGGTGCGCTTTTTTCAACTGGATCAGATTAAATTGAAAGAAACGATGATGCAAATACCTGCTATAAATTGAATTTAGTGATGAATCGAAAAATAAATTGCAAAAATAGTTGACATTTAAATAAGCTTTAAAAGCACAAAATTGATCCATCAATGATCCCATTTTGATTTTGGATCATCTCTTTGTTGTTGTTTTCAATGTAAAACGAATGATCTTGATCTTGATCCAGTTGAAAAAAACGCACCTATTGTGACAGTTCGTTCTCTTTAGATGGATGTCACATGGAGAAACTCAACACTCTCCGTGGTTCCGTTCTGTTAGTTTTTATCATAGAATAACAAAATAGGACTTATTTTAAAAGGGGAAGGTTGTCGCAAAATAAGCAAAATACATATCAAATTTATCCTTAAATTTTTTTTCCCAAAGATAACGATTTTGTCCTTTATCCTTGAATATCTCAAAATGCCTTTTTTTTAATTTTCTTTTTTTTATACTTTATGTGTTATACTGTTTTTCAAAACATATCAAAAAATCAACTTGGGATCTCAATGGGATTGGGGTAAAAAAATCTAAGAACATCAGTGTTTCTCAATTTTCTTTCTTTTTGCCAAATATTTAACATACTATAACTAACAAAAAAAATGAGATGGAAAAAAAAATTAAGAGTATTTTTTTTTTCACTAGTTCTTCAAGGAAAAAAATTTTGAAAAGAATCGGCGATGGTAAGGTCACAACTTTTGCGATTTTTGATGGAATGGCCCATAGGTAATTCAAATTGCAAAATAAATAAAAACTTCAATATAAAACAAAAAGATTCCCATCAGTTACTTGTAATTTAAATATTTTCGTGTCGAATGAGGTATTTCACTACGAATGTTGTTATTTACAGATTTGACAAAATTATTTAATAAAATATTGGCAAGAGGATTACAAATTTGTTCATATACTCAAATGCTATGCACTCCACAGAAACAGTCATCATAGAAATTTATTTCTTGAAATGTATCAGACTTAATGCTTTCAATAGTTAGGTCACGAATAGTTTTATGATGATTTTTTAGCTGGAAAAAAATTATTTTGAAATTGTTATCCCGTAAAATTTCTTGAAATATAGCGGACATATGGAAAAATATTACTTTCACATTATCTGTTGGAACGGATAAGCCTCCTCTCTGCATGTATTCAAAATATTCGTTATCGGTTTCTGTTCTTTTTCCTTTTTTAATAAAAACTAGTAAAATCATTTATATATGAGATCACTCTAATTTTTTGAGGTCTTTGAAATCCTCAAAGTGGTGCTTGAAAATGTTATGAATACGGATCCTTTTCTCAGAGTCTACAAGCTGCGAATAAGATATTCGGTAGTTACAACCTGAAAGTGTGCGATAAAGTCTAAATCCATGTTCCAAGTCGTCGGTTTGCAGTTTTCCAAAAAGAACATATGAATAGAATATTCAATAGAATATTTAATAAAGCACACTAAAGATAGTGTGCTAAAGTACACTGCATTGTGGGTATCTTTGGTTAAAGTGCCATTATTATTTGGTAATGTATTCCATACTGTTAACCATTGGAGACATTTATTGAAAAAAAATAGTCTTTCATCTGATAAAGATGAAAAAGGATGGCATCGATCATCAATCTTATGTTCGCCCTTAAAAGGAGATTTAGGGCCGTATTATTCACCTCGGATTATTTTCGCCTTATCTAGCTGATAACTTATCTGGGGTATTAAATTTAATCACTGATTAATTTCTCTGGTTGAAAAATTGTATTATTCACCTCTAGTTAGCAATTTAGTAGGCCGGTTAATTTTATCGGCTGGTTTTCCATTTTTCCATTATTTTTCCAATCAAACGTCAAAAATTGTATTAATTATTTACAGAATGTGACAAATTTTTTTTTTTGAATATAAAAATTTGTGTATTTCAGGAAAAATATCAATTATTGGCTGCAATTTTTTCGTGGTTGCGGACCTGGGAGCAGTACAAACGTTTTGTGTGGTGCACGATTTACACGTTCAACGAGAACCATTCCATTTGATCCTGATAGTTTTCTGATTGTGTGCTACCGAGTGATTGGATTTCGGCAGTGCGAGCAGTCGATTGAAGGCTTGCATCTCCCAAATCCTTAGAGCTATTGCATTTAAGTTTATTGGTATGGTAGATTAAGTGGATCCCTTCAACTGATAAGTTTCTAATGAAGGGGTGAAGGGGGTGGGTGGAATGTTAGAAAAAAGACTTTGGTTTTAATATTTCAGGAACCACTTATGCTGGGTACATGAAATTCGGAACTTACATAGATCTATGATAATGTATCCACTTGCTCGCTTAAATTTTATACAAGTGAAATGATTTGGAAGTTCTGAGAAAAACAATGTGTTCGAAACGCTTGAAAGCTTAGGTCGAAAAATTCTAAAATCCATATCTCCTGAACGGGTAATATCACAAAGTCGAAACTTGAAACATGCTAGACTATGAACTAGGCTAAAAGATTGAAAATAATTTTGTTATAACGGTCAGTGGCGTGGGCGGTAGAAAACTTTGCATTGCAATGTCTCACAAACCAATTGAACCAGAAACAGGAAATGTGTCTTATGTTTAAAGATGGACAATAGGACTTGACTGAAAGTATTTTTCAGCAAGACGATGGATAACTATTTTTCTCCTAAAAATCATATCTCATATCTCAAGAACTGTATAACATAGGATCTTACAATTAATACATGAGTTTGACCTAGCTGAAAATTGTAGGGAGTGTGTGTAAGGGGTGAGGGTGTAAAACGGTGTAAAGGAAACAATTCAATTGGCTTTTTAAGTTGGAAACAGCAGCAACTGTATTTGTCGTCTCATATGTCGCTGTCGATTCGTTGTTCCATTTTCTATTTTGTCGTCATCTTCCTCAGAATCACTCCAATTTTCCCACAAATGAGTTTTTGTCATAACTTCAATCGTGAATAATACAAAATTTGTCAAATCGTCGTTTAAATCCCTGGATATTG
Organism: Beris chalybata; assembly: GCA_949128065.1. Taxonomy (NCBI): domain Eukaryota; kingdom Metazoa; phylum Arthropoda; class Insecta; order Diptera; family Stratiomyidae; genus Beris; species Beris chalybata. The sequence continues at coordinate 85,942,663 of OX421897.1, read as the reverse complement.
TAGAAAACTGGAAGTTGTTGACAAGTTAAATTTTTCCCTGGGTAACTCTGATCACTTGATTATAAACTCAGCGAAAAACTATAACCCGACGTGAATAATACCAAATCTCGGGGAAAACTGGAATTACCCAGACTTTAAAAATAACCCGACGTGAATAATACGGCCCTTAGTATTAACTATTTTTCCACCACTTCGTTATAACCTCCATAAACTCCGCAGTTTGAATAGTTTCAGAATTGTTTTTCAAAGCCGAAATAGTGGTGTCGTGAAATAATACATTATCAGCAAGAATTACACTTTGACGTTCTAGATTGCTGGGATTTATACTTTTATAATTTAATTTGAAAGCTTCTTTAACAAGTAAATTTAGTTCCGATTGGTGTTGAGATATGACATGATTAAAGGACGCGTATCGAATTTCATTCGTTTTAAAGTGGGGGTAAACAAACGTCCGATTTAAATTCTTGAGCCACAACCAAGTATTTCTAATATTTTTAAAAATATGAACAAAGTCATAAAAAAGGAAAATTTTCTAAACGGGAGATGAACTATTTCAAATGACTAAGGCGGTCATAGATTTAGTTCAAAGTTTTATTGTTGTAGCTATTATCACAGATAATAATCGTGTGAACCAAAATGCTTTCAAACTTTTTTCGCCCAACTCCGAATGCTTTATGCAAAATCCGTTTCATCATAATATATAATGTTCGGTTGAAAGGTAGACCGGCAAATTAGCAAATTTGGTCGGAACGGCATCTTTCAGTAATCTGAAATGCTTCAACAGCACACCGAGATCTCGGCCGCCGATATGTTGTGTTTTAACAACGGAATTATTATTAAAATAGTTTATACATACGGAAGAATATTTTGTTGGGACCCAATTTGCCCTAGGAATAGCACGAATCCACGCATTCCTTTGTTGGTCATCCTTAGGGAACGAAAATATCTCAATCGTCTTCTCACCTTTTTGACGTTGTCCACCGTAGTTGGAAGAGTACCCCGGTACGCAGCACTTCTTCGGCATCTTGTGCGCTATTTCACCACAGTATTTAACATTAACAATTTAGTAATAACAAATTATGGAAATGTTTTTCTTTGTTTACAACATAGGTATTTTGGCGCGAAAAATGAGCACTCGATTTTTCATTAAATAACAGTGATTCTCTACACTAAACTTATAAAATTGATAATGAACAATTAGCAGACACATTTAAAACATTTCCATTTATTTTATTAAAAATACAATTTTTAATTGTTTACGTACGTTTAAAATGTTCGTCAAACCGTAACCGAGAAAGCTTACGGTTATTTAATAAAGCACGCTTAGCTTTCTCGATGCAAGTAAATCTGACATATGGTCAGAATCAACAATCGACATTGTTTGATCGATAATTTTTCAAACGGACTAAAAAATACATATATAGCTTCTTTTGGTGTTTAACAGCTAAACAATAGTTTTATTATAATATTTTGAAATGTCGTCGATATCATCGCAAGGATTAAGATTGAAACCAACATTAGAATCTGAACGAGCCAGTAAATCAGTACCTCGAAGTTATGCATCAGAGCTACAGAATCACCGGTAAGCATGATATGAGATTTCTTTGCATTGGTTAATAATATATCTTGTATTTGTCTTATGTTAGACTACTGGATGAATGTAAAGATGCTGCACAACAGCTTAAGCACATAATATCTGAAGATCCAGATAGGAATGAATATAGAAAAAAAACTGGTCCACATGTTTTCATTCGAAGTATTACATCTCGTTTCAATCACGAAAAGATCTTACCAGCTGTTATGCCAATTAATGAATTGGCGCGTTTAAAAAAGGCATCAAAGGTAGTCAGCCTTTCAGAAACAATGCAGGAGATTGATACAATTGAAGCCAAGAAAAAAAGGACAGAGAGAGAATGTGAATACAGAAAAAAACAAATGCGAAATATTGATGACGCAAGGGAACCTGTACAGAGTGGTGAAGTTGAAGGGGAGAGTTCTCAGAAAGAAGATAAAGTGAAAGTGTTGGAAAGAGCTTTTCTTTTGAAGCAAGAACAAGAGGAAGAAATTAAACAAGCAAATCGCATTATCTTGGCCGCAAAATGTCATATTATTCGAGATGCACAAATTCAAGAGAAACATGTATGTATATTTTTTATGTCTCGTACTGCCTACACACATAAGGTTTGTTTTTTTTGACTACAGTATCTCCACCAGTGGAGAATGTATACACTTTTGCTGTTCTTTTTGAGCCTTACCCCCAAGTCACAACGGCAACGCAATCTGAGGCAGACAAGCTGTTAAAAAGTTAAGTGCTGTGTATTTCCTTTGTGGTAGACAGAACGAACGTAGCCACAGGCAGCTTTACGGAGTCATCCAGAAATGTTCGTCAACTCTGAACTTGCCGTAGCCCGTAGTTAACCTCAAATTCGTGAGGTGACTTTTTTATCTTTAAAACATCGAATGGTTACTTGATCTGACCGGACTAAATTAAAATAAGTTTAAAAATCGTTTTTAGTTGTTCGCTGCGTCGTATGCACGAATACGAACGCTTTTTGGAAAATTTTAAATTTATTTAAAACTCAAACTGACGCAGAGAGTGTATAATTATCTGACTTGATGATTTATTGGAGGCGTCAAGCTGCGCCGTGCTGTCGCATTCTACTTTGTATCTGACTCAAGTTTTAGTTATAAAGCCTCAGTTATAATGGTTCCGATCCGATCCGATCCGATCCGATCCGAAAAACGAAGAGTGTTGAGTTTCTCCATCCGACACGCATCTAAAGGGAAATTCGGAACGCCTAGTCACAATCATACCGGTAATTAGCCGAGACACAAAACGGAGGGGTAAAGTTGACCAACTTTCAACTTCAATCCGTTTCGATAGTAAGAGGTGAATTAATTAATTTCACCACCTCCTTCGCCACACTAAAAATCAAAATTACACCTCGATAATGTTACTTTGATGGATGCCGGAACGGAATCATTGTGCCTAGAAAATTTTCTCCTCCGAGGTTGCCGGATCGGATCGGAACCATCATAACTGAGGCTTAATAGTTCTAATCCGATCCGGCAACCTTGGAGGAGAAAATGTTCAAGGCAAAATGATTCCGTTCCGACATCCTTCAAAGAGGTGTAATTTTGATTTTCTGTGTGGCGATGGAGGTGATGAAATTCAATAATTCACCTTCTAGCATCGGAACGGATAGAAGTTAAAAGTTGGTGTCTCAGATAATTCACGGGACGATTGTGACTAGTCGTTCCGAAATTCACTTTAGATGTGTGTCCGACCATAGAGAAACTCAACACAGTCCGTTTTCGGATCGAATCGGGACCATTAAGCCTAAGTTATAATGGTTCCTATCCGATCCAGAAAACGGAGAGTGTTGAGTTTTTCCATCCGACACACATCTAAAGTGAATTTCGGAACGCCTAGTCACCATTATAAACCATTACAACTGAGCCTGGTTCCAACCCGATCCGGCAACCTCGGAAGGAAAAATTTTCTAGGCAAAATGGTTCTGTTCCATCCTCCATTTAAGTGACACTGTCCTGGTGTAATTTCGATTTTTAGCTAGGCAAAGGAGGTGGTGGAATCCACTAATTCACCTTTAACCTTGCGATTATTTTGCAGCGGTGCGGTCATTCTCATTAGTTACCCCGTAAATAAATGAAGGCGAATGTACCGCTGCAAAACAATCGCAGCGTCAGCGAATAAATCGCGTCAATGTGTGGAAACCTTTAAGCGTTAGAACAGATAGAAGTTGAAAGCTGGTCAACATCACCAATCCGTTTGTGTCTCGGCTAACTAACGGGATAATTAGGTGCGCTTTTTTCAACTGGATCAGATCAAATTGAAAGAAACGATGATGCAAATACCTGCTATAAATTGAGTTTAGTGCTGAATCGAAAAATAAATTGCAAAAATAGTTGACATTTAAATAAGCTTAAAAAGCACAAAATTGATCCATCAATGATCCCATTTTGATTTTGGATCATCTCTTTGTTGTTGTTTTCAATGTAAAACGAATGATCTTGATCTTGATCCAGTTGAAAAAAACGCACCTATTGTGACAATTCGTTCCGAAATTCTTTTTAGATGGATGTCACATGGAGAAACTCAACACTCTTCGTGGTTCCGAGCTGTAATTTGAGTATTTAGTTAGGCGAAGGGTGTGAAATTCAATAATTCACCTCTTGGCGTCGGAATGGATAGAAGTTGAAAGTTGGTTAACGTTACCCTTCGTGTTGTGTCTCAGCTAATTACCGGAACGACTGTGACACAGACAATATAATAATATTAAGTGCGTTTTTTTCAACTGGATGAAAAAAAAAACGATGTGGATCATCTTTAAATCTAATTTAGCAGGGTTAACAATCCTGTTTATAAATGCCTCGGATAAACTGTCAGCTGTTCTGGCGGCAAAGTTTCGCATACTATACGACGAAACCGTACTGTACAAAGGTCATATAAACAAAGACTTTTTCAATAATTTTGTATATTTGAAATGGAGATTTCTTCTATAACTTTTGAGTTGGGAAGGAATCGCCCATTTTGCATGAAGGGACATTCTGTCTCTATCTTACACATGGACTTAAATTTCCATACAAAATGTCTTGAGTTACCACGACTTTTCAATGAGCATATTAAGCCTGTTGGGTGCTAAAAATTGAATATAGTGCTAAATCGCTTGGCGCCATCTGTGAAAATGCTAGAATAGTTGACATTTAAATAAGCTTTAAAAGCACAAAATTGATTCATCGATGGTCCCATTTTGATTTTATATCATCTCTTTGTTGTTGTTTTCAATGTAAAACGAATGATCTTGATCTTGATCCAGTTGAAAAAAACACACCTATTGTCTATGCTTGTGATTAGGCGTTCCGAAATTTTCTTTAGTTGTATTACTGATGAAGAAACTCAACAGTTGATGTCAGGCGCGAACGCGGGGGGAGTTTTGGAGGTTCAACCCCACTCCCCCTAAAATGATGTAATTACATACGCAAAACTAAATGTAGCTTGTACTAAACGCTTAAATTTGTTTGAAACCCCCCCCCCCCCCTCCTGGAAATAATTAATTGTCTGCAGTCCCCCCACCGAAATAATTTTCTGTATTCACGCCTGGTTGGCGTTTTTCGGTTCGGATTAGATCGGAGCCATAATAACTGAGGCTTTATTGTCGAATGTAAATATAAAAGAGTAGAAAGTGTATAATTTTCTTCACTCAATCGGGGCAGATGTAATGCCGCAAGTACACACGCACCTTCACTCGCATTGACCGATGCGAGTTAGCGCGAGGCGCGTTTGTAAAAGGCCCGTTCGCGTTAGCTCGTGCATGAAATTGAGATGCGCGTACATTTGTCTCTCTGGCACTGTTTGGACGCGTTTCAAAGGGATTCGCTTACAGCACTCGTGTGCCCTTTCCACACGCGCCTTCACTCGCATTGCATGAAGACACTACCCAGCGGGAAAAAGGCCTCTGAAGTTTGCATTTCGTAAACATTCCTATTCAATGGATGGAAGAATTACCATACTTTTCATCCTAATTTTTTTCTGGAAAGTTCAAGGAATGATTCTCTATACATTTTTCAGAATGCGAAGACATATTGCAATAATCTTGCATAGAAATACAGTATTACATACATAGTGCATTGCTCATATTTCCGCTGGGACCGAACTGAACACTTGGTAGCCACCACCACTACCGATGGGACTCGCTTGTAGCACTCGCGCGTACCCTTTCCACACGCACCTAGACATTCGCGCTAGCTCGCATCGGGCAATGCGAGTGAAGGCGCGTGTGTACTTGCGGCATAAGAAGTTTAAGATATGTCAAACTTGATGAAAATATGAAGATAAAATCGCCTTTAAGCATTTAAGTAAATTGGTTTTGTCTTTCGAGTGAAAATTTGCAAAGATGTTGCGTAGCAATTCATTTACAGAATTAGAAAGAACTCACATTTCAACCATTGATCCCATTTCTCCCGTTACTTCCGTTGCTCCCGTTGATACCGTTGCTCCTATTTGTTCCATTGCTCCCATTTCTTCCGTTGCTCCCGTTTTCTTTCATTTCTCCCGTTACTGACGTTGCTCCGTTGCTCCCGTTCCCCCATACCCTATTCTCCATCCTCTATCCACCATCCTTCATCCTCCATCTTCTATCCATCATCCACCATACCCCATCCACCATCCTGTATCCTCCGTCTTCCATCTACTATCCAACATTCATCGTACAACTTTAGCATTTAATAATGGAAACGCATAACTACTTCACAAAAAACGAAAGAACTTCCGCTAAATCATTTAAAATACACACACATGTTAAAATGACTCTGGCATCACCAATTATAAAAGGATTTTGTTAACGCAGAAACTTTTGCGAGCGTGTGCTAAATGTATCAGCGAAATTTCTTCCTAATCGGATAAATGGTATAGGTAAGCGTACGGGACAAACAAACAAAGCAACCATCAGGGTACTAAAATTGCAAAAAAAATTGAAAAATATGAAAAAAACATAACGCAGTCACGATCGGCTGCAAGCCAATCGTATGATACTCTAGATAAAATACTGAACTCCGATTTATATTTTAGTTGGATATATATCAAAAGAATAAGGAGTGCACAAGCAATTAGTAGTATGGATATGGGGTTTCTGGGCCAGGGTGGATGGGGTGGAAGCTTTTGTATGGATGACGTCATAGTCTTGTATGAAGCTGATAAGAAATTCACTCCCCGAGCTTTTTTTGACGGTGGAGCTTTGATTTTTTCCGTTGCATAAAATTGGGCGTTTTTTTTTTGGGGCTTTTTTTCTGTCGGTTGTTGAGAGCTTTGCTTTTTTTCGTTTTCCGTTGCATAAAATTGGGCATTTTTTTTTCGGGGGTTTGAGCTTTCTAAATTTCTCGGATCATTATCGGTTGGAGTAATCTGATTGGTCGGATAGATCCTGGAGTGGGGATAAACCTTATTTGATTGGTAGGATAGATCCTGGAGTGGGGATGGACTTGGTTGGATAAGTCGTGGAGGGGGGGGATAGACTTGATTTGATTGTTAGAGTGGGGATAAACCTTGTTGGAGTGGGGATAAACCTTAGGCTAGCGGGGAGCGGGGGGCTTAGATCGACAAGTTGAAACATGTTTTAGCATATTTCTTGCATAATGTTGTGAAATCGAACGATGAGTCACCGGAAAAAGCATATCCAATTTCATCAGGTTGAAACATGTTTTATTGCAGAGTCAGCATATTTCTCGGATGAGTCATGCTCTTATCGGTTGGAGTGGGGATAAACCTAATCTGATTGGTTGGATAAATCCTGGAGTGGGGATAGACTTGGTTGGATAAGTCGTGGAGTGGGGGTTCGCAATCATCTATAAATACTCAAACATTTCTCAAAAAATTATTAGTTGCCGAGTAAAATTTAAAAGAAAAACAAGTTAAGAAATAGTGAAAGTGAAGTGAAAAAAAGTGAAAGTGAAGTGAAAGTGAAAATAATTTAAAAAAAATAGTGAAAGTGAAAATAATTAAAAACAATAGTGAAAGTAGAGTAAACTTAAAAAATAGTGAAAGTAAAATAAAAAGTGTTAAATAATTAAGTGAATTGAAAAATAGTGAAAAATAAATAGTGAAATTAAAGTGAACTTAAAAAAAAATAGCGAAAGTAAAATAATAAGTGGTAAATAATTAAATGAATTGAAAAATAGTGAACTGAACTCATAAAAAATAGTGAAAGTGAAATAATTAAAAAAAGATTTTGTGAAAGTAAAGTGAACTTAAAAAACAGTGAAAGTAAAATAATAATAAAGTGAATTGAAAAATAGTGAAGTAAAGTGAACTTGTAAAAAATAGTGAGAGGGAAATAATTAAAAAAAAATAGTGAACTTAAAAAATAGTGAAAGTAAAAGAATAAGTGATAAATAATTAAGCGAAGTGAGTTTATAAGAAAATTAATATTGAAAATAATTAAAAAAATTGTGAAAGTGAAAATAATCAAGTAATCTTTAAAAAAAAGTGAGGTGACAATGAAATCCTTTATATGCGAATACTGTGGCCTAAGCTGGTCACGCGGCGATAGTTTGAATAGGCACATTAGAAGTGTGCATCTAAGGGATAACAGTAATAAATGCCAATTTTGTTTTGTTTCGCGGAAAGATAAATTATTAGAACATCTAAAAAAGTGTATTAATAATAATCAAGTACAACCATCAACATCATCATCAACAATAGCACAACCAGCAATACCAACTACATCACCGTCAAAGAAATGTAACTCATGTAAGTTAGAAGTGATGAATAAAGACTGGAACTATCACCTTCGAACAAATTTACATAAAAGAAACACTGCTGTCTCCATTAATGAAAATTTTAAAGTTTTAAAGAGTTCTTTTGAAGAAAGAATCGAAACATTAATTTTGGAAAATAAGAATCTCGAAATAATAGTGCCGAAACAGTTTTTAGTCACATGTGAAAATCTAGTAATTGAAATCTTGAAAGAACATTTAGTGAAGCATACAGCCTTCAAGTTCAATCTAGAATTATTTGCTGTATATATAAAATATACTAAAAACAATAATGGCGATAATATTGACGTAGTGTACGATATAAAATCTTTTCAAACAAGAATGCGTAATGTGCAGAGTGAAGAAGAAATAGTCTCTATCTACAGATCAATGATGGACGAAATTTCTGTTAAAAGTGAAGAGTTTCAAGAGCGTGATAGTGGGTGGACAATAGTGGAAATAACCCACCTTGAAATAAACATTAATCAGTATAAACCGTTAAGAGGTTCACAGTATATTGAACTTCCAAAATTTTTAAAAGATAAACATGCTTGTGTCAATGTGAAGAACTATGACGAGTATTGTTTTAAATGGTGCATAATATCAGCCTTAAGCCCGGTAGATTATGGAGAACATAATGATAGAACCACAAGCTATCAAATTGAAAATATAGAAAAAAGTGACATCATTTTAAAAAACCGAAAAACTGTTAAATTCGGTCAATTACAATTTCCACTAAAAATTGATGCAGTTAAAATATTTGAAGAAATTAATCCAGATATAAGTGTTAACGTGTTCGGATTTGAGAAGGAGGGAAATGCTATAGTTGGACCATACTATACAAGGAAAGAGGAAAGACTTACACATATAAACATGTTACTACTGCAAGACGAAGAAAAGTCACATTACGTCTGGATCAAAAACATTTCAAGGTAACTTATTATATAGATATATTCCTGTGAAAAAAAATTATATTTAAATTTTATATTTATTTTACAGATTAATCAGAAATCAGCTAACCCTAAATCGTAATCAAATTTATATGTGTAACACATGTCTGCAGCATTTCTATCAACAAGAAACTCTCGATCTACATAAGCCGGAATGTAGCAGACTTGTAACGAAAATACCCACAGCGGAAAAGTCGTTATTATCATTCACCGAGCATCAACGGAAATTAGATGTCCCATTCGTTATATATGCAGATTTCGAGTGTATACTGAAAAGTATAGATACGTGTTCACCAGATCCTTCGACTTCATCAACGACATCAATTCAGGAACATGTACCGTGCGCATTTAGCTATTATATAAAGTGTTCCTACAACAATGCACTTAACCAACACCGCATATATAAAGGAATTGATTCAGCTTGTAAGTTTGTAGAATATTTAGTTAAGGATATCAAAAATATTTACTATAATTATGTATCAAAAGTTGTCCCTATGGGTTCTCTCACATTAGCCGAACGGAAATTTCAAAACGAGAGTAGTATTTGCCATATTTGTAAAAAAGAATTAGATGGTAATCGTGTCGCGGATCACTGTCATTTAACGGGAAAATATAGAGGTCCAGCACATTCAGATTGTAATTTAAAGTTCCGAGTTCCTAAATTCTTCCCAATATTTTTCCATAACTTTTCCGGATATGATAGCCATTTGTTTGTGAAAGAACTTTCATCTATTCCCGGCGATATTAACGTAATTCCTCTTAATAAAGAACTTTATGTATCGCTATCAAAAAGAATTTTTGTAACTGAGACTGATTCAATTGAATTGAGATTTTTAGATTCGTTCCGGTTTATGTCGTCTAGCTTAGAATCATTAGCTAAGAACTTATCTACAGACGATTTTAAAATTGTAAGCTCAATACTTACAAATGATGAAGAGTTCAAGCTAATTACTAGGAAGGGCGTATTTCCTTATGAGTATTTAAATTCGTTTGAACGATTGAATGAGTCTCAGCTTCCATCTCGCGAAAACTTTTATAGTCGATTAACCGATACACACTGTTCCGAAGAGGATTACAAGCACGCCCTAAACGTTTGGGAAAGGTTCAATTGTAAGACTCTTGAAGATTATCTTGAACTATATTTAAAAACAGATGTGTTGTTGTTAGCTGATATTTTTGAGAATTTTAGAAAAGTATGCAAGAATATTTATGAACTAGATCCATGCCAATATTATACAGCACCTGGGCTATCATCGGATGCTATGCTAAAACGACTAAAATAACTCTTGACCTTTTAACGGATATAAATATGCATACTTTCATTCAACGAGGTATCAGAGGGGGTATAGTTCAATGCTCAAATAGAAATTCCACAGCTAACAACAAATACATGACTGACTATGATGAAAGTAAACCATCAGAATATCTTATGTATTTAGATGCAAACAATTTATATGGATGGGCTATGTCGCAACCCCTTCCTTATGGTGAATTCACATGGTTAGAATCAGTTTCCGATTTTGATGTTCACAACATTCCTTTAAATTCTGAATATGGCTATATATTAGAAGTAGATTTAGAGTATCCAGAAGACATGCACGATCTCCATAACGATTTACCATTTTGCGCAGAGAATAAAAAGAGTCCCGGATCCAATTTTCCAAAATTAATTCCAGATTTGACAAATAAATTAAAATATATTATTCACTACAAAAATCTTCAACAATGTATTCAAAACGGTATGAAATTGACTCAAATACATAGAGTTTTAAAATTTAAACAGTCCTGTTCGTTGAAGGAATATATTGATTTGAATACCCATCATCGTACATTAGCTAAAAATTAATTTGAAAAGAACTTCTTTAAATTATTAAATAATGCGGTTTATGGTAAAACACTGGAGAACGTGGATAAACGTAAAGATGTAAAAATCGTACAAGGTTGGGAAAGTTCTGGAAGACGTTTAGGAGCTCGGCCTTAATCGCGAAACCAAAATTTCATAGCTTAACACAATTTAAAGAAAATATGTTGGCCATACAAATGCAACGAGTACTTACGACATACAATAAACCAACATATGTAGGCTTCACGGTACTCGAATTATCAAAATGGAAAATGTATGACTTCCACTATGATTACATGAAGCCTAAATTTTGCGAAAATATCAGTTTAAATTATATGGATACCGATTCCTTTATTTATACGATTAAAACAGAAGATTTTTATAATGATATCTTAAATGACATTGATTCCCGATTCGATACATCTGATTATTCTGCTAATAATAGATTTAATCTCCCGCTTGTTAATAAAAAAGTATTGGGAATGATGAAAGATGAATGCAATGGCAATATAATGAGAGAATTTATAGGGCTTCGTTCTAAAATGTATTGCATAAATGTTGAAAATTGTAATACTATTAAGAAAGCTAAAGGTGTAAAAAGAAGTGCATTGAATAATTTAAGTTTAGTAGATTATAAAACATGTTTATATAGTAAGAAAATATTTTATGGAAATATGTTTATGTTTAGATCTAAGATTCATTGTATTTATACCCAATTAGTTAATAAGATAACATTAAGTTATAAGGATGATAAGCGCTATATAAGGGGTAATGGTGTAGAAACTTATGCTTGGGGTCACTATAAGATAGAAAATAATTAAGTATTGTAATTAAATTAATGAATAAAAAAAAAATAAAAAAAATGATTGGTTGTTGTTATTTAAAAAAAAGAATGAGATTTAGGTGGCGCAAGTTGTGAGCAGATTCGACAAGTTTAGAAATGATTTGCCCCGAAGTTGTGATGAGTCATCCTATTTCCGGAAAAAGTCCGACCTGAATAAAAACTTGGTTCGACATGTTTCAGTTTGCGTTATTACATAATGTTGTGAAATTCTCTTTCTTTCTGTGTATGTATGTATGTATCTATCTCTGTCTCTTTCTTCCTCTCTCTGTGTATATATGTATGTCTCTCTCTTCCTCTCTCTGTGTGTGTATGTATGTCTCTCTCTATCTGTGTATGTATGTATGTCTCTCTATCTTTGTATGTATGTCCCTATCTGTATATGTATGTTTCTATCTGTGTATGCGTGTATGTATACATGTATGTATGTATGTCTCTATCTATGCATGTATGTTTCTATCTGTGTATGTCTCTATCTATCTGTATTTGTATGTTTCTATCTGTGTATGTCTCTCCCTCTCTCTATCTATATATGTATGTCTCTCTATCTGTGTATGTGTGTTTCTATCTATGTATCTTCTTGTGTATGAATGTCTCTCTCGCTATAAATACGCAAACATTTTTCTAAAAATTATTAGTTGACGAGAAAAACTTAAACCGAAAAGATGAGCTCAATTCAAGAATTAAAAACTTTAGCGATCCCCGAGTATATTAAGGTAAGAACTTTTTTTTTTATGAGTAAATCTAGTATATATAATTAAATTTTTTTTTTAAGGTTTCCGACTTGGAGGCCTATAAGCTGTATCAAATCACTGGAGGAAGAAGGGTTGAGACCATTTACGGACAATCGATCGTGGTTGTGCTTGATCATACGAAGCAAGTGTTCCTCCCCAGCCGATACAAAAACCTGTCGGACACAATAATCGCCGAATTCAACGAGGGAAAATTAGCTTTATTATATAAAGGGAGAATTGGACAGTCTTTTAATATTCAATTTTCTAATATGTTGAATTAATAAAAAAAAGTAATAATGTTACATATGTTGAACTAAATAAAAAAAAGTAATATTATCACATAAGTTCTTTTTATTTATTTTTCAGAAAAAATCCTCTAAATGTATTATAATATCTCTTTCAAGTGTTTTCATTGCAAACTGAATTTTTTTTCTATTTCCCTTACTCTATTGTCAACTTCGATATTCATTAGCTTCAGCATTTCTGTATCTTAAGATAAGAACAGGTCGAACAGTTAATATTAGAACAGGTCAGGTCAAAAAGCTGTTAATATCAGAACAGGTCAGGTCTAAAAGAGAACAGGTCAGGTCAAAAAGCAGTTAATATCAGAACAGGTCAGGTCAAAAAGCTGTTAATATCAGAACAGATCAGGTCTAAAAGAGAACAGGTCAGGTCGAAAAGCAGTTAATATCAGATCAGGTCAGGTCGAAAAAAGAACAGGTCAGGTCAAAAAGCTGTTAATATCGGATCAGGTCAGGTCGAAAAGCAGCTAATATCAGAACAGGTCAGGTCTAAAAGAGAACAGGTCAGGTCAAAAAGCAGTTAATATCAGAACAGGTCAGGTCAAAAAGCTGTTAATATCAGAACAGGTCAGGTCAAAAAGCTGTTAATATCAGAACAGGCCAGGTCTAAAAGAGAACAGGTCAGGTCGAAAAGCAGTTAATATCAGATCAGGTCAGGTCAAAAAGCTGTTAATATCGGATCAGGTCAGGTCGAAAAGCAGCTAATATCAGAACAGGTCAGGTCTAAAAGAGAACAGGTCAGGTCAAAAAGCAGTTATTATCAGAACAGGTCAGATCAAAAGCTGTTAATATCAGAACAGGTCAGGTCTAAAGCTGTTAATACCTGATCAGAGCTGTTCAAGAAGCTGTTAATACCTGATCAGAGCTGTTAATACCTGTTCAGAGCTGTTCAAGAAGCTGTTAATACCTGTTCAGAGCTGTTCGAAAAGCTGTTAATACCTGATCAGAGCTGTTCAAAAAGTAGTTAATATCAGAACAGGTCAGGTCAAAAGCTGTTAATAACAGAAACGGGCAGGTCGAAAAGCAGGTTATATCAGAACAGAGCTGTTCAAAAAGCAGTTAATATCAGAACAGGTTAGGTCAAAAAGCTGTTAATATCAGAATAGATCAGTTCAAAAAGTAGTTAATATCAGAACAGGTCAGGTCAAAAGCTGTTAATATCAGTGTGCAGTTCTAACAACTATGATGTAGTGGGGAGCTATATAAAGCAGAAAGTTTTTCGTTGCACTCTCAGTTCGTTTAAAAGTTTTGTGGAGTAAGTGTCAAAGATGAAATCAATTATTTGTGAATATTGCGGTAAGCGTTTTAGACGAAAAATTTAGGTTTCTAGATCTCAGGAACCGCTTGTGTTAGGAGGCTGAAACTTAGAATTTCTATAGAGCTTTGATAATGGACCCATTTGCAAAAAAAAAACAGATATGGGTGAAGGGGTGTGGGAGTGGAGGGGGAAATAATGCGTCCGAAACGCAAAAATGCCGAGATCGACAAATTCTAAAATCCATATCTCCTAAACCATTAATAGCAAGCAATTGAAACTTAACAAATATCTCTCATTATACTAGGAGAGTAGATTGAAACAAAATTTTTGGGTGGGGGTAGTGGCGTACGGGGGTGGGGGGTGAAAAACTTTAGATTACGATATCTCACAAACTAATTGGACCAGAAAACAAAATTCGGTTTTATTATAAAGATTAATAAATAAGGATTGCTCAAAGTAAAATCTTTGTAAGGGGTGGAGGAGCACGGAAGTGGGAGGGATTAGAATTTTTCAAAAATAACACGATTCATATCTCAATAACAGTGTAAGATGGATGTTTCAAATTTTTACCAGAAGTGGGCCTAATAGAACCCTAGTAGGGAAAAAAAGTTTGGGGGTGTGGGTGTAGAGGGTGAGGGCGGGGAAGGGTGAGAAAGAAAAAATTCCGATGCTTATATCTTAAGAATCTATAATGATAGGAAGCTGAAACTTGGTATTTAGATAAAGCTATAGTAGTGGCATGGTGGAAAAATACATTTTTTCTTAGGGGTAGTATGGTACGGTGGTGGGGGGTGTTTTTCCTAACTTCAGAACGGCTTATGCTAGGAAGTTGAAACTCGGTACGTATATGTAAATTAACTAGAAAAGTAATTCTGATAAGAAAAAATTCAAATATTCATTGGCGTTCAGAAGGGGGGACAAAAAAAAATATCGGTTAATATAAAATGCATATATTTTCACGATTTTCCTCATATCTACTAGGTCTTTCGAAATATTGAATTCATTTTTATTCTACGGATTCTTCATGTGAATACCTAAAATGCATTTTCAAGATTTTTTGAAATTCGACCCCTAAGAGGGTGTAAACTGGTTGTATACTTTTTTATGAACTCCACCATGTTTCTCAGGTCTGATCAGATATCAAATATCTTTTCACTTCACCAGGTTTGTTTCATATTCACCTATTTTTAAGTTTTGTTTTTTTCAACCTCTAGACCGCATCCCGTAATATGACCCAATTATTTAATTCATATGTTACACTCTTTTCTAACCGCTTCCCGAACTTTTTGTTAGGTTTTCAGTCCCATAGTAACATACACCGCATCCCCGAATTGAACGCGTTCTGAACTTCTGCCGGAAAAATAATACAGTTGCACCCAGACTGTTGGCAGATTTTTTTTTCTTAGTTATAGTATGTTAAAGATATCACAAAAATGGTGTCCAAGTACCCTTTGAAAATTCATATCTCTGTTAGTTTTCATCATAGAATAATAAAATAGAACTAATTTAAAGGGGAAGGTTGTCGCAAATTAAAAAAAATACAAATCAAATTAATCCTTAAAAATTTTTTCAAGGATAACGATTTTGTCCTTTATCCTTGAATATCTCAAAACACCGTTTTTTATATTTTGTTTATTTTTTTTATATTTTGTGTATTATACTGTTTTTCAAAACATATCATGAAATTAACTTGGGATCTCAAGGGGATCAGAGAAAAGAAATCGAAGAACATCAGTGCTTTTCAATTATGTTATAGAAAAATTACAGTTATAAGATAATTGAGAAGTACTGATGTTCTTCGATTTTTTTTCTACGATCCCCTTGAGATCCCAAATTAAGTTCTTGGTATGTTGTGTAAAATAGTATATCCTATAAATTATAAGAAAATAAAAAAAATAGAAAAAACGGTATTTTGAGATATTCAAGGATAAAGGACCAAATATTTTTTTTTAAAAAAAACTTTGAAGGATAATTTTTATTCATATTTTTTTTATATTACGGAAATTTTTAAACAAAAATCTTTAAAATAAGCCATACTTCATTATTTTAGGATTAAAATTACCAGATATACGAATTTTCAAAGAAGACTTGACCACTTTTTATGCGAAATCTTTAACATACTATAACTACTAAAAAAAATAAGATAGAAACAAAAAATTAAAATTCCATTTTTTTTTCACTTATTTTTCGAGTAGATAAATTTTCAAAAAAATCGGCGATGGTAAGGTTACACTTTTGGCGATTCTTGATGGAAAGACCCTTTTTCTATAAAGTAAATTGAGAAGCACTGATGTTCTTCTATTTTTCTTACCCCGATCCCATTGTGATCCCAAGTTGATTTTTAGATATGTTTTGAAGAACAGTATAATACATAAAATATAAAAAAATAAAAAAAAAATATAAAAAACTGTGTTTTGAGATATTCAAGGATAAAGGACAAAATCGTTATCCTTGAAAAATTTTTTAAGGATTAATTTAATTTGTATTTTTCTTATTTTGTGACAACCCTCCCCTTTAAAATAAGTCCTATTTTATTATTGTATGATAAGAACTAACAGAGATATGAATTTTAAAAGGGGACTTGGACAACGTATGGCAAAAAGATGATGTGCAAAGTTTACTTTTTGGTTGCTTTTAAACTCGAAAATTTGAAGGGTGATATTTCCCCATTTCTTTTTGTTCCCCCTCTATCTCGAGCATTATACTTATTATGTTATGTTGATAACAGGTGCCACAATTTTAGAAATTAAGTTGGTCAATTCTAATGATTTCTTCGACCGATCAACATTTTCTTAACATGCTTTTTACTACCACCCACGCCACTGACAACACTCTAACAATTATTTTCGTTATATTCGCCTAGTTACTATACTAGCAAGTATCACCTTTGTGGTATTTACCGTTCAGGAGATACGGATCTTAGAATGTCTCGACTTAAGGGGGTTAGTGACTTGGATACGAAAAAATTTATCGAATTTTTTATTATATTTTATTATTTTTATGCATTGGATTCTACACAAAATAAAACCAACTGCAGATTTTTCCAATCTTTAAAAGTGCTCAAAAAGTTAGTTCATAGTGGGAAAGTTCGTTAATATTTTGGTATTATGTATACATTTTCATATGTATTTTTTTTATATTTCAAATGAAAAACAACACATAATCTGATAAAAAACAGAAGAAAATTTGACAAAAATGCCATCTGCGTGATTTGTATTAGCAAAGAAAAAAAATTGAAATTTTTAGAGAAAACCATTGAAAAATTATTAACACTAAACGATTTCAGTTTTTTCACTCTCCTAAGCAATTTTTTTCGCATTTTTTTTTTATAAATGTTCCTTTTTATCGAAACTGATAGCAGATATCCCATATTTTTTTTTTCCTTAAAGATAGAAACATGGTATTTATAATGAATGAAGTAATTTTTCAAAAGTTGATTCTAAATATTTTTTTTTAAGTTTCAAAAATATGAAAAAGTTTTAAATTTTCAAAGCTTATAAGTCAATTAGTTATTAATATGGTATTTTTTAAATTCCTTAATTCAGTAGCATTAGATTTACTAACATAATGTGTGTAAAAAGTTTGATTAAATTCGGTCCAGAAAAGGTACATGAATTTGTATGAAAACTCGTCAAGTAACTAACCCCCTTAAGCGTTCAAGCATTTCCGACACATTCTTTTTCTTCGAACTCCCGATCGCTTTCACTCATATAAAAATTAAACAATCAAGTGGGGACAATATCTTAGATCGATGTAAGTTCCGAATTTCAGTTTCCTAGCATATGTTATGTTCCTGAAATAGAAAGCCAACATTTTTCGTCTAAGCCTACATCCCCCTCACCACTCTACAGGGTGGGCCAAAAGTCACCAAGGGGTTTACAAATTTAATAACTTTTTCGTTTATATATTTTTTAAAATTTTTTTTTTCATATTATAAAATATACAAAATGGAAATTTTTTTACACCAAGTATGGAAAATAATATCACTTACCCCGTTTTCAGCTTCACAATGATGGGCTCATTTTAGAGCATTTTCCATAACATCTTTCAAAATTTGTGGCTGTAGCGCTCGAATTTCTGCAACAAATTTGGCCTTGAGTTCAAGGACTGTCTCGGGCTTGTTCAAATAACCCCAAAGAAAATAGTCGGGTGCTGACAAATCTGGCGAACGCGCTGGCCAATTAATTTCCGAAATTATTCGCTCTCTAAAAATTTGACTTAAAAGTGCCATTGTTTCTCGGGCAGTGTGGGCAGTGGCTCCATCCTGCTGAAACCACATCTCAGGTCTGTTTTCAAGAGCAGGACGTAAAAAATTTTGTATCATAAACCGACACCGCTCTCCATTTACGGTTAGAGCACTTCCATCTTCATTTTGAAAAAAGTAAGGCCCAATGATATTTTCAGATGTAATTGTATATTTTATAATCTGAAAAAAAAAAAATTAAAAAAAATATATAAACGAAAAAGTTATTAAACTTTTAAACCCCTTGGTGACTTTTGTCCCACCCTGTATTAGAAACTTATCACTTGAAGGGGTCCACTCAATCTACCCTACCAATAAACTTGAATGCAATAGTTCCAAGGATTTGGGAGATGCAAGTCTTCAATCGACTGTCCGCACTGTGAAATACAATCACCCGAAAGTACACACTCAGAAAACTATTGGAAACAAATAGGATAGTTCTCATTGAGCGTGTAAGCTGTGCATCACATATATCGTTTGTACCTACTGTTCCTAGTTCCACAACCACGCAAAAATTGACACCAATAATTCTAATTTTTCCTGAAAATACAAATTTAAATATTAACGAAAAAACGAAAAATGTCACATTCTGTAAAAAATCACTAATTTTTTTTTGACGTTTGACTGGAAAAATAGCAAACCATTTCGAGCTAAACACGCATGCCTTGAAAAAAACTGAATAACTGGAGAATTTAAATCATTAAAAGCTTTATGCTTAGTAGGTTCTCTCATAAGCTATCTGGACTTAAACTCAATCTAAAAATCGAAATATTGATTTGGAGAACGCTGACCATATCCAAGGTTACAACCAGAGTATAGCTGAAATCAAGAGAAAAAAGCTTCTCAAGTACACGCCTTTAGTCTAAGGTAGAGAACGCCTTCTTGACCATTACAATCTTCTCGGTAATAAATTTGGAATGGGATGTGGCTATATAGAATTTACCTCAGCGATCCCACCAGCTGTCAAGGTGTTTCGGTTAGTAGGCAAGAATACACCTTCTGAAGAGTCTATGCCCTCCGATGACGAAACAGCTCCTTCGGACCTAGTCCAACACAATCTGATGATGAACTGGCTTCTCCAGTGAAGTTTCTATCCAAATTTGTCATATCCTCAGGGATGGCGGTTAGTCCACAGTCGGGGACTCCGTGTTGGAGTTTCACTCCACTGACACCGGAAAGAATAACTAGCTAGCTTATAGGAAATTTAACGCTCTACAAAAAAGGTCCTCTTTGATTTTGCGCTAACTCTATTGGTTCCAAAGTTATTAGAGGTCAAAGCTGAAGTTATAGTCAGTTTCATAGTTTATTATATTTTACATAACATGTTATAATTCATATTCTACTTGACTTTTTCATCCTCCGCTCGTCCGTGAAGTGGCGCTGATGCTACTAGTTGTTGCTTTCTTCTTTATCGACGGTCGACCGCTGATTATTTCTGACGCGAGAGATGGCGCTAACTGACTGTACTGCCATCTATTAGTATTCACTCTAACTATCATCATTGAAACATAAAACATATGTTCTATGATTAAAGTGAAAAGTAGCTCCATAACCTCTATTTCTTATTTAGTTTAAACTGTAACAAAAATATACACAGCTGTCTATTAGTAAATATGCTTTCTCGTCAGATAATTGAATACTAGTGATTTATTCATTTGAAAATTTTAATTCGATAACAAAAAATATCATGGAGTTATCACGTTTACGTCAAGAGATTTTTTTAATTGGTGATGTCGATGTCCAAATAGTGGGTAATTAATTACCAGCGAATATTGCATTAAAGGTTGTCCAAAATTTATCAGTTGTGAATGATTGCGCTAAGAGAGGAGTTAAGTTAGTGCAAGATTTTTGTAAACATTATACTAAGGATGAAAAACAATTGCAATATGTATTACAATTGGTTAAAAATCATCGACAGCTATTTCCTGATGCGCTAAAAAAACCAATGTAACAACTTTATAAAAAAATAAATGAATTTAAAAAAATGCCAATATTAGTATTTTTCGCAATGTATTGGATTTTATTAACATTTAATTAATTAATATTTTTTTCAGGACGATCGTTACGAAAAGAAGAGTCAAGTAGAATATGAATTATAACATGTTATACATTATAAAATCATAATATCACGATAAAAATATAGTAAACTATGAAATTGACTATAACTTCAACTTTGACCTCTAATAACTTTGGAACCGATAGAGTTAGCGCAAGATCACAGAGGACTTTTTTTGTAGAGCGTTAAATTTCCTATAAGAATATCTATTGGTCATTATAGTCCGTACATTAGTTCATTAGTTAAAAAATTCCAAAAGTACATCAGAACTTTTCCCATGTTATATCCATTTAAAACTTTGGCTGCTGGGGGGCTCGGGTTAATATTAAAATTAAGAGCTGAAATTTGGCAGGAATTTTTTTTATATATTTGGAACCGATTTAGGACCAGCTTGAAAAAAAATTCGAACAAACCCTATATAAGGACCACCCTAATATACATAGAGTATGGTACTCAAATGGATTTTTCGAAATCAACTACATAAATACGTGAGCTATCGTATCATTTAGGCACCTACTTAATGGATTTCTTATGGCAAAAAGTACTAAAGGAAAACTTTAAACGTGTTTCTCTCGAAACTACGTTTGGCAAACTGGCGTAAGCTTTTTTGCTTGACCATTTTTTTAGTTTAGTTTTTATCCACAGAGCACAATGTATCACCAACGATAACCCACACGCACTTCGCAACGAAATGGAACACCTACAGAAAACCTTTGCAGCCAACGGATACACTAGGAGCACTATCACCAAAGTATGCAAACAGAAACCCAAAGCCATGAAGAACCAGGAAGAAAAAGATACGAACGAGCATACTATTAAAAGATGGGTGACATTACCTTACATAAAGGGTACAACAGATCGAATCGGCAGGGTACTCAGGAAAGCCGACATACGTACGACCTACTCTACGGCAACCACGCTTCGAGGTTTCTTAGGAAACCAAAAGGACAAAATCCCACTGGAAATGGAGGGCATTTACAAAGTTCCCTGCGGGTCTTGCAACAAAGTCGACATCGGAGAAACAGGACGGACCATCAGAACAAGGATTCGTGAACATCAACGCTGCACACAAAAAAAACAGGTCCACTCATCAGCAATTGCGGAACATGCAGCGGTAGAAAACCATTCAATCGATTTCAACAACGTCAAAATATTGGCCAGGACGAAACACTATTTTCAAAGAATTGTAAGAGAAGCAATTGAGATAACCAAACATCCACAAAATTTTAACCGAGACGCTGGATACAACCTCTCTTCACTTTGGCTACCTTGTCTACGTTTTGGAAAAAACAACGTTTACCAAAAATCTTCGATCCCAAAAACTAATTAATTAATTTCAACTTTCATAACTATTTCCCTTCTTATAAACCCCCGCCTCTGTTTAATGTTTTTATGACCTCCCTTATCACCGTAAATTTCCCCTTTTGTCTTCTAATTGACCCTTCTATTAGTTAATTTTGTAACCCCCTTTTTTACCTGTTTTTCTAATTGACCCTTCTGTTAGTTAATTTAGTAACCCTTTTTTACCTACTTTCATTTGTATATATAACAGTTGTAGAGATATTGTCGATCAGTTTGATAAAGGACTCAGTCGAGTCCGAAACGTCACACAAAATAAATTTAACAGTATTTACCGGAAAACCTTGTATTTTCAATTCAAAATGTACTGTGAAAACATTCATCAAAAATTAAGTTAGGACATTTTACAGAATTTTTGTATGGCAACTACATGAAAGACTTATGGGATATTTTTCATATTAATAGTTTCAGCTGCGACTATTATAAAACTAATGTGTATAAAATTTCAAAGTCGTAACTTAAAGTGTTCTAAAGTTATCGTTCAATATTGGTGAACATGTTTATTAAGGACTTTTGTATGACAGCTACCCGAAGGAGTCAACGGATGGCGCTAGTTAATGAACTCCGTTTTGGTTTTGGTATAAAACCAATTCCTGTAAAATTTTAAATTCCTGCTTTAACCCGTTCTGGAGTTATAGTGGATTCAGTAACAAGCATACATTTTTGAAGGACTTTTCTAGGCTGCTACACGAAAGGCTCATTCGATTTGCATCATATTCAAAACTTTCGATTCAAACATTGTAAACCTTAAGTATGCAAAATTTCAAGTTCCTAACTTGAAGCATTCGAGCAATAATTGTGAAAACGTGTTTCAAGGACTCTTGTATGGGAGGTACCCGAAGGAGTGGAAGGATATCGCCCATTAACGAACTTAGCCTTAGTTTTTCCATTTTACAAGTTGTGACAAAATTTCAACTTCCTAGGTCAACGCGTTCTTGAGTTATCGTGCTAACGGACGGACAGACGGACGGATGGACGGACAGCAAACGGATTTGTGGGTTTTGGCCAAAAATAAACTTAAAATAATATATAACTTTTTTTCGTCCGAGGCTCGGTTCTATGCGTTACAAACTTTTCGGGCTGGATTAAACTTATAATACTCTATATGTTCATCTAGAGTATAAAAACACTGAAAAATTGAGACTAAAACTTCGTATGCCCACCGTTTTTTGTTTGTTTGAGTTTTTATTGATTTTATAGATTTAAGCTCCAAATACAGAAATATATTTCTGAAAAATTCTGTAAATTTTTGAATTCGGATAAAATTTACGACGTGTATAGGTTACTCCAAGTGAACCTCTTTTTTGAAATTGATGACGTCTCTCGCCATATACATACCTCGCCACCATGACATCATTTTGAATAAAAAAAATTGGTTTGTTCTACTTAAATCTAATATATAAAAATATAAGCATTCAATGGTCGGGTTGGATGGAAATCTACACCTGAGAACCGTTTTCTTCTAAATTTTGCATTTATATTCTCGAGACTACCGGAGAGTTAAATAACATGATTATATTCCCGAAATTTGGTTCGCGTATCTATATATATAAAAATGGATGTTTGTCTGTTTGTTTGTCCGGTATAGCCCCATAAACCACTCATATGATTGCGATGAAATTTTCGTGGTTTGTTGAGGGTACGCCCGCGATGGTTCGTGCGTTAGAAAAATCATTTAACAGTTGGTGGTTTGCGAGTTATTTCAACATTTGAGTCTTTTTCATATGATTTAGTGACAGTTTGTTCGTTTTCGGTGTATTAGCTACGCGTTCCTAATACTAAAATGTAAAGTGGGACTATGGATGGTGGATAGAGGGTAGTGGATGAAGTATGTTGGAGGGTGGATGGTGGTGGAGGTTGGTTCGTTTGATGATGATGATGATGATCAGAGGCTGAGAAAACAAATAATCTCTATATATAAAAATGAATGTTTGTTTGTTTGTCCGGTATAGGCTACGCCCGCGATGGCTTGATCATTACAAAAATCATTTAACAGTTGGTGGTTCGCAAGTTTTTTCAATTTTTGAGTGTATTTCATATGATTTAGCGACAATTCGTTCATTTTCGGTACTAATGTTATGCGTTCGTATTACTAAATGGTAAAGTTGGGTGATGGATGGTGGACAGAGGATAGTGGATGGAAGATGGAGGATGCTTGATAGAAGATGAAGGATGGAGGTTGTTGGATAGTAGATGGAGGATGGTGGATAGTGGATAGAAGATGGTGGATAGAGGATGGGGAATGGTAGGTATAGGATGGGCGATGATGGATAGAGGATGATGGAGGGTGGGGGATGGTGGATAGGGATGGAAGATCAAAAATGGAGGATGGTTGATAGAGGATCCTAGATAGGGGATGGGGGATGGTAGATATAGAAGATGGATAGGGGATGATGGATGGATAGAGGATGGAGGATGGTGGGCAGATGATGGATGTTGGTGGATGGAGATGGATGATGGAGGTTGGTGGATGCTGGATAGAGGATGGTAAATGCAGGATAGAAGAAGGAGCATGGAGAATGATGAATGGTGGTTGGAGAATGGTTGTTAGAGGATGCTGGATGGTATATGTAGGATGGTAGATGATGGATAGATGATAATGAATGAATTGAGGTTGGTGGATAGAGGATAGAGAATGGCAGATGGAGGTTGGGGGATGCGGAATGGATGGATAATAATGGATAGAGGATGGAGGATGGAAGATGAAGGATGAAGGGTAATGGATAAAGGATGGAACATGGATGATGGTGTATAGAGAATGGTGGATGTGGGATGTTGATGTGTGATGGTGAATGGAGGATGGAAGATAGAGGATGGGGGATGGTGAATGGTGGATAGAGGATGTAAGATGGAGGATGAAGGATGGAGAGGGTGGGTAGAGGATTGTGAATAGAGGGTAGAGTAACAGAAGCAACGGGAGAAATGGGAACGGGAGTAACAGGAGTATCGGAAGAAACAGGAGCAACGGGAGAATCAGGACCAATGGATATACGGGAGAAACGGAAAAAACAGGATCAATCGGAGAAACGGGATCAACGGGAAAGACGAGAGTAACAGGGGCGATGGACCCACGTGAGCGTAGCAAGCGTAGTCACGGTATCCGAGCGTGTAAGGCGTCTGACTAGAAATCAGATGATTCCCCCTAGTAGCGTTGGTTCGAATCCTACCAACCGCAAACATGTGCGATTTTTTTCAGCGCGCATAGCCGACTGACTGACTTGATGATCTTTGAAAACTAAAAGTTTTCTGAGCTTTTTCAGTTTTCACGTATACACATGCGTGAAATGTATGGCGAGTATCTAGAAAGCTCTCATGTATACAGCATACAGGTAAAGCGGCCGTATCTATGTGCGTTATTTCCAGTAAAAAACATTCCGGTCAGTGCTTGTAGTTTTGAACATGACAAGACATTCGCTCGAACGTCCCGATAATAAAGTACGGCTTATATAAAGTGGTCTGGGTGGCTAAGTGGCTACAGGACTTTCCTTCGGTGCACCTGACACCAGGTTCAAATCTGCTTGGCGAGAAGTAATTTTCGAGGATGGGATTGGGTGGCAGACTACCAGTTCACTTAGCTGCAAATAAGTACCTGAGTTAAAATCGGGGTAATAATCACGGACGGGCATGTGGCTGACCACTTCACCTCCTATTGTTCCGTTGTTCTTGGATTGAAGTAACTCTAGCATTACTTCAAGGCCAAGGCCCGATTTGGTCTGTTGCGCCATTGATTACTATTAGAGTAACTTCGGGTAATATGGTATACCTTTAACTTTTTCATCTATTGCTCGTAAAGTTTCATGAAAAAATCAACTTTTATTAGCCACAAATACTTCTTAACTAGTTGGTTGTCATTTTCCATTTAATTTAGACTATTTTTCAAATTCATTGAGAATTTATTTTAACAAATTTGTCACTATGCCTATAATTGGATTTAGAAAACTTGGCGGGTAATGTGGTATACAGTGGATGGGTAATGTGGTATACTGTAGCATATTAACCGAGATCTATTTCAAATAATATATATTGCCTTAATTTTATATTCAGTATTATTATGTTTATTTCTATTTTTATTAAACAAAATGAATTAATGTGCATTTTTGCGTACAAAAATAACAAATATGAAAAAAAGTAGTAATTTGAATAAAAATGAAAAAAAAAAAAATAAGAAAATACGCCTTCTTATCAAGAGTATACAAGAATACGTAAATGTTAGACATATTAGAACCATGATTCATGATTTTAATTTCATAGTTTAAATTTATGTATGTCGAAAGCATAAGAAAAGGTATACCACAATAGCCGCCATATGGTATACCATATTGTCTGACAGCAAGTTGTAACATTAATTCTATCGTAAAAATTCGAATGATAAAAAATCCGAAAAATAGTCCCAGTAACTATGTAACAAGTCACTATGCATACATATAACAAACATATAACATATAACAATTTTTTTTAGCGTCGATTTTCGGCTTCAAAATTACAGTTTATTAATCGAGAAAAAAATTGGTTATTTGGTATGCGAGCTTCTTTATCCAACTGCTGGAAAACAGCTTAACTAATGAACCTGCTGGAACATGCCGTGATATGATATATTAACAACACTCCTGATCACAAGAACAGTACTATCATAACATCATGAATAATGGAAATTTCACACTATACCACTTCACCCGCATATACCATATTACCCGAAGTTACTCTATATTAAAGTTCAAGTTTATCGAAATATAAAAAAAAATACGAATAAAAATTATCCTTATAAGTTTTTTCCTGATTGTCTTTTATCCTTGACTATCTCAATCTTAATTACCTTAGGATCTCAAGGAGATCGAGCTAAAAAAAATCAAAGAAAACCTGTGGTTCTAACAATAATAATAAATATTTTGACCCCGATCAACTTGAGATCCCAAGTTAATTTTTTGGTATGTTTTGAAAAACAGTATAACAGAATAATTAAATATACGCATTTTGAGATATTCAAGGATTGTTATCCTTGAAAAAAGAATTTAATTTCAATTATTTCTCTCACTAGTTCTTCAAATACAAAATTTTGGAAAAGAATCGGCGATCACACCAACACAATCGGTCACACCATTGGCGATTTTTGGTGGAATGATCTATTTACTTTATTTTTTTAATATAACAAAGTAAAAAAATCAAAATAAAAAAAAATGTCAAGCAAAAAAAATTTTAATCCGTCTGAATATCGTCCGTCTTGCGCGAAATCGTTTGAAGAGCTTCCAAGTCCATTGACCATCAATGTCGATATAGCCATTGTAGGCCAGTCAATGAAGACATTAAAAATCGTTCATTTAACAATAATTCCAAACTTTTTGAAATTTTGGGAATTGATTAAGCTCGTTGTTAAAGTAATATATCTCAGTTGAAAATGGTTAAAAACGTAGTTTCGTTATGTAGACTACAAAAAAGCTACAAACGTTATGCAAACTTACAATAGTGTTGAACAGGGTATTTTCGATATTGTATTAGATTTGCAAACCATTTTGAGGGCCGGAACATCTAATATTATTAGCAAGTAATATTTTTAACAAAAAGTGCCCGAAAGAAATTGCAATAGTTATGCAAATTATGATTATTCCTTTTACTGGCATCAGGAACATATGTGTAGATCTCCAACCCTTGGTTTGCACGTAACAAAACAAAAAAGAATTTATTGAAAGGAAGGCCATGAACAAAATTAGTACAGTTTTTGAAATGGGTTGCAAATGTTGCAATTTGTATACTGAAACTCGTGTTTAGTTTGCCCCCTCGTAGGCGACATGCATCGTGGCAAATTTAGTAAAAATAACAATTCCGTGTTTTTTGGACCGCCGAAAAAATACCAAAAGCTTTGCAAATCGAACAGAACATTTAAATCACCTTCTCTCATCTTGATACGAATTCGCAACCCCATCAGATATACGGAACATGTTAAATTGGCAATAATAGCATTTAATAGCTAGTTGCAACCTCACACTCTACCCGCAACCTTGCAACTCCAACCCCACCGAAGGAATATCACAAATCGTACATTTGAAGTACTTAATCGAAAGCTTGACACTTGCTTAATACGTAACGTAGTAAAATAGTAGTTAGCCGATATGAATGAAATCAAACATACTTTACCCTTTACATACAAACATACAAAATTCATTCAGAAATTGCATTTCTCAATAGTATTCAACAAATAAACAAACTTCACGAACTTAGCATGAAAGGAGAGGAAAAATTTATTTTTCATATTCCATAGTTCTTTTTTAAAGGTAGCGAAAACATAAGAAGGCATGCTTCTGCAAAATTTCGACCGACCGACCGCATTTTTCCCTTCTGCAAACAACTAATGTGTAAAAATTGGTATCGTATTGTGGATACTCTATCGATCGAGAACCTTTAGTTTTTCAATTTGCATTATATCATTATAGCGTGCCTTTTATTATCTAATAAATAAAATAAAGTCAGTTTTTTTGTTTATTACGATGGAAATCTACACCTGTGAACGAACCGTTT
Organism: Beris chalybata; assembly: GCA_949128065.1. Taxonomy (NCBI): domain Eukaryota; kingdom Metazoa; phylum Arthropoda; class Insecta; order Diptera; family Stratiomyidae; genus Beris; species Beris chalybata. Next base: position 85,914,296 of record OX421897.1, on the reverse strand, counting down.
ATATATTCCCGAAATTGGTGGTTCGCGAGTTATTTCAACATTTGAGCTTCTTAGTAAGTTGAATCAGATGAACTTGACTTGCAGTCGTAGGTGAGCGGAAAAATGAAAAATGAAAAATTAAAAATTAAAAATTAAAAATTAAAAATTAAAAATTAAAAATTAAAAATTAAAAATTAAAAATTAAAAATTAAAAATTAAAAACTAAAAATTAAAAATTAAATATTAAAAATTAAAAACTAAATATTAAAAATTAAAAACTAAAAATTATAAATTAAAAATTAAAAATTAAATATTAAGAATTAAAAATTAAAAATTAAAAATTAAAAATTAAAAATTAAAAACTAAAAATTGAATATTAAAAATTAAAAACTAAAAATTAAAAATTAAATGGCTTTAATGTTTCTTTAGCTGAAAAAGTGTATTCGTAACGGGAGAATCAGGACCAATGGATAAACGGGAGTAACAGGGGCGATGGAATAACGCCGCGGTACGCGGCTATCTATTATATAAGAATGAAACAGTTTTTTGGTTGGCCATAACTAAGCATACCAACTGTACTTATTTAGTAAGTACAGTACTTACTTTCTGTTTGTCGTACTTATTTTGTACTGATTTTCTGTGTTTTTCAAAATAATAATATATGAAAAATTCGATCGTATTAAAAAGTCGATTGGGCCGCATTGCGAGCTCTGTTTTCCTGGGCACAAGTTGAAAAAATGATGGATGAGATTGCTGCATTTGATGTGGTCGGAAATGCGGCAAAAGTTTTCAATACAAGTGCGTGGATTTTTATAATTTCTTAAAAACGCAGGCGCAGCTATTGAGAAAGATTTCATCGCAAGAGAAGTACACTTTCAAAGTGTCACAGCTCACAGACGCTGCCTCATCCAATAAAATGTCGACTGATAGTACACAGAACGACATCGAACATTAATCCTTTCTTTACATTTCTGAAGATGTTATTTTTTCATTTCCAAGATTTTTCGATTTAAAAACCATATCTCGAAATCGTACTTATTTGTACTAATTTTTTACAATTTTGATTTCGGGCAAATGTACTTATTTTTCCTAACTCAGAGTTGTTATGCTTAGCCATAACATTAGCATTTGCATGAGTGGTGCCACCGCTCAACGGGAGAGACGGAGGTAACAGGGGGCGATGGAACAACGTGAGCATAGCGAGCGTAGCCGCGGTACGCTGCTAACTCTACCTTCTTATCGTCGTAGTACAATTTAGAAATACTGACAATTCATTTTAATGTCGCACTTCATCTACAATAAATAAGTACTCGTCCTTTCGTACGAGGGAATTTTTTGTCTTCAACAACTAAACTAAGGAGACCAACCATTAACTATAATAAAAGTGAAATACGATTATCTTATTTTCTTACCTTATTTTAACATATATAGTACAGTGCAACCCGGTTAAATTGAAAAAGGTACTTTACGAGTGCACCTTATATGTAAGCGGGCTGCACTGTACGTCTTTTAATCTGTTTATACGTTTAAAACACAATCCTTTTAATTTTATTCTTTTAGTGACGAACCGAACATTTTAGAAATATTTTGTTCTTGATATACATATTACGTATGTTCACGTCATGGTAGCGCTCCCGAATTATGGTACTTCATCCTGTACCTGATGCGAACCTTTGCGATACCAAACAATCCGAGTGCCAGTGGCGTAGCTAGACATGATTTGGGGGGGGGGGGGGGGGGGGGGTATCAGCAAATTTTTTTTAATATTGATCAATTTGAACTTTAAATTGACCAGTAAGGTTCGATATTATCTACAAGTAGTTATTAGTAGTAGTAGTAGTAGATATTATATACTACAATAAAAGAAAAAGAAATTTGTAAGTAATGGAGCTCTCTTTCGAGCTCTAATGAAGCGATTCTCGAGGTATCAAACTCGGAAGCCCTAAATATTTTTCCCGTATAAATTCTATCTATCTATCTTTATATCTCGAGCAATTCGGAGGTATTGTTTTTTCTCACTCCCACACCATTCTCCAATATCGAAAACTTTTTGCGAACAATTCAAATTTTATATTATATTAAATTCAAGTTTCAGCTTTCAAGTATAAACGATTGAGAATATCTAAAATCTCCGCTTTCAATTGACCACAGTCACTTATAGAAAATCCACCTGGCTTACACACTGAAAAAATTTCAGCTTACAAGGAATACAAAACGATTCCACAACCAGTTTTCGAACTGAGTGTGACTTAAGGGGGATCATCTGAGTAGAAAGCAGAAAAAATAGGTGAATTTTAGAAATTATTATCTCAAAAACTATAAAACCTATCCAAAAATAATTATATAATAAAATAATTTGAAATTTTTGAAGAAATCGGTTCAGCCGTTTTCCGAAGATTTTGGGAAAGGTCTTTGAAAAGTATGTTTCGAGATAATCGCGTTTTAATGACGAAGAATTCACGAAGGGCCCATCCTGGTTAATTGCCCATAGCTTCCACAATTATTGAAATTTTAACATGAAATTTACTGACAACATTCCTAAGACTATAAACTTTGAGATGAACAAAAAAAAATGTCTAGTCAGATAATCCCCCTTAAAGTAGGGAGATGGTCTAGCACCCATGCTTTTCAACTTGGCACTAGAGAATGTCATCCGAAAAACCCTGGTCGACACTAATGGGACACTACTATTCAAGTCCACCCAATAGCTAGAACATTTCCTGTGCAACTGCCCAGCTCTCGCTAGAAGACGGCTGAAAGCTCTGGGTGCTTCGACCTTCGCAAACCTTAAAGAAGTCTCTTTTAACAGCATGCAGAGTCTTATCAACTTTGCTATGGTTACAGGGACCTTTGAATTAAACGAGGAACTCTCAACACAGATCGAAATGCAAGCGCACCTACCATAAGTACATTGAGTCTCCTATTTTTTATGTGGTACCACTATGGACCCTCGTGGGTCTATGTGAGGCCTTTGGCCACCACTGAAACCTAAACCTAAACCTAAACCTAACCATCCAACAGCATAGGCTAACGATAAATGTATGTAAACATCCTTGCAAAATCCTTCCCTAGTGCTGAGGAGGTATTTGTCAATCTTGACTCTGCCATATAGTATACCAGTTTTGGATAGATAATTTCATATATCTTGAGACTAATCTAGAAAAAAATGGCTACAAAACGGACAAAATCAATCGACGCTGATTCATCGATAGCAAATAAAACGTATTATACTCGGTTGAGGAAGATAGCAAACCTATCTTAAAACGTAGCTACTGGAGGACGAGGTCTTTAAATCGAGACGGTTTGAGGTGAAGAATTAAGGAGACCAGGATTTAGGATCTCAAGGGGATCGGGGTCAAAAAAATTTAATATTATTATTAAGAACTACACTAACCTTAATTGAGAATCACAGATTTTCTTAAATTTTTTTTACCACGATCCCCTAGTTGAGATTGAGATATTCAAGGGAAAGACAAAGTCGTTATCCTTAAAAAAAACTTGCAAGGATAAGCTTTATTCGTATTATTTTTATATTGCGACAACATTGAACTTAAAAAAAAAGTCCTACTTCAAGTACCAGAGTTATGCATTTTTAAATTAAATTCTCTATCTCTTTTATCTGAACAACTTTTTTGTAAAATCATTACTTATTGCGTTATTAAGCGTAAAGTGCAAAAAATTAGGAGATTGTCCCAGTTTTTAAACTTTAGGACTTTTTTTTTTTAAAAAATAGATGACATATTTACATGGTAAAGTTGTAGAGGACTAAATTCCCTACAAGTTTTGCGTACACCATTTTTTCGTAAGACCAACGGATCACGAGCGGGAACACGGTAAACACACAAACATGTAGCGTAAATAAGTGCACAAATGCCTCTCGTTTTCTTCGGTGCACATTTCATCTGACTGGGTCAGATCGTCGAGTTGATTGTTCGGGGCATTTGTGCACGTATTTACGCTACATAGGTATTTGTATGTTTATCACGCTCCCGCTCGTGATCCGTTGGTCGTACGAAAAAATAGTGTACGCAAAACATGTAGGGAATTAAGTCCTCTACAACTTTGCCATGTAAATATGTCACCTATTTTTAATAAAAATGGTCCAAAAGTTTAAAAACTGGGGCAAACTCCAAACTTTTTGCACCTTACGCTTAATAACGTAATAAATTATGATTTCACAAAAAAGAGATAGAGAATTTAATTCTCTATAAACTTGGTTCTGACCATTCTTAGCGAGAAATGCAAAATACGGCTACAAATCGACAAAACAGAAAACACAAAATTTCGGGCACACGCCATATCAACTATGTCAAAATATTTCGACTTTTTTTTTTCTTTAAGAATTACTAAATATGCTACTATCAGCTTCTTACTCACATGTATGGTATGTTATATTCTGGTCTTGAAAACAAAAATAGCCAATCCTTTGAATATGTACTAGGCAACTATTTGCATTTCACTGCCACCTGGCATGAAACGCTTCATACAAAAACGTACAGTTTTGATTCAATTAATTTGTTTCGAATTAAAGCATTATTATTGTTCGTAGAGAGATTCAACGTTTTTTATCGATCACCGGTCCATAATTTATGGTGATCAGTAGATAATATGTTATTTTGAAGTCATATTCACAAAATCACTATACATCACATATACACTGTAGTACATATATTGAAGACTAACAATAATCAAGCAGTATTAAAATGGCTTCACAAACATTCGCTCTACGCTACTACATTCTAGCTTTTTCGTGCTGATGATTAAAAAAAAATAACTTACTAGGTGAGCTAATCATTTGGGGGGGGGGGGGGGGTTTGTCCCCAAAACGCCTCCCGTTCCTACGCCAGTGGCGAGTGCATCTATCTATCTATATATGTAAAAGAGGATGTCTGTATGTATGTATGTGGGTGGGTATGTTCCCTATAGACTCCTAATCCGCTGAATCGATTTTGATTAAATTTTTAGCGAACGTGTAGAGTAGTCCCGGGATAGTTCCTGTGAAGTTTGGTCCAGATCGAATGAAAAACCAACGTTTTTTTAAAACATTTTTCAAATTTTTTCACGATTTTAGTACCCTGGTGCTCTAATGGTTTGTTTGCGCTTTCCTATACTATTCATCCGATTACGATGAAACTTCGCTGATATATTGGGTAAACGCCCGCGAAGGTTTCTGCGTTAACAAAATTATTTTAGAATTGGTGGTACTTGAGTTATTCCAACATTCGAGTGCATTTCATATGATTTAGCGGTAGTTCGTTCGTTTTCGGTGCATAGTTATTCATTCCTATTACTAAATGGTTAAGTTGGAGATGGATGGTGGATAGTGGCTGGAAGATGAAGAATGCTGGATAGAGGATGAAGGTTGGTGGATGGTAGATGGTAGATGGTAGATGAAGGATGGTGGATGGTGGATAGAGGATGGTCGATGGTGGATGAAAGATGAAGGATGTAGGATGGTAAATAGAGGATAGAGGATAGAAGATTGAGGATGGTGGATGGAGGATGGTGAATAGAGGATGTGGGATGGTTGATAGAGGATGGTAGATGATGGATGTAGGATGGTGGATAGAGGATGGGAAATGAAAAATGGAGGATGGTGGATAGAGGATGGGGGATGAAAAATGGAGGATGGGGGATGGTTCACAGAGGATGGTGGATAAGGGATGGAGATGGTGGATATAGGATGGCAGAAGATGAATAGAGGATGATGGATGGAGGATGGATGGATGGAGGATGGTGGGTGGAGAATGGAGGATTTTAGATGGAGGATGCAGGATAATGGATGAAGATGAATGACAGTGGATGGTGGATGTTGGATAGGAGATGGTGAATGGTTGATGGAGGATGGAAGATGGAGGATGGAGAATGATGAATGGTGAATGGAGGATGGTTGACAAAGGATGGTGGAAAGGGGATGGTGGATGGTAGGTATAGGATGGTAGATGATGGATTGATGATAATGGATGAAGTAGGGATGGATAAAGGTTGGAAGATGGTGGATAGAGGGTGGGGGATGGTGAATAGATAATGGAGGATTGAAGATGGAGGATAAAGGATGGTGGATTAAGGATGGAGGATGGAAGATGGAAGTTGGAGGATGCAGGATAGAGGATGGTGGATGGTGGATGGAAGATGGAGGATGGGAGATGGGAGATGGTAGATGGTAGATGGAGGATGGTGGATGACGGATAGAGGATGGGAGATGAAGGATAAAGGATGGAGGGTGGTGGATGGATGCTGGACAGAAAATGAAGGTTGGTGGATGGTAGATGGTAGATGGTAGATGAAGGATGGTAGATGGTGGATAGAGGATGGTCGATGGTGGATGAAAGATGAAGGATGTAGGATGGTTAATAGAGGAAAGAGGATAGAAGATTGAGGATGGTGGATGAAGGATGGTGGATAGAGGATGTGGGATGGTAGATATAGGATGGTAGATGATGGATATAGGATGGTGGATAGAGGATGGGGGATGAAAAATGGAAGATTGTGGATAGAGGATGGAGTAACAGAAGCAACGGGAGAAATCGGAACATCGGGAGAAACAGGAGCAACGAGAGAATCAGGGCCAATGGATCAACGAGAAAAACGGTAGCAACGGGAGGAACAGGACCAATGGATCAACCGGAGAAACGGGATAAACGGGATAGACGGGAGTAACAGGGCAATAGAACAACGTGAGCGTAGCGAGCGTAGTCGTGGTTCGCGGCTAGTTAATATATAGCGTATTAAGCGCGTATTTTGCTGGAATTGCTTTAACTTTATTATATTAGTTATAAAGTATTGTTATCGAATTAAAAAAAAAAATTGCTACCCTGACAGTTTTTTTTTACAGGTTTTATTACTAATAAACACCAAAAAAGCAAAAAAAAATTTCAGCCCGTCTGTGCGCCGTCCGCCGTATGCAAACTCGTTTGAGGAATTATAGTTGCCAAACCCTATGAGCTATTGAATTGATTTTTTTTCTGAATGGACATGGTGGACCCCTTGGAGTAAAATATTTTTGAGAGGTTTGGGTTTTAGGCGAAAATTTTTGGTTTCTAGATCTCAGCAACTACTTATGGTAGGCTTGAAAAACGTAAGACTACGATATCTCACAAACCAATTGCACCAGAAAAACAAAATTCGGTTTGGGTATAAAGCTTAATAAATAAAGATTGCACAAAGTAAAATCTTTGATGGGGACAGGAGAACATAGAAGTGGGGGATAAGAGTTTTTAACAAATATCACTTTTAATATCTTTTTATTCATAGTAAGGAAGGAGGGTGGGGTTAGCAAGAATTATATTGTAGCGTATGTTCAAATATCGCACTTTAATTTACCACGAACAAGAGAATAAAATTGTTCAAAATAGCAAATTTCGTTTGCACAAAAATGAAACCTTATGCTATGTTCAGACTATGCGTTTTAAACACATTTAAGTAGGCAAAATTAACGTCTCAGAACAGTAGTGTTCACACTAGGCAACTGGTTTTATTTTGATGCCTGACAGCTTGACGTAAGTTTTCCTGACAAGTAAGTCTGGCAATCGCGCAACTCGATCGGCGTATAATGGAAACAGCAACAACCGAATACCCAGCTGCAAAGTAACCCATTTAAAAGCCTAGATGAAGTAAATAAGGTGGCGGAGTATCACGATTTTACCTCCCTTCTTATCGAATACTCTCGAATGTACAAGAACAGTGCAGAAGATCACATCGAATGCTCTAAAGCTAACGAGAACTGTCTACACACACGAAAGTTCAAGAACAGTCTGGACCATAGCGAAGACGTATAAAAACATGTGAAGCTTTCAGCTTTATTACGTGGACTGTGCGAGTCATCGAGTACGTACCGTATTGGTTGAAAGCGATTGAAGATTGCGATCGAGACTATATAAAAAGCGGGCGGTATTGCCATACAGTGCGAATAATTGTGCGAATCGAATTATTGTGCAAATTGAATATAAAGTGCGATTGATAAATTAACACTTATTTTTATTTTAACCGAATTGTTTTACGTGAAATCCCGACGAACCTCTAGCTCGCAACAGTATTATGAAAGGATGGGACATTCCACAATAAAAAGGAGCCAAGATGTTTTATGCGCATGTCGAAGTAAAAGCTTCATGGGCGTACAAAACTGATTGTATCTTAAATTTTTTTTGCAGATCCCATATTAAATACATATATTGCATAAACATACTGCAGTCAGGATCAGCTGCATTAGTTACGCGATCCAATTACTAAATGGTAAAGTGGGACTATGGATGGTGGATAGAGGATAGTGTATGAAGTATGGATGATGGATGCTGGAGGTTGGTGGATGGTAGGTAGATGGAGGATGGTGTATGGTGGATAGAGGATGGTGGATGAACGATACGGGATGGTGGGTTGAGTATGGTAGATAGAGGATGCAGGATAGAAGATTGAGGATGGTGGATAGAAGATTGAGGATGGTGGATATAGGATGGGTGATGGTAGATATAGGATGGTAGATGATGGATAGAGGGATAGCGGATGGTGGATAGTTGATAAAGGATGGTGGATAGGGGATGGGGGATTATTATTATTATTATTGTTATTATTAAGAATTGATTAGGCAGGCAGCATGCTGATATGCCTAATATCCAATGTGGCATACAAATTCACATTTTAGACTTATGTATATAGATATAATGATATGAATTATAAAATAAATTGAAAAAAAGAAAAAATTATTCTATAAAGAAAATAGTTAAGAAAAAGTTAAATTGAATTCAAATTTATAGTTCAATTTCAAAAGAATGGTATGACTAAAAAAGTAAAGAAAAAAAATAAAAACTATGTAGCATTAAAGAAAGAGTTAGATATAAGATGGTAGAAGACTGATAGAGATGATGGATGGAGGATGGATGGATATATGGATGGAAGATGGATGGATGGAGGATGGTGGATAGAGGATGGAGGATTTTAGATGGAGGATGGTGGACAGGATGGAGGATGGTGGATGAAATTGAATGATGGAGGATGGAAAATGGAGGATGGAGAATGATGAATGGTGGATAGAGAATGGTTGATAGAGGATGGTAGATGAAGGATTTTAGATGGTGGATAGATGATAATGGATGGAGTATGGATGGATGGTGGATGGTGAATAGAGGATGAAAGGTGGCAGATGGAGGATTCCAGATGGAGGATGCCAAATGGAGGATGGTGGATAGTGTATGGGGAATGGATGGAGGATGGTGAATAGTGGACGGGAGCATGGAAGATGGAGGATGAACGATGGTGGACAAAGGATGGAGGATAGAGGATGGGGAATGGTGGATGAAGGATGGTGGATGGTGAATGGCATATTGGGTGGAGGATGTTGGATGCTAGTAATATTATAATATGTATGTTAATAGCAATGTTTTTTCATCCGAGGCCCAATTAGGTATATCTAATACAGAATTTTGGGTTGGATTAAGTTTTTATTTCATTTAACTTATCCATAAACCTCCATTTGTCATAAAATTTTTCACAAACCTTACAAATTATCCTCTATAATATTTCATGATATTTTTTTACGTTTTAGCGTCCTGATTTGTGCGTAACATTCATACGTAATTACAGGTATTTCAATGTCTGTTTGATCACAATTTTAAAGTTTTAAAGCCATAAAGTAATGCTTATACGACATACTGTTGCTCGTACATACTATCTTCAGGCATTTATTCGGGACTTCAGTACCTACAAAAAAAAATATCATTATCCACTGTTTGTACGGAAATCCTGAATACAGAGGACTAAATTTATGTAATCATGTTTATTAAAATATCCATATTAATTATTAGGAATTAGCCAGGGAGCTTAAAAAAGAAGACCTAAGACTCGAACAGCAAATCGATAAAGAACGCTCCAAAGCTGTTAGTGGCGAAGATAATAAATTAAAAGTGGCGAAGGAACAAAATCGTAAACATGCTATTCTAGTAAAAGTAATAAATTTCCTTACATATGTCAAACGATTTTAATGTCTCATCTCGCATTTGATTTATTTTAGCGACAGTTAGAGGAACGAGAAATGCAGCGCTTAATTCAAGCCGAAGAAATTGAATTAGAGGCCAATATATTGGCCCAGGCGAAAGCTGCAGTTGAACGTGAAGCGGAAGTTGAAGCAAAATTAAAACGTCAAAAGACTACGAAACTGCGGTTGGACTTGCAGAAAGTCTCAAATTTGAATGCCCTGTTTAAAAAAATGGAATTTGATCAACAGCGTGAGGCAGAAATGAAAGTCCTTAATTATATGCGTGAAAAAGAAGAGCGTGAGAGAAAATTGGCAATTGAGAAAAAAGTAACCAAAGAAACATTAGAACGGAAACAGGAACGTATGATTAGTCTACAGCAGAAAGTACTTGAAAGTAAGCAAGAATTAACCGAAATAACAATTCGGCGTGAACAGGAAATTAAAGAGCGAGAATTTCGTCGTAAAGAAAAAGAAGCTGTAATCAAACGAAAGAAAACGGAAAATGAGTTGGCTGAATCTCGAATGACTCAGCTTTCAGACATGGTAAGGTCATTGCAATTGTTTAAATCATTTTATTTAACTTAATTATTTTTTAATAATTCAATTTTATTTATAAATTAATAATAGATATTAATTAATTTCATTTTCATAAGCAATCTGCTAGCTTTATTTTTTTTTTCGGATGTCTTTAAATCGAGACGATTGGTGGTGAGGACTTCAGGACAGTGTTTAAGGGTGTTACTGACTTGGGAAAGAAAAAAAAAATTATTTTTTTTATATTATTTTTTTCTGCATTCAAGTCTACGCAAAATAAAATAAACTGTAAGTTTGATTACAATCGGTTAAGCGGTTTGTTACGATAGTGGAGAGGTTCTGGCCGGATTTTTATTTTGTTTCATCAGCCAAAACCTTTCTATCGTTGCAGATGAACGAGGAGTTCCGGGAGACAGCACATGTTGCCGGCTGCTCAGGGCTAGGGAGGGGTCATAGAATTTCCCGGTACTCCTACATTCTGAGGGTGCTGTCTAGACTTTGAAGCGTACTTCGGAACGTGGTTCCATAACTCATGACTAACTATATTAACACACACAAACAAACAAAATGCTAGGGAGGAGAGAAAAACAAAAGTCACCTACTTACATGCTGGATCACCACGTCATCAGGGAAAGGACCTCACTCAGCCATTATTTTTTTTTTATTGATTGTGGAGGAAAAACAAAATTAGGTAATCTATGCAAAGTCCGTATTCGTCCTGTCGTCGCGTTACTTGTGCCGTCGACCACTTTAATCTTCTGAATTTCAAACTTTTCAACAATTTCGGACAATTTCAATTTAAATTTCTTCAAAAAACTCCCGAATTTCAATTTTCTTTCTTTTCACTATTTTCAATTTCTTCAAAAAAACTCCGAATTCAATTTTTCTTTCTTTTTTTTCACTAATTTCAGTTTTTGATTTTAATTTTTCAATTTTTTTCTCCTCCTCCTCCGCCGACGATCAGAGCCAAAAAAACCCAAAAAAAAACCCAAACGCAATATCCAAATCAACGTAAAACTGGTTTTTACGGCTCATTCTGCAATTCTTTGTGCAGTAAAAATTAGCATTTTGTTTTTTTCGTATTTGCCTCCTATCGAGTATATTAACCCCCTTATGGCTTCTCATCGCTTAAAAGCGCCATATAAAAAAAGGAGCCGAATTTCGCCACAGGTTTCTGCGAAAAAGGTACATGAACTTGTATGAAAAATCGTCAAGTCAGTAGCCCCCTTAAACGTTAAGTTAAGCTCAGATGCGGTGTAGGATATTATGCGATAGAAAACCTAAAAAATGCAGTTCCAAATAGCCTCCTGGTTTTTCTTCAGGTTGTCAGCCGCGTAGTAACTGTGTAAATGTGTTTCGGACTTCTACTCAAAAATAAAAAAATCTGCCAACAGTCTGGGCGCAGCTGTATAGTTTTTCCGGCAGAAGTTCAGAACGCGTTCAACTCGGGGATGCGGTGTATGTTACTATGTGACTGAAAACCTAACAAAAAGTTCAGGAAGCGGTTAGAAAAGGGTGTAACATATGAATTAAATAATTGGGTCATATTCCGAGATGTGGTCTAGAGGTTGAAAAAACAAAACTTAAAAATAGGTGATTATTAAACAAACCTGGGGAAGTAAAAAGATATTCGATATCTGATCAGACCTCAGAAACATGGTGGAATTCATGAAAAAGTATACAACCAGTTTACACCCTCTTAAGGGTCGAATTTCAAAAAATCTTGAAAACACATTCTAGGTATTCATATCAAGAATCCGTAGAATAGAAATGAATTCAATATTTCGAAAGACCTAGTAGATATGACGAAAATCGTGAAAATATATGCATTTTATATTAACTGATATTTTTTTTACCCCCCCTTCTGAACGCCAATGAATATTTGAATTTTTTTTTATCAGAATTACTTTTCTAGTTAATTTACATATACGTACCGAGTTTCAACTTCCTAGCATAAGCCGTTCTGAAGTTAGGGAAAACACCCCCCACCACCGTACCATACTACCCTTAAAAAAAAATGTATTTTTCCACCATGCCACTACTATAGCTTTATCTTAATACCAAGTTTCAGCTTCCTATCATTATAGATTCTTAAGATATAAGCATCGGAACTTTTTCTTTCTCACCCTTCCCCACCCTCACCCTCGACACCCACACCACCAAACTTTTTTTCCCTACTAGGGTTTTATTAGGCCTACTTCTGGTAAAAATTTGAAACATCCATCTTACACTGTTATTGAGATATGAATCGTGTTATTTTTGAAAAATTCTAATCCCTCCCACTTCCGTGCTCCTCCACCCCTTTCAAATATTTTACTTTAAGCAATCTTTATTTATCAAGCTTTATACTCAAACCAAATCTTTTTTTTTGGTACCATTGGTTTGTGAGATATCGTAATCTAAAGTTTTTCACACCCCCCCCCCCCCCCGGTACGACACTACCCCCACCCCGGTACGACACTTCCCCCACCCAAAAATTTTGTTTCAATCTACTCTCCTAGTATAACTACAGATATTTGTCAATTTTTAATTGCTTGCTATTAATGGTTTAGGAGATATGGATTTTAGAATTTGTCGATCTCGGCATTTTTGCGTTTCGGACGCATTATTTCCCCCTCCACTCCCACACCCCATCACCCATATCTGTTTTTTTTTGTTGCAAATGGGTCCATTATCAAAGCTCTATAGAAATTCTAAGTTTCAGCCTCCTAATACAAGCGGTTCCTGAGATCTAGAAACCTAAATTTTTCGTCTTAAACGCTTACCCCGCCTTCCCTCTTACACCTCCTCCCCTGAAAATAATGTCAATTCAAGGGGTCTACCAAGTCTATTCATAGAAAAAATGTTAATTTAATAGCTCCACTGGTTTGAGAGCTACGAGCCTTCAAAGATTTTGGGGCGGTCGACGTACGGCGTACGGGGTACGGCGTACAGACGGAGTGAAAATTTTTATTGCTTTTTTCGCGTCTACTAGTCATGAAACGTGGAAAAAAAATTTTGAGGGCAGCAAATTTTTTTTTTTTAAAAATCGATAACAATACTGTATTATAAATAATACAGTAAAAGGAGCCGGTTGGCTAATTTTTATACTCTAGATGAACATATAGAGTATTATAAGTTTAATCCAGCCCGAAAAGTTTGTAACGCATAGAACCGAGCCTCGGACGAAAAAACGTTGTATATCATTTTGTGTTTATTTTTGGCCAAAACCCCCAAATCCGTTTGCTGTCCGTCCGTTTGCACGATAACTCAAGAACGCGTTGACCTAGGAAGTTGAAATTTTGTCACAACTTGTAAAATGGAAAAAGTAAGGCTAAGTTGGGCGATATCCATCCACTCCTTCGGGTACCTCCCATACAAAAGTCCTTAAAACACGTTTTCACAAGTATTGCTCGAATTCTTTAAGTCTACTATTAAGCAATCTACTAGTATGAACAAATTTTATTTTTTAAAATACCTTATCCCAATCACTTTCCGTATAGTTCTTGTGAAGTTTCGCCCAAATTAACCGTTTCTTCTTCATCAATTCGGTTATTCGTGGTCTTTTAGCGGGACGCCTACATTTTATATTTGCTGCGTAAAGTCTTCTTCGCACTGTAACTGCAGATAAATTGATGCCTTCTTGTCGAATTGTTGCGTTTAATGCTCCAATGGGTGCGTTGCGATGTTGCAGAGCGGTATTAATAATTTGTTAGTCCTTACGCGGTGTTGTCTTCCGTTCTCCACGGCAGTTTTTGCGTTTATTCGAACGTGGAGACAGTCCAAATTGCAAATTTTTGCCAATATTTGGTACTGTTGCGTAAGAAACGCACTCTTTTCGGGCAATTTCGCGATACAAATATATTTTTTGTTTCAACAGCGTTGAAATGGCAAATTTTTTTAAATCAGTAATGTCTTTTGCACGTCCTATTATGAACACTTTTTTAAAACACTCTTAATTTTGGCTGTAAGCTGCTTAGCGTCTAATATACCCACTTTAAAATTTTAAACTTCACTTTGACTTTACCACGAACAATCTCAGAATAGTTTTGTTTTGAATACCTCAGTATATTTATATCTTATTTAAGTAGGCAGTACTTTTAACTAGGAAAGGTATTTAGGTGGGATGTGCATTACCTCTACTTTCTTCAAAAATAAGGGTTTCTACCTGCTGACAGGTCATTAAAGAATATGTCTTTTACCTTCAGAAAGTACCCGGAACCCATTTCGGTAAAGTTGACAACTAATTATACTCTAATACCTTAATAAAGCAGTTAGTTTTAATATTTTCTAGAAAATACGTAAGTGATCATAATTCGTTGATCACCCTCTCTACATACCATACATGTGAGTAAGATGCTGATAGTAGCATAGTGTTTATTGCCGATCCTTTGCGGTAAACCGTTGTTGTGTTTTAGGCCCTGGAATGACTATTTTGACTTGAAAAAGTCGAAATAATCGGAAGATAGGAAAGGTTCGGGACAGAGTGGGCCCATTCCGCTTACGTCTGAATTTGTGGCTGAGTCTGAGCTGGAGCGACGCGCTTGCTGGCGGCTGGGACTAGCTATGGCAGTGTGGGGTGGTTCTTGCTCTGGACTCAGACCATAAACCCTAGACCTAAACAACAAAATTATTCGCGCTGACTTACCCAGGGAATAGTAAAATTGGGATTATTTTTCCAACAGGTCGTGAAAGGCCAAGAAGCGGTGGGATTTGCACGGCCTTGCGATTTTTCAGGGTGCTTAAGTGTAAGGAGCACCCTGTTCTTCCCACCCTACCTCAGTCACGACATTCCTCAATAAATCTACGTCGTGACCCCTTTTGTTTCATTTTCTGTATCTCACTTTTTATTATTTTTTTATTTTTTTTATTTTAAGGTTAAATTATAGTTTATTACATTTTAATTCCGTCCCGTCTGTCCTTTTTTTATTTTTTATATATATTTATGTTATTTTTATTTCAGTTCTATTTTAATTAAATTCAATTTTTATTAACACATTTTTTTTTATTTAAAAAAATGGTTTTAATTTTAATTCAATTCCTAATTTTTTTTTTTTAGTATAATTTTAAGTTTGGTAATTCATATATAAATTTTAACACACACACACGATAATTAGTTTATGACCTCATTTAAAGACTGAGACTATTCGTTCAATCGATCGAGCTAACGCACCTCTACCATGCGATATCAGAAAACTTTGCAATTGGTTCCAGGTTCTAAAATTTAAAAACTTGCCAGGGGGAGCAATTCACAAGCACCTGTCTTTAAATGGAAATCCGGTCGTTCTTTCAATAGATTTTAGCCCGATATAGCTGACCACTTCACCTCCTAAAGTTCAGTCGGTCTAGTAATGAAGTTCCTCTAGCATTACTTCAAGGACTAGGCCTGATTTGGGCTGTTGCGCCATTGATTATTTAACTGCCCGGTACGAACGAACAAAACCCAACCGCACAGCAAATCTTAAAAGGTGTTTTTTTTTCAATATGTTTGGAAACGAATAGTCGGATCCAAGTCAATCATTTTATGACGCGAAAACTACCAACACTCCGTTAGGATTAGCAAACTTATTCTCCAATTTTTTTGAAACTTCGCGAGAGCCTCGCAGCCGAAAAACCTCGATCCGATTTTCAGGTCTTTCCGTCTGTCCTCGAATCACCGCTCAGTGCACTCCGAACACACCACTACACACGCTCGAAACACAATTCGCTGCCACATGACCAATTATGGTATTGAAATTTTTCAGGGTCGTTGCAGCAGTCGGTTGATGCCGCTGTAGTGGTGCCCCATTTACAACGTTTACGTTGTACATGGGACACAGCCAGAGCGTCATGAAAATTTACAGTGTCGCCCTTTGCGAAAACTCGACACCTGTTTCGCTGGGTTGGGTGGCTGCAATCGCGATCACAATCCATTGGGAAAACATTGAATTCTGATCGCACTTGATGCCGCTCAGCCGGAATTATGCTGTGCACAGCGACGACTCAACACCGTCCGACTTCAAAACATTCGCTGCTCGTCATCTCCACTACATATGTACGTATATCTCTATGGTTGCAACTATCAAAGCTTATGAATTCAAACATTTGGGTCATTCCATCCAGTATCGCCAAAAATTACAAAATTTTTGACTTACCTTCGCCGATTCTCTTGAAAATGTATGTACTCGAAGAATTAGTGAAGAAAAGAATATGATTTCAATTTTTTTTCTATCTCATTTCTTTGTTAGTTATAGTATATTGAAGATTTCGCAAAAATGGTGTCTGAATCCTCTTCGAAAATTCATATCTCTGATACATAGTTTTTATCGTAGAATGATAAAGTAAGGCTTATTATAAATTGCAATGTTATCGCAATATAAAAATAATAGGAAAAAATATTATCCTTGCACGTTTCTTGTTAAGGATAATGACTTTGTCTTTTATCCTTGAATATCTCGATCTCGGGGATCGGGGTAAAAATATGTAAGAAAATTAGTGATTCTTAATTAAGGTTAGTTTAGTTCTTAAAATATTAGATTTGTTTGACCCCGATCCCCTTGAGATCCCAAGTTAATTTGTTGGTATGTTTTGAAAATCAGTATAACCTAGAAAATGAAAAAATAAAAAAATTAGAGATACGCATTTTGAGATAGTCAGGGATACAGTGCAAAAACGATATCCTTGAAAAAAAAATTGAATTTCAATTATTTTCTCACTAGTTCTTCAAGAACAACATTTTTCAAAAGAATCGGAATTGGTAACGTCACACCTTTGGCGATCCTTGGTGGAATGATCCATTTTACTTTATTGTTTTAATTAAAATAAAAAGGAATTTCAAGCAGACACCAAAAACGGAAAAAATGTTAATCCGTGTGTAGGTTAAGTTAAGTTGAGAAGGGTGGACTGAGGCACATTGCCACAGTCCATCATGAGAGATCACTGCGGATCCATTGTGGTCCCCTCGTATTAAAAACCGGAATCTAGACTACTGATTCCAAATATTGCTCTTCCTTATGAAGAGAGAAGTTCTCCATAGGGGAATCATCGCAAGTTCTGATAGATCGGTTAAGGAGAATTTCCTCAAGTACCGATATCTGGTACGTGCCAGACTTTCGCATTCACACACCAGATGCTCCAGGGTCGGTTCAATGTTCTCATCACCACAGCGACATAGGTCAGCCATTGGTATTCCTATTCTTTCTCCGTGCATCCCAAAGGGGCAGTGTCCCGCCAGGACCCCCACAAGCTGTCTGCACATGTCCCTGCCCAGAGACAAAATGAAGCTAGACCTCCTCCTATCGAGTTTCGGCCAGCAGATTCTTGCTTGCCGGCATCCCGAGAGATTCACCCATGTACCCTCCATCTGTCTGAGCGCTTCAGTATCAATCATTCCCTTTAGACACTCAATCGGACAAAGAACCGATTCGTCGGCGAGCTTCATGCTCATCTCCGACCCCCTTCTGGCAAGCTCGTCTGCTTATTCATTTCCAGGGAAATCACTGTGACCAGGAATCCAGGAGCTCCTCAGGTTGTTATTCATACCCACCAACTGTAATACACTTTTACATTCCTCCACAAGCCTAGACTTAGTAATGTGCGCCTCAACAGCCTTGATGGCAGCTTGGCTGTCAACATAAATGGTTATTGTACCATTCGCGCACTGTTTTCGGACAATTATTTCCGCTGCTTTTGTCAGCGCATAAATCTCGGCCTGAAACACGCTCGAGCTATCCGGTAGCCTAAACGATTCCATAATCTCGAGGTCACAAGAGTACACTCCCACACCCGTACCGCTTTCTGTCTTTGTCTTTGCCTCGCGGAGACGCAAAGCCCCCTTTACCGCTATCGATTTTACCGCTATTTCCAACGGGATCACGTGTAGCATTACTTCCACAGCCTGCGTGGCCGTGGTACGTAAGGCCCCAGTGATACCAATGAGTGCCATTCTTTGAATTCTATTCATGGCGCCTCTGTTTGTTTCAACTTCCAATGAGTGCCACCAGACCAAGGACCCATAAGTAAGAACAGGTCTAACTACCGTGATGTACAGACAGTGCACTATCCTCGGATTGAGGCCCCAGGTTTTCCCTACCATTTTCTGACGAGCATAGTAAGCATTCGACGCCTTCTTGATCCTGTCGTTAATCGTAAGTTTCCAGTTCAGCCTAGGATGAAGATAGATATCTAAGTACTTCACACAATGTGAGAGCGGGATGATAACGCCATTCAAGCGTGGGAGCCTGAATTCTCGGTCTTTTTTTCTCGTAAAGAGGATTAGGTCGGTTTTCTCCGGATTGATGTTGAGACCGCAGTTACCAGCCCACCTGCTCAATGATTTGAGCCCAACTTCTAGTAGATCGCTCAAGGTGTCCAGGAACTTTCCTCTCACCATCAGAACGATATCATCTGCGTATGCAACAACCTTGACTCCGGTCAAAGATAGAGCCTGCAAGATTTTGTCAACCACTAGGACCCACAGCAGGGGAGAAAGCACCCCACTCTGTGGGGTTCCCCGTGTTGCTTTTATTCTACTAAATCCATCCCCCAGAGAGGAGTTTATAATTCTACCCCCCAGCATCAACTCAATCCAGCCCGAAACGAAAAAGTCAACACCCAATCTCTTCAGTGCCCTCGCGGTCGTGCTTTTCTCCACGTTATTGAAGGTTTCCTCAATATCCAGAAACGCTGCTAGAGTATACTCTTTAACATTCAGAGATTCTTCTACCATGGAGACGACCTCATGCAAGGTCGTTTTGACAGATTTTCCCTTCATATAGGCGTGCTGAGAAGCGGAGAAGCCTCTCGCGTCCAGAAAACATCTGAGATAATAATCCATCAATCTCTCCATTGTTTTCTAATGGGTCTAAAGTCCTTAGCCAGGGTGTAGCTTGGCTTACCAGCCTTAGGAATAAAGATCACCCTGACTTCACGCCACATCTTCGGGACATACCCGAGAGTTAGACAACTTCTAAAGATCCTCACCAAGGAAGGACCAATAAGTGGCATGGAAGCATTTTACTGAAGTAACTCACCGAATAATCATGCAAGGGAAGACCTCTTGCAAATGTAGTTTCCTGGGGTCCTACCACCAACTCTGGCACAGACTAAAAGAAAAAGAAAATGAGTAAATTGAAATTTCAATCGTTGAAGGAACCATAACTCTGGAGTGAGGAAGGACTGGTAGACGGGTAAGGTTAGGACCTTGTCAAATTAGCAGGAAAAAGAAAAGAACATAAAATTAATAAGATTATTAGGAGCTAGGTAATTTTGTAAGGAAAACTATCGACGAGCCGATCGAGCGGAAAGTACTGCGCGCAAGTGCAGAGAACATTATATCACTTTAATGGCACTAAGAATTAGCGAATAACTTACATTACAACACTCGCGGGTGACATATAAACAATAACGACTGTGAAGTTGGCCCCGAATATTGTGACTTATACGATAAGAGATATTACAGTGGGTGATCCCCACAAGTAAATAATTGTGAATTTTCGTCGGTGTGTGTCTCGGGTTAAGGCTTTTCGCGTGTAAATTCAATTCGAGTATGCGCGGGAAGATATGCGCGAAACGAACATTGAACCTGGACTTGAAAAACGGAAAAATATGCGCGAAACGAACGTTGAACCCGCCTACGAAAACGGAAAACCAGCCGGTAAATTTTCCCACTAGTAGTTTTCGCGGAGAGTGGACAAAGGATTGGGGGGTCTCTTGGAATTGGCAGTGAGATAAGCAAGTTGACCTTTTCATTTTGGGACCGTGAACCGAATCGTGGAAAAGTGATTGAATTTTGGTTAAAACGTAAACGCAGCGCGGTCACAAGTCGGTGATAGAAGCGTCCGAGACACATAACTTTTGCTGTAGAAAACGAAGTGCGTTGGTATATCGGCGGGAACACACAACCAGCAAGCGGAGGTGAAATTCGGTGCTTCCTTTTGTAAACGTCGTGGACGGAAAGAGTTCCTGAGCGCAGTTATCCGAGGACGGTGGCGGAGGAGCGGAGAACACCAGAGACGCCCTAGGCTAAGCAGCAAGAGTAGCTAGGGACTTTTAGTTTAATAAATTGGTTACTTTTTTACATTGAATTTCGTATCTGTTTCCTTGAATTTTGTAACGATTATTGTGACGTGTTTCAGCCTTCGTCCCTCCAGGGTGTATGAACTGAATTTTCGAACGATCAGTGGTTCGATCGTTGCGAAAGAAGAACGAGGTCTTCCAAAAAGGACCACTGGCGCCCCACGACCCATCTCTGGGTTAAAGCCGGACAAGACCCGTTCGCCCCCTTGTTGTGGGGGTTTCGAGTCGGTTTTCCACCGAGGAACTTGAAATCTTGCATACTTAAGGTTTACAATGTTTGAATCGAAAGTTCCGAATATGATGCAAATCGAATGAGTCCTTCGTGTAGCAGCCTAGAAAAGTCCTTCAAAAATGTATTCTTGTTACTGAATCCACTATAACTCCAGAACGAGTTAAGGCAAGAATTTAAAATTTTACAGGAGTCAGTTTTATACCAAACCCAAGACGAAATTCATAAATTAGCGCCATCCGTTGGCTCCTTCGGGTAGCTGTCATACAAAAGTCCTTAATAAACATGTTCACCAATATTGAATAATAGCTTTAGAACGCTTTAAGTTACGACTTTGAAATTTTGTATACGTTGATTTTATAATAGTCGCAGCTGAAACTATTAATATAAAAAATATCACATAAGTCCTTCATGTAGTTGCCATACAAAAATTCTGTAAAATGTCCTAACTTACTGTATGGTACTCACTATAAATCAAAAAATCGAGTAGCCACTATACAATAGTTTCTACCTGTAAGTAAAAGGTCATGTAATAATCACTTGTGCACTCCTCATTCTTTTGATATATTTCCAACTGAAATATAAATCGGAGTTCAGTATTTCATCTAGAGTATCATACGATTGGCTTGCAGCCGATCGTGACTGCATTATGTTATATTTATTTAATTATTGTTGTCCTGCTATCATAAATATGAGGTGAAGCGGGGTGTACAATGGAAATCCTTTTGTTTGGAATTCAGTAGCTGCGGAGCGTTTCTCGGTAGCGGATGTATATTTTGTGTGTGAGAGCTAACAAGTTATCGTATTTTGAGTAACTTCAATGATGATCCCCAAATGAGAAAGGAAAGGATAAGTTCAAGCCCTAGGAGCTAGATCACACACGGCTGTAAGCTTCACTAAATATTCTTTTAAAAGCTCAATCACCGGCTTTTCATATATTTCAAAAAAATTTAGTGACTCTATTACTTCTCGATTTTTATTTTCTAACAATAATTTTTCAATTCTTCCTGCAAAAGAACTTCTCATAACTTTAAAATGTTTACTAATCGAGTCGGCAGGTTTTTATTATGGGAATTTGTTCGAATATGATAGTTCCAGTTTTTATTTAACACTTCTAGATCACAAGCGTTACATTTCTTTGATGGTTCCATTATTGCTGTAGTTGGTTGCACTCAGTGGCCGATACAGAGCGATGCCGAATTTTCTAAACATCCATACATACTTGATTTACTCGATTTTTTTTACTCCACTGCAATGTTTACTGTAATTTACGGAACTCGCTATAACTCAAGTAATCTTTTAGCTACGAGTTTGGAATTTTTTTACAAATTAGTTTTGAGTGAAAACAAAGATCGAGTAGTAAACTAGTCAGCGAAATCCTTTTACCACTTCCATACAAAAAATCCTTAAGACACGTGTTCAACAATATTTTCCGATAACTTTTGAACGCGTCAAGCTACGTATTTGAAATTTCGTACACAATTTTTAAATGGTTCCAAGGAAAAGGATAAATATGTAAGAAATCGAATGAGTCCTTTCTACGATTGTTGATCTCGTAATGAAGTAACTCTGGCATTACTTCAAGGCCTAGGCCCGATTTGGGCTGTAGCGCCATTGATAATTATTATTTTAAAGAGGAGGGTTGTTGCAATAAGAATTATCCTTGAAATTGTTTCCATGCACAAATATTTTGTCCTTTATCCTTGAATATCTCAAAACGGTTTCTTTACTTTTTTATATTTCGTAGGATATACTGTTTTTCGAAACATACCTACTAAAAATGAACTTGGGATCTCAATGGGATCGGGGTCAAAAAAGTCGAAGAACTAATGTTCTGTAGTGATATTGTAGTAGTTCTTAATTAATTACATAATTCATGTTAGCATTATTCGTCGAGTCTACTGAATGTGCAATTTTTGAGTGGGGAGATGAAGAGCGAAAGTGGAGGGAGAGCCATTTTTCAGAAAATTAAATTTATATATCTCAAGAACCGTATCAGATATGATCTTGAAAATTCTACAGGAGTTAGTTCTAGTGAATCTCTACCGGGGAAAAAAGGTGTGGTTGTATGGGGTGGAAATGAAAAAAATCTGATTTCATTTCTCGAAAGCAGCAAAGGATAGAAAGCTAAAAATTGACAACTGTAGTGCTACTATAGAGACATCCTAGAAAACTAAATTTTTATAAGAGCAATAAGGTACGGGGGTGGTTTTTCATATATCAGAAATGATGCAAGTCGATAAAAAAAGTGTCTATACTTTACTGGGATATATGGAGAAAACCACGTTGGAGCCGGGTTGTCATGCTAATAGTGCTTCAGTCCATGACAGCCCGGCTCCCACGTGACTTTTAACTAACAAGGAGTGGTCGGATGACTTCCTTATGACATGGTAAGCGCAAGACCTCCAAGACTTCAAAACTAGTGAAATCGCAATTTCGATAAAAATTGGACTGAGGCCCTTTAAGCATGAACCCATTCAGCTGTAAAATACATATTATAAGTTGAGTTACAAGTGTTATCAGTGTGCCGATTCTTTTGAAAATTTGTGAACCTACTCGAATAATTAGTAAAAAAAATTTGATTTCAATTTTTTGTTTCTATTTAATTTTTTTTTTAAAGTATGTGTGTTAAAGACTTGCAAAAAAAGATGTTTGTTGTTTTTGTTAGTTAAAAAATGAGATAGAAACAAAAATTTGACTTTCTATTATTTTTTTCACTAGTTTTTCAAGTACAACATTTTTTAAAAGAATCGGAGATGGTAAGGCAACAACTTTGGCGAATCTTGATGAATTGACTCATAATAAGATCAAAACAATATGATCCTGTCATTAGATGACCATTTTTTTGCGAAGTGCATTTTATGTAGTTAAATTCACACAAAACTTGATCAAACAAAATTGCCATAAGAAACAAATTTCCGCCCCCCCCGCAACAGCGTAGTCTGGATCCGCCCCTAATAATAATCAATGGCGCAACAGCCCAAATCGGGCCTAGGCCTTGAAGTAATGCTAGAGTTACTTCATTTCGAGACCAACGGAACACTAGGAGGTGGTCAGCTACACGCTCGTCCGTGATTATTACCCCGATTTTAGCTCAGGTACTCATTTACAGCTGAGTGAACTGGTAGTCCGGCACCCAAACCATTTTCGAAAATTACTTTCCGCCATGCAGATTCGAGCCTGGTACCAGGTGCACCGAAGGCAAGTGCTCTAGCCAATAAGCCACCCAGAATACTCTGGAACCGCCCCTGGTTGCACTGAACTCATTTTTGTATATTATATTTTTGATGTTACATTTTTACTTCACTCGATTATTTTCAATTGCACTACTTTTTAAACAACACTTAAACCTTACTTGATTATTTTCAAAATTTTTTTTTTTTTGGCACTTAATGTTGCACGTCAGACTTCACACGGATAAGCTTTCGCAAAACAAAATTCAATCGATAGAAAATTAAAATCAAAAGTTAGTTATGATAAACATGCGAAAGAGAAGGTTTTCGTGTTAGACAACGAAGTCCTCCTTAAAAACAATACACGAAAAAACAAATTGTCACTGTGGACAGGATAGTAAAGATTAACTCACCAGGGAACACTACCATTCAGATTGGTCAAAAACAAAGAAGCTGTCACAATGATAACCTTAAATCTTTCATCGACTAATGACAATATGATACATTAAATAAACATATGTACATAGATAAATTCTATATACGGAAAATACGAATATGATTGGTTTGAAAGTACATAAATTTTCAAAAGAATTGGCGATGTTAAGTCACGAATTTGGTCATTTTTGGCGATTCTTGATGGAATAACCAAAATGTTTGAATTTCTAATCTTTGATATTTACAACCATAGAGATATATGTTGTGGAGATGATGAGCAGCGAGTTTCTCTCTCTCTCTCTCTCTCTCTCTCTCTCTACGGGTCTGTAATAGGTCATAACATTTCTCCTGGATTAAGGGCTCGCGATACCCGACGCACCCGAATTTAGGGCTCCACCCTCCAAAACCCACCCGCTGTATAACCATTTTTGCGAATCTGGACACACAAAGAAGCTACGAGTCTGGTATAGGTCTTGAAATTTTTTCTAAATTAAGGGCTCGCGATTCTTGATGCACCCAAATTTAGGGCTCCACCCCCTCAGCCTAAGCCCACCCCCTGTATAATAATTTTTGCGAATCTTGGCACACAGAGAACCTACGGGTCTGTACTAGGTGTCAAAATTTCTCCTGAATTAAGGGCTCGCGATTACCGATGCGTCCGAGTTTAGGGCTCCACCCCTTAGCTAAAACCCAAACCGTGAATAACCATTTTTGAGAATCTGTGCACACAGAGAAGCTACGGGCAAAGACTATCTACAACAAGACAGGACACTATGCAGTATTTTTCTCATAAAAATTTGACCTTGGTTTTACATGAGGGAAGTAGATGGCAATATCATGACGCATGATGAAAAAAAAGACAAAAACGTATAACGGATCGCATTCACCAGTACAATAATGTCATTCCAGATCGCAGCCCAAAGTCCATTTATAAAAAACGACTCCAATCATGTACAGACACAGCAAAGCAGTATTGGTGTGATTTCACTTCTCATTTTGTTTCTGAAACATATATGTGTGCTGAAACAATTGGGAACTGGAACAGCGATCTAGTACATGCCTTGTGAAAAACGATGCACGCATATGCGAATGTGTAATCATTCATTTTTGCATTCTAGCGTACTCTTTTTTTCGCATGTGAATCTCCATAGGAATATGGAATTGAAACTGTGCCAGGGGTGTAAATATGAAACCGGAATTTTTTTTGCAAAAAAATACATTTATTGGTTGGAAATGAAAAGGAGTGTTTTATTGAACGTATAGTCCTTTGCTAGCTATACATTTTCCCCATCTCTCTGGTAATGTGTGGATGCCTCGCCAAAAAAACGGTTGGTTTTTTGATGAAAACCAGTCATCGAGCCATATTCGTACATTTTCGTCAGGAGTGAAGCGCTGCTCAGCAAGTGCGTGTCCCATCGATGCAAACAAATCGTAATCAGACGGAGCCAAGTCCGGTGAAAAAGCGGCATGGGAAAGAACTTCCCAACTGAACGACTCTATCATTTCTTTGACCAGTCTTGCTGTGTGCTACCCATGATTTTGACGCTTCGGGTTCTCAAAATAAATCCACTTTTCATCGCCAGTCACAATTTGATGGAGAAATGACTTTTTTTTGTATCTGGCAAGCAGCATTTCGAAAGTGGTTTTTCTGCTTTCCTGCTGTCTTTCGTTGAGTTCATGTGGGACCCATTTTTCTATCTTGTGGCTTTCAAAAGTATGGCGACGGCTGCTGTGTTACGTTAACTGATCTGCCAGTTGTTGCGTTTGAGCGTCGTCTTCATCCAACAATGCTTGCAACCTGCTGTCTTCAAACTTTTTTTGTGGTTTTCCACGTTCTTCGTTTCTCACGTCAAAATTTCCACTTTTAAATTTTTTAAACCACTCAAAGCACATTCGATATGATTCAGCAGCAGTTTTCTTCAAATGGTAACAGAAAATTAAAGCTGCCCGCGAATCGTAGTTTCGCGGTACAAAGTTCGACTTGTTCACTGTTATTAAAAACTATTCTGTCATATGAAACTTGAAGTGTTATGAGTTGGCAATCTTTGTCCGATGTCAAAACCAGAAAATGGCGCCACTGCCACAATAACCACTCAGTGAGGCACTCTATGATCAAATTCCGGTTTCATATTAACACCCCTTGTATAATCGAATTTCTTTGTTCTGCTTATGAAATGTTTTTTCGGTTTTTTTACACAAGAAATGAATATGTATTAAGTGTCCAGTCTTCTTGTGGATAGTCTTTGCTACGGGTCTGCAAAAGGTCTTAAAATTGAAGTTTTTTTGATGTGACTATTTTGTTTGATTAAGTTTTGTGGGAATTAGCTTGTTGTGAACGGAGGCCTTGGAGTTTCGTCTGTACACTTCCTGTCTTTCTCTAAATTGAGTTTGAGCCGTACGCATATTATAACGCCTACTGCTGTTCCCGTGTGCGACCTGAACATTCGCCAGTGCCAGTTGCCTCACGATAGGAGCACCTTCTATGGGATCCAGTTGCAAGTCTGCATTACCTAGCGCTTTCAAACGATGCAACAGAGCGTAGTCATGACCATGTTACATCATGTGGGATCCAAACAAAACTTGATAGGGCGAAAACTTAGTGGCTTTGTGATTCGAACTCCTAAGAAAAAACCCTATTTTGCTTAAGTTTTCGTCCCATCGAGCCATTATAGGAGAGAATTGTCTCGGGTGTACCAAACATATGGAAAACATTCCTCTTCAAAAACGTCGTAATCTTACCCGCCGTATTTCTTCTTTGGGTGATGAAGGATAGGAAATTTTGACAGATGGTCAATGACAACAAGTATAGCGATTTTCCCACTTTTGGTTCTAAGGTCCTTATACATCAATGTACAGATGTTGAAAGGGCTTCTGCATTTTGAAGACATCTCCCATTGCAGCTCTAAGTGGACGATCGGGGACTTCGTTTCTTTACAAGTCTGGCGCGAAAGAACGAAATCGCGGGCAAATATCTTCTAATGAGCTCTAGCGTTTTGGCTAACCCACCGTGAACCATGGTATGCGCTTCATGGGCCTGAGCATACGCAGTAGTCGCCAAATCCAAAGTTTCCTAGCTCGATCTTCTGTAATCGGGTCACCATTATAGGCCTATGTACGCTTGTACTCTTACATGAAGCCATCTCTAATGCATACGTCAGGAAGCCGAGGAGCGTTTGCCTCCACAATTGACTTCAGATCCTGATATTCCGGATTCTGAAACTCTGACGAGCTCAAGTCAACCATGAGTGCAACGTCGATCAGCGCATTTAATCCGTCCTCATATACGCGAAAGTACAATATTCAGGCTCCCACGACGATGTTCAATCCCGAAGTCGAATCCTTGCAACTTCAAACTCCAGCGAGCCAAACGTATACTGAGACATCAGCCATTTGAGACTCGCATGATCCGTAATAATCTTAAATGATGTCCCTTCCACGTACGCTCTGAATTTTTTCACGCTCAACACAGCGACGTAGCACGTAGCATTCAAGATCGATAACGTTGTAGTTGCGTTGAGCGGAATTGAGCTTCTGGGATATAAAAGCAATAGGAGATTCCGATCCCTCATCGTTCTCTTGAAAAAGAACACTCACCCACTTCAGATTTGCTAGCATCACATTGTATCACGAAGGGTCTAGTGAAGTCTGGATTTACCAATACAGGGGCTGCAGTTAACTTGGCCTTCACAGACTCAAACGCAGTTTCCGCCTCTGAAGTCAAAATAAATCGGTCGGCCTTTTTCAGCGTGTCTGAGATCGGTGACACCACATATGCAAAGTTGAGTATGAAGGGTTGATACCATCCAGCCATACCAAGAAAGTGTGCGGATTTTGGTGAAGAGTAATCGACAATTAATGAGACTTTTTCTGAATCTGGCTTCAGGTCTCCATCTCCAACAATGTATCCAAGGTACTTCACTTCCCTCAGACAAAACTTACCGTTTCCCACATTGATTGTAAGTCCATCTTTCACCAGACATTCGGCAGCTTCCGCCAACAAAACCAAATGGAAATTTAAATCTTCTGAGATCAACAATAAATCGTCCAAGTAAACAAATACCTGTAGTCCAGTAAATCTAGGAATTCTTAAAGAAAAAAATGGAAGAAGAAATGTTTTGACGTGATTAGGTTCCAATGATGGAGTAGAATAGGGAATCACAGTTTTACACCAAAATTTGATATGTCGTGTGCCCGAAATTTTGACTTTTCTGTTTTGTCGATTTGTAGCCGTATTTTGCATTTCTCGCAAAAAATGGTAAGAACCAAATTTAAAGAGAATTAAATTCTAATCTTTTTTATCTGCACAACTTTTTTGAAAAATCATTATTTATTGCTAATAATAAGCGAAAAGTGTAAGAAATTATGAGATTGTCCCAGTTTTTTAAACTTTTCGACCATTTTTATTAAAAATAGGTGACATATTTACATGGCAAAGTTGTAGAGGACTGAATTCCCTACAAGTTTTGTGCACACCAGTTTTTCGTACGACGAACGGATCACTTTTATCCAATGATTTTTCGAAAAAACAGAGAAGTCAAGACTTCGGGCACACGCCATATCAAATTTTGGTGTAAAATTGTGATTCCCTATTCTACTCCATCATTGGAACCCAACTACGTCAAAACATTTCGCCTTCCATTTAATTCCGATATTTACTGAAATTTTGTCTCTGCTTATCGAACTATTTACCGCGCTCCTGCTCGTGATTCGCTGGTCGTACGAAAAACTGGTTATGGGAAATTTAGTCCTCTACAACTTTGCCATGGAAATATGTCACCTATTTTTAATAAAAATGGTCGAAAAGTTTAAAAAAAAGGGACAATCTTCTAATTTTTTACACTTTTCGCTTATTACTAGCAATAAATAATGATTTTTTAAAAAAGTTGTTCAGGTAGAAAAGATATAGAATTTAATTCTCTTTAAATTTGGTTCGTAACATTTTTTGCGAGAAATGCAAATATGGCTACAAATCGACAAAACAGAAAAGTCAATATTTCGGGCACACGCCATATCAAATTTTGGTGTAAAACTGTGATTCCCTATTCTACTCCATCATTGGAACCTAACCACGTTAAAACATTTCGCCTTCCATTTTTTTCCGTTATTTATTGAAATTTTGTCTCTGATTACTGGACTACTGGTCCTTCAGTTCGGGTAAGATAGCACGATCCATCAAACGGCACTTGCGTTGGGTGCATTGCACAATCCAAATGACATCCGGGTAAAATGATAGAAGGGTCGTTCGGGAATAGTAAACGTCGTCATTTCACGGAACTAGGCCTCAAGAGGAATCTGCCAAATGGCGTCCTTAAGGTCAAGACTGGTTATGTAAATAGTTGGCTCGTGGTAATCGACTAAGGATTCCGTCGATATGTGGAAGTGGATATGCATTTTTTTTCTTCACGTAATTCACCTTTCGCGGATCCAAACATAACCGAACTTTCCCTGGTTTTCTCACCAGTACCACCGGCGAACTCCACGTACTCAAGCTAACCTCTATCACTCCCATTGCCAGCATACGATCGACCTCGCCATACATGAGATTTTGAATCGCAGGCGATATTGGGTAGTGTCGTTTTTTGATGGGGTACGCTTTTCCTAAGTCGATTTCGTGTTCGAAACCGCTGTTCCTTCCCAAGCCATGAAGTTCGAAAGAAGGGAACTTGGACTTAACGTTCTCTGAACGTTCAACATCTTAACTCGTTAAAGAGTGCATCGCAGTAGCATCATGTTACGAAGAGGTGGTTTGTGTGTTGACACAACAGATGATGGATGGAGCAAGATTGAAGGCTCGTCAGACATCTACTCCAAGATATAACTCTTGAGATAAACTCGGCACGATGTAAAGGATAATAGGTTGTGTAAGTCCACGAAATTTACTTTCGGCCGTCAAACTTCCCACCACGCTCTGTGAAGCACGATCAGCTGTCTTCAACTCGTGGAAAATCGACTTCCAATGAACTTGTGCTTGCTCAACGCATTCTAGTACACTGGCTCCTAAGCAACTAATGCTCGCACCACTGTCTAAAAGACCTTAAACGTCTTCATTGGTCGTGTTTACGTGCAGACCGGACCAGTCTAAAAAGACCGGTTTGGTCTTTTTCGGTCTTGCATTTATGTGTGCTTTTCAACATAACCAATTTTAAGCTGTCATTTTAAATATTATTTTCAATCATGGATGCAAATTTGAAACTGCACATCTCTAAGTTTGCGCAAAGTGGACTTTTCGTCAAATGTCCACCGTTCAGTCATTTTTATTTTCACAGATGTATGCTTCGACGTTTTAATTTTGTTTGGCCAGCAATATTGTAGGTTATGTTTTGGTCTAAGACCGATTATGTGCCAGTACTAGACTGGTTCGGTTTCCTTTGGTTCGTACCGAAATCAGAACCAAAATAAGTCCAAATGGACTGGTCCGGTTTACATTTATGCGTGCGACCGAACTGGTTTTTTTGGTTTTTTTAGACTAGTATAGTCTGCACGTAAACGCGACCATTGAAAATTGAGACCATAGCATAGGGACTTATATCAAAAGGTTCAGAGCTAATAGGCGACATTACTGCCTTCTTTCTCTCAGGAACTTGTAACGACTTGTTTTCCGGGGTAAACTCAGCGGGTGCCAGTTTCGTTACAAAACATTTCTATATTAATCGACTTCACTTTTATTGTTTAAATTCTAAATATCACACTTCCAATTAGATATTATATTATTTAAAGGTTTAACTTAGTTCTAGTTTAATTCACTTTGATTCACTTAAATTAGATGTTATACTATTATTTAACTTATTATTATTTCTATATTACTGTTTAGAGGCTAATCTTAGTTATATCGTTCAATGTGTTCTTATGGTTCACTATGAGGCTTCTAGGTGCTTCTAGTTGTGCTCCTTGTATTCATCCGGTTAAGGTTCCAGCTCGGTTCCGGTAGCTTTCTTGGTTTAGGGTCCTGGCCGCCGTTCCATATCGCTGCTATGTCCTCGTTAGTTTGCGTTTTCGTCCGACTTACATACTCCGATGTGCGTGCTCGCTTCGATATCTTCCGCTCTGCCCTTCCTTGCCTCTGTATCGTTGAATTACCTCGACATCCCTTGTCCACGTCCCGTTGTGTCGCCTGGCGTCTCCTGTGTTCGTCTCTGTGTGTAACCTGGTACTCTTCTCCCTGCGTGTATGGCATTGCGGTGATCTTCTCAACTCAGCGGTTGGTTGTCAGGTTCCAGGCGTCGTCGTTGTGCTTATCGTCGCTGGTTGTAGCTTGATCTATGGCGCAATCGTTTCTGCCTCCTTGGTCCTGTCCTGGTGCACATCTTCTGAATGCTTCCGGCGTGCCTGTGCTCGTTGCTGTTTGGCTAGGCGTCGCTCGTCCTCGGCTCTGTATATTTTCTGCTCCATTGCTGTCGTGTTGTCTGCGTTGTTTCGTCGTATGCATCGTTGAAGTCCTGCAATGCCTTCGTCTGTGTTGCTTGACTGCGCTGCATGGCATCCTGCTGCGGTTCTGCTGTGTTACGTTGACTGCATGGTTTCGTCTTCGTCGTCGGGGCTTCTGCTGCTTGCTGGGCGTCTTGTGTAGTCTCGCCTTTGCTGCGTTGCCTGCGATGCTTCGTCTTCGTTGCTCATCTTGGCTCAGTTCTTCGTTCCGTGATTATTGGTGGAAGTACAACCCCACAAGACCAATAACACGAACCGCTCTCGTCCTCCGCACAGTACATCGTTCGCTTCAGACTTGCTTATTTGGTGGAAGTACAACCCCACAAGACCAACATCGCAAGTTGAATTGAGCGAGCTCGGTTTCCAAGACTGTTAGAAGAAAGGAAGTACAACCCCACTATCTTCGTTCCAGTATGGAACCGCCGACTGGCTCCCTCCTCCTCGTCCTCAATTCACTGTTTCGTTTTGCCTAATATACAGCGGCAAACATTTCACAGGCATGAATTATTTTCGTCTCCATGTGATTTTTGGCTCTGTTATAATTCGTTGACGGTGTATGTTCTCCCTCGTATATAGTACAAACCGAGATCTCGTATACTTGTCGGCGGGTTACTCTGCTACACGCGTCACCTGGGGCGTTGTTGTGGTCTCGTCGACCATTTTCCAGGATATTTCGAATTCTTGTGCCGTATTTCAGCTTCTTTGTTCTGTGTTCTCTGTTTTGTGTTTTTATGTGTTTTATTCCATATGTTTCTGTATG
This sequence comes from Beris chalybata, assembly GCA_949128065.1. Taxonomy (NCBI): domain Eukaryota; kingdom Metazoa; phylum Arthropoda; class Insecta; order Diptera; family Stratiomyidae; genus Beris; species Beris chalybata. The sequence goes on along the minus strand of OX421897.1, from coordinate 85,881,759 downwards.
TTTCTGTATGTTTCTTCCTTCATGTTGTTGTAATTCGTGTCCAATGTTCTATGTTTTACTTCGTATTGTCTTAGTTATCAGCTTCTTTCCATGTTCTATGTCAAGTTTTGTGTGCGGAAATTTGTCCCGAAATTCGCGTCCTCACAAACTTTACGCCAAAATGCATATAGTCGCCTTTTTAGGAGTTGAAACAGAGGATGGTTGAAATATGGAAAGGAGAAATATTTACTAAAGGGGATTTGGAATCTGTTTGAACCTCAAACATAAAGGTTGAGATTCAAACATATCGAATACGCAAACCACAACATAATTCACCCCAGTAAAATTTTTATGGGCCGCCACGCTTTGGGCCAACAAATCTAGCGCCGACTGTCGTTGGAAGGATCAACGGAAAAATAAGCTGCACGGCAATGTAAATAGCCCGGCCGCTTTGACTCGGTCTCCTTTTGGTTTTCGACTAAATTACTGTCCCAGCAGCAATACGCTCTAAGCTGACTCAGCGTTCAGTATTTTAGCCCGAACATCAAAAGGTAATATTTTTTTTCTATTAATTCTCTAAGCGGAAATTTGCTAGGAATCGTTTCTACGCTGTCATCGGCTGGGGACGGTTTCTCACAAATAAAACGCTGCGTCGAATAAACAAAAATATCACCAGTAGAGCCTGATTCATTTTTACATGGTAAGGTTTCTGAGGTACATGTTCTTTGCGAACAGGAGGTAGGGACTTTTGAAGAATCACGACTGAATGAGACTCAGTCGTGGCCAATGAATTTGTCAGGTCAGGTGTGTTTGACCTGACTGGAGATGCGTTGTCATCACCACTGCACAGTTGCGGAGATCAAAGAGTCTCCTACATTTTGGTTGGCTGATTTGGGTTGCTCCGAAAAGGACGGGAATTTCCTGAAGTAAATTGTTCCGTTCCGGAGTTTTCCCGATTGCAAGGAGCACAATGCGGTCGCAAGACGTCTTTCGTTCTTGGCGTCTAATGTCCCAGTCACTCGCTCGCATACGTCTGTAAAAATGCAGGTTTAAGAACCGCCCAAGTTGGTCTTGGATTGGACCTGTGCCAGGTCCAGAGCCAACTGTTCGGACGCCCATCTAGCAGCATGTAGATATTTCGTGCGAGCAAGTCCATATCTGTGCTCAGCTCGTTGGTCGCAAGAGCCTCGGCGCGATATATTAACTCTTCCGCTCTGAACACTTTAGCGTCTCCAGTCTCGAAATTGATGAGATTGTTCCTCCCTCAGCACAGTGCAAATCAGTTGAGCGATCTCATCAACTCCAAGATTCACGCGTGCCTCTGCTGTAGTCATCGGTTGTAGTGGTGGTGCTAAATTTCTCGAAGTTAGTAGTGGTAAATTCGAAGGTGGTGGTGGTATACCCTCCCTTGGTCTGTAACCATTGTTCCGTCCGGAGAGTAGAAGGCTTGACCTCCGCCCAGCTCTTGTGGATGATCCAAATTTGATTTAGCGGCATATTGTTCGTTTTCGGTGTATTAGTTACGCGTTCCTATACTAAATGGTAAAGTTGGACTATGGATGGTGGATAGAGGATAGTAGGTGGAAGATGGAGGATGCTGGATAGAGGATGGATGATGGAGGTTGGTTGATGGTAGATGAAGGATGGTGGATGAAGTATGGAGGATGGCGGATAGAGAATGGAGGATGGTGGATGAAGGATGGTGGATGGTGGATGGGGGATGGAGAAAATGAAAAATGTTTGTTTTCGGTGTATTAGTTACTATGGATGGTAGATAGGGGATAGTGGATGAAGTATGGAGTATGGTGGATAGAGAATGGAGGATTGTGGATGGGGGATGGAGAAAAATGAAAAATGAAAAGTGAAAAATGAAAAAAGAGAAATTAAAAATTAAAAGTGAAATATGAAATATACAAACAGTAAATGGTCGGGTTCGATGGAAATCTACACCACTCATACGATTGTGATGAAATTTTGTTAATTTGTTAAGAGTACGCCAGCGATGGTATCTGCGTTAGCAAACTCATTTAACAGTTGGTGTTTCCCGAATTATTTCAACATTTCAGTGTTTTTTATATGATTTAGCGGCAGTTTGTTCGTTTTCGGTGTATTAGTTACACGTTCCTATTACTTAATGGTAAAGTTGAACTATGGAAGGTGGAAAGAAGATAGTGAATGAAGTATGGGGGATGGTGGATAGAGAATGGAGGATGGATGATGGTGGATGGGGGATGGAGATTGTAGATGGAGGATGTTAGATGATGGGGGGATGGAAGATGGTGGATGATAGGTAGAGGTTGGTGGATAGAGGATGGTGGATAAAGAATGGAGGATGATGGATGGGGGATGGAGATTGTAGATGGAGGATGTTAGATGATGGGGGGATGGAAGATGGTGGATGATAGGTAGAGGTTGTTGGATAGAGGATGGTGGATAAAGAATGGAGGATGGAGCATGTAGGATGGAGAATGGGGGATGGGGATTGTAGATGGAGGGTGTTAGGATGCAGGATGGAAGATGGAGGATGGTGGGTGGTGGATAGAGGTTGGTGGATAGAAGATGGAGGATAGTGGATAGAGAATGGAGGATGGTGGATGTAGGATTGAGGTTGGAGGATTGTAGATGGAGGTTTGTAGATGGAGGATGTTAGATGATGGATAGAGGATGGAGGATGGGGCCTGGTGGATAGGGGACGGAAAATGGAAAATGGGAGATGGTGGATGGGGGGTGGTTAATAGAGGATGGAAAATGGAAGATGGGGGATAAAGGATGGTTGATATAGGATGGAAGATGGAGGATGGGAGATAGAGGATGGAAAAACAGGACTAATGGATCAACAGAAGAGACGGGAGTAAAAGGGGCGATAGAACACCGTGAGCGCAGCGGTCGTAGTCGCGATACGCGGCTAGTAATAAATAAACGTTCAAAGATAAATTATATAGGTAGGTACTACAAAAACAATAATACAAAAACAAACGTATAACTACCGACAAAATAAATTTAACTACCACAACCAAAAAAAAACTTAACTAACAAAACCTACTAAATTTAAACTAACCAAATAACAATTAAATCTAAGAAGAATTAACTTACAAATAAAAAATCAACACCTAAATCTAAAAAATTTAAGCTAAGAAAACTGATATAAACTTAACAAAAAAAATATACTACATGGAAAATTGTAATAAAGTAATTCCCAAATTTTATTAATAATATATATACTAATAAAAATACGGAAATAACAAAAAAACCCTAGAAACTATGCGAAAGCAAATAAATAACCTAGGAACAAAAAAAAAATATATAGCCTAACATGCAAAATAATTAAGCCACCTATAGAAATAAAATATTAACATAGGTATATATATGTAATACCAAAAAAAATAGTTATAATGAACAGCTAAAGTAACGACAATTAAACGAAAAGAGATAAAGAAGATGATTCGTGCGAATGAAGCGAAGCAATCGAATTTTTGCGACTATCAAATCAAAATTTGATAGCAAAAAAAATTAATATATATATATAAATATCGGCAATAAAAATATATTTTAAATAAGATAGAAAAACAAATATCATGCAAATTCCATAAAAATAACAGGATAAGACCCGTTTAAAACGCAGCGCACGGTATACCAGTGTTAGTATAGTGCCTAAAAGTGGCAGAGAGACAGATAGCAGGGGTAGTGGCATTAAGGACAAGAAGGTCATACCGTGATAGCACGCGAGATAATTCTCAAAATGGGAAGAAATTCTAATAAGGTGCGGTCTAGGGACCAAACCCTTTTAAAAAGTGTTTATAGTTTATATCTAAGCTGCTACCATTCTTAATGGCCTCAATGGGCACTCTTAGATATACATTTTATCGGGGGGATGTTTTTCGGGGAGATCAGAGTCTCTTTATTTAATTACATTCTTAATGTATACTTGTCATTAAAATAAACTATTGGCAAAATGGCAAAAAGAACCCAATATTACATCAATTTCACTTTACTCTACTTAAACTATATACAACTCTTACATACTAACTTATAGTCGGAGACTAAAATATTAGCTTTCTCAAAACTGTTGCGATTTTTTGTCGCGAGCTCTTGGACTATTAAAACTAGGGTTTGAACCGAGCTCTCCGCCGCCGGGGCCAGCAGCATCATGCTCCACTATTCGAGAATAGTAGAGCAGAAACCACCGTTCCCGGCCGCGGACAGCTCAGTCCATTAATTGCATTTAAGAATGCATCGAGAAGGGAATATTTAGGTGGGATACGAATCACTTTATTTAATTTATTATAATGTTCCTTAAATATAACAATTTATCATACACAATTTTTCTTTATAACTATTCCGGGCCGAGCCATTCGTCACCTGGACCGATAGCTGAAGGCCATCAATTGCTGTAGCGAGTGTCTCGGTCCGGCATGCCTTATAACTAGGGAAGCTGCTAACAAGGTTAGTACTTATTCCAGTTTCGTTTATTTTTTTGGGTTAGCTAGCTAACTTATTCTAGAAAAACTAACTAAAAGTCTTATTGATTAAGCCACCAGTATCTCGTAGCCTCACGCTCATGTCTGTCAATGTCAACATAGTTCGCGGTGGAGTAGCGCCATAAAGGCAGGGGGTCGCTGGTTTCGAGATTGGGGTCGTATTCTATTTTTTTTTGGTCGCGCGCCTATTTGCGTGATAAATGGTTGGTACGTAGTCGGTATCTAAGATGTAGCCGTTTTCGTCAAGGTAGACGAAGGCTTCAGGTGGAATAAAACCAGTTGACATGGCTTTTTCAATATACTGTGGGTTTGGGAAGAAGGGTTGGTGGATCCAGGAGTTAAGGTCTTGATCTGAGGTGGTTCCAGCTATATGGTTCCTAATTAATTTTATGATTGTCGTATCAACCCGAGAGATTTCTGCCGTTTCATATATTTCCTCGTTCGATATGTAATGCAGAAAATCTGTATCTGCCTTTCTATAGATGCCAGTACACGCGCGTAGACATTTTCTTTCGAAAAGTCTAAATTTTTCCATATAAGATGGACTAATATTGAACCAGATGGGGCCGCCATAAGTGAGAATAGTTCTCAACAAAGCTTGGTAACAAATGATTTTAGCGCGAGGGTATAAATGTTTCGCGTAAAAAAGCCGTTTTAACGCCATGAATGCGTTACGCGCCTTTACAATCTGGATATTAGAGTGTTGGTTGAAGTACAAGTGTTCATCTAAGTTTACTCCTAGATATTTAACACAAGTTTTGTGCGGTATTTTTTCGTGGCCTCCCTCCCCAGCTACAATATGGAATTTCTTCCACTCGCGCTTCAAATCTCTATCGGCATGGGCTAAAGTTCGTGTAGAATTGGACGTCGTTAAACATTTTCTGCAGTTCCTCTTGAGCTTTGGTCGCTTTAGAATGTGGTGTGTATATTATTAGGTCGTCTGCGAAAAGCTACAGTAGATCTCTTAGGTGATTTATTAAAATCAATATATCCAAAAGATCGCTAATGTAGATCGCGAATAAAGTGATTGCAGTTACTGTTCCCTGTTGGAGCCCTTCCCTAACATTAAAGGTCTGTGTGGTAGATCAGACCGTCGATCCAAACAGTGTCGAAGGCCTTCTCCATGTCTATTAGACAGGAACCTACGCATTCTTTATTATTCAAATGCCAGCATATGTCGGATGTGACCTTCGTTATGGCGTGTATGGTAGAATATCTATTTCGAAAGCCAAATTGACAGTTCGGTATCAGATTATTCTGCCGAATGAGAGAATTCGGGGAGTCATTGAGGATGGATTCAAAGACTTTTCTTATGTTGGGTAGATGACTTATGGGTCTGTAGCTTTTTGAATCTGCAGGATTTTTCCCTTTCGTAAGGATAGGGAATGTTTTCGCGCGTTTTCATTTTCCGGGGTAGTGAGAGTTGTTTAATTGGTTATTAAAAAGGGTGCAATATTCCTGAATAATTACATCTGGCAGATTCTTTAATACTAAATTTGGAATTCCATCCAAGCCAGATGATTTTTTATTATTGAGGCGTTTGAATAAAAATTGGAGTGTTTCAAATGAAACGAAGTAGTCTTGATTTGCCATTAGATTTTCGCTAAAAATGAGTAAAGGCTCATTGCCTTCGCTCTTATTTTTGAAATCTGTAACTTTTTCAGTAACTAATTGATTTAGTCTTTCCCTTCCCAAGTTGGAGTTCTGTATATGGATTCCCTCTAAGTGGGTCCCTATTAGATCTAGCTTTTGGGGTTCGTCGGCTATCATGAAGTAGCCGTTTGTATTGCGACTTGCACTTGTGATATTCGCGTCTTCAAGAAGTTTTTGGGAGTCTGCCGGTACCTTAATCGTGGGTACGCTTGCATTATTCTTTTTCCTAAATATGGAATTTATTTGAGCAAACATCCCGGAAGAGTATCTGGACCTAATAGATTGAATTTTTTCCCTCCATTGCCTATTACTTTCGTTCGCGAAGTTTTGTCGAATTAAAGTTTTAACATTTCTTAAGATTGATTTTAGTCTACTCAAGTTGGGGTTGTTGTAATCTAAAAATCTACGATAGATGTTATTAATTCGCGTGAGCAAATGACTTTTAAGTCTTTGGAGTTTTCGGATAATAGGGTTTTCGTAGTTGTCTAAGGTATTTCGTATTTTTCTTTTTGGGACAGTTCGTTCTATTGTGGCAATTGTGAGATTTTCTAATATTTGGAGATAATGTTCTATCTCCAAGTTTGTTAGGTTCCTATCTGTGGGGGTCATGAATTCTTTTTCTTCTGGAATTGTTTCTGAGTGAGCTTTCGCTATTTTCTTTCGAAACAATTTCCAGTTAGTTTTTTTTATAATAAAGAATAATATTTTCCGCTTGAGAATTAATGACGAAATGATTGTCTTTCTCATGACCAAATGTCATGAATATTGCTTGGTGTGGTCGCTATCGTAATTTATAGTTTCTAATTTATTTGGGCTTCCTGCGAATGTGAAATTCAATCGGGCATCTGCTATGCAGATATCAAGGTATGAATTTACTCTCGGTAGGGTGGGACAGTCGGGGCCGTAGAGTACAGATCTAAATTCCATTTCGTTTTCTAAAACCCAGTTATATAGGAAATTACCCCGTGCGTTATTATCTCTGTTAAGCCAAGATTTGTGCTTCGCATTGAGGTCCCCTGCTATTACGTAGTAGTTCCCAAGGTTATTCAATTCAAGGGTCTGAAATAGTGAATGGAATTCGTCATTGAATTTTTTGGAATTTGTAATAATTGTAAAAACGTGTTTCAAGGACTCTTGTATGGGAGCTACCCGAAGGAGTGGAAGGGTATCGCCCATTAACGAACTTAGCTTTGCTTTTTCTATTTTACAAGTTGTGACAAAATTTCAACTTCTTGGGTCAACGCGTTCGTGAGTTATCGTGCAAACGGTTGGACGGACAGACGAATGGACGGACAGACGGACGGACGGACAGCAAACAGATTTGGGGGTTTTGGCACAAAATAAACATAAAATATTATATAGCTTTTCTTCGTCCGAGGCTCGGTTCTATGCGTTACAAGCTTTTCGGGCTGGATTAAACTTAAACTCTATATGATTTCATCTAGAGTATAAATATTTAGAATCAACTTTTTAAAAATTCGTTCATTCAGTATAAATACCATGTTCCTATCTTTAAGCAAAAAAAAACATTTTGATATCTGTTATCAATTTCGATAAAACGGAACATTTATGGAAAAGAAATGGAAAAAAAAATTTTTTTAGGAGAGCGAAAAAACTAAAATCGTTTAGTTTTAAAATTTTTTTCTCTCCAAATTGAATTTATTTTTTAAGTCACTAACCCACTAATCAGCCTTTAGCTCAATCCAAAAATCGAAAATTTTTTTTTAATGTTTTCGTAGATGAACATGTGTAGAATATGGTTCCCGGATTTTTCGAAATCAACTACCTATATACGTGAGCTATCGTATCATTTAGGCACCTACTTTTTGGATTTCCCATATGAAAAAGTACTTAAGGAAAACTTTAAACGTGTTTTTCTCGAAACTACGTTTTGCGAACTGGCGTAAGTTCTAGAGCTTGAACCCAAAAAGCTATCGACTTTATTTTTTTTAGTTTAAAGTAAACTAAAGTCATTGGAGCTTATACCAACAAAATAGTGAAAAAAATTTGTTTTTATTTTTTTTAACATCTTTAAGATAAACAAAAAACTGAAAAATCGAAACTTGAACTTCGTATGCCCGCCGTTTTTTGTTTGTTTGAGTTTTTATTGATTTTATAGGTATAAGCTCCAACTACATTAATATATTTCTGGAAAAAATTTTAATTTTTAAATTCGGATAAAATTTACGACTTGTACAGGTGGACATCTTTTTTGAACGTGATGACAGCGCTACTATAACTAGGCACCATAAGATCATTTTGAAAAAAAAAAATAAAATTATCTTGGACTTAAATACTTATTAAATATCTTGCGAAAAATCAAAATCATTCTATTTACATCTACTATGAAAAAAAATCATGTAAATGGCCCTATTTTTAGGTCAGCTAGAGGCAAATACCACCTTAAGGGATTTCATAAGAAGCAATTTGTTCTTTTCAGACACTAGGAATTTTAAAATTTTTTGAAAACGTAAGCAAAGCCTTCACACCGCCCTGGTTTTTGAAATTAAAAAAATCGTGACATTTTATATCTCATCAGAACTTATGTATGGCTAAATTGTGAAAAAATGGGTACACCCTTGTGGGTTGAATATCTAAAAATTGAAAATGACTTTGTATGCGATTATAAAAAGTCTGTGGAAGTAAAATCTAATATAATCTTCAATATTCTTTCAAACCAAAAAAGAGGTTTCAGCTGAGAAAATTATACATCTCTCTTATACTCCCTAGAATAGAATATCTAAAAATACTGAAATTGATTTTTTGGCGATTATATTGGAAGCCTTAGAAAGTAAAAATGAAGTCGATATCATATAAAATCTAAGAAACATATTGGAATTTGTGAAAGCATGTGCAACACCCACTTGGAGGTTGAATATCCGAAAATCCTAAATGGAGTTAATAGATAAATATGAATATTTTTATGACTTATATTCTTTTAGGGATTGAAAAAGGAAAGAAAGAACGTAAAACAGATTTTATACACAAATCCTATACTGTTTCGTAAATATGTTTACAAACCGTAATCGAATAGTTTTAGAAAAGTGCGTAAGTTCCGGTTTGTTGATGGTCCTTAGAAAACCCCTATACCATTTCAGTCAAGATCATTAAAATCTTCGATTCGGCTTTGTATGAACGAAAAATAGGCAAAAAGTTTATAAAATAACCACCCACTCCATTTAGAATCTGAACTTATGGTTGAAATTTGAACGTAAGTTCGTGAACGAACACAATCGTTTTACTCTTTCGGGTCCATACAAAGGCCTTAACACATGCGTTCAAGAATACTAGCCGATAACTTCGGAAAGCTTAAATCGCTCAAATCCCAGTCGTAGAGATGCTTATACATAAGCAATTTTTCAAACAATTAATTGTCCGATGACTATTACCAAAATAAGTGGAGCGATTAATGAATGGCGGCAATATTTCGACAATGTGGATATGTTTTCATAGATTGCTGATATTTCTCGCCCTATACTCGTAGTTTCTGTATTTCCAAGAAAAATTTATCTCTTCCACTTCCATGCTTCATCACCTCCTTAAAAAAATTTACTTTATTTATCAAACTTTATACAGAAAACGAAATTTAATTTCTAAATTGCAATTGGTTCGTAAGATATTGTAATCAAAAGTTGTTCATCCCCTCTGGAGGTGTTTTTTCTAACTATATAGAACGCCTTCTGCTACAAAGTTGAAACTCGGTATGTATGTATATGTAAATCAACCAGAAAAGTAGATAAAAAAAATCTTAAATATCCATTAGTGTTTGGAAGGAGGTCGAAAAATATTATCAGGGAAAATGAAATGCACATATTTTCAGGATTTTCGTCATATCTATTAGGTCTCCCCAAATATTGAATTCATTTTTATTCTACGGCTTTTTCATATACATACTCGTAAATATGTAGAAGGTGTTTTCATGATTTTCTTAAATTGCTTTTTCATGAATTCTGTCATATCCCCCAGCCCTGATATGATGTCAACTATATCTCCACTTTCATGGGGTTGCGTAATAATCGCTTAAAACTATCATAGTTTTTAAGTTTTTGCCTTTTTTAACCCTAAGAGGGTATAAAAGGGTTGAACACGTTGTTACGAATTCCGTAATTTTCGTGCTGTCTTTATATTTATCTGTTATGTATTTTCAGGGTTTTTGGATATTTCACCCCCAAGTGGGTGTAAGTAGATTGCATATATTTTTACAGATTCTTACAGATTACTTAAATCTGATGATACATCGAATTCCTATTTAATTCCTATGGTTTCCTAGACTATATAAGCGCAAAAAAGTCAATTTCATGTATGCTTTTTAAATCTTTGACTTCGACTTCTTCGGATTGATGAGATATTTGATCACTTTTCACTTCCACAGACTTTTTATATAATCGCCTTCAAACTCATTTCACAATTTTTCGATATTCAACTTCCTAGGGTTTCACAATTTTTGCCATCCTTTAGTTCTGATGAGATATGAAATTGGTTGTTTCTATTTTAACTACTTTTATTTTTAGAACAAAATAAATTTTCCAAGAAAAGTCATAATCTCGAAACAACTGATGATATACTCCGATTTTGATCGCTCCCGAACTTTGACCCGAAAAATAATAAAGTTTCGCCCAGAGTATTGGCAGATTCTTAAATCAATAACCTTTCTTTATTGCTAAAATAATAAAGTAAAATATACTTGAAAACAGTGGCAGATCTTACTGTCAGATTTTTTTTTAATTTGGCTATTTCATTTGATAAAGTTCTGTGTGAATTTAGCTACATCGACAGCACTTAGCAAAAAAAGGGTCATCTGAAGAAGGGATCATATTGTTTTCACCTTATTATGGGTCATTCCATCAAGAATCGCCAGATTCTTTTGAAAAATTTTGTAATTGAAGAACAAGTGAAAAAATAATTGAAATTCAAGGATTTGTTTCTATCTCATTTTTTAACTAACAAAAATAATAACAATCTTTAAAATAAGCTCTACTTTATTATTCAAGGATAAAAATTACCAGAGATATGAGTTTTCAAAGAGGTTCGGATATCGTTTTGGGGAAATTTTTAACTAACAAAAAATAATGAGATAGAAACAAAAAATTGAAATCATATTTTTTTCACTAATTCTGCGAGTACACAAAATTTCAAAAGAATCGGCGATGATAAGGCCACACTTTTGGCGGTTCTTGATTAAATTACCTTTTTTCTATAAAATTAATTGAGAATTCTCTTCGATTTTTTTAACCATTGAGATTCCAAGCTAATTTTTTGATATGTTTTGAAAAACAGTATAACCCATAAAATATAAAAAAATTAAAAAAAAAACGTATTGTGAGATAGGTATTTAAGGATAAATGACAAAATCGTTATCATTGAAAAAAAAATGTCAAGGATAGTTTTGCGACAACCTCACCCTTTAAAATAAGCCATATTTTATTATTCCAGGATAGAAATTACCAGAGATAAAGATTTTCAAAGAGGACTCGGACACCATTTTCGCAAAAACTAACAAAAAAATTAGAGAGAATCAAAAAGTTGAGTTTCAATTCTTTTTTTCATTAAAGTACAAAAACGTTACAAAATAGTAACGAAAAATCTTGTAAAACACACGCTTGGTCGTTCGATTCGGAAATAAACTGCAGTCTGATGAGTTGTGGTGCCTGATCGGATTCTTCTGCAGTACGCGGTCTTGGTCAATTCCGGAAAAGGGCTAATTATCTAAGTCTATAGCTTGATTTGATATTCATTTTAGTGTCATTACTGAGAACTAAAGTCGAGGCATGAAAGATGTGTACAATAATTGTACAGTGAATGGATGGTACCAATGTAAAAGTAGTTGCAACATAGTTTGGTATATAAAGTATGATTTTTCTCAACTCTTAGCGATGGTCAAATCCAGGGGGGGCAAGTGCCCCTTATTGCCCTCCCTGTGAGTTCAGGGGGGGGGGGAAGTGCCCCCTCTTGCCCCCCCCCCCTGTGGGCGCCCATGTTAGACTTACCTTGTAGGTCTTATTGGAGGAGAAGAGAAAAAAAAATATTGCTGGATTTTCTATGCAAATTTACTTTATTCAGTTTAATTTCCTTCCTAATCATCATCATCATCATCATCCTATCTCCAAAATACTCTGTTGAGTGCAGAAGCGACAACTCAGCAGGATGTTCTGAAGTAGGATTTTATTTTTATATTTACCTATGTTAAATATTTAGCCGATTGATTGCGCCAAACAGACAACAATTCGTTCTGAAAAGGAAAAGAGAGGTCGAGGCCGTCGGTTGTCGCAACCTTTATAGTGGGTGCGAGCTTTTAATTTACCACTTATCCGGGCGATTACATGCGGCGCAATCAAAAATTGTACAGGTTCCGGCACAGTAACCGCCAGAAATAGTGAATAATGTGAATGTTGTGTTCGAACCTCAAGAATGTTTGACTAATCACATGCTTGAGATTCGAACAATATGCATGAAAACTTTATGGTTTAAACACAATTGAGACGAATTCGGCAGTGGCGATTAGGTTCGCTGTCAAAATTTTAAAATTGTAAGGAATTACATCGAGCGACAACGAAAAGTTCGCCAAACCACTCGCCGTCGTAATTCTGCGTCAGTACGTGTGTTGCGAAACCAAAGAAATTTTTCGTCAATATTTTGAAAATGGAATGACAGCAGCTTATGTTGAATGAGGATTGTGAGGGTAACATTTATGTCATGCTGGCAAATGCGCAAGTTAATCCTATTGAGAGGCAAGTGACATATTACTATCAGCAATGGAGGTCCCAAAAATATGGTGGAAGGGAAGAAGAAACTGCTCTACAATATTTCAGTAATTTTTTGTATCTAAATGCACTACAGTTTTCATGCATACAAAGCCGAATCGAAGATTTTCATGATCTTGACTGAAATAATAAAGGGTTTTCAAAGGACCATCAACAAACCGGAACTTACGCACTTTTTCTAAAACTATTCGATTACGGTTTGTAAACATATTTACGTACCAACAAAACCTAATCGAAGAGTCACACCACACCACACATGATCTCGCCTGTGGCTGAAATGGTATAGGGTTTGTAAGGTCGCGTGCAGTTCAATTTCGTTCGCAAAACCTATGCTATTTCGGTCGCTTTTTTTACTGAAATGGTATTTTGTAAGGTTTTTAAGCAAACAAAGCCTAATCGAAGACAATCGTGCTCCGATTGAAACGGTATAGGGTTTGTAAATACGCGTCCGGACCCTGTTGGACCCCCCCTTGGCTACGGCCTTGATCCGCTCTGACCATCCCATTGAAGCTTTTTGAATTTTATGAAGATCGATACTTCTGGTATACAACTCTCAATTTTTTTTTTCAGATTCCTCGTCTTTGTTTTCCGTTGGGACGTGAACATTAATAATCCTAAAATTAAAGAATTTTGTCTTAATGTGGATTGCACACAATCGGCTTTAAAGTTGGTAACTTGATGTTTAAATTTGTTGCCGACGACAAACGCAGTTCCAAACTCTAAGCTTCCGTAAGATTTCCCACTTTGAAAAATTGTGTGCGATCTCATAATCCTTCGTTCTTAAAGTACTATAGAGGCTTTAAGAAACGTACATCCGGAGCTGTCTAATGCAAAGCATGCCTACAGCAGAGGGAGATCTGTAGAGACAGCCCTACGTGAAGTAGTGGGATCTATAGAGTTTAGCTTGGGAAGTAAGGAATTAACGCTAGAGGCATTCCTGGACCTTCAACAAAGTAACAATGGAGGCAATTAAGGAGGCTTTAAATGGCATAGGCTTAAAGGAGAGCCTGACTGACTGGCTGACGCCCTTGTTGAAGACCAGGGTCGTGAACTCGGAGAGTGTGCAATGTAAGGTAACACGGCAAGTCTCGAGTGGTACTCCGCAGGGTGGCATGATATCGCCCCTTCTATGGCTCCTTGTAGTAAATGGGGATACTAACGGAAATCGAAAGAAAGGGCATCAAGGTGGTTGCCTACGCGAATGATATTGTGATATTAGTTCAGGGAGAATATTTGGATACTCGGATATTTGGATACGGAAAATGGACCAAAAAATGACCAAAAACTGAAGCGGTCTTATTCAGTAGGAAGCACAAGATTCCGGAGTTCAGGTTACCAAGGCTTGACAGGGTCGAGCTGCAAATGTCGGAAAAAGTGAAATACCTAGGTCTAGAGTTGGATAGGAAGCTGAATTGAAAAATGAATGTCGAAGATTAAAAAGGTTAATAATGCGCTTTTTGCGTGTAAACAGGCAGTAGGAAGGAGTTGGGGTCTGAAACCTAATATGGAACATTGGCTGTATACGGCGGTAACGAGAACTATTCTGACATACGGGACACTAGTGTGGTGGAAACCCACGGACAAAAAGTATATCCAAAGCGAACTGAGTGAAGTGCAGCGGACTGCCGCACCGGTTGACATTTGCACGGATTAAATGATTTCGGTGATTGATTTTCAATCACCCTTCAAGGTCAAATACCCAAGTAGGGAGGATTAGGAAAATAATAGTGTATAGAGTGTGGGAGAACTCTCCGTGTATACGGATGGGTCAAAAATTTAATGCGATACTGACGCTGGAGTCTTGTCTGCGTGAGTGCGCGGGAGTCGTTTAAACCATCAGATACCTGCAGTGTATTCCAAGCTGAAATCATGGCGATGCTGCAGGCAGCTAACATCTTGTTGATGGTGGGATATACGGTAAGCATATCTAACTCTTCATTGACAGTCAAGCGAAATCGGAAACTATCAAATCCCAACTAGTACAGCCGTGAAGTGCTCAAGGTACTTTGCTGTCAGAATAGAGTACAACTATACTGGCTTCCAGGGCATAGCGGCATACTAGGGAACGAACTGGACGATAAGCTGGCGAGAGTGGGATCGGCGTCATCCGAATTGGTGGAGGAGGGGGTTAGTCTACCGTTAGGCGGTACCAAACCGCTTATCAGGGTGGGAGCAGCTCTCTAGACAGCTCTCTAGGGCGTTCTGGCCGAGGTTGGACAAACTAAGGTCCAGGGAAATACTAACATGAAACAGGGAAAGGTTGCGGCTACTAATCGGAATACTGACGGGGCACTGCTTGCTAGGGAAGCATGCCATGCGGATAAGGATAGCTAATTCTGACGTGTGCTGGTACTGCTTTGACCTATATGCTGAGGAGGATATTAGAATATATGACAATATGACAAGTTGGTCAAGTGTATTAGGGATTTGGGATGTTTTAGAGGTGATTAACTGAGTAGTTCCACTGTATCTGAAGGAATCGCTATGGGCCCTCTTTTGGTGCTTAGTGTGCGCTGCAGCTCAGTGTGACGCTCCTTCCTAAAACTAATCTATTGTCAGTAATTTCGCTACTTAAGAATTTAGTTCTTTGGAGTATGATGATGTTCATTTTGTATTTGTTCGCCTGTTCCAGAAGCGCTCTTATGGTACGATCTGGATGGTACTGCCAACCGTCGCAGTCAGCAGTAAATACCAACTTTTACACTTACAACCGTCAACTGCCGAGCAGTCGCAAACAGACGTGACAGCTTGTTTTTGCTTGAAGCAGTAACCTACTTTGGGCAGTTTCTGCTAACTGCGATGGTCGGCAGTACCAGCCAGACTGTACCTTTATTGCTCCTGTTCTGTACAAGTAACTCACGTTCCAAGTTTTGAAGAAATAGTCAGCTTTTCGTTGGCGTGGTCGCTCTCGTTGAAACAATTCAGTCCGAGGAGGTGGATCGAGTTTACCTTACTTACTTACGATGGCGCTACAGCCCAAATTGGACCCTTCGCCTCCTGGATGTGCCGCCTCCAGCCTTCTCGGTTCAGTGACCGCGTCCTCCAGTTTTTGTATCTTATATTTGCTGTCTGCGTCAATAGAGTCCTCCCAGCACTTTCGTGGTTTTCCCACTGGTCTTTGCTCATAGACTTTTCCCTTTAGTGTGCGTTTGAGGATTCTTCCGTTATCCATCCGCTTCACATGACCAGCGCCTTGTAGCTATCTATGAAGATCGATACTTCTGGATTGTCGAAGATGGCATACAATTCTCTTTTGCATCGTATTCCCTCACAGGATTCTTCTGAGGACTTTTCTTTCAAAGGCGTTAACTAATTTTTCAGACGCCTGAGTCAATGTTCACGTTTCACTGCCATAGCATAGCACAGGTCTTATTATTGTTTTGTACAGTTTAAGCTTTATTTTTCTGTGCACATTTTTGTTTTTAATTATTGGAAGTACCAAATAATACATCTTGTTTGCTATCATTATTCTTCTTTTAATTTCGGTGGGTCACAATTATCACCTCGAAAAGTAGGTACGTCGAGAATGCTGGAGGTCGCCCTTTTTCTATTGGAACGTGTTCTCTTTGTTACGATGCAGGAAGCATGTCGAGCTTACAATAAGGTTTTTGCTGAAATCAGTCAGCCGTTGGTCGTTACTTATATCATGAAGCTGTGCCTTCCAATTGTCCCTATGCCCACTTTCGTGTTGAAGTCACCAAATACTCTTTTTATACTGTTCAACGGGAGAGAGTCGAATGTTGATTCTACGGTGCTGTAGAAATCTTCTTTAACGTCGTAGTCTTTGTCTTCCGTTGGGGCGTGGACATAAATACGCCAAACATTAAAAAATATTGCCTTAATGCGGATTGCACAATATCGTTCATTAACGGGTTCGAAGGTGAACGCAACTCCAAACTCCCGGCTTCCCGAAGATTTCTCACTTTTGAAAATTGTGTGCAATCTAATGTCGGTAATCTCGTTACCTAACAATTTAGTTTCTTGGAGTACGATGATGTTTATCTTGTATTTGTTCGCCTGTTCCAGGAGTGCTCTCACTGCTCCTATTCTGTACAGGGACGCACGTTCCAAGTTTCGAAAGAATAGTCAGTTTTTCGTTTGCGTGCGGTCGTTGCCGTTGAAACAATTCAGTCCGAGGCGGTGGATCAGGTTACGAAACCAGATTGTTTTTTCGAGGATGAGTAGTTAACATATCGCTCAACCCCCTAGCCTGGAGGGCCGGTCCTACTTCTTTATTACACCCTGGTAGGAAAAAGGCGGGTGTTTTTAGCTGGGTATGATATGCTGGAACTCTCGCAGCTATGCTGCGAGTCCAACTATATAACATACTTGTGCCTACTTCCTGAGACGCACTGGTATTCCTGGCCATTCAGGATAGCTCCATACCCCTTCTTCCTTCTCAACCGGGCTTGGGATCGTCTATGGCGGAGTTTTGATGGAATGACCCTGTAACCGTATTTCAAATTCACAGTATAAACAGTATAGAACTTTGTCATATACATATGTACCTATTTAACTTTACCAGAAAAATTCAGTTATACTTAAGTTTAATTTACAAATTGTTCTTCTCCAAATGGTTTTATTTTTACAGGGTGTACTTAACCTGTACAATTTTATTTTCTCTTAAATGGCTTGGCAATGGAAATTCGTCAACACAGCCAGATCTATCCAATAAAAGCATTACTGACTCTTCTGGTTTTATATAAATCTTGGTCGTTTTATTTTACTATAAAACTACAAATAAAAACTCAATACTTTTCTGAAGCATTTCTATAATATTTATAAGTAGAGGTTTATAATTGTTCAATACAGTTACCAGATTATCGAAGTAATTTTCAAAATCAAAGAAAACATGCTTCATGGTGCGCTTACACTCAGCCTTGAGGCTCGCCTCGAGGCGAGAAGCTACCCCATCAGGCCACTTCAAACCGGTTTTCGTCGACCGTATTCTTTGTTGTGTTAAAAGTAATTTACACTCAACATGCCTCTGCGGCGCAACTTGCCTATAAGTGCGAAAGGTGCGAAACGACAGAAATACGATGGGCCACGAATTGTGTGGTACCAAAGCTGTGTATACATTGTAGAAAAAAACACAAACCTTAGGGCGTATTTTAAACTTAAGTTCGTTACTTGTCAATAAAATATAAAATAATAACACTTGAGCGTTTTTCATAAACTTAATCTTTATTCGACTTGACACCAGCGAGACCACGCCACTTCTTCTAAAACAAGACTCTGAACTTAAAACTACTCTACTGTCAATGCTGCCATCTTACGGTATAAAAACAAAACTTAACTTCAAATTCACAATAATAATACGGTTACAACTCTTATAAAATTACAGTTACAACATTTGGCTAGCCTGATTCACAATTGTCCTCAATTGAATTCTTGGTGGCACTGTCAAATGGTTTCATATTAAATGCCGCGCAAGTTCCGGTGAACCTTTTCCCCGTAATTTTATTTCCCGGCACGTCCTCAACTACATACCGGTCGTTTGAGAGTACGGACTTAACGCTGTAGGGGCCACGAACTTTAGGCACTAATTTGTGATTTACTCCCGCTTCCGTCACGACGTTTTTAATGAAAACTAGTTCTCTCGGTTCATAACTTCTAGCTTTTTTCCGACTTTGGTCAAAGTATTCTTTATATTTCTGTTGCGAGTCTTTATTCCGTTGTTGTACTACCTTCCGAATTATTTGTAGATCGCGCACCGAATTTGTATCTTTACCGGTTATATACATTCTTAATTCATCGATAACGTTTTTTTGTTGTACACCGAATAGTGCCATACTAGGGGTTTCGTTTGTAGATCTAACGAAGGAATTGTGAACACAGTATTCTACCTTATCAATTACATGATCCCATAGTACCCCTTTTTCATAATTTACCATTTTCGCCATCATGGGAACGATTTCGCGGTTTATACGCTCAACCTGACCATTCGATTGCGGTGACGCTGTCGCTATGAGTAAATGATGTACTTTATTTAGGTTCAAAAAATTATCGAATGCATTAGATGTGAAGCATGACCCTCTGTCTGAAATAAGGCGAACTGGTGTGCTGTAGTTGCGGAAATAACTTTTGAGGTAATTTATAACCTCTTTTGCATTCGTCGTTTTGGTAGGATAAAGCTTGACATATTTCGAAAATCAATGACGACAAGAATATGTCTGTTGTTTCGTTTGGTCTTTTCGAAAGGTCCTACATGATCCACGTGGATCGTGTCAAAGGGAACGTCTTTCTTATCTATGAGGTTGAGAAAACCCTCCTTCTTTCCGCTTTTGGGTGAGAACGTTAAGCATTTAAGGCATTAGCCCTAACCAGAATTGACTTAAGGCATCTTAACAACTTTTCGTCAATTGCCTTAAGGCACGTAAAGTTTGTGGCAAAACTTAATGAATCTTATACCCAACTGCAATAGCCTTAAGGTAAGAGAAGTTTGACAGCTAAAAAAGACAAATATCGGCCGTCAAATAGTCATCAAGAGAGTGATAATTAAAATAAATTTGTCTTTTTTAAAGTGGAGTTAACTATAAATCACAAGTCTGAAGTCACAAAATACAAAAATTTCGGAAAACATGTGAATAAATGTCAAACGCATAAGTTTGCTTAAGTTTCTACGCTCAGAACCGTACACATAAGTTTTAACGAAAGTTTGAAAAAGTCAACAAAAGATGCATTAAGTCTATTTTGGCTGCCTACGTGCATTTCTATACAGTCGTAGTAAAACTTAAGCTGCCTTAAGGTGCCTTAAGGCAATTCTGGTCAGGGCTATTCACTTATATGTGCCTTTACCTTACTTGTCATGTTAGGAAACCAGTAATACCTCTTGAGTAACTCTAAGACCTTTGCATCTCCACTGTGTCCCATTTCGTCGTGATATTCTCTAATTACATTACTTTCCATTCGTTGGGGCACATAAAACAAAAACTTATCCTGATATTTTCTATACACTAACCTGTCTCGAATCTCAAAATGTTTTGACTCTTCTATTTTTAGTTGTTCCCTGATAATACTAATACCCTCATCATTTTGTTGATGGATAGCTAACAACTGAGAGAATGTGCACTCTGATAGCACGAGAATCGATTGTACTCGACTCAATGCGTCTACATGTCTCATCTGTTTCGCATCACGGTGACATATTTCAAAATCATAATTTTCTAGGAATAGCGACCATCGAAAAATGCGTGGATTAGCCTTTTTTTTCAATAATGTCTGTTTCAATGAATTGCAGTCCGTCACTAGTTTGAATTGTGTACCGTGCAGGTAAACATGAAATCGCTTAAGAGCATAAAATATTGCTAAAGCCTCTAACTCAAAGGAGTGGTACCCAGCGTTGTTCCCCTTTCAAAAATTTTCGTAGCAGATCGTCTTCAAAAAGTGTAGTAGATTCCGAATTTCCGTAGTAGATTTTGGAACATTGAATTAAACACGTTCAATATAGATTTAGGATAATTCACTAGTATAGCTTTATTAAAAACAAAAGTATTTCATATATAATATAGTCAGTCACACCTCACACGGATATTGGCACACCTATAATCTTAATAAATTTCTTCAAATATATCTAATTTGCCAATGTGTTTTTTTTAAAATATACAAGAAAGAAATGCACTTCACTATAAAACTAGCTACAAAATTAAATAAAAATAAATACATGGTCATAATTTTCATCACGTGGTCAATCAAATATTTCAGTTCATTAACGATCAATTTCAGCTTGACAATACTTCGTTGGATAGATATTTTTTTTGTTTAATAACTGAAGCCAATCGTCGGAGCATTGATTCCAACAATTTGATTAAATAATTCGTTTGTAACTTATTCCATTCTTCCATCAATTCCGACCTTAATTCACTGATATTTTAAATTTTATGTTTTCTCATTTGACGTTCCAACTCATCTCATAAATTTAAAATGGGGTTGATATCTGGCGATTGGGGTGGATTTTCTTAAACCTTGTAGTTGTTTTGTACAATAGTCACTCTCGTACAACGAACGACTTGTGTTTGTTATAGTTGTCTTGATAAAATTGAAATCGACCTACAATTCAAATTCAATTTTAAAATTCGACTCGACCAAAAAACTCACATTCTGCGACTATGAAACTTGTCGATTTTCACTCGACTTTGAGTCCAGAGAAAAGCGTGAGTAAAAAGAACTGCGGATTACGAGAGCCGATCGAGTGAGTATTTCCTTGAAGGAAATGTCAAATTCTCTCGACTGCTAGAAATGAAGTGACTTTCCAATTGTTGAGTTTCATAATACCAACTTAAGCTCGAGTCGAGTTGAAATGTGAGTCGAGTTACTCACTCGACTCGAGTTTCTCTCAACAAATGTAACGTTTTCCAAAACTGTTTGTAGTCCAGTAAATCTAGGAATTCTTAAAGAAAAAAATAAAAGTCGAAATGTTTTGACGTAGTTAGGTTCCAATGATGGAGTAGAATAGGGAATCATAGTTTTACACCAAATTTTGATATGGCGTGTGCCCGAAATTTTTAGTTTTCTGTTTTGTCGATTTGTAGCCATATTTTGCATTTCTCGCTAAAAATGGTTAGAACCAAGTTTATAGCGAATTAAATTATCTATCTTTTTTATCAAAACAAATTTTTTTTAAAATCATTATTTATTGGGTTATTAAGCGTAAAGTGCAAAAAACTAGGAAATTTCCCAGTTTTTTAAACTTTTAGACCATTTTTATTAAAATTAGGTGACATATTTTCATGGCAAAGTTGAAGAGGACTAAACTCCCTATACGTTTTGAATACACCAGTTTTTCGTACGACGAACGGATTACGAGCGTGAGCACGGTAAACACACAAATATGTAGCGTAATACCACGTTTCCACTACACCTTAATCTCCGCGATTAAGAGAACAAGATTAAGCACGCAGGGACGTTATTTGTGAGGTGAGGGGGTGTAATTGATGCTAGATGTGGTAGATAATACAGGGTGCCGTACTTTGCCTTTTTTAATGGGGTACCTTAAAAAATCAAACGCTGTTAAAGCAAAACTACCTTCACATTTTTATCAGTTTTACTTACGTTTCCAAAAGAAGAAGGTATCAATAAAATTTAAAAAATAATTTAAAAATGCCTGAGTACTCCAATAAAGAATATGATGGAAAAGCGCTCGCGCGGCTCGTTCATTTTCGTGACACTCTCCATAAATGAACATAATGTCCCCATATTCTTCATTGGAGTACTCAGGCATTTTTAAATTATTTTTTTAATTCTGCTGATACCTTCTTCTTTTGGAAACATAAGTAAAACTGATAAAAATGTGAAGGTAGTTTTGCTTTAACAGCGTTTGATTTTTTAAGGTACCCCATTAAAAAAGGCAAAGTACGGCACCCTGTATTACCTACCACATCTAGCATCAATTATGTTGAAACTCACTACATTTCATTGATTTCTTCCTCACTTCAAATAATAATAAATGGACATAAAAATACTTCAGTACTACCGACAATTTAAACGGTTTTTTAAACGTGGTTCGCTTTATGACACTGACTTTTTAAACATTTAATGTATGTATTTTTACCTATTACTTCCAAAATATTATTCGCAGCTCATACATATGTATGCAGCTTTTGTAGGTAATAATAGAGTTAATAAAAAAATAAAATTAAAATGACATATTTATAATGGGTTTTTCTGAGAAAAACTACATTGATCACTGAATTTTTAGAATTGACGAAGCAAAAATTAGTGTTTTCGAGTAAATATCTCAAGATTGGGTGCAGTTACAATTTGGACTGTTACATCAAATGAAAGGTAATTCGATTGCCTAAAAAACGATTCATAACACTTTGCCTTGTGATTATTCGTTTTCAAGATATAACGTTTTAAGTGAGTAAGGGTACCGGTCAAAAACACTTTTCTTAACCACCCTGTATCTCCACTGTTATTGAAAATTGACCCACCCTGTAGAACAATTTTTTTCTCCAAATATATCAAGGAATAACCCCTTACAAGGTTGTCGACGGAGTACCAAACACCCTGTATATAATATATGAAAATACCAAATTCCCCCCTCCCCCCACAAATGACGTCCCTGAGTGCTTAATCTCGTTCTCTTAATCGCGAGATTACGAGGCAGTGGAAACATGGCCTAAAGGCGTGCGTCTAACGTAATTCCGACCATCGGAACCAAATAAATTAATTTCGTTTTATCCGTTTCAGGCCATCAGAACCATCCCAGTTGATATGGTCAGATGCAAACTTAAGCCGGTTTTTAATATTTTTTTTTTAGATAAGAGAGGAACCTTTCTGGCGACTCTTCCATTTAAACTACGCTCTTGAAGTCTTCTACGAAGAGTACGTGCACTCACGTCAAGATTTAAATCAGTCTTACGGCCCTATTCTGAAATTGTGACCTATCACAGGTCACAACCTGCTGTGACTTAAATTTTGTGACTGCACTTGTGATCGGAAAGTGTTTTGGAATTCTGGCACTGTAGTCACAAGAAAGGTCACAAAAATTCCACAGAGTTGGAGGCATGTAAAATGGATGATGCTGTGTCAGTATCAGGGTTCATTCGGCCTTTGCAAGTGTGTAATGGAATGTTGTATGCCTCAGGAGACGTCTAAAACCGAAGAAACTCCCAAATAAATTGTAGATTAATAAAAATCGGTTGACTTGCGTTCCTTAACTTTCGCACTGTCACTCTTTATAACGCCCTTAAATCACCCAAAATGAAAAAAAAGCTACCTAAACTTAACCAATTTACCAATATAACAAACTTTCCATTTTTTTTTAATATTAAGTATTGAAACTTCACGAAACGATAAATCTGTAGGCCTGGCTGGTCGTTGTGATCACCTATTTCGATAGTCACAATTTTGTGATTTTATTTTAAAACGTCAAAATTGTGACTACTGCAAGAATATGAAGAGTCACAGATTTTCTGAAATTGAGACTCTCTGATCAAATTGAGACTTGTGACTGTGCACAGAATGCACAGAATAGGCCTGTTAATGTTTTTGAAGACTTGAAGGGATCTCTTTGTTAGGTGTGCGGTGTGCAATGAGTCGATCAGTTTGGGCAGTCGTTTTTGATTTCGAAAAATTCGTTTGGATACCGTATTCTTCACATGCTTATCTACGAAAATATAAAATATTTTTTTTTCGATTTAAGCAAGTTGCTATAAAATAAAAGGTAGCAGATTCGAAAGTTATCGTAGCAGATAATTTTCATAGGAAAATAGTAGCAGATCTACTACAATTGTAGTAAGGGAACATCGCTGGTGGTACCTTGATTCCACGTTCGTTGTCTTTTGACTAAAATATGCAACTGGGGCCAAGCCGCCGTTGCTCTGTCTTTGTAGAAGAATAGCCCCCATTCCCACAGAGCTGGCATCCGTGTGCAATTCCGTTTCTGCTGTAGGGTTATAAATTTTCAAAACGTTTGGTTTTGACAAAACGTCTCTCAAATTTTCAAATGACTGCATAGCCTCGTCATTCATTTTGAAAACTGCATCTTTCTTCAATAACTCGTAGAGTGGAGCAGCGATACCTGCGTAACCACAAACAAATTTACGGAAATAACTTGTTAGTCCGACAAACCTTTGGAGCTCAAGGACAAGGATATTCTCGAATAGCCTTGACTTGCTTATCTGATGGTCGTATACCTTCCTTATCACAGATATATCCAAGATATTCGACTGAGGTTTGAAAGAAATAACACTTAGACATTTGTATCTCTAGTTTCAAAGCACGGAATCTACTGAAAATTATTTCGAGTAGTTCGAAATGTCGTTCTACTGTTTCCGTCGCAATTAAAAAAATCTGCCAACAGTCTGGGCACAACTTTATTATTTTTCCGGCAGAAGTTCGAAACGTGGTTTATTCGGGAATGCGGCATATGTTACTATGTGACTCAAAACCTAACAAAAAATGGTTAGAAAAGGGTGTAACATATGAATTAAATAATTGGGTCATATTCCGGAATGCGGTCTAGAGGTTGAAAAATAAAAAACTTAAAAATAGGTGATTATTAAACAAGCCTGGGGAAGTGAAAAGATATTCGATATCAGATCAGACCTCAGAAACATGGTGGAATTCATGAAAAAGTATACAACCAGTTTACACCCTCTTAGGGGTCGAATTTCAAAAAATCTTGAAAACGCATTCTAGGTATTCATATGAAGAATCCGTAGAATAAAAATGAACTCAATATTTGGAAAGACCTAGTAGATATGACGAAAATCGTGAAAATATATGCATTTTATATATACTGATAATTTTTTTTGCCCCCTCTTCTGAACGCCAATGAATATTCAAATTTTTTTTATCGGAATTACTTTTTTGGTTAATTTACATATACGTACTGAGTTTCAACTTCCTAGCATAAGCCGTTCTGAAGTTAGGAAAAACACCCCCCACCACCGTACCATACTACCCGTAAAAAAAAATGTATTTTTCCACCATGCCACTACTATAGCTCTATCTAAATACCAAGTTTCAGCTTCCTATCATTATAGATTCTTAAGATATAAGCATCGGAGCTTTTTCTTTCTCACCCTTCCCCACCTTCACCCTCTACACCCACACCCCCAAACTTTTTTTCCATACTAGGGTTTTATTAGGCCTACTTCTGGTAAAATTTTGAAACATCCATCTTACACTGTTATTGAGATATGGAACGTGTTATTTTTGAAAAATTCTTATCCCCTCCACTTACGTACTCCCCCGCCTCCTTCAAAGATTTTACTTTGAGCAATCTTTATTTATCAAGCTTTATATCCAAACCGAATTTTGTTTTTCTGGTGCCTCTGGTTTGGGAGATATCGTAATGTTAAGTATTTCACTCCCCACTCCCCGTACGCGACTACCCCACCCAAAAATTTTGTTTCAATCTACTCTCCTAGTATAACTACAGATATTTGTTAAGTTTTAATTGCTTGCTATTAACGGTTTAGGAGATATAGATTTTAGAATGTGTAGATCTCCACTTTCTTGCGTTTCGGACGCATTGCTTCCCCCTCCACTCCCACACCCCTTCACACATATCATCAATTTTTTTGCAAATGGGTCCACTATCAAAGCTTTACAGAAATTCCAAGTTTCAGTCTCCTAACATAAGCGGTTGCTGAGATCTAGAGACCAAAATTGTTCGTCTAAAAGGCTTCCCCCACCTTCCCCCTCACACCCCCACCCCTGAAAATAATGTCAATTCAAGGGGTCTACCCAGTCTATTCCTAGAAAAAATTTAAATTTAATAGCTCCACTGGTTTCAGAGCTACGAGCCTTCAAAGGATTTTGGCGGTCGACATACGGCGGACAGCGTACGGCGGACAGACAGAGTGAAAATTTTTATTGCTTTTTTCGTGTCTACTAGTCATGAAATGTTCACAAAAAAATGTTGAGGGCAGCAAATTTTTTTTTTTTAAAATCCATAACAATACTGTGTTATTATTAATAAAGTAAAATCGTCCATCTAAATCAAAACTTCGTTTGTAGCGATTAAATCTTTAAAGTTTTGTTTTATGAATCGCATAAATGCGCTTGGGGCGTTACACAAGCCAAAAGGTAGTTTTTCGAATTCGTACTGCCCGTCAGGCGTAAGGAATGACGTCAAATATTTACACTTCTCTGCTATATCTATATTTAGATAGCCATCCTTCAGATCAAGGACTGTAAAACATGCCTTATCACGTAAAAGATCTGGATGTGCTTCTATCCGAGGAAGCGGAAACCTATCCTTGATTGTAATTTTGTTCAAACTACGGTAGTCGACACATATTCTTATTTTCCCATTTTTCTTTTTCACTAACACTATCCTACTCGTACAAGGACCTGAACTTTCGCGTATTGTTCCCCTCTTTAACCATTCGCTTATTATTTCGTTAGCATCTGCTTTTTCGGCAAAAGACAGTCTCTTTGGTGTAGAATAAAATTTCGCGCTATCACTTAACTCGATACGAAATTCTTCTTTCACCGGCTCGAAGTTCTCTTCCGTTATTTTATCGTCGCGGATTATTTCGTTTAAACGTTGGACTAACCGTTCGTCCTCTTTGTAATTCTGAAAATATGGACCGATTTTAATATCTAAATTCGCATTATCGTGTTCGTTATCTTCTATGTCAATTTTCATGATTTCTCTAAACCCGTCATCATGAACATTCGTTATCACCAATATTGGGTCTTGCTTCGTATCAATCACGACTCGTATGTCCGGATTTGTTAAAAATGCTCGCCCGAGAATGCCGTCGACATCGCGAAAACTTCCGTCCGGAACCACCAAAAACTCAATATAGGAAATACAATTTAAAATTTTACATTTTAGTTTGATTTTACCTGTTGTGCTTAATTTAGATGCATTCAATCCTACATATGTACCTTCGGTTGTGTCTTGGAGCATATCACGTAGTAAGTCGGCTGGTACTTTCGACTGTCTAATGAGATTAACCGGGCTGCCTGTATCCACCAAACATACCAAATTTGCTGTAGTGTTGTCTGTTGAGAAGATCGTTGTATGCACTATGAACTGCGACCCCGCTACGTAATGAACGTTTTGGCGAAGACATTTGTCATCCGTATGTCCTGGACGATGACATTTTCCGCACCTCAATTTTTTTGGCGGTTCTTGACAATCTACCGCTCGATGTGTTCCCATTTGGTTGCAGTTGTAGCACTTGATCAGCCCTCGCTGGTTTGGTACCGTCTGCCTCGGATTATTAGTAGTCTCACCTTGATATTTTGCTGAGCCGTGACCACTGTTTGGTTTGGTCATTACCTCGTGTGGTGACTTCGCCGTTCTGGTGTTGTCCCAATTCATAGTCTCGTATGATTCTCGGCACCTAAAAGCTTGAAGAATTTCCTCAAGTTTGCCGAATGCTCGTGTTTGTAGCGCCAATCTAAAATCGTTTTGGACCACACCATTAATTAAATACCGTTGTATTGCAGCGTCTCCCAATTTTCCCCTACGTCCCGTTGAGACGACGTCGAAATAATATGCACTGTATAATTCCGTGTGCTGTTTTTTTTTGTCTTGATAGCGTTGCGTGTACTTGCGTCTCATCCAGTTGTGATGGAAATTGCTGCTGAACCAGTGGCGGTCTTATTGCTCTTCCAAGGGGGGGGGCCATTGAAGTTCAGTGGCTACTGTATAGAAAATTGGTGCAGTATCCCTTAGCGTGGATGGAAAATGTGCAAATCCTATGGTAGCTTTGGCTGGTACCTACTGCTTAAAAATATCAACTTTTCATTTTCGCATCTAAATCGCAAGATTTCGGCAACCGAATTCAAAATATTAAAAAGCATTAACATAGCTCTGAAGGCATTTCTTGAAAATCGTTCAATTTATTAGCTGATTGTATAGTATGATATTAAAAATTTTAACCTGTTTTTTATGATTGTAAGTCTTTAAGTAATAGGAAATTTAATAGCAGGAACTAGAAAATAATATTAATTGATTCCAAAGCTTAGTGAAAATAATTTTTGATTTTAGTGAAGTCGATGCCGGTCTTGATTTCTACAAAATTTAGAAGCCCAAACAGACAGAGATCTCTCGTATGTATGAAAAATCTAGTAGATTTTAAGAGTTTCCATAAAAATTTCGAGATTTCGCCAAATCCAATTTGAAATCTTTGGATGTAAATTAGCTGTTTTTTGAGACCATCAGAAAAGTAGTATATTTAATTTTTATTAGTTCTACTATCATACATATTTGGTAAAACTGAATATTGCGCATTATGATCCGAACTCTACATCTCATAATAATTTATTAGGCATGTATAGGGGAAGGTGGGGCAAAGTGAGCCCCCTAAGGTTTGTACCGAGATTCTGTGAAATGGGTAATAGTTATAAAATCCTTTTCGTGCAAACTCGATAGCTTTGGATGTTAGCTTAGTCATGTATTCGTGAAATTAAATTGTTGTTGCTGATAAGAAAGTTATCTACTTCTTGCTATACAAACTTCAAAGGGCCCACTTTGCCTCAGTAGTGGGCCTTTCCAAGGGGTATAGTATAATTTCATCCAAAACTGGAGCAAAGAAATATGGCAATGGATCAATTAAGACAAACAATATGATTTTAATAAATTGAAATGAAATTAAGTGTGTTGAGAGCGTGCTCTGCTTTGAGGAGTAGCCCTGAGAACACCAAAATATTTACTGGCCTTCTTTAGGTCAATTTTTTTCAGCAACAGAAGCTATTGCATTTTTCATCGCGACTTGAGTCCACTGTAGTTGCATTTGCATTTGTTGTATGTTCTAGCCATGTTAAAATTGTTATTTTAAATATCAAATAAAATTATATTGGCATGCGGTGAAATTTGCCCGGGGTTCATTTTACCCCGAATGAACACTAAATAGTAAGCATCTGCTGAAATTTATATACTTTTTAAATAATCATCAAATCTTACTTTGCAAGTTTCACAATCCGTACCCCGATCTCAAGGATACTGTTCCAAAAAAATCCTCAATCGCTAACAAGTTTTTTAATCCAATTATTAAACACTGATATTTACATGAAATAGTGCCAAAATCGTATTATGAGAAAATTCGAGGAACTGTAATTAAAGTGGATTTCTTTTATAGTGCATTGTAATCAATGCTTGAAGCTTTATCAAATAATTTTTTTCCGAAGATTTTGCGCTATTGCAAACTAGAAATTTTAAGGGGGCCCACTTTACCTTGCCACTTTGCCCCACCTTCCCCTACATATTCACATAGTGTCCTTACTGATTAGATCTATAGTTTAGATGACTACCACCATAACCCAACCTAACCTACTCTCCTAATTTAATAATTTTAAAAAGTTAGAAATTCTCTAAAACTATTTTCAATTATTATAACTTCATAATAGCAGTATCTTATACCTGTAGGCTCAGTTCTGTAACTTATGAGTGCGAAATTTCTCACCAAAAAGTCAAAATAAGGACGAATTAATGCAGTTTTCTCTCTGTATTCTCACCAAATGAGAAATGAAAGATTGCCAAATGCGTAGTCCGTAGTACGGTGCGGTCCGTAGTACGGTGCTTTCTCATTTGGTGAGAGTACATAGAGAAAACTGCATTAGTTCGTCCTCATTTTGACTTTTTGGTGATAAATTTCTCACTCATAAGTTACAGAACTGAGCTACTGATTTCAATCGCATAATTTTGGCAAGTAGATTTTGAAATCTCGAAAAGCGTTTACAACAAAATTACTAATTTATTTTGTAAGAGTTAACTTTTGCAAAGGAGGACATTTAAATTGAATGAACAGGAGTCGAAAGCTTGCATTATCATGCAATTTGAAATTTTGTAATATTTTATACAGGTAGTTGTGGTGACAGATAATTTAAGAACTGTTTAGTGACTATTATTTGTATTGAAATTTTTTTCCTCAAGAGATTTTTTCCGTAGTACCTCTTATTATGGTTCTAATTAATGTAAAAAATGTATGTTTTAAGTTTCACCCCGAACAGAAAAAATAAAAATAAAAATTTGAGATTCCGAAAAATTAGCCCCGATGTATTGATAAAACGGCCAAATAATATTAATCTGGGGATGATTGTAATTTTAAACTCTCTTATATGGGCTATGTACCATCGGAAACACTATCTAAAGGTCGTAATGAGAAAGTGGAGTTTTTCATATTCAATCGGTTTCGACTGTATTTTGATAATGGTTAATAATACGAAGCAAAAATATCTGTTTTCTAATACTCAATATTATGTTATAGAAAGAAAAAATGGTTCGGAAAGTCCTTCACTAAGTATTACATAAAAGCTATAATGGATTAGTGATTAAATGTTAAAAATCATCGTTTTCTACCTTGCTGAAGGACTTTTTTTCACAACATTGAGCACCTACTTATATCACTAACTTCGTGTCGTTTACCGTTACAAAGTTACGCTCAAAAAATGTCTGAATTTAAGCATAGATGGCATTTTCGATAGTATACCAACCACCTATATTTTTAGAGTTATATCATCCACAGAATGATACTATATAGGCTCTATGTCGCTATCTTATGAGTTTACGGAATCTTACACATATGTATACAATTTTGGTTCTTTAAGGTTCTTGAGACACGTAATACCCATTGTCGAGATGAAACTTAAAACGTGTTTTTGTTTTTGATGGGTACAGTGAAAAAATTAAAAATTTTTATATGGAGTTATTAGCTTTAACTAGGATTTGAAATATCCTTTTTCCCTGAGTAGATTTCAAATTCATCCAGATATGGGAAAATTCATAGATTACCTAATGAAAACTGTCCTAGAATAATCCAAATCCAAATTTTTCAAAATTAGTTTGAAACAGTACATAAATATTTTATTATTAAAAAATAATAAAGTAAAACTCAATCCTTAACATAACCATAAGATTGATTACATATTTATATTCGAAATGTTGTTACTTTCTTTTCAATCAGGAGACGAAAGACAAAAAAAGATTCAAGAAAGACATAAGAGAAAATCAGATTTAATTGAATCATACTTTATTAAGTGTATCCATTAATCTAATAGTCTCATATAATTTTTCTTTAAAGAAGACATGATAAAATAATCATGTGTAACGGATCTGTTAGGTGGGGGCCATGGCCCCCATGGCCCCCCCCCCGTATGACCGCCACTGTGCTGAACCGTTGCTTTGAACTGTTGCCAGTTGTCGATTAAGCTGGCATGAAGGAACTTTTTCCCCACTCCTCGCAATTTTTTCGTTGCTAAGAAAAACTTGACTTCGTCGTTGTCGTTTAGGCATAGCCAGAACCACCTATATAAGAAAGCCGTCGCATAGAAATATTTACTACCCCATGCATGTGGCAAAGATGGCCCAGGGTCGTATGGCATGTATGCCGATCGAAGAAGTAAATACCTTAACTGTTTGCTGAAAAGCATACAATTTTAGTCTTGAATCGTATTTCCGGTATTAATATTGTTTATAATTACTGTTAATGAGTGAAAATAAATGAGCTTTGTAAAGTAATTGGAGGTAGAGTGAATATGGCAGAAAATTTAGAGCGGTTCATTCCGTTTTTTTAATGCCAAGGAACAGTTTTGAAATATAGATTTATGGGACTTATTAGACTAGAGATTTCTTACTTTGTTATAAACTTTTAGAGCTTCTGGTAATTCAATTCGAAAAGAAAATCAACATAAATCTTCTCTTGGCTAAGGTAGTCGAAAACGAACCGGAGGAAATGATTTTTATGTTTAAAATCTCGGAACATGAATTTTTTCATAATTTAAAGATCATTGCGTATGAAATCGTTCTTTTAATAAAAATAATAGATTTTTTATATATATTAATCATTACGGCATTTTATTAAAAAAATAATTTTGCTTATGTTTTGCTTCATATTAAATAAAAAAAATCTTATTTGAAATTATATAATATGTATTAAAAATTTCCAGTCTAGCAATATTAATTTTTTATCAAAGCCGCTCAAAAGATCTTCAAAGTTTGAAATACGATCGGATGAAAATGCTTCGGAGTTTTGATGTTCCAATTTCGCAAAGTAGGCCTCACGTCTTTCCTGGGGAGGTTTTCTTTTGGGCACTTCCACCGTCGACAAGTAGGATGGCAAATTCGGAAAAATTCTCGAAACAGCGCCCTCGTGCAGTCTGAAAAATTTCAACGGGAGACCGAGGTCTCGACCGTTGACATGACGCGTTTTAATTATATCCGAATCTACAAAATACAAAATGCATACGTACGTGAATTTGGTCGGACTCCAATTCTCACGTGGTACCGATCTGATCCATGCAACCTTTTCAGCACCATTGCTGGGAAAAGAAAACGTTCCTTCATTTTTTTCGCCAGCCGCCAAAGTGTTCCTGTAGTTGGACGTGCAGCCCGGGACACAGCACTTTCTTGGCATGATTAATTTCCTTAACAAATAAACGATGTTTTAATTCTTTGATCAAGAAAATTACTTACTTCTTTGAAGATTTTCGTAGTTTGAAATTTTGGGATTGCCGTTGAAGATGTACATAGGTCAGAGGCCGCGCTTCTTTCTATAAATTATCACAAGTTACTATTATTTTTTTATAAATTTAATTCAACGCCGTTTTGCGTAATTTTTAAATTATTTTCAATTAATATGGTTGTTATTTCCGTAATCAA
This sequence comes from Beris chalybata, assembly GCA_949128065.1. Classification (NCBI taxonomy): domain Eukaryota; kingdom Metazoa; phylum Arthropoda; class Insecta; order Diptera; family Stratiomyidae; genus Beris; species Beris chalybata. The sequence goes on along the minus strand of OX421897.1, from coordinate 85,848,820 downwards.
TTATCGAATTAATAGATTTTTAAAAAAAAGGCAACGAGAAGGCAACGAGCATAAAATAACTATAAACAATTTTACTTATATTCTGCTTTATTGGTTTACATATAAAGTAACCAGTTTGCACAAAACTGCTACCGTTGTTATAAACTAATAAGTTGATTTTTAAAAAAAATTGGAGGATAATTAAATTTATTATTAAGCGTCAATTTAAAATTATTTTTCCGAACCGAGGATTGAGCTTAGGAACATAATTTTCCGTCCTTTGATCAAATAGAAATCACTTGATTAGGAGTTAGTTATTCTTTCCGTTGTCAGTGGAGAGTTTCACTCCACTGACACCGGAAAGAATAACTAACTCCTAATCATAATAGCTTCTTTAGTAGCTTACCACGAAAAATCTAATAACTAGAAATCACTTAATTTTAGAACACCTTCCCGTTGCATTTTTTTTTTCCTTACAAAAATGAATAGATTTTTCGTAAAATCTAGATTCACAACCAAAACTATTTTAAAATACATAATGAAAAAATATTTGTACACAAAATAAATATACGGAATGATCCATAACCAAACTTCTTGGCTTTGATTTTTTCTGCTTTGACTTACACCAAATTATTTGCGCAATTGTAAATATTTTGGTTCTAAACAAAAGCGAACATTCCAAATATTGATTATGGACTAAATATTTGTAGAAAAACAACACAAATTATCAATATTTTTAGCTAAATAACTCACACGAAACTTTTACGCGCTCGATTCCCGGCAAAAACACACGAAACTGACAGGCGGCCACAGTAAACACACACAGATTATCGTCGTACGTAGGCCGTCTTCGCAAACTTGCTCAACACTTATGCGACGGCTTTCATATATAGGTGGTTCTGGGTATAGTCGGACTATGTGTTCGATATTCTCGACCCACTCTTTCACGGAGCTGCGACCGTTATCGGTATCGAGTTCTTCCACCATACCTTCGTACTCACTGGCACTAATCGTGAATTTCGTATTTCGTGAGGCGCTTGCGCCTGTGGAGTTCTGCATTCTCGTTGCGACGTGCATTGTTCCGTTGCCTTGTGGCCGTTCAATTTCGTTTGTCACTGTATCGTTGGTCTTACTCGTATTAGTCGTGACCTCTCGCCAGTGGCGGTCATATTGCTCTTCCAAGGGGTGGGGGGGCATTGAAGTTCAGTGGCTACTGTATAGAAAATTGGTGCAGTATCCCTTAGTAGCGTGGATGGAAAATGTGCAAATCCTATGGTAGCTTTGGCGGGTACCTACTGCTTAAAAATATCAACTTTTCGTTTTCGCATCTAAATCGCAAGATTTCGGCAACCGAATTCAAAATATTAAAAAGCATTAACATAGCTCTGAAGGCATTTCTTGAAAATCGTTCAATTTATTAGCTGATTGTATAGTATGATATTAAAGATTTAAACCTGTTTTTTATGATTGTAAGTCTTTAAGTAATAGGAAATTTAACAGCAGGAACTAGAAAATAATATTAATTAATTCCAAAGCTTAGTGAAAATAATTTTTGATTTTAGTAGAAGTCGATGCTGGTCTTGATTTCTACAAAATTTAGAAGCCCAAACAGACAGAGATCTCTCGTATGTATGAAAAATCTAGTAGATTTTAAGAGTTTCCATAAAAATTTCGAGATTTCGTCAAATCCAATTTGAAATCTTTGGATGTAAATTAGCTGTTTTTTGAGACCATCAGAAAAGTAGTATATTTAATTTTTATTAGTTCTACTATCATACATATTTGGTAAAACTGAATATTGCGCATTATGATCCGAACTCTACATCTCATAATAATTTATTAGGTATGTATAGGGGAAGGTGGGGCAAAGTGAGCCCCCTAAGGTTTGTACCGAGATTCTGTGAAATGGGTAATAGTTATAAAATCCTTTTCGTGCAAACTCGATAGCTTAGGATGTTAGCTTAGTCATGTATTCGTGAAAATAAATTGTTGATGCTGAGAAGGAAGTTATCTACTTCTTGCTATACAAACTTCAAGGGGTATAGTATAATTTCATCTAAAACTGGAGCAAAGAAATATGGCAATGGATCAATTAAGACAAACAATTTGATTTTAATAAATTGATATGAAATTAAGTGTGTTGAGAGCGTGCTCTGCTTTGAGGAGTATCCCTGAGAACACCAAAATATTTACTGGCCTTCTTTAGGTCAATTTTTTTCAGCAACAGAAGCTATTGCATTTTTCATCGCGACTTGAGTCCACTGTTGTTGCATTTGCATTTGTTGTATGTTCTAGCCATGTTGAAATTGTTATTTTAAATATCAAATAAAATTTTATTGGCATGCAGTAAAATTTGCCCGGGGTTCACTTTACCCCGAATGAACACTAAATAGTAAGCATCTGCTGAAATTTATATACATACTTTTTAAATAATCATCAAATCTTACTTTGCAGTTTCACAATCCGTACCCCGATCTCAAGGATACTGTTCCAAAAAAATCCTCAATCGCTAACTAGGCACTATTTACATGAAATAGTGCCAAAATCGTAATATGAGAAAATTCGAGGAACTGTAATTAAAATGGATTTCTTTTATAATGCATTGTAATCAATGCTTGAAGCTTTATCAAATAATTTTTTTCCGAAGATTTTGCGCTATTGCAAACTAGAAATTTTAAGGGGGCTATTGTAAGGAAAACGATCTTTTCTTTATGACAGTCAGAATACAGTTGTTTATTTCTAATATTATTTTCCTTACATCATTTTACAGAGGTTACTATGTTGATACTTTTTTTATACAACAGGGGCCCACTTTACCTTGCTGGCCCACTTTGCCCCACCTTCTCCTACATATTCACATAAGGTTTGTTCTATTTGCCTGTACTATCTACACCTTTTACACCTTTTTCGTTCTTTTTGCCGGTGTAACGTCACCGGTGGCTGTTCTTTTTGTCGAGTGTAGTGCAAAAGTGTACACTTTGCTGCACTCGGTTGGAACCTAGTGTAAGTTCTTCTTCTTTGCAATCTGTCAAATTTGAAAGCTGAATGCTGATAACATTGACTTTTTGAATTTAAGAAATCGCTGTTTTGACTGAAAACATGCAAGAATATTGAATGGCAATAAATTTTCATTGATAAAAGTGAAATAATAAAGCAAATAAAAAAGTTGTGAATTTTAGTTGTCACCTTCATACACTAACCCGTTCTTTTTGCGCGACCTGCACTCTACACTTTGAGTGTATTTTGACGTGCAATTAAGGTGCAAGGTACACTAAAGTGTAACTTATACCGGGCAAAAGAAACAAACCTATAGTCTCCTTACTGATTAGATCTATAGTTTATATGACTACCACCATAACCCAACCTAACCTACTCTCTTAATTTAATAATTTTAAAAAGTTAGAAGTTCTCTAAAACTATTTTCAATTATTATAACTTCATAATAGCAGTATCTTATACCTGTAGCTCAGTTCTGTAACTGATGAGTGAGAAATTTCTCACCAAAAAGTCAAAATGAGGACGAATTAATGCAGTTTTCTCTCTGTATTCTCACCAAATGAGAAATGAAAGCTTGCCAAATGCGTAGTCCTCACTCATAAGTTACAGAACTGAGCTACTGATTTCAATCGCATAATTTTTGCAAGTAGATTTTGAAATCTCGAAAAGCGTTTACAACAAAATTACTAATTTCTTTTGTAAGAGTTAACTTTTGCAAAGGAGGACATTTAAATTGAATGAACAGGAGTCGAAAGCTTGCATTATCATGCAATTTGAAATTTTGTAATATTTTATACAGGCAGTTGTGGTGACAGATAATCTTAGAACTGTTTAGTGACTATTATTTGTATTGAAATTTTTTTCCTCAAGAGATTTTTTCCGTAGTACCTCTTATTATGGTTCTAATTAATGTAAAAAATGTATGTTTTAAGTTTCACCCCGAACAGAAAAAATAAAAATAAAAATTTGAGATTCCGAAAAATTAGCCCCGATGTATTGATAAAACGGCCAAATAATATAAATCTGGGGATGATTGTAATGTTAAACACTCGTATGAGGGTTATGTACCATCGGAAATACCATCTAATGGTCGTAATGAGAAAGTGGAGTTTTTCATATTCAATCGGTTTCGACTGTATTTTGATAATGGTTAATAATACGAAGCTAGTATAGTGGACAAAAATATCTGTTTTCTAATACTCAATATTATGTTATAGACAGAAAAAATGGTTCAGAAAGTCCTTCACTAAGTACTACATAAAAGCTATAATGGATTAGTGATTAAATGTTAAAAATCATCGTTTTCAACCTTGCTAAAGGAATTTTTTTCACAACATTGAGCACCTACTGATGTCACTAACTTCGTGTCGTTTACCGTTACAAAGTTACGCTCAAAAATTTATTTTTTAAGAAAAACTTCAATTTCTGAATTTAAGCATAGATGGCATTTTCGACCACCTGTATATTTAGAGTTATATCATCCACAGAATGATACTATATAGGCTCTATGTCGCTATCTTGTGAGTTTACGGAATCTTACACATATGTATACAATTTTGGTTCTTTAAGGTTCTTGAGGCACGTAATACCCATTGTCGAGATGAAACTTAAAACGTGTTTTTGTTTTTGATGGGTACTATGAAAAAATTAAAAATTTTTATATGGAGTTATTAGCTTTAACTAGGATTTGAAGTATCCTTTTTCCCTGAGTAGGTTTCAAATTCATCCAGATACGGGAAATTAATAGATTACCTAATGAAAACTGTCCTAGAATAATCCAAATCCAAATTTTTCAAAATTAGTTTGACACAGTACATAAATACTTTATTATTAAAAAATAATAAAGTAAAACCCAATCCTTAACATAACCATAAGATTTATTACATATTTATATTCGAAATTTTATAACGTTCTTTTCAATCAGGAGACGAAAGACAAAAGAAGATTCAAGAAAGACATAAGAGAAAATCAGATTTAATTGCATCATACTTTATTAAGTGTATCCATTAATCTAATAGTCTCATATAATTTTTCTTTAAAGAAGACATGATAAAATAATCATGTGTGACGGATCTGTTAGGGGGGGGGGAGCCATGGCCCCCATGGCCCCCCCGTATGACCGCCACTGCCTCTCGCTCGTTCTCGTTCGTGGCTGTGTTGAAAGTCGCGCTCGTATTAGCTACAACTTCTCGCTCGTTCTCGTTTGTGGCTGTGTTGAAAGTCGCGCTCGTATTAGCTACAACTTCTCGCTCGTTCTCGCTCGTGACGAACTTGTCGATGCCTGTTTGAAAACGACGCTCGTTTTCTGTTGCTAACGTTTGTACACACACATGCAAGTGTTTCAGCTCTGCCAATATGGACACCACGTAAGCCCCTAGCTTACCATCCACCGAGAGTCCGCCACTCGCATCTTCGAATTCGTCGTTTCCCCGTTCACCATCGTTGATCGTCCGTGAACTTCCCGTGGCTTTGGCATCCTTACCGCCGCGTGTATACGATGCCTGTTTCGTTTTCCTGTTGGATTTCATATCCCACTTCTGATGTAGAAAAAAACACAAACCTTAGGGCGTATTTTAAACTTAAGTTCATTACTTGTCAATAAAATAATAACACTTGGGCGTTTTTCATAATCTTAATCTTTACTCGACTTGACACCAGCGAGACCACGCCACTTCTTCTAAAACAAGACTCTGAACTTAAAACTACTCTACTGTCAATGCTGCCATCTTACGGTATAAAAACAAAACTTAACTTCAAATTCACAATAATAATACGGTTACAACTCTTATAAAATTACAGTTACAACATTTGGCTAGCCTGATTCACAATTGTCCTCAATTGAATTCTTGGTGGCACTGTCAAATGGTTTCATATTAAATGCCGCGCAAGTTCCGGTGAACCTTTTCCCCGTAATTTTATTTCCCGGCACGTCCTCAACTACATACCGGTCGTTTGAGAGTACGGACTTAACGCTGTAGGGGCCACGAACTTTAGGCACTAATTTGTGATTTACTCCCGCTTCCGTCACGACGTTTTTAATGAAAACTAGTTCTCTCGGTTCATAACTTCTAGCTTTTTTCCGACTTTGGTCAAAGTATTCTTTATATTTCTGTTGCGAGTCTTTATTCCGTTGTTGTACTACCTTCCGAATTATTTGTAGATCGCGCACCGAATTTGTATCTTTACCGGTTATATACATTCTTAATTCATCGATAACGTTTTTTTGTTGTACACCGAATAGTGCCATACTAGGGGTTTCGTTTGTAGATCTAACGAAGGAATTGTGAACACAGTATTCTACCTTATCAATTACATGATCCCATAGTACCCCTTTTTCATAATTTACCATTTTCGCCATCATGGGAACGATTTCGCGGTTTATACGCTCAACCTGACCATTCGATTGCGGTGACGCTGTCGCTATGAGTAAATGATGTACTTTATTTAGGTTCAAAAAATTATCGAATGCATTAGATGTGAAGCATGACCCTCTGTCTGAAATAAGGCGAACTGGTGTGCTGTAGTTGCGGAAATAACTTTTGAGGTAATTTATAACCTCTTTTGCATTCGTCGTTTTGGTAGGATAAAGCTTGACATATTTCGAAAATCAATGACGACAAGAATATGTCTGTTGTTTCGTTTGGTCTTTTCGAAAGGTCCTACATGATCCACGTGGATCGTGTCAAAGGGAACGTCTTTCTTATCTATGAGGTTGAGAAAACCCTCCTTCTTTCCGCTTTTGGGTGAGAACGTTAAGCATTTAAGGCATTAGCCCTAACCAGAATTGACTTAAGGCATCTTAACAACTTTTCGTCAATTGCCTTAAGGCACGTAAAGTTTGTGGCAAAACTTAATGAATCTTATACCCAACTGCAATAGCCTTAAGGTAAGAGAAGTTTGACAGCTAAAAAAGACAAATATCGGCCGTCAAATAGTCATCAAGAGAGTGATAATTAAAATAAATTTGTCTTTTTTAAAGTGGAGTTAACTATAAATCACAAGTCTGAAGTCACAAAATACAAAAATTTCGGAAAACATGTGAATAAATGTCAAACGCATAAGTTTGCTTAAGTTTCTACGCTCAGAACCGTACACATAAGTTTTAACGAAAGTTTGAAAAAGTCAACAAAAGATGCATTAAGTCTATTTTGGCTGCCTACGTGCATTTCTATACAGTCGTAGTAAAACTTAAGCTGCCTTAAGGTGCCTTAAGGCAATTCTGGTCAGGGCTATTCACTTATATGTGCCTTTACCTTACTTGTCATGTTAGGAAACCAGTAATACCTCTTGAGTAACTCTAAGACCTTTGCATCTCCACTGTGTCCCATTTCGTCGTGATATTCTCTAATTACATTACTTTCCATTCGTTGGGGCACATAAAACAAAAACTTATCCTGATATTTTCTATACACTAACCTGTCTCGAATCTCAAAATGTTTTGACTCTTCTATTTTTAGTTGTTCCCTGATAATACTAATACCCTCATCATTTTGTTGATGGATAGCTAACAACTGAGAGAATGTGCACTCTGATAGCACGAGAATCGATTGTACTCGACTCAATGCGTCTACATGTCTCATCTGTTTCGCATCACGGTGACATATTTCAAAATCATAATTTTCTAGGAATAGCGACCATCGAAAAATGCGTGGATTAGCCTTTTTTTTCAATAATGTCTGTTTCAATGAATTGCAGTCCGTCACTAGTTTGAATTGTGTACCGTGCAGGTAAACATGAAATCGCTTAAGAGCATAAAATATTGCTAAAGCCTCTAACTCAAAGGAGTGGTACCCAGCGTTGTTCCCCTTTCAAAAATTTTCGTAGCAGATCGTCTTCAAAAAGTGTAGTAGATTCCGAATTTCCGTAGTAGATTTTGGAACATTGAATTAAACACGTTCAATATAGATTTAGGATAATTCACTAGTATAGCTTTATTAAAAACAAAAGTATTTCATATATAATATAGTCAGTCACACCTCACACGGATATTGGCACACCTATAATCTTAATAAATTTCTTCAAATATATCTAATTTGCCAATGTGTTTTTTTTAAAATATACAAGAAAGAAATGCACTTCACTATAAAACTAGCTACAAAATTAAATAAAAATAAATACATGGTCATAATTTTCATCACGTGGTCAATCAAATATTTCAGTTCATTAACGATCAATTTCAGCTTGACAATACTTCGTTGGATAGATATTTTTTTTGTTTAATAACTGAAGCCAATCGTCGGAGCATTGATTCCAACAATTTGATTAAATAATTCGTTTGTAACTTATTCCATTCTTCCATCAATTCCGACCTTAATTCACTGATATTTTAAATTTTATGTTTTCTCATTTGACGTTCCAACTCATCTCATAAATTTAAAATGGGGTTGATATCTGGCGATTGGGGTGGATTTTCTTAAACCTTGTAGTTGTTTTGTACAATAGTCACTCTCGTACAACGAACGACTTGTGTTTGTTATAGTTGTCTTGATAAAATTGAAATCGACCTACAATTCAAATTCAATTTTAAAATTCGACTCGACCAAAAAACTCACATTCTGCGACTATGAAACTTGTCGATTTTCACTCGACTTTGAGTCCAGAGAAAAGCGTGAGTAAAAAGAACTGCGGATTACGAGAGCCGATCGAGTGAGTATTTCCTTGAAGGAAATGTCAAATTCTCTCGACTGCTAGAAATGAAGTGACTTTCCAATTGTTGAGTTTCATAATACCAACTTAAGCTCGAGTCGAGTTGAAATGTGAGTCGAGTTACTCACTCGACTCGAGTTTCGTATTTGCTCTCATCAACAAATGTAACGTTTTCCAAAACTGTTTGTAGTCCAGTAAATCTAGGAATTCTTAAAGAAAAAAATAAAAGTCGAAATGTTTTGACGTAGTTAGGTTCCAATGATGGAGTAGAATAGGGAATCATAGTTTTACACCAAATTTTGATATGGCGTGTGCCCGAAATTTTTAGTTTTCTGTTTTGTCGATTTGTAGCCATATTTTGCATTTCTCGCTAAAAATGGTTAGAACCAAGTTTATAGCGAATTAAATTATCTATCTTTTTTATCAAAACAAATTTTTTTTAAAATCATTATTTATTGGGTTATTAAGCGTAAAGTGCAAAAAACTAGGAAATTTCCCAGTTTTTTAAACTTTTAGACCATTTTTATTAAAATTAGGTGACATATTTTCATGGCAAAGTTGAAGAGGACTAAACTCCCTATACGTTTTGAATACACCAGTTTTTCGTACGACGAACGGATTACGAGCGTGAGCACGGTAAACACACAAATATGTAGCGTAATACCACGTTTCCACTACACCTTAATCTCCGCGATTAAGAGAACAAGATTAAGCACGCAGGGACGTTATTTGTGAGGTGAGGGGGTGTAATTGATGCTAGATGTGGTAGATAATACAGGGTGCCGTACTTTGCCTTTTTTAATGGGGTACCTTAAAAAATCAAACGCTGTTAAAGCAAAACTACCTTCACATTTTTATCAGTTTTACTTACGTTTCCAAAAGAAGAAGGTATCAATAAAATTTAAAAAATAATTTAAAAATGCCTGAGTACTCCAATAAAGAATATGATGGAAAAGCGCTCGCGCGGCTCGTTCATTTTCGTGACACTCTCCATAAATGAACATAATGTCCCCATATTCTTCATTGGAGTACTCAGGCATTTTTAAATTATTTTTTTAATTCTGCTGATACCTTCTTCTTTTGGAAACATAAGTAAAACTGATAAAAATGTGAAGGTAGTTTTGCTTTAACAGCGTTTGATTTTTTAAGGTACCCCATTAAAAAAGGCAAAGTACGGCACCCTGTATTACCTACCACATCTAGCATCAATTATGTTGAAACTCACTACATTTCATTGATTTCTTCCTCACTTCAAATAATAATAAATGGACATAAAAATACTTCAGTACTACCGACAATTTAAACGGTTTTTTAAACGTGGTTCGCTTTATGACACTGACTTTTTAAACATTTAATGTATGTATTTTTACCTATTACTTCCAAAATATTATTCGCAGCTCATACATATGTATGCAGCTTTTGTAGGTAATAATAGAGTTAATAAAAAAATAAAATTAAAATGACATATTTATAATGGGTTTTTCTGAGAAAAACTACATTGATCACTGAATTTTTAGAATTGACGAAGCAAAAATTAGTGTTTTCGAGTAAATATCTCAAGATTGGGTGCAGTTACAATTTGGACTGTTACATCAAATGAAAGGTAATTCGATTGCCTAAAAAACGATTCATAACACTTTGCCTTGTGATTATTCGTTTTCAAGATATAACGTTTTAAGTGAGTAAGGGTACCGGTCAAAAACACTTTTCTTAACCACCCTGTATCTCCACTGTTATTGAAAATTGACCCACCCTGTAGAACAATTTTTTTCTCCAAATATATCAAGGAATAACCCCTTACAAGGTTGTCGACGGAGTACCAAACACCCTGTATATAATATATGAAAATACCAAATTCCCCCCTCCCCCCACAAATGACGTCCCTGAGTGCTTAATCTCGTTCTCTTAATCGCGAGATTACGAGGCAGTGGAAACATGGCCTAAAGGCGTGCGTCTAACGTAATTCCGACCATCGGAACCAAATAAATTAATTTCGTTTTATCCGTTTCAGGCCATCAGAACCATCCCAGTTGATATGGTCAGATGCAAACTTAAGCCGGTTTTTAATATTTTTTTTTTAGATAAGAGAGGAACCTTTCTGGCGACTCTTCCATTTAAACTACGCTCTTGAAGTCTTCTACGAAGAGTACGTGCACTCACGTCAAGATTTAAATCAGTCTTACGGCCCTATTCTGAAATTGTGACCTATCACAGGTCACAACCTGCTGTGACTTAAATTTTGTGACTGCACTTGTGATCGGAAAGTGTTTTGGAATTCTGGCACTGTAGTCACAAGAAAGGTCACAAAAATTCCACAGAGTTGGAGGCATGTAAAATGGATGATGCTGTGTCAGTATCAGGGTTCATTCGGCCTTTGCAAGTGTGTAATGGAATGTTGTATGCCTCAGGAGACGTCTAAAACCGAAGAAACTCCCAAATAAATTGTAGATTAATAAAAATCGGTTGACTTGCGTTCCTTAACTTTCGCACTGTCACTCTTTATAACGCCCTTAAATCACCCAAAATGAAAAAAAAGCTACCTAAACTTAACCAATTTACCAATATAACAAACTTTCCATTTTTTTTTAATATTAAGTATTGAAACTTCACGAAACGATAAATCTGTAGGCCTGGCTGGTCGTTGTGATCACCTATTTCGATAGTCACAATTTTGTGATTTTATTTTAAAACGTCAAAATTGTGACTACTGCAAGAATATGAAGAGTCACAGATTTTCTGAAATTGAGACTCTCTGATCAAATTGCGTCGAAGAAAAGTTGAGAGCTGATGGACTTGTGCGACTGCACGAGCCATCTGATTGGTTGATTTTTTGGCGGGGATAGAGGCTCGTCGCAAGCGCTGAGTGTAAATGCACCATCACTCTTATATTCAAAATCTCAAAAACTTTACTTCAAGTAGTATTTTTTGTATGTATTCCAAAAATATTGATTAATTTTCTTTACTTTCTTTTCACTCGTTGTTTTTTTCTGTTCGGAAAACCAGTTCATACACTTTTTATTCAAAAACCAAAGGTATAACGATTAATTTTACTTCTCTTGTCAAGTACAATCCAACAAGTGAAACTTCCATTCGTCATACTGACAAAATTCACTTTAGTGCGAGAGCAACATCTATGTTCGTGTTTAATTTTGTTCGGTGGATTTTCAACAATAATTATACAAATTATCAGTTGCAGATAAATGCTTATGGCCTAAAAATGAAATCGCGACTTGTGTCCTGGTTTCTGGTTTCCATTGTTGGTTACATTATTTTTTCCATAGTTTTGAACAATTTTGTATTAAACTGCACATTAAATGCATTCTGGACTTACAGTTTATATGTTCAACTCTATAACGTTCGTTTTTTCCAGAAATTACGGAAGTCACTTCAGCTAGAACGGGACGAAGCAGATTTTAAACGAATCTGCGAAAAGTTAGAAGAAGAGGAAGCCAAGGATCAGAAAAAGGAAGAGTTGCGTCTGCGAAACAAGGAAAAATACCGAGTAGAAATTGCGAATCAAGTTCGAGAAAAGGAACGAGAGCGTTTAGAAACTCAACGTCGTGCAAAGAGCGAATATTGGGCATCGCAGGAGAAAGCAAAACTTCGAGAACAAAGTATTCGAATAGTTATTAAAGGAAAAATTGATGCTATGCGTAATGCGAATATGCCTGAAAAATTTATTAAAGATGTTGAAAAGCAGCTTAATGTGTCTAATTAGATGCGGTAATTAGAAAACTTTCTTTTTGGTAACTATTATATTTCATAAATGTACTGTATTACATATATATTTTTGAATAAAACTGTCCATATAACTCTCCAGTATTTTCACGTTTTGCACTCATGATACTCACAGTATACATAGTACGGTATAGTATTGTATACAGCAGGGGTGCCAACTCAAATGATCTTGCGGGCCACTTTGGAAATGCATCATAACTCCGCGGGCCACATATCATATTATATATCCCCATATTAGATTTTGATACACCATAAACAGTTTTTTGAAGTGAAACGTACATTGTTAAGAAATATATTATATAACACTAAAAATTAAATATAAAATAATATGTATAAGTAGGTATAAATGAAATAAACAAAAAAATTTAATCATTAAAAAATATTTTTGATGAATGTTTTCACAGTACATTTCGAATTGATTGATTGATTGTTTGATAAAGGACTCAGTCGAATCCGAAACGTCACACAAAATAAATTTAACAGTATTCACCGGAAAACCCTGTATTTTCAAAAAATATTTATTTTACCAGTGCGATATTTGTTTCTCCACTCTTTCACTTAGTTTTTGCAAATCGATCTCAATTTGGCTATTTGCACATCGTAATTGGTGTTGCAGGTTATCGTCCGTTATATTTGAGCGTGTTTTGTTTTTGGTCAACTTCATTTTCGAAAAAAACGATTTGCAGGTGTAAGTTGAACCAAAAGCGCTAACAACTTTTTGTGCCAGATTTCTCAAATTGGAAAATTTGTCTTTTGTGACGCAAGTGTTATAAAAATCTATTTTTGATTCTGATGTTTCAAAAATGTGTTTTAATTCAATATTGCACTGTAAGTCAACCAGTTCCATTTGAAGATATTCTGGGGCCGACTCTTTTTCAACATGAGAGCGAGATGAATATATTTCAAAAATTTTGTTGTATTTGTCTAGCTCTAAATTACTAAATCGGCTTTCAAAAGCAGCTCTAAGTTTTCTTATTTCTTTTGCATATTTGATGTAATTGTTACATTTCGATTTCTTAAATTCTTTCAACATTGGAAAGTAGTGAGCGTTATTTCTTTTCAACTGCAACAACAACAATTTCTTCTGAAATTCTTTGATGTTATTAAATGTATCAATTATAAGGATATCTTTTCCTTGCAATGATATATTTAATTGATTAAGTTTTTCGACAATATCTACTAAAAAGCATAAGTCCAATAACCACTCATCACTTCTTAATTCTGGTACAGGTCTTTGCTTTTCATTCTTAAACAATTCAATTGCTTCTCTTAACTGTAGTTTTTCTATAACATAACTGAAAAGCACTGATGTTCTTCGATTTTTTTTCCCGATCCCCTTGAGATCCCAAGCTAAGTTTTTGGTATGTTGTGTAAAATAGTATAACCTATAAAATATTAAAAGAAATAAAAAAAAAAAACATGTGTGCAGTGCACACGCGGTAGAAATGAAACCTTCGGCAAACTAAACAGCGAGAGAATGAGACGGATGCAGTATCAGGAGTGGGATAGTTATAGGGCTTATTTATTATAATATTGGTACCAAGTTTAAAAATAATTGGCCGTATTGCGAATGTCACGTCGCGTCACTTCGATGCCGATTTGATATCAACGCATGAAAAAGCGATTGTGTATGTCGATTGTCATCGACCGTTGTCACTTTGATCGTAGTTTTTAGTCGATGACATTCCGAGTCCGTGACGCCTGAAGAAAATTAACGTTGATGCAAAAATGCAAGTATAGATTTGACAAAAAGATGTTTCTTTCCTTATTTTGATGGATTCGCAACAAGTAATCGTCATTAAAAGCGGTGTAGATCGACACACATTAAAGAAATATGGCTCGAATTTTCGGCACTGTAAAATTCTTTGGGACTACCGTCACGAGATGCAAGCAGAAGTGAGAGCCAAAAATGGGCCGAACAAGATGTATAGCTTTTCCACTTTCGAAAAAAACATTATCCGCATCTTAAATTTGAATGTAGGATTTGATATTGCATAAAAATAACGTCATAGTTGTAAACGAAGGCATACATGAAGTTAAATTCACAATTAACAGCTGATACATACATATCAATATGGCAATGCCATTGAGTCGTGTCGATGGAGTTATACAATCGCTTTTTTCGACCGCCGTTACACTTTGAATCAGCATCGAAGATACATGACCGTGACATTCGCAACTAGTAGTATGGATATGGGGATTCTGGCTCAAGGGAGGGGGGAGTCAAGCTTTTGTATGGATGACGTCATTGATTTCTGTGGAATTTACTCCCTGGGAGGAGCTTTTGTATGATGACGTCATAGACTTGTATGAAGCTGTTAAGGAATTCACTCCCCCGAGTCAGGGAGGCGATTTTTTGAGGGAGGAGCTTTTTATGGTTACGTCATAGACTTGTATGAGGCTGATAAGGAATTCACTCCCCCAGAGCTTTAGGTTTTTTTTTTTCTTTTTCCGTAGCATAAAATTGGGCGTTTTTCTTTTTTTGCATAAAATTGGGCGTTTTTTTTCGGGGTTTTGAGCTTTTTTCGCGGTTGTTACCAATGTCTTAGGCTATCCGATACTTAGGCTATCTGTAACTTAGGCCAGCGGGGGGCTTAGGCTAATCGAAAACTTAGGCTAGCGGGAGGCTTAGGCTAAACGAAAACTTAGGCTAGCGGGGGGCTTAGGCTAAACGAAAATTTAGGCTAGCGGGGGGCTTAGGCTAATGTTTATGAAAAAGCATAGTGGGTGATGAGACAGCATATTTCTTTTGTTTTATGAAAAAGCATAGTCATATTTCTTGATAAGTCAACATATTTCTGGAAAAAGCATATCGAATTTCATGCATTTCTCGGATGAGTCATGTTTTAGTTAGCGTTATTGCATAATGTTGTGAAATTCAACAGGTATGTCTCTCTATCTATCTCTCTCTCTCTCTTCCTCTCTATACATGTATATATCTATCTGTGTATGTCTCTTTCTGTGCCTATACCATATGTATCTATCTGTATATATGTCTCTCTCTTTCTCTCTATGTATCTACCTCTCTCTATCTGTGTATGTATGTCTCTATCTCTGTCTCTCTCTTTCTGTGTATGTATGTATCTATCTGTATATCTGTCTCTCTCTTTCTCTCTATGTATCTCTCTCTTTCTTTCTGTGTATGTGTATCTATATATCTGTGTATCTATATATCTTCTTGTATGTGTGTGTTCGTATATAAACGATGGGCGATGGTTCTGAAAGCTAAAAAATCAAGTGAAGTCTGTCGCGCAACATCAAAAAAATAATCCAGTGAAGCCTGAGAAAAAATAGTGAAATTGAAAATATCGAGTAAAGTGAAAAAGTAACATGAATTCATTTATTTGTGAATATTGTGGTATAAGCTGTTCATACAACAAGAATTTAAATAGACATATACGAAGTGTGCATCTAAAGGATAGTTCTAAATGTGAATTCTGTGCGAAAATATATTCACGAAAAGATAAATTATTAGAACATCTTGAAAAGTGCAGAGTAAAACTTAATCCAGTGCAACCGACTACAGCAATAATGGAACCATCAAAGAAATGTAACGCTTGTGATCTAGAAGTGTTAAATAAAAACTGGAACTACCATATTCGAACAAATTCCCATAAGAAAAACTCTGCCGACTCGATTAGTAAACATTTTAAAGTTTTGAGAAGTTCGTTTGCAGGAAGAATTGTAACATTATTATTAGAAAATAAGAATCGAGAAGTTATAGAGCCACTAAAATTTTTTGAAATATATGAAAAGCCAGTGATTGAACTTTTAAAAGAATATTTAGTGAAGCTTGGAGGCTACAAATTTAATATGGAAATTTTTGTTGTATATATAAAATATACTAAAAGCAATAATGGCGATAGTATTGACGTAGTGTACGATATAAAATCTTTTCAAACAAAAATGTGTACTGTGCTGATGTTGGGTTGTCTTCAAGCGCAACAACAAATTTTGCGTCCGCCACTGTTTCAATTTAGTTACAGCGGTGGCAGATCTCATCAGTTTCTGCCGCCAACTTCAGGTCGAAAGTTGACGGCCGAAAGAAACGTTGATTCGGGCAATACTGGAATGAGTGGCAAGAATTTGAAGACAGTGAAGAAAGGCCCGCTTGCCCCAATCGATCCTCCGCACGAGTTGCAAGACTCACCACAAACTGCACTGCTTCGTTCGCAAGTACTACAAATTACACGCTGGAACTTGGTAAGAATCTAATATCGAATGCAATAATCCATTATTCGTCGCAATGTTCATTAAAGTCAACGACTGGTTATTTCGATGCAGGTGATCATCGGAACAATTGCAACACGATTTCATCACGGAAGGTTACAGCAAACATACGTACGCGAGTGATATTGCTCAACAAACATATTGACAATATTTGTGTCGAACCGAATATTACGTCTTGCTCGTCGTACGAAAGCAGTTTAGACATTGTGATCAAAGATCTAGGTTAAAAGAATCGAAAATCAATCGCGTACCTCAAAGTGAGAAAATCGGAACAGGATCATTCGAAATCGTCTGACAGTCGGTGGAGTTTTTTTGTTTCCATGTGTATTTGACACATAACCAAAAATTGAGGTGTTCTCGCGAACATCGTCTCATCCCCCCCCGGGTTTCGCGTGAACCGAGAAGTTTAATTTCTACTAGAAATCGTGAAGTAAACTGCGGTTCCGGCACCGCTCTGTCGTGCTTTCATGTGGCTAAGGAGCGAAGAGGTGTTAGTTGCGGTTGCGGGCGGTATCCGTTTTAGTCTACGATCCTAAAAACCTAGAGCTCTGATCGGTCGAGTGGCCGCCGAACGGCCAAGAGCCACGGACAGGATAGGTTCGCATTTACCGGACGTTACAGTTTGCACTAACCGTGCGATTTTTAGTTAAATCTTATCCGATCTTAGCAACAGTTAGAAAAACCAATATAAGTACATAGTGAAGTTTTATTTATATACATGTGTGTGATCATTGACGGTCGTTTGTAATAATGTGAACGATCCTAAAATCAAATGGAGTTTCGCTATCAACATTTTGTTCTTTACATACACACATAACGTCACAAAGATCTAGTCATAAAAATCGCAATCGGGAAAGACGTCATATGACCGCGATCAGCATAATAACAACTCCTTCGCGCGCATCCTACCATCCATCTCGCTGTTACACTGTTCTATGTTTCCACTGCAACAGCGGTAATCGCGTCGATGAACAGCTGTTAGCGACACAGTCAAGGGTATCTTCGTTCTGCATGATGTCGTCAAATCATTGAATCGCCTGTAAATACAAGAATAAATAAAATGAATCATACAAACGCAATAAAATAAATATACACTACGAAAATAAATAGAATGAATTATACAAACGCAATAAAATAAATATACACTACGAAAATAAATAGAATGAATTATACAAACGCAATAAAATAAATATACACTACGAAAATAAATAAAATGAATTATACAAACGCAATAAAATAAATATACACCACGAAAATAAATAGAATGAATTATACAAACGCAATAAAATAAATATACACTACGAAAATAAATAAAATGAATTATACAAACGCAATAAAATAAATATACACTACGAAAATAAATAAAATGAATTATACAAACGCAATAAAATAAATATACACTACGAAAATAAATAAAACTAAATTCAAATTAAAACGGGAATAAAATCAACAACGGTAAAATTATAAAATTAATATTAAATGACAAGACGATGACTAGGACGGGACGAATTAAATAAAAATAAATAAAATAAAAACAAAGAAAAAAATCAATTTTTATAAAGAAAAAAAAAATTAATGAATAAGACCGAAATAATGAACCAAAGAAAAGCCAGCGGCAGAAAATAAATGGGGTGAGTTTTTTTTTTTATTGCTTTATATATTTTTTTATTTTTTTGTTCCATATATTTTTTTCCAGTTTTGTTCTTTCAGCTGGTTGTTTTTTTTTGAAGATGTTTAAAGGCTAAAGGCCACATTAAAGTGAACCCGAGCGACTAGCTCCTTCGTCCCGAACCTCTAAAAGGGGCCACGACGCGAAATGTTTTAGAGGACAGTCGTGGCTGAGGTAGGGTGGGCAGAGCAGGGCGCTATTGACACCAGAGCGCCCTGACAAATCGCGGAGCCGCGCCATCCAACCGCTTCTTGGTCTTTCACGACCAATTGGGAAAATAATCCCAATTTTTACCTACCCTTGGATAAGTCGGCGCTTACAATGTTTGTTGTCCAGGCCTAGGGTTTAATGGCCTGAGTTTAAGCAAGTACCCCCCCCACACTGCCGTAGCTAGTCCCGGCCGCCAGCAAGAGCGTCGCACCAGCTGAACTCAGCCGCCAATTCGGACTTAGGTGGAATTGGCCCTTCTGTCCCGAAC
Organism: Beris chalybata; assembly: GCA_949128065.1. Lineage (NCBI taxonomy): Eukaryota > Metazoa > Arthropoda > Insecta > Diptera > Stratiomyidae > Beris > Beris chalybata. The sequence goes on along the minus strand of OX421897.1, from coordinate 85,830,083 downwards.
CTTCTTTTTCCTTTCGACTATTTTGACTTTTTCAAGTCGAAATAGTCCTTCCAAGTGCTTAAACACAACAAATGGCGCCCAACGTGGGGCTAGCCACCGCTACGCTTAGTGCACAAAGCGTAGCTCATCAACACGTGCGAGTCAGAAAAATTCCGTACAAAAAGTTGGTGGGCAAAAGGACTAAAAACTTAGTCGTTTTGCGACAGAATTTTCGCCTGAACGGCAATCAAAGTCCAAGTGTACAAGCTTTTCAGATTTTCAACAGCAAAACATTTCATCGAACCTGTATGGAGGCAATATGGAACGATCCTACTGACGAACCGTTTTGGCAACCTTTAGGCGCCAATTCGGTTCCATAGGAAAGGGAAATATTGTCTGTATACGAGATTGATGTGATGCAAGTTGTGATAAACTTAATCTTTCTGATTCTTTCCACTTTTGTTTTGCAAGTACCCTTTTGAGTGCTGGGCAGGCCCTGTCTTGGCGGGCGTGTCGACAGACAATTGGGATAAATACTTGTAAAATATTGGTGAGTTTGATGATAGGAAATTTCGTCGAAAATTTGCTAAGTACCTTATTTCCTTATCCTTCCTTTTAGAGTACCTTTTAACGTAGAATATTTTTTTTTGAAATAACGTAAAGTTTTTTTTGAATAACTAAATTTTTTTATAAGTCTTTTGACGGAAAATTTTTAACTTGTGTAATGACGGAAATTTGATGTCAAATTTACGTATACACTCAAATGCAATGCTGTTACACCAGAATAAAAATATAAAATAAATATCGCATATTTTTTGTTGTATGATATAATTCGCACCCAGCGCATGTTCTGGCCAATATATAGTCCAAAACGATCGAACACAAATTGTCTAGTTGGCGGCGTAGTTAGTAGCCGCGGGTCGAGCCTAAAAACTCCTCCCAAAGTGAAAACTAACGCCATGCCCGAGAAATCGACCTATGGCTTGGGTCTGTGGCTCTTGTGAGTTCGCCAAACATAGTCTCGAAAGTCTCGACGGTAGAGTACGGCTTGCCCCGGCCATGCCAATCTATTTAGGGTCTGTGGCTCTTGTGAGTTCGCCTAAAATATAGAACGGCCAACCGGTTACCGTGAATATACACACACGGAGCCAAACTCAGCCAGCGCAAGCGACGGAGGTCCAGGCAAAGCAGCGACACAGTGAGCACCAGACGAGCGGCACCGAGGACAACGCAGACGACGCAGCGGGACCCTGACGACGCAACAACGAGGCAGCGACGAAGAAGGCCCGCGTAACCGAGGTCCGGAGGAAGCACCGCTACGCAACGCATGGAGCAACGCAACGGCACGACGACGCACAACGCAGCACAGCGCTCAGGACAAAGGGCAGCGCAACGCCACGACGACGCACAACGAAGCGCAGGTCAGCAGAGTAACGCTGCACCATGAGCAGCGCCGCGCACAGGACAACGCAACGCCACGCACAGAGCAACGCAACGACGGCACACGAAACGCGCAAAGCAACGCAGCAACGACACTCAGAGCAAATAACGCACAGAGCAACGACGACGCACAGAGTAATGCAACGCGCAGAACTTCGACACACAGAGCAACGCGGCAACGCACAGAGCAAAGCAACGCACAGAGCAACACAGAGCAACGCAACACAACGCGACACTCCGAGCAACGACACAGAGAGCAACGACACAGAGAGCAACGACACGCACGGAGCGACGAAACGCAGAACAACGCAGAACGACACAACAGAAGCAACACACAGAGCAGAGCGCGCACAGAGTCGCGCAACCTCCAGAGCAACGGTACGCACAGAGCAGGGCAACGAGCGAAGCTACGCACGTACAGAGTAACATAGCACGCAGAGCAACGCAACGCAGCAACGCACAGAGTGACGGTACGCACAGATCAAGACAACGAAGGAAGCTACGCACGTATAGAGTAACAAAACACGTAGGGCAACAGAGCAACGCAACGCGCAGAACAACGACACGCAGAACAACGCAACACAACACAAGTTGGACCGGAAAGGACGTAACGTAAAAGGACACAAGCATGAGATGGCGCACAGAGACCGAAGGAAGGCAAGCAGAGGCGTGCCAAGAGCCGAGCTACAATCAGCCACGGACAGTACGACGAACAACGCCAGAACTACGGGAAACAATCGCAAGAAGAAGGCAAGCACCGCAATGCACCAGGAGCGACGTAGACAGGGGATGTCGAAGACATTGAGCACAAGAAGCGCCAGGCGACACCAAGGGACGTAGACAGGAGGGGTCGAGGCAACACAGAGGAACAAGAAGCGCCAGGCGACACCAAGGGACGTAGACAGGAGGGGTTGAGGCAACACAGAGGAACAAGAAGCAAAGCGGGAGGATGCCGAGTCAAGCGAGCAACATCGAACTTGTGAGGACCATAGACAAACGGAACGACGCCAGTCAGCGCAATGCGGCGTAGCAAATGCCGCAAGAAACGCACGAAACAACGCAAAGCACTCGGGAAGTACCGAGCCGAGCAGCAACGAGAGGATAACGAAGTCGGAGACGCAAGAAGACCTAGGAAGCCTCAATAATACTTATTTGAATTTACCGAATTACATAATGAATTATAACCTTTAATATAATAAAATAGTTGAAGTCAAAACAAGAAATGTTTGTAACGAACCCCTGACGCCCGATGAGCCTACCCCAGCAATTCGAGTCGTTACACTTGGATTTTTTTTTTTGCTTTATTTTGATTTTTTTTTATTGCTATTTTTCCCCATTTTTTTTTGTTGAAATTTTATCGCGTTCCAGATTTTCCCAGTGAGTCGGGAAAGAACAAGATCGGCTTAGCGATTTGTTCTGCATATGAGGGGAGGGGAAAAGTTGCGAAGCGCGAGGGTTCATTTTTTTTGAATTCACACAAAATTTAAATACAACATTTATTGGTTTTTTTTTTTTTATATACACACAATCATTCATTTTTTTTTGTACTACATACATTCATTCTTGTACATACATCATTCATACATACTTATTTTGCGATTCACTCGATTCACTCATTTTTTTTTGACATACATTCATCTTTCACTCGTTCATTCGGTTGGCATTCATTCGACACTTCACACAGTCACTCAATTAAACATAATCAGCCATCCAATCGATAATTTTTTCCTCTTCTCGAACTCGACCATTAACCATGTCTCTGCTACACTCACCAACGACGGGAGCAAATGGCATGTGCACAACGTGTCGAGAGCCGATAGACGCAGAAAGTGAGGTGCGTACCAAATGTGGCCACCGATTCCACAAGGAATGTTTGGAGTTGTGGATCGTGGATAACCACAATTGTCCGAATTGTCGGGGATATTTGGGTCCTCAGGACTATTGGTCCACCTTGGGCGTAGAGGGCGCGTCCGCTAATCCAGGCCCATTGACTCGCGGCAAAAAGAAGTCACAGGCGAATGCTCAAAGAGATGTTATGTCGCCTAGAAGGTTAAATTTAGATGTACCACCCGAGATAGGTGGCGGACGAGCCTTGTATGCCCCGGATGGATCAATAGTACCCGAATCCGATCTGATAGTGACAGTGGAAACGGAGACAGACAGGGCGGCGAGAGAAGACAGAGTGAGGTGGGCAGAGGTGAGAGACGAACCGCGGCCAGCGTCAGTATCCGCGCCGCCGGTGGCAGTAAATTCTTTGGGGGTGGATGATTTGGTGCGGCTAATACGCACAGTGTTGCGGGAGGAATTGGTTCAGCAACAACCACGAGCCAATTTAAACGCAGGGTTGCCACCACCACCACCACCATCTCGTCGAGAAGCACAGGATGAATACGTGCGAATTCGGGGTCGACCGGCCCATGCGACCGCCCAGATTGGCGATCGCAATGGCAACGGCCCTAATACAAGATACCGCAACTCTGGTAGTCCAATCCGGCACTGGCGACTACGCTTCAATGGAGACAGCCATTCATTGCGAGCGGAAGAACTCGTTTTTAGGGCCGAAGCTTTGGCAATGGGAGATCTGGGCGGGCGAATGGACCTGTTAGTCCAGAATTTCCACCTATTGTTGGACGGGCGTCCCAACCAGTGGTACTGGCTCTGGAGGCGTTCTATCACGGATATTCATTGGTCAGTCCTGAGATCTGCCTTCCTTCAAGCCTGGGGCGAGCGCAGTTCAGACTGGGAAGTACGCAGGCGGATGATGGGGCGACGCCAAACGCTGAACGAGCCGTTCCTGTTATTTGAACAGGATATGGCGGAACTCCGAACGTTATTGCGCAATCCCATGTTGGAGGGCGAATTCGTCGATCTAGTGCGCGGGAACTTGCTGGCGAGTACGCAGCAACAGATGTGCTTTTACGAGGTTCACAATATGACACAGTTGCGTCATCTTGTGAACCGCGTAGAGGAGGTGCGGAAGGCTACGCGGGCAAGTTCTTGGCAGCAGGGAAGAATTCATGAGATTGGCGATCCCCAGGCTGAAGTGGTAGCGGAGACCGAATCCGACGAAGTGGCCGGCCTATCCAAGTCTTTGACCTGCTGGAACTGCGGGAAGGATGGTCACGGCTACCGTGAGTGTGAAGAAGCACCGAAAGGCATCTTCTGCTATGGATGTGGGCGGGCTGACGTTCTAAAGCCCAACTGCATCCATTGCAAGGCGGGAAACGGCCGAAGGGACGGAAGGACAGCGGGTCCCTCCCGTCCGAACACTGCATCCCGACAGCAGTAGTTACACTCAGTCAACACCCTAATTTCAATTCCCAATTTCACTCAGAACTCCCAAATAAAAAAACTTTACCCAATTATTCAACCCCTACAAATACCCCTCCAAATTTTAATACCCTACATACAACATTTTCTGAACCCAATTCCCATCCTTTTAGCGTAAAATCATCCCTACCCAATTCTTCTGCATTAAATACTCCGCACGTCAAATTATTAACGAGACCAAGCGATAAGACGGAGCCGGCTGTTTCCCGGCCTGAAGAAGCCCTTATCGCAAAAGAACATCCAAGACGACATTCCCACCATCCTCTCAAGCCATACCACCTTCGGCTAAAGGAATATATGGAGGCTCGAGAGCGAATTTTTGAGCCTACTTCAGTCGCAAGTGTTGATCACGCATCAACACTAACGAGTGGATCCGGTCGCAAAAAGTCGATCTTGCGCCTTCGTACATTCTGGAGGATGGTGCGTGAAAAAAAGAAAGCGATCCTCTCTACCATCATTACCAATCCGTTGGACATACGTCCGTACGCCATGGTATCCTTGTACGGAGTGGACGTTGAAGGACTCCTCGATAGTGGGGCGAGCATCAGTTGCCTGGGGGCAAACGCTTTACAACGCCTCCAAGATGCACAGGTGAATTATCGACCGGTCTGTCAAGAGGTGAAGACCGCTGATGGTGCTGCACAGAAAGTTTTGGGCACGGTAAACACCGATATTACTTTTCGTGGTATAACCAAACCCATTACCTTGTATATAGTGCCGAGCCTGTCGCAGAAATTGTACCTAGGGGTAGATTTCTGGCGATCATTCCAACTAGCTCCTAGCATTATCAGCGCGGTCGATACTCCCGATACTGCGTCGCAACTGATAGCTCCGGATGCCCACCATTTAACGCCCACAGATGTAAAGAGGTTGGAAATGGTAAAGTCCAAATTTCCATCATACGAAGTATACGGACTCGGTGTGACCAACGTCGAACAACACAGTATAGACGTTGGTGATGCAAGTCCCATCAAACAGCGACATTATCCTGTGTCTCCTGCGATCCAAAAACTCTTATATGACGAGATCGATCGCATGAGGGCACTTGGCGTTATAGAGACCAGCCAGAGTGCATGGAGCTCGCCTGTGGTTCTCGTGAGGAAGCCAGGCAAGGTCAGGTTATGTTTGGACTCGCGCAAAGTCAATAGTGTGACGAAGAAGGATGCTTATCCATTACCACACATTGATGGTATCTTAAGTCGTTTGCCGCGAGCCAATTTTATTACTAGCCTGGACCTCAAAGACGCCTTTTGGCAGATTCCTCTCGAGAACAAATCCAGGGAGTATACAGCGTTTACCATTCCTGGCCGGCCTCTATATCACTACACTCGCATGCCTTTTGGGTTATGCAACGCGCCGCAAAGGATGTGTCGTTTGATGGACAAAGTCATCCTACCCGAGCTGAAGGAGCAGGTATTCGTATATTTGGACGATCTGCTGTTAATTTCTGAGGATTTCGATTCACATCTGGTTTTGTTGGCCGAAGTCGCAGATTGTTTACGAAAGGCTGGCTTGACAATAAACGTCAACAAGAGCAAGTTTTGTCTGAGAGAGGTGAAATATCTCGGATACATCGTTGGAGAAGGAGGCTTGAAAACTGATCCCAACAAAGTTTCAGCCATCGTCGATTACCCTTCGCCTAAGTCCGCACGTCAAGTTCGACGCTTTCTTGGTATGGCAGGCTGGTATCGACGATTCGTTCCCAACTTTGCTGCGACTGTTTCACCAATTTCAGACACTCTAAAGAAGTCCAACCAGTTTGCTTATACTACAGAGGCACAAACTTCCTTCCTATTAGTGAAAGACTTGTTGACGAAAGCCCCCCTATTAATCAATCCTGATTTTAAGAGGTCTTTCGTAATCCAGTGCGACGCCAGTAAATCAGGGGTGGGTAGCGTTCTCTTTCAGGAAAACGACGACGGATCGGAATCTCCAGTGGCGTATATGTCACAGAAGCTCACTTCCGCTCAACGCAACTACAGCGTAACCGAACTCGAGTGTTATGCAGCTGTGTTGAGCGTGAAAAAATTTCGAGCCTATGTAGAAGGGACTGCGTTCAAAATCATTACGGATCACGCAAGTCTCAAATGGCTCATGTCGCAGAAAGACCTACAAGGACGGTTGGCAAGATGGAGTTTAAAACTCCAAGGTTACGACTTCACAATCGAGCACCGAAGAGGGAGCCTGAACGTTGTACCCGACGCTCTCTCTCGTGTATACGAAGAGGGATTAAATGCGCTGATCGACGTGGCACCGATGGTGGACATGGATTCTCCAGAATTCTCCGGCAAAGAATACAAAGAATTAGTGTCCACTGTCGATGCGAACGCCGATCGGCTTCCTGACGTATGCGTGAGGGACGGCTTCGTGTATAAGCGCACAGAGCCTCACAACGGTGACCCGATTGCCGAAGACAGAGCCTGGAAATTATGGATTCCATCAAGTCTTACGTCAGCTGCGATCGCTCAGGCGCACGAGGCAGACACCACGGTCCATGGTGGTTATGCCAAAACGCTAGAGCGAGTCAGGCGATTTTTGTACTGGCCCGGAATGGCTACACAAGTACGCACCTACGTTCTGGCGTGCGACACTTGTAAAGAGACAAAGTCCCCGAACAGACCTCTACGAGCGCCAATGGGAGAACCTTTCCGGACAGATCAGCCATTCCAACACCTTTACATCGACGTGCTTGGACCATATCCGCGTACCAAACGGGGTAAGATCGCTATCTTGATCGTCTTGGATCACTTCACCAAGTTCCCACTTCTACATCCTTTGGGGCGGATCACTGCTGAAGAGATCACAAACTACTTGGAGGGGCAGGTCTTCCATACGTTTGGAACACCTGAGACAATCCTCTCCGATAACGGCTCTCAATTTAGGTCGAATGTGTTTAACACCATGCTGAACAAATACGGAGTTAAACACCTGTACACCCCGAGCTACTCACCGCAAGCGAATGCTTCGGAGCGTGTCAATCAGTCCATCCTGGCCGGAATTCGAGCATTCATCACTGATGACCAAACACGATGGGATGAGAGTCTAAGCAAAATTGGATGTGCTCTTCGTAGCTCACTCCACCAAGCCACTGGATTTTCTCCTTATCAGGTTTTGTTTGGGAATCACATGATGTTGCACGGGAAGGACTACGAACTGCTGAAGCACTTGCGAGCGTTGGGAGAGTCAAATGTACAGCTTCGACCTCGAGAGGGAATTCCTATCGTGAGACAACTGGCGCAGACGAAAATAAGGGTCGCACATGAGGACAGCAGCAGGCGTTATAATCTGCGTACTGCTAAAACACAATTTTGTGTAGGACAGGAGGTATTCCGATGAAACTTTTCCTTGTCCACAGCCGCGCAGAATTATAATGCCAAGCTGGCGAAGAAGTTCCTCAAGTGCAGGATTCGTCGTGTGCTAGGTAACTCACGATACGAATTGGAAGATCTAGGAGGCAAACGTCTGGGAACTTACCACTCCAAAGATCTGAGGCAGTGATCCGAGGGAGTAAAACACTTATTGCCCGGCACTCAGTCGTGCGCACGAGACTCTGGAGCGACAACCTTTTTTTAGTCTGTTCGGCGCTGGGAAACCAACGGCGAACCGACTAATGGTGTTGGGTTGTCTTCAAGCGCAACAACAAATTTTGCGTCCGCCACTGTTTCAATTTAGTTACAGCGGTGGCAGATCTCATCAGTTTCTGCCGCCAACTTCAGGTCGAAAGTTTACGGCCGAAAGGAACGTTGATTCGGGCAATACTGGAATGAGTGGCAAGAATTTGAAGACAGTGAAGAAAGGCCCGCTTGCCCCAATCGATCCTCCGCACGAGTTGCAAGACTCACCACAAACTGCACTGCTTCGTTCGCAAGTACTACAAATTACACGCTGGAACTTGGTAAGAATCTAATATCGAATGCAATAATCCATTATTCGTCGCAATGTTCATTAAAGTCAACGACTGGTTATTTCGATGCAGGTGATCATCGGAACAATTGCAACACGATTTCATCACGGAAGGTTACAGCAAACATACGTACGCGAGTGATATTGCTCAACAAACATATTGACAATATTTGTGTCGAACCGAATATTACGTCTTGCTCGTCGTACGAAAGCAGTTTAGACATTGTGAGCAAAGATCTAGGTTAAAAGAATCGAAAATCAATCGCGTACCTCAAAGTGAGAAAATCGGAACAGGATCATTCGAAATCGTCTGACAGTCGGTGGAGTTTTTTTGTTTCCATGTGTATTTGACACATAACCAAAAATTGAGGTGTTCTCGCGAACATCGTCTCATCCCCCCCCCCCCGGGTTTCGCGTGAACCGAGAAGTTTAATTTCTACTAGAAATCGTGAAGTAAACTGCGGTTCCGGCACCGCTCTGTCGTGCTTTCATGTGGCTAAGGAGCGAAGAGGTGTTAGTTGCGGTTGCGGGCGGTATCCGTTTTAGTCTACGATCCTAAAAACCTAGAGCTCTGATCGGTCGAGTGGCCGCCGAACGGCCAAGAGCCACGGACAGGATAGGTTCGCATTTACCGGACGTTACAGTTTGCACTAACCGTGCGATTTTTAGTTAAATCTTATCCGATCTTAGCAACAGTTAGAAAAACCAATATAAGTACATAGTGAAGTTTTATTTATATACATGTGTGTGATCATTGACGGTCGTTTGTAATAATGTGAACGATCCTAAAATCAAATGGAGTTTCGCTATCAACATTTTGTTCTTTACATACACACATAACGTCACAAAGATCTAGTCATAAAAATCGCAATCGGGAAAGACGTCATATGACCGCGATCAGCATAATAACAACTCCTTCGCGCGCATCCTACCATCCATCTCGCTGTTACACTGTTCTATGTTTCCACTGCAACAGCGGTAATCGCGTCGATGAACAGCTGTTAGCGACACAGTCAAGGGTATCTTCGTTCTGCATGATGTCGTCAAATCATTGAATCGCCTGTAAATACAAGAATAAATAAAATGAATCATACAAACGCAATAAAATAAATATACACTACGAAAATAAATAGAATGAATTATACAAACGCAATAAAATAAATATACACTACGAAAATAAATAGAATGAATTATACAAACGCAATAAAATAAATATACACTACGAAAATAAATAAAATGAATTATACAAACGCAATAAAATAAATATACACTACGAAAATAAATAGAATGAATTATACAAACGCAATAAAATAAATATACACTACGAAAATAAATAAAATGAATTATACAAACGCAATAAAATAAATATACACTACGAAAATAAATAAAATGAATTATACAAACGCAATAAAATAAATATACACTACGAAAATAAATAAAACTAAATTCAAATTAAAACGGGAATAAAATCAACAACGGTAAAATTATAAAATTAATATTAAATGACAAGACGATGACTAGGACGGGACGAATTAAATAAAAATAAATAAAATAAAAACAAAGAAAAAAATCAATTTTTATAAAGAAAAAAAAAATTAATGAATAAGACCGAAATAATGAACCAAAGAAAAGCCAGCGGCAGAAAATAAATGGGGTGAGTTTTTTTTTTATTGCTTTATATATTTTTTTATTTTTTTGTTCCATATATTTTTTTCCAGTTTTGTTCTTTCAGCTGGTTGTTTTTTTTTGAAGATGTTTAAAGGCTAAAGGCCACATTAAAGTGAACCCGAGCGACTAGCTCCTTCGCCCCGAACCTCTAAAAGGGGCCACGACGCGAAATGTTTTAGAGGACAGTCGTGGCTGAGGTAGGGTGGGCAGAGCAGGGCGCTATTGACACCAGAGCGCCCTGACAAATCGCGGAGCCGCGCCATCCAACCGCTTCTTGGTCTTTCACGACCAATTGGGAAAATAATCCCAATTTTTACCTACCCTTGGATAAGTCGGCGCTTACAATGTTTGTTGTCCAGGCCTAGGGTTTAATGGCCTGAGTTTAAGCAAGTACCCCCCCCCCCACACTGCCGTAGCTAGTCCCGGCTGCCAGCAAGAGCGTCGCACCAGCTGAACTCAGCCACCAACTCGGACTTAGGTGGAATTGGCCCTTCTGTACCGAACCTTCTTTTTCCTTTCGACTATTTTGACTTTTTCAAGTCGAAATAGTCCTTCCAAGGCCTTAAACACAACACTGAGAGAAAATGAAATAGCTCCTATCTACAAAACAATGATGGACGATATTTCTGTAAAAAGTGAAGAATTTCAAGAACGTGATAGTGGATGGACAATAGTTGAAATAAGCCATCTTGAAATTAATGTTAACAAATATAATCCGATATGAGGGTAAAGTATTATATATTCTTTCTTAAAAATAATATTTTAATTTTATGTTTCTTTTACAGATTGATCAAAAGACAGCTTATAGTAGGAAACAGAGATAATGCGATAGAAACATATGTTTGAAAATAATAATAATAATATGTTAATAGATTAAAAATAAAAACCTATAAAATATATTTAAGAAAAAACTAATGATTGTTGTTGTTATTAAAAAAAAAAAAAAAAAAACCGATAGTCATTTAAATGAATAAACAAACCACAGGTCACCTTGGAGTCGATAAAAACAAACAAATCTTCGTTTTGGTGGTGGATTATGGATTTGTCTATTGCATATTGTTGTGAAATTGTTTTCTGGATTATTTGTTTATGAAAGAACTTTCCTGGTGATATTAGTATAATTTCTCTTAACAAAGAACTTTATGTCAAAAAGAATTTTTGTAACTGAGACTGATTCATGATTTTTTCCGTTCCATAAAATTGGGCGTTTTTTTCTTCATTTATTTTTGCATAAAATTGGGCGTTTTTTCCGGGGTTTTGAGCTTTTTTCGCAGTTGTTGCCAGGGACTTAGGCTAGCGAGGGACTTAGGCTATCCGAAACTTAGGCTAGCGGGGAGCGAGGGACTTAGGCTATCTGAAACTTAGACTAGCGGGGAGCGGGGGGCTTAGGCTAGCGAGAGACTTAGGCTATCCGAAACTTAGGCTATCCGAAACTTAGGCTATCCGAAACTTAGGCTAGCGGGAGGCTTAGGCTAGCGAGGGACTTAGGCTAGCGAAGGCTTAGGCTAATGTTAATGAAAAAGCATAGTGGGTGGTCGTCATATTTCTTTGTTTATGGATGAGTCAGCACATTTACTGCAGGTGGCCCAAAGTTGATTGATCAGGTTTAGCTATATATGTTTGATTCTACCAGTCAGGTTCCTAATAATATAGGCTAACTTAAATGGGATTCAGCTATTTTGTCTTTTTCAGAGTTATTAAATATAGGTTCTAATACCAATAAAGGATGCTCAGCTACATATGGTTGACTCACGTGCTTAAGCTATAATACTAATAAAGGCTGATTTAATGAGGTTCTGCTAAATATGTTGAACTCTAGCAGTCAAGTTATAATAATAATAAGGCTTACTTAAACAGGCTGAACCTTTATCAGAGTAATTCATTCTAAATATAGGTTAACTTAAACGTGCTCAGTTAGATATCGTTCACTCAGATTCTTAAGGTATAGTAATACTAAAGACAAAGTAAAATAGGCTCAGACAATTGTGTCCATCTTAGTATTTCATATTAAATATAGGTTATAATACTATACTAATAAAGACAGACTCAGATAGATATAGTAGACTTTACTAGTCAGAGTCTTAATAAATGTAAGGTATAATACTAAGAAAGGTTGAGTAAATAGGCTTAGATAATTGTCATGATCAAAGTAGTTCATATAAATATGGGTTATAATACTAGGCTTATTTAAGCCTTTATCATTCTATACATACATTCATTCTATAATACATTCATTCTAAATACAGGTTAACTTAAACGTGTTCAGTTAGATATCGTTGACTCAGATTCTTAAGGTATAGTAATACCAAAGACAAAATGAAACAGGCTCAGCTAATTGTCTTCATCAGAGTATTTCATATTAAATATAGGTTAAAATACTATACTATTAAAAACAGACTCAGATAGATATCGTGGACTTTACTAGTCAGATTCTTAATAAATGAAAGGTATAATATCAATGAAGGCTGCTCATCTAGATATGGTATATTCAGATTCTTAATAAATATTAGGTATAATACTAACAAAGACTGACTTGATCAGGTTTAGCTATATATGTTTGATTCTATCAGTCAGGCTTCTAATAATAAGGGCTAACTTAAATGTTATTCAGCTATTTTGTCTTTTTTTAGATTAATTAAATATAGGTTATAATACTAATAAAGGCTGCTCAGCTACATATGGTTGACTCACATTCTTAAGCTATTATACTAATAAAGGCTGATTTAATGAGGTTCTGCTAAATATGTTGAACTCTAGCAGTCAAGTTATAATAATAATAAGGCTTACTTAAACAGGCTGAACCTTTATCAGAGTAATTCATTCTAAATATAGGTTAACTTAAACGTGTTCAGTTTGATATCGTTGACTTAGCCTCTTAAGGTATAGTAATAATAAAGACAAAATTAAACAGGCTCAGCTGGTTATCTTCATCAGAGTATTTCATATTAAATACAGGTTATAATACTATACTAATAAAACAAGCTCAGATAAATATCGTGGACTTTACTAGTTAGATGTAAGGTATAATATCAATAAAGGCTGCTCAGCTAGATATGATAGATTCAGATTTTTAATAAATATTAGGTATAATACTAACATATACTTACTTGATCAAGTTCAGCTATATATGTTTCATTCTACCAGTCAGGTTCCTAATAATAAGGGCTAGCTTAGACAGGCTCAGGTATTTTGTCTTTTTTCAGAGTAATTCATATTAAATATAGGTTATAATACTTATAAAGGTTGAGTTAAGCTGGCTCAGCTAGATATGGTTGACTCCACTAGTCAGGTTATAATACTAATAAAGACTAACTTAATAAAGTTCAGCTAAATATGTTTGTCTCTACTAGTCAGTTTATAATAAGGCTAACTTAAGGACATACTTTATCATAGTAATTCATGTATTAAATATAGATAATAAATTCATTTAAGAAGGCTCAGCAAGATAGGTACTAGTCAGATTTTAAACAAATGTAAGGTATAATACTAATAATTGCTGACTTAATAAGGTTTAGCTAAATATGTTTGACTCTACCAGTCAGGTTATGATAATAATAATAAGGCTAACTTAAACAGGTTCAGTTAATTGTCTTTATCAGAGTAATTTATATTAAATATTGGTTTTAATACTAATAAAGACTGCTCAGCTTTATATGTTTAACTCTATTAGTTAGGTTATAACAATAACAAGACTGACTTAGACAGGCTCAATTATCAGAGTAATTCATATTAAATATAGGTTATAATACTACTAAATGCCGACTTAAACACACTCAGTTAGATATCGTTGACTCAGTTTCTTAAGATTTAATACTAATAAAGGCTGAGTTAAGCAGACTCAGCTAGACATGGTTGATTCAGACTCTTAATAAATGTAAGGTATAATACTAATAAAGATTGACTTAAACAGGCTCAGCTAGATATGGTTCACTCAGTTTTTTAATAAATTTTAAGTATAATACTAATAAAGGCTGAATTAATAAGGTTCACCTACTCTTTCAGTCAGATTATGATAATAATAAGGCTACCTTAAACAGGCTCAGCTAATTGCCTTTATCAGAGTAATTCATATTAAATATAGATTATATTACTAATAAAGGCTGACTTAAAAAGTCTTAGATATATATTTTTAACTTTACCAGTTAAGTTATAACAAGAATAAGGTTAATTGCCTTTATCAGAGAAAATTCATATTAAATATAGATTCTAACAATAATAAAGGCTGACTTAAACAATCTCAGATAGATATGATTCTTAATAAATGTGAGGTATAATACTAATAAACGCTAACTTCAGAAGGCTCAGCTAGATATGGTTAACTCAGACTCTTACTAAATGTAAGGTTTAATACTAATAAAGGCTGCTCAACTAGATTGTTTAACTCAGATTCTTAAGGTATAATAATAATATCAGTCAAGTTATAACAATAATAAGGCTGGCTTAAACAGGCTCATCTAATTGCCTTTATCAGACTAATTCATATTAAATATAGGTTATAATACTTATAAAGTCTGCTCAGCTAGATATGGTTGACTCAGATTCTTAATAAATGTTAGGTATAATACTATAAAGTTCAGCTGTATATGTTTGATTCTACCAGTCAGGTTCCTAATAATAAAGGCTAACTTAGACAGACTCAGCTAATTGGTTATATATATATAGGTTATATATAGGTTGCAATAATAATGAAGTCTGACTCAGTTGTATGGAACACGAATTTTTTGATAGTTGTATGAGCTTTTTAAGTGTTGTATGAAGCACGAGCTTTTTGACAGTTGTATGAGCTTCTTAACAGCCTTTTAACAGGTGTATGGGGGGAATTTACTCCCAGCTTTTAGACAGAAATTCTTATTGGGGACGAAAATATGGCAACAGTTGTGGGCTGATATAGGCTATAATACTACTAAAGGCTAGATATGGTTGACTCAAATTCTAGTAAGGTAAGGTTGCCTAATAAATGTAAGGGAGACCACCTACTTCTGAAGGAAATGATTAAAATTTTATCAACTCAAAACAAACTAGGATCATATACTCTCCAATAATTTTAAAAAGGTTACAAGACAAACCACAACAAGAATTTCACAATATTTCACATACTTTCGAAGGAATTATAAAATTGCATCAACTCGGAACTCTTTGATAATTCCGTTTAGACATTGTAAAATAAAATTCCAGGAAGCAATCTTTTTTTTTTTTTTAGTTTTAATGTTCAATTCTCCAGCTCATTACCAGAATTGCAGGTGACCGTCATGGGCTTAGGCTAGTGGGGGGCCTTAAAAATCATTTAATATAAGTGCTCTGACCTGTTCTCTTTTAGACCTGACCTGTTCCTATATTAGCAACTTTTTGACCTGACCTATTCTTTTTTATAGCTTACCTGTTCAGATATTAACAGCATTTTTACCTGACCCGTTCTTTTTTTTCACCCGACCTGTTCTTATATTAACAGCTTTTTGACCTGACCTGCTCTTTTTTAGACCTGACCTGTTCTTATATTAGCAGCTTTTTGACCTGACCTGTTCTCTTTCAGACCTGACCTGTTCCGATATTAACAGCTTTTTGACCTGACCTGTTCTGTTATTAACTGCAATTCTCCCATTATACAATAAAGCTAATTCGGTGATTATTGTGTCCGACAGAATTTTAGAACAATAGACAAATCCAACACCAACAACTGTAGAAGATTTCAATCTAGAACAATCATAAAAACGTTTACAACTATATGTAATAGCGGGTTGGGATGTAGCCTAGGGGTAGTGTACTAGGTCTTGAAAACATTGCTATCGCGGTTCAATTCCCATCGTTAAAAAAAAAAAATCGTATAAATAAAAGAATCGGTATCCATATAGTTAAAATCAAAACTTAGACTTCATATAATCATTTCCAAATACCGTGAAGCCTACATATGTTGGTTTATTGTATGTCGTAAGTACTCGTTGCATTTGTATGGCCAACATATTTTCTTTAAATTGTGTTACGATATGAAAATTTGGTTTCGCGATTAAGGCCCGAGCTCCTAAACGTCTTCCAGAACTTTCCCAACTTTGTACGATTTTTACATCTTTCCGTTTATCCACGTTCTCCATTGTTTTACCATAAACCGCATTATTTAATAATTTAAAGAAATTCTTTTCAAATCCATTTCTCGCCAATGTACGGTGATGGGTACTCAAATCAATATATTCTTTCAACCAACAGGACTGTTTAAATTTTAAAATTCGATGTATTTGAGTCAATTTCATACCGTTTTGAATACATTGTTGAAGATTTTTGTAGTGAATAATATATTTTAATTTATTTGTCAAATCTGGAATTAATTTTGGAAAATTGGATCCGTGACTTTTTTTATTCTCTGCGCAAAATGGTAAATCGTTATGGAGATCGTGCATGTCTTCTGGATACTCTAAATCTACTTCTAATATATAGCCATATTCAGAATTTAAAGGAATATTGAAGACCTCAAAATCGGAAACTGATTCTAACCATGTGAATTCACCATAAGGAAGGGGTTGCGACATAGCCCATCCATATAAATTATTGGCGTCAAGATACATAAGATATTCTGATGGTTTACTTTCATCATAGTCAGACATGTATTTGTTGTTAGCTACGGAATTTCTATTTGAGCATTGAACTATACCCCCTCTGATACCTCGTTGAATGAAAGTATGCATATTTATATCCGTTAAAAGTTCCAGAGTTATTTTAGTTGTTTTTAACATAGCATCCCATGATAGCCCCCAGGTCAGGTCAATAAGCTGTTAATATCAGAACAGGTCAGGTCGATAAGCTGTTAATATAAGAATAGGTCAGGTATAAAAAAGAATAGGTCAGGTCTAAAAAAGAACAGGTCAGGTCAAAAAGCTGTTAATATAAGAACAGGTCGGGTATAAAAAAAGAACGGGTCAGGTAAAAATGCTGTTAATATCTGAACAGGTAAGCTATAAAAAAGAATAGATCAGGTCAAAAAGTTGCTAATATAGGAACAGGTCAGGTCTAAAAGAGAACAAGTCAGAGCACTTATATTAAATGATTTTTAAGGCCCCCCACTAGCCTAAGCCCATGACGGTCACCTGCAATTCTGGTAATGAGCTGGAGAATTGAACATTAAAACTAAAAAAAAAGATTGCTTCCTGGAATTTTATTTTGCAATGTCTAAACGGAATTATCGAAGAGTTCCGAGTTGATGCAATTTTATAATTCCTTCGAAAGTATGTGAAATATTGTGAAATTCTTGTTGTGGTTTGTCTTGTAACCTTTTTGAAATTATTGGAGAGTATATGATCCTAGTTTGTTTTGAGTTGATAAAATTTTAATCATTTCCTTCGGAAGTAGGTGGTCTACCTTACATTTATTAGGCAACCTTACCTTACTAGAATTTGAGTCAACCATATCTAGCCTTTATTAGTATTATAGCCTATATCAGCCCACAACTGTTGCCATATTTTCGTCCCCAATAAGAATTTCTGTCTGGGAGTAAATTCCCCCCCATACACCTGTTAAAAGGCTGTTAAGAAGCTCATACAACTGTCAAAAAGCTCGTGCTTCATACAACACTTAAAAAGCTCATACAACTATCAAAAAATTCGTGTTCCATACAACTGAGTCAGACTTCATTATTATTGCAACCTATATATAACCTATATATATATAACCAATTAGCTGAGTCTGTCTAAGTTAGCCTTTATTATTAGGAACCTGACTGGTAGAATCAAACATATACAGCTGAATTTTATCAAGTTAGTCTTTGTTAGTATTATACCTAACATTTATTAAGAATCTGAGTCAACCATATCTAGCTGAGCAGACTTTATAAGTATTATAACCTATATTTAATATGAATTAGTCTGATAAAGGCAATTAGATGAGCCTGTTTAAGCCAGCCTTATTATTGTTATAACTTGACTGATAGAGTCAAACATATTTAAGTCAGCCTTTATTAGTATTTTACCTTTACTTCAACCAGCCTTATTATTGTTATAACTTGACTGTTAAAGTCAAACATATATATTATATTATATTATTATTATACCTTAAGAATCTGAGTTAAACAATCTAGTTGAGCAGCCTTTATTAGTATTAAACCTTACATTTAGTAAGAGTCTGAGTTAACCATATCTAGCTGAGCCTTCTGAAGTTAGCGTTTATTAGTATTATACCTCACATTTATTAAGAATCATATCTATCTGAGCTTGTTTAAGTCAGCCTTTATTATTGTTAGAATCTATATTTAATATGAATTTTCTCTGATAAAGGCAATTAACCTTATTCTTGTTATAACTTAACTGGTAAAGTTAAAAATATATATCTAAGACTTTTTAAGTCAGCCTTTATTAGTAATATAATCTATATTTAATATGAATTACTCTGATAAAGGCAATTAGCTGAGCCTGTTTAAGGTAGCCTTATTATTATTATAATCTGACTGAAAGAGTAGGTGAACCTTATTAATTCAGCCTTTATTAGTATTATACTTAAAATTTATTAAAAAACTGAGTGAACCATATCTAGCTGAGCCTGTTTAAGTCAATCTTTATTAGTATTATACCTTACATTTATTAAGAGTCTGAATCAACCATGTCTAGCTGAGTCTGCTTAACTCAGCCTTTATTAGTATTAAATCTTAAGAAACTGAGTCAACGATATCTAACTGAGTGTGTTTAAGTCGGCATTTAGTAGTATTATAACCTATATTTAATATGAATTACTCTGATAATTGAGCCTGTCTAAGTCAGTCTTGTTATTGTTATAACCTAACTAATAGAGTTAAACATATAAAGCTGAGCAGTCTTTATTAGTATTAAAACCAATATTTAATATAAATTACTCTGATAAAAACAATTAGCTGAACCTGTTTAAGTTAGCCTTATTATTATTATCATAACCTGACTGGTAGAGTCAAACATATTTAGCTAAACCTTATTAAGTCAGCAATTATTAGTATTATACCTTGTTGTTGTTGTTGTTGTTTGGGGTGGGGAAGACACACTGAAAGGCGAGTCTTGAGCATTCAGGCGGGGGGCTTAGGCTAATGTTTATGAAAAAGCATAGTGGGTGATGAGACAGCATATTTCTTTTGTTTTATGAAAAAGCATAGTCATATTTCTTGATAAGTCAACATATTTCTGGAAAAAGCATATCGAATTTCATGCATTTCTCGGATGAGTCATGTTTTAGTTAGCGTTATTGCATAATGTTGTGAAATTCAACAGGTATGTCTCTCTATCTATCTCTCTCTCTCTCTTCCTCTCTATACATGTATATATCTATCTGTGTATGTCTCTTTCTGTGCCTATACCATATGTATCTATCTGTATATATGTCTCTCTCTTTCTCTCTATGTATCTACCTCTCTCTATCTGTGTATGTATGTCTCTATCTCTGTCTCTCTCTTTCTGTGTATGTATGTATCTATCTGTATATCTGTCTCTCTCTTTCTCTATATGTATCTCTCTCTTTCTTTCTGTGTATGTGTATCTATATATCTTCTTGTATGTGTGTGTTCGTATATAAACGATGGGCGATGGTTCTGAAAGCTAAAAAATCAAGTGAAGTCTGTCGCGCAACATCAAAAAAATAATCCAGTGAAGCCTGAGAAAAAATAGTGAAATTGAAAATATCGAGTAAAGTGAAAAAGTAACATGAATTCATTTATTTGTGAATATTGTGGTATAAGCTGTTCATACAACAAGAATTTAAATAGACATATACGAAGTGTGCATCTAAAGGATAGTTCTAAATGTGAATTCTGTGCGAAAATATATTCACGAAAAGATAAATTATTAGAACATCTTGAAAAGTGCAGAGTAAAACTTAATCCAGTGCAACCGACTACAGCAATAATGGAACCATCAAAGAAATGTAACGCTTGTGATCTAGAAGTGTTAAATAAAAACTGGAACTACCATATTCGAACAAATTCACATAAGAATTACAAACATAATAAATTAATGTTAACAAATATAATCCGATATGAGGGTAAAGTATTATATATTCTTTCTTAAAAATAATATTTTAATTTTATGTTTCTTTTACAGATTGATCAAAAGACAGCTTATAGTAGGAAACAGAGATAATGCGATAGAAACATATGTTTGAAAATAATAATAATAATATGTTAATAGATTAAAAATAAAAACCTATAAAATATATTTAAGAAAAAACTAATGATTGTTGTTGTTATTAAAAAAAAAAAAAAAAAACCGATAGTCATTTAAATGAATAAACAAACCACAGGTCACCTTGGAGTCGATAAAAACAAACAAATCTTCGTTTTGGTGGTGGATTATGGATTTGTCTATTGCATATTGTTGTGAAATTGTTTTCTGGATTATTTGTTTATGAAAGAACTTTCCTGGTGATATTAGTATAATTTCTCTTAACAAAGAACTTTATGTCAAAAAGAATTTTTGTAACTGAGACTGATTCATGATTTTTTCCGTTGCATAAAATTGGGCGTTTTTTTCTTCATTTATTTTTGCATAAAATTGAGCGTTTTTTCCGGGGTTTTGAGCTTTTTTCGCAGTTGTTGCCAGGGACTTAGGCTAGCGAGGGACTTAGGCTATCCGAAACTTAGGCTAGCGGGGAGCGAGGGACTTAGGCTATCTGAAACTTAGACTAGCGGGGAGCGGGGGGCTTAGGCTAGCGAGAGACTTAGGCTATCCGAAACTTAGGCTATCCGAAACTTAGGCTATCCGAAACTTAGGCTAGCGAGGGACTTAGGCTAGCGAAGGCTTAGGCTAATGTTAATGAAAAAGCATAGTGGGTGGTCTTCATATTTCTTTGTTTATGGATGAGTCAGCACATTTACTGCAGGTGGCCCAAAGTTGATTGATCAGGTTTAGCTATATATGTTTGATTCTACCAGTCAGGTTCCTAATAATATAGGCTAACTTAAATGGGATTCAGCTATTTTGTCTTTTTCAGAGTTATTAAATATAGGTTCTAATACCAATAAAGGATGCTCAGCTACATATGGTTGACTCACGTGCTTAAGCTATAATACTAATAAAGGCTGATTTAATGAGGTTCTGCTAAATATGTTGAACTCTAGCAGTCAAGTTATAATAATAATAAGGCTTACTTAAACAGGCTGAACCTTTATCAGAGTAATTCATTCTAAATATAGGTTAACTTAAACGTGCTCAGTTAGATATCGTTCACTCAGATTCTTAAGGTATAGTAATACTAAAGACAAAGTAAAATAGGCTCAGACAATTGTGTCCATCTTAGTATTTCATATTAAATATAGGTTATAATACTATACTAATAAAGACAGACTCAGATAGATATAGTAGACTTTACTAGTCAGAGTCTTAATAAATGTAAGGTATAATACTAAGAAAGGTTGAGTAAATAGGCTTAGATAATTGTCATGATCAAAGTAGTTCATATAAATATGGGTTATAATACTAGGCTTATTTAAGCCTTTATCATTCTATACATACATTCATTCTATAATACATTCATTCTAAATACAGGTTAACTTAAACGTGTTCAGTTAGATATCGTTGACTCAGATTCTTAAGGTATAGTAATACCAAAGACAAAATAAAACAGGCTCAGCTAATTGTCTTCATCAGAGTATTTCATATTAAATATAGGTTAAAATACTATACTATTAAAAACAGACTCAGATAGATATCGTGGACTTTACTAGTCAGATTCTTAATAAATGAAAGGTATAATATCAATGAAGGCTGCTCATCTAGATATGGTATATTCAGATTCTTAATAAATATTAGGTATAATACTAACAAAGACTGACTTGATCAGGTTTAGCTATATATGTTTGATTCTACCAGTCAGGCTTCTAATAATATGGGCTAACTTAAATGTTATTCAGCTATTTTGTCTTTTTTTAGATTAATTAAATATAGGTTATAATACTAATAAAGGCTGCTCAGCTACATATGGTTGACTCACATTCTTAAGCTATTATACTAATAAAGGCTGATTTAATGAGGTTCTGCTAAATATGTTGAACTCTAGCAGTCAAGTTATAATAATAATAAGGCTTACTTAAACAGGCTGAACCTTTATCAGAGTAATTCATTCTAAATATAGGTTAACTTAAACGTGTTCAGTTTGATATCGTTGACTTAGCCTCTTAAGGTATAGTAATAATAAAGACAAAATTAAACAGGCTCAGCTGGTTATCTTCATCAGAGTATTTCATATTAAATACAGGTTATAATACTATACTAATAAAACAAGCTCAGATAAATATCGTGGACTTTACTAGTTAGATGTAAGGTATAATATCAATAAACTTTGCTCAGCTAGATATGATAGATTCAGATTTTTAATAAATGTTAGGTATAATACTAACATATACTTACTTGATCAAGTTCAGCTATATATGTTTCATTCTACCAGTCAGGTTCCTAATAATAAGAGCTAGCTTAGACAGGCTCAGGTATTTTGTCTTTTTTCAGAGTAATTCATATTAAATATAGGTTATAATACTTATAAAGGTTGAGTTAAGCTGGCTCAGCTAGATATGGTTGACTCCACTAGTCAAGTTATAATACTAATAAAGACTAACTTAATAAAGTTCAGCTAAATATGTTTGTCTCTACTAGTCAGTTTATAATAAGGCTAACTTAAGGACATACTTTATCATAGTAATTCATGTATTAAATATAGATAATAAATTCATTTAAGAAGGCTCAGCAAGATAGGTACTAGTCAGATTTTAAACAAATGTAAGGTATAATACTAATAATTGCTGACTTAATAAGGTTTAGCTAAATATGTTTGACTCTACCAGTCAGGTTATGATAATAATAATAAGGCTAACTTAAACAGGTTCAGTTAATTGTCTTTATCAGAGTAATTTATATTAAATATTGGTTTTAATACTAATAAAGACTGCTCAGCTTTATATGTTTAACTCTATTAGTTAGGTTATAACAATAACAAGACTGACTTAGACAGGCTCAATTATCAGAGTAATTCATATTAAATATAGGTTATAATACTACTAAATGCTGACTTGAACACACTCAGTTAGATATCGTTGACTCAGTTTCTTCAGATTTAATACTAATAAAGGCTGAGTTAAGCAGACTCAGCTAGACATGGTTGATTCAGACTCTTAATAAATGGAAGGTATAATACTAATAAAGATTGACTTAAACAGGCCCAGCTAGATATGGTTCACTCAGTTTTTTAATAAATTTTAAGTATAATACTAATAAAGGCTGAATTAATAAGGTTCACCTACTCTTTCAGTCAGATTATAATAATAATAAGGCTACCTTAAACAGGCTCAGCTAATTGCCTTTATCAGAGTAATTCATATTAAATATAGATTATATTACTAATAAAGGCTGACTTAAAAAGTCTTAGATATATATTTTTAACTTTACCAGTTAAGTTATAACAAGAATAAGGTTAATTGCCTTTATCAGAGAAAATTCATATTAAATATAGATTCTAACAATAATAAAGGCTGACTTAAACAAGCTCAGATAGATATGATTCTTAATAAATGTGAGGTATAATACTAATAAACGCTAACTTCAGAAGGCTCAGCTAGATATGGTTAACTCAGACTCTTACTAAATGTAAGGTTTAATACTAATAAAGGCTGCTCAACTAGATTGTTTAACTCAGATTCTTAAGGTATAATAATAATATAATATAATATATATGTTTGACTTTAACAGTCAAGTTATAACAATAATAAGGCTGGTTGAAGTAAAGGTAAAATACTAATAAAGGCTGACTTAAATATGTTTGACTCTATCAGTCAAGTTATAACAATAATAAGGCTGGCTTAAACAGGCTCATCTAATTGCCTTTATCAGACTAATTCATATTAAATATAGGTTATAATACTTATAAAGTCTGCTCAGCTAGATATGGTTGACTCAGATTCTTAATAAATGTTAGGTATAATACTAACAAAGACTAACTTGATAAAATTCAGCTGTATATGTTTGATTCTACCAGTCAGGTTCCTAATAATAAAGGCTAACTTAGACAGACTCAGCTAATTGGTTATATATATATAGGTTGCAATAATAATGAAGTCTGACTCAGTTGTATGGAACACGAATTGTTTGATAGTTGTATGAGCTTTTTAAGTGTTGTATGAAGCACGAGCTTTTTGACAGTTGTATGAGCTTCTTAACAGCCTTTTAACAGGTGTATGGGGGGAATTTACTCCCAGCTTTTAGACAGAAATTCTTATTGGGGACGAAAATATGGCAACAGTTGTGGGCTGATATAGGCTATAATACTAATAAAGGCTAGATATGGTGGACTCAAATTCTAGTAAGGTAAGGTTGCCTAATAAATGTAAGGGAGACCACCTACTTCTGAAGGAAATGATTAAAATTTTATCAACTCAAAACAAACTAGGATCATATACTCTCCAATAATTTTAAAAAGGTTACAAGACAAACCACAACAAGAATTTCACAATATTTCACATACTTTCGAAGGAATTATAAAATTGCATCAACTCGGAACTCTTTGATAATTCCGTTTAGACATTGTAAAATAAAATTCCAGGAAGCAATCTTTTTTTTTTTTTTAGGTTTAATGTTCAATTCTCCAGCTCATTACCAGAATTGCAGGTGACCGTCATGGGCTTAGGCTAGTGGGGGGCCTTAAAAATCATTTAATATAAGTGCTCTGACCTGTTCTCTTTTAGACCTGACCTGTTCCTATATTAGCAACTTTTTGACCTGACCTATTCTTTTTTATAGCTTACCTGTTCAGATATTAACAGCATTTTTACCTGACCCGTTCTTTTTTTTCACCCGACCTGTTCTTATATTAACAGCTTTTTGACCTGACCTGCTCTTTTTTAGACCTGACCTGTTCTTATATTAGCAGCTTTTTGACCTGACCTGTTCTCTTTCAGACCTGACCTGTTCCGATATTAACAGCTTTTTGACCTGACCTGTTCTGTTATTAACTGCAATTCTCCCATTATACAATAAAGCTAATTCGGTGATTATTGTGTCCGACAGAATTTTAGAACAATAGACAAATCCAACACCAACAACTGTAGAAGATTTCAATCTAGAACAATCATAAAAACGTTTACAACTATATGTAATAGCGGGTTGGGATGTAGCCTAGGGGTAGTGTACTAGGTCTTGAAAACATTGCTATCGCGGTTCAATTCCCATCGTTAAAAAAAAAAAAATCGTATAAATAAAAGAATCGGTATCCATATAGTTAAAATCAAAACTTAGACTTCATATAATCATTTCCAAATACCGTGAAGCCTACATATGTTGGTTTATTGTATGTCGTAAGTACTCGTTGCATTTGTATGGCCAACATATTTTCTTTAAATTGTGTTACGATATGAAAATTTGGTTTCGCGATTAAGGCCCGAGCTCCTAAACGTCTTCCAGAACTTTCCCAACTTTGTACGATTTTTACATCTTTCCGTTTATCCACGTTCTCAATTGTTTTACCATAAACCGCATTATTTAATAATTTAAAGAAATTCTTTTCAAATCCATTTTTCGCCAATGTACGGTGATGGGTACTCAAATCAATATATTCTTTCAACCAACAGGACTGTTTAAATTTTAAAATTCGATGTATTTGAGTCAATTTCATACCGTTTTGAATACATTGTTGAAGATTTTTGTAGTGAATATTTTTGTAGTGAATTTTTTGGAAAATTGGATCCGGGACTTTTTTTATTCTCTGCGCAAAATGGTAAATCGTTATGGAGATCGTGCATGTCTTCTGGATACTCTAAATCTACTTCTAATATATAGCCATATTCAGAATTTAAAGGAATATTGAAGACCTCAAAATCGGAAACTGATTCTAACCATGTGAATTCACCATAAGGCGTCAAGATACATAAGATATTCTGATGGTTTACTTTCATCATAGTCAGACATGTATTTGTTGTTAGCTACGGAATTTCTATTTGAGCATTGAACTATACCCCCTCTGATACCTCGTTGAATGAAAGTATGCATATTTATATCCGTTAAAAGTTCCAGAGTTATTTTAGTTGTTTTTAACATAGCATCCCATGATAGCCCCCAGGTCAGGTCGATAAGCTGTTAATATCAGAACAGGTCAGGTCGATAAGCTGTTAATATAAGAATAGGTCAGGTATAAAAAAGAATAGGTCAGGTCTAAAAAAGAACAGGTCAGGTCAAAAAGCTGTTAATATCAGAACAGGTCAGGTCAAAAAGCAGTTAATATCAGAACAGGTCAGGTCTAAAAGAGAACAGGTAAGTATAAAAGCAGTTAATATCAGAACAGGTCAGGTTAATATCAGAACAGGTCAGGTCAAAAAGCAATTAATATTAGAACAGGTCAGGTCAAAAAGCTGCTAATTTAAGAACAGGTCAGGTCTAAAAAAGAACAGGTCAGGTCAAAAAGCTGTTAATATAAGAACAGGTCGGGTATAAAAAAAGAACGGGTCAGGTAAAAATGCTGTTAATATCTGAACATGTAAGCTATAAAAAAGAATAGATCAGGTCAAAAAGTTGCTAATATAGGAACAGGTCAGGTCTAAAAGAGAACAAGTCAGAGCACTTATATTAAATGATTTTTAAGGCCCCCCACTAGCCTAAGCCCATGACGGTCACCTGCAATTCTGGTAATGAGCTGGAGAATTGAACATTAAAACTAAAAAAAAAAGATTGCTTCCTGGAATTTTATTTTGCAATGTCTAAACGGAATTATCGAAGAGTTCCGAGTTGATGCAATTTTATAATTCCTTCGAAAGTATGTGAAATATTGTGAAATTCTTGTTGTGGTTTGTCTTGTAACCTTTTTGAAATTATTGGAGAGTATATGATCCTAGTTTGTTTTGAGTTGATAAAATTTTAATCATTTCCTTCGGAAGTAGGTGGTCTACCTTACATTTATTAGGCAACCTTACCTTACTAGAATTTGAGTCAACCATATCTAGCCTTTATTAGTATTATAGCCTATATCAGCCCACAACTGTTGCCATATTTTCGTCCCCAATAAGAATTTCTGTCTGGGAGTAAATTCCCCCCCATACACCTGTTAAAAGGCTGTTAAGAAGCTCATACAACTGTCAAAAAGCTCGTGCTTCATACAACACTTAAAAAGCTCATACAACTATCAAAAAATTCGTGTTCCATACAACTGAGTCAGACTTCATTATTATTGCAACCTATATATAACCTATATATATATAACCAATTAGCTGAGTCTGGCTAAGTTAGCCTTTATTATTAGGAACCTGACTGGTAGAATCAAACATATACAGCTGAACTTTATCAAGTTAGTCTTTGTTAGTATTATACCTAACATTTATTAAGAATCTGAGTCAACCATATCTAGCTGAGCAGACTTTATAAGTATTATAACCTATATTTAATATGACTTAGTCTGATAAAGGCAATTAGATGAGCCCGTTTAAGCCAGCCTTATTATTGTTATAACTTGACTGATAGAGTCAAACATATTTAAGTCAGCCTTTATTAGTATTTTACCTTTACTTCAACTAGCCTTATTATTGTTATAACTTGACTGTTAAAGTCAAACATACCTATTTAAGTGGACCTTATTAAGTTAAGCCTATATTATTATTATACCTTAAGAATCTGAGTTAAACAATCTAGTTGAGCAGCCTTTATTAGTATTAAACCTTACATTTAGTAAGAGTCTGAGTTAACCATATCTAGCTGAGCCTTCTGAAGTTAGCGTTTATTAGTATTATACCTCACATTTATTAAGAATCATATCTATCTGAGCTTGTTTAAGTCAGCCTTTATTTTTGTTAGAATCTATATTTAATAGCATTATTATTATTATAATCTGACTGAAAGAGTAGGTGAACCTTATTAATTCAGCCTTTATTAGTATTATACTTAAAATTTATTAAAAAACTGAGTGAACCATATCTAGCTGAGCCTGTTTAAGTCAATCTTTATTAGTATTATACCTTACATTTATTAAGAGTCTGAATCAACCATGTCTAGCTGAGTCTGCTTAACTCAGCCTTTATTAGTATTAAATCTTAAGAAACTGAGTCAACGATATCTAACTGAGTGTGTTTAAGTCGGCATTTAGTAGTATTATAACCTATATTTAATATGAATTACTCTGATAATTGAGCCTGTCTAAGTCAGTCTTGTTATTGTTATAACCTAACTAATAGAGTTAAACATATAAAGCTGAGCAGTCTTTATTAGTATTAAAACCAATATTTAATATAAATTACTCTGATAAAGACAATTAGCTGAACCTGTTTAAGTTAGCCTTATTATTATTATCATAACCTGACTGGTAGAGTCAAACATATTTAGCTAAACCTTATTAAGTCAGCAATTATTAGTATTATACCTTGTTGTTGTTGTTGTTGTTTGGGGTGGGGAAGACACACTGAAAGGCGAGTCTTGAGCATTCAGGCCACAATGGCCCATTATACTCGAATCCCCAACCTCTACCCGAACTTTTTCGTCCTCCTCACGAATTTCAAAAGCTCAGGTAGGGAGCGAGAACGGAGTTCCTTCATCCTCATAACATCGACGCCGTATACATGCATTTTTGCGAAAGAGTAAGCTGGACACTCGAGAAGAAAATGTTCCGTCGTGTCGTCGCTCTCGTCGCAAGCAGTGCACATGGGGTCGTCAACGATTCTCAGTCTGACCATGTGTAGGCCACACGAGTTATGCCCTGTGAGGACACCAACCATACTACTACGTTCCTTTCAGCTCTGTTTGAGAAGAAAAGCAGCGGTTCGTCCACTTGGTCTCTCAACAAGGTTTCTGGTTTGCCGCATTCCCGGAAAAAGCCGCCATCTCTCAATCTGTGATTTACTCACCCACTCAGCTACGGCAGACCTAACAGAGGCAACTGGCACACCGAAAGCTAGCTCTGGTCCAACCATGGCTGACTCCGATCCAGTTTTTGCCAAAGCATCCGCTATTTCATTGCCATTTATCCCTTGGTGACCCGGAACCCATATGAGCATTAAGTCATTGAATCTTCCAACAGAGTTCAACCGTTCTTTACACTCACGTACCATCTTCGAATAGACGATTGGGTTATCTAAAGATTGTAGAGCGGCCTGACTGTCGCTGCAAATGCAGATCATCCTGCCCCTCAATTTTCTTTCTATAATCCATTCAACCGCCTTAAGGATCGCATATACCTCAGCCTGAAATACTGAGGAATGTTTTCCTAAGGCGAAAGAGTACCTGAGATTCTCGGTCTGCAGGTACATTCCAGCTCCAGAGCCTTCTTCAGTCATTGAGCCGTCCGTATAGAATATATCAGTGAATCCGCTAGGCAGAGCGGACTGGTTTACCCACTCCTCCCTGCTCGGAATCTCAACCTGATATCTCCTTTTGAGCATATACATCGATGTCATAGCATCCGAAGGCATATCGAAGATAGAGTTCTCAGACAACCTTCGGGCCATTTCTCCATGACCATTGCAATGCCCTTTTCTCCACAGGCCCAGTCTAATTAGTCTGTGGGTAGCTCTCTTTGCTTCTGCCTGAACAACAATATCAAGCGGTGGCAGATTGAGCAGCGCATCGAGTGCCACTCCCGGTGTGGTACGAAGAGCACCTGTTACACCGATGCAGACGGTCCTCTGTAGTTTAGCGAGACTAGCTCGGATGTATGCACATTCGGACTTGGTCCACCAAACCACTGATGCATAGATTAGGATGGGTCTGATAACAGCTGTATATAGCCAATATACCATTGAAGGCCTAAGACCCCATGTTCGTCCAAAAGCTCTCCTGCACTGCCAGAAAGTTACAAGCGCACGGTTCACCTTTGTATCTACATGTTCCCTCCAGAGAAGCTTGCTATCCAAGATTACTCCCAGATATTTCACTTTCTCCGAAAGCTGAATGGTTTCACCCTTCAGCATTGGTAACACTAAACCTTCAGTTTTTCTTTTCCTAGTAAACAAAACTAGAGCTGTTTTGCTAGGACTAACAGAAAGCCCATGTCGTTCGCACCAGCCATCGATAACCCCCAGGACTCTTTGCATTTTACTACAAACCTCCCTAAGCGATAGCCCGACAGCTAGTGCTGCCACGTCGTCAGCGTAAGCTTGTACGTGAATATTCAGATCCTGCAGTTCGAGGAGCAGTGAGTCGATGAGCATACTCGACAACAGTGGCGAAAGAACCCCGCCCTGAGCACAGCCCTTACTGACCCCTGTCGTAGCATACTGCCCATCCCCAGTCTCCGCGAATAGCATTCTCTGTGTGAGCATGGAGTGAATCCATTTAACTAAAGTGCCATCCACCCCATGTCTATTGGCAGCATCACACAATGATTCAAAGGGCGCACTATCAAAAGCACCCTCAATGTCCACAAAAAGGCCCAGCGCGTACTTTTTCCGGTCCAGCGCCTCTTCTATTCTGGATACCAGAGAGTGAAGCGCTGAATCACAAGACTTTCCGCTTTGATACGCATGTTGTTGGGAACAAAGAGGATGCGCTCTGAGAGACACTTCTCTGATGTGTTTTTCTACCAGTCTTTCCAGACTCTTCAGAACAAACGATGTTATGCTGATTGGTCTGAAACTTTTGGGCAAAGTATAGTCGTCTCTACCTGGTTTCGGGATGAACGCTACTCTGACCGGTTGCCAAGAAGATGGGACGTATCCATGCGCCAAGCATGCAGAAAATATCTTTCTGAGGATAGGCACTAGAACATCTGCCCCCTCTTTTAGCATTATTGGATATACACCGCCCACTCCTGGTGACTTGAAGCTATCAAATGATGAAATAGCAAATTTCACCGTTTCAACTGTCACAACAGCAGACGCCATATACCAACTGCGCCTGGGCACTCTGTCTTTGGTCGGACAGAGTGTCTTAACCAAGCATTGATCGCTTTCGATCACCTGATTTCCTGGAAAATGGGCCTCAAAGAGGGTTCTTAGTGACTCAATTCTCGAAGTAGTATATGTACCATCAGGTTTTAGCAGGGAATCCAGCCTAGCCGTGTTGTCTTTCTGAAAGACTTTGTGCAGCCTAGCCGTTTCCCTGGTCCCTTCCAAACTCTCACAGTAGTTCCTAAAAGAGGCTAGTTTAGATGTCTTAACCAGCTTCTTGTATTCCCTCTGCACTGTTCGGTAGTGATCCCAGTCGGCCGCTGCGCCACTCTGAAGTGCGCGATTCAGAAGCCTTCTGGAGCTTTTTCTGAGCGTCTGCAGGTCCGCAGTCTACCAAGGAACTGTGGTGCCACATCGGCTCTTGCTGACAGGACACGATTCCGCAAAACACTGACCTAAGGTTAGACTTAGACGAGAAGTCACTTCCTCAATCATATCTGGCGTCCTCATTTTATTTGGTATTTGAGACCTCTCCTGTAAGAGAGATCTGAATAAATTCCAGTCAGCCTTCCTTGGATTCCGTATAGCCGGTATGACAGGATTGTCAGCCGCCAGTCGGAATTCCAGATATCTATGATCCGACAGAGTCTCCTCTTCCAGGACGCGCCAGTTTGTTATTGATTCTGCGATCCTAGAAGAGGACATCGTCATGTCTATCACTTCCGTCCGCCTGGTTGTAACAAACGTTGGCTTATTGCCTCTATTGTTTACCACGAGGCACGACGACATAATGAACTCCAATAACCGCTCACCCCTAGGATTGCATTTGCTGCTGCCCCAAACAGTGTGTTGAGCATTAGCATCACATCCAATGACAAGCTGTAAGTTGTTGGTGTCCGCGAATCTAACGAGCACGGTCAGCTCCCTGGATGGGGGAGGTAATAACGAGTCATACGGAAGGTAAGCCGACACTACTATTATGTCTTGTCTTCTACCCCCCAATACGTTAGACATTTTGACCGCTACTACATCTTGACAGGAGAACTGCCTCAACATCGTCGCCTCTATCATATTTGATATGAAAAGACAGGCACGCGGTCTTTCAGATCCTTCATCATAAAAGATCCGGCCTCCCTGAATCGAATCCCATCCACACACTCGCCTATTGCGAATTCATGGTTCTTGTATTATTGATACATATGGGGATGTGTGCAGTATGTTAAGTCTCCTACTTAGTAATGCGGTAGCAGCCTTAGCATGTTGCAAGTTGATCTGGGTAAATATGATGCTGCAGTTAGCCATTTCAAGATAATCACCCACACATTACATCCACATGCTACTACTACCTGGGAAGATTAAATTTAATCCTCCCAAGGAACAGATATGGACGCATGTCATATCTAGTTCGCAGAACCTCTACACTACCGCTATCTATGCCCAGTACAAGAGTACAGCCTTCAGTGCCGTCGGGACTGCTGCTTTTAATCTGTTCATAAACGCGCCATTTGGTAGTGTCAACTCCTGCGTTCTGGATACGAAGCCGGGCAAGTATTTCCTGGGGTTTCCTAGGTTTACCAGGAATCCAGCATACTGCCCGAATCAGCTTCAGAAAGGTGCCCCCTTTCGCAACCACGAAATTGACACGATTCTTCGCCGAAACCTTCCCCACGGCATCCGTCAGCCACTCGAATGCCAATGAATCTCCACAACGAACTTGCATAAGCCCGTCATAGACATTCATGCCCTCGAATCTAGGTGAGGCCTTTGCTTCTATAGGCCGTTCTCCAGAGCAGCAATATGACTCTTGGTCAGCTGTTTGCCCTGTGGACCAATGCCGATTACCGCCAGCAAGGCGGAGGCCGCCACCTCAGAGAAGGTTTTGCCCTTTTTTGAGGTGGCAGTCTCCGCGCGAGCAGTATTCAGAGTGGTCTTCGCGCCTGAGGATCCAGCGTCAGCTAGGTCAGCTACACTAATCTCCCCGCGCATTCGCTCTGCCGGTACAGAACCAGTCTCTCCTAAGGTGGAGCAGTCCAGTTTGCCAGCTGCAGCGGCTCTCGAAGTAGACGGTGGAACATCCGCTTTAATGGCTTCCGTCCTCCTCATCCTCTTCGTTCTACCAGAAGTAGAAGTCCGGAATTCGCTATCAACCGCAAGAGCTGTTTCAGGTGAATCCTCCACAGACCGATTGCGCTTAACAACGTTTTCACAGGCAGGCTTCTCCACGACATTACCACTGACCGCTACGACACCTGTCGCAACAGCCCCAGCTCTTGCCTTGGCTTTTGCCCACCTTCTTCTTTTCTTCTGGCCTTTGCTCAACTTATCCTCAAGAGGATATGAGCTTGCCGGTTTCGGATAAACCTCACTCGAAGCACCGGTGATTTCCGTAGTCGACGATGTCGGATTAACAGTGCCAAAAGCACTTGTACTGTCCTCAACCATCGATGTCGGATCTCCCACGCCACGAGCAGAGGTACTCTCCGCAACCATCGATTTCGGATTAACCACGCCAGAGGCACTGGTACTTTCCTCGATCATGGGCCGATTCAGATTGACCGAAGACACAATCCCGGTACTTTCCTCCTCAGACTTTGGAGTCCGAAATGGTCGCAGCACATTTATTCTCCATGAGCCGTAGTGGATTAACAGTTTTTGTGTTGTCAGTACTATCCTCATCGGCAAGCAGTAAGTCCTCCATGGAGTTACTGAGATCCAGTAGTGTGCTCCCACTACAACCTGGATCACCCATTGCAGTCAAACATGATGGTGGGACCTCCAAATTCCGAGCCCCGGCCACCGTAGCGGGTGGATTCCCAGACATGGTCTGGTTACCACTTGGAGAGTCTATTTCCATAGGCTTACTCATCATGTTTTTGTCTTTCCATTAGTCGACACAAGTGTCTGAAGCCCCCTTACCACGACAAGGTAGAAAGACGGAAGGGGGTGATATATATACCTTACATTTGTTTAAAATCTGACTAGTACCTATCTTGCTGAGCCTTCTTAAATGAATTTATTATCTATATTTAATACATGAATTACTATGATAAAGTATGTCCTTAAGTTAGCCTTATTATAAACTGACTAGTAGAGACAAACATATTTAGCTGAACTTTATTAAGTTAGTCTTTATTAGTATTATAACCTGACTAGTGGAGTCAACCATATCTAGCTGAGCCAGCTTAACTCAACCTTTATAAGTATTATAACCTATATTTAATATGAATTACTCTGAAAAAAGACAAAATACCTGAGCCTGTCTAAGCTAGCCCTTATTATTAGGAACCTGACTGGTAGAATGAAACATATATAGCTGAACTTGATCAAGTAAGTATATGTTAGTATTATACCTAATATTTATTAAAAATCTGAATCTATCATATCTAGCTGAGCAGCCTTTATTGATATTATACCTTACATCTAACTAGTAAAGTCCACGATATTTATCTGAGCTTGTTTTATTAGTATAGTATTATAACCTGTATTTAATATGAAATACTCTGATGAAGATAACCAGCTGAGCCTGTTTAATTTTGTCTTTATTATTACTATACCTTAAGAGGCTAAGTCAACGATATCAAACTGAACACGTTTAAGTTAACCTATATTTAGAATGAATTACTCTGATAAAGGTTCAGCCTGTTTAAGTAAGCCTTATTATTATTATAACTTGACTGCTAGAGTTCAACATATTTAGCAGAACCTCATTAAATCAGCCATTATTAGTATAATAGCTTAAGAATGTGAGTCAACCATATGTAGCTGAGCAGCCTTTATTAGTATTATAACCTATATTTAATTAATCTAAAATAAGACAAAATAGCTGAATAACATTTAAGTTAGCCCATATTATTAGAAGCCTGACTGGTAGAATCAAACATATATAGCTAAACCTGATCAAGTCAGTCTTTGTTAGTATTATACCTAATATTTATTAAGAATCTGAATATACCATATCTAGATGAGCAGCCTTCATTGATATTATACCTTTCATTTATTAAGAATCTGACTAGTAAAGTCCACGATATCTATCTGAGTCTGTTTTTAATAGTATAGTATTTTAACCTATATTTAATATGAAATACTCTGATGAAGACAATTAGCTGAGCCTGTTTTATTTTGTCTTTGGTATTACTACACCTTAAGAATCTGAGTCAACGATATCTAACTGAACACGTTTAAGTTAACCTGTATTTAGAATGAATGTATTATAGAATGAATGTATGTATAGAATGATAAAGGCTTAAATAAGCCTAGTATTATAACCCATATTTATATGAACTACTTTGATCATGACAATTATCTAAGCCTATTTACTCAACCTTTCTTAGTATTATACCTTACATTTACGAAGACTCTGACTAGTAAAGTCTACTATATCTATCTGAGTCTGTCTTTATTTGTATAGTATTATAACCTATATTTAATATGAAATACTAAGATGGACACAATTGTCTGAGCCTATTTTACTTTGTCTTTAGTATTACTATACCTTAAGAATCTGAGTGAACGATATCTAACTGAGCACGTTTAAGTTAACCTATATTTAGAATGAATTACTCTGATAAAGGTTCAGCCTGTTTAAGTAAGCCTTATTATTATTATAACTTGACTGCTAGAGTTCAACATATTTAGCAGAACCTCATTAAATCAGCCTTTATTAGTATTATAGCTTAAGCACGTGAGTCAACCATATGTAGCTGAGCATCCTTTATTGGTATTAGAACCTATATTTAATAACTCTGAAAAAGACAAAATAGCTGAATCCCATTTAAGCTAGCCTATATTATTAGGAACCTGACTGGTAGAATCAAACATATATAGCTAAACCTGATCAATCAACTTTGGGCCACCTGCAGTAAATGTGCTGACTCATCCATAAACAAAGAAATATGACGACCACCCACTATGCTTTTTCATTAACATTAGCCTAAGCCTTCGCTAGCCTAAGTCCCTCGCTAGCCTAAGCCTCCCGCTAGCCTAAGTTTCGGATAGCCTAAGTTTCGGATAGCCTAAGTTTCGGATAGCCTAAGTTTCGGATAGCCTAAGTCTCTCGCTAGCCTAAGCCCCCCGCTCCCCGCTAGTCTAAGTTTCAGATAGCCTAAGTCCCTCGCTCCCCGCTAGCCTAAGTTTCGGATAGCCTAAGTCCCTCGCTAGCCTAAGTCCCTGGCAACAACTGCGAAAAAAGCTCAAAACCCCGGAAAAACGCCCAATTTTATGCAAAAATAAATGAAGAAAAAAACGCCCAATTTTATGCAACGGAAAAAATCATAAATCAGTCTCAGTTACAAAAATTCTTTTTGACGTAAAGTTCTTTGTTAAGAGAAATTATACTAATATCACCAGGAAAGTTCTTTCATAAACAAATAATCCAGAAAACAATTTCACAACAATATGCAATAGACAAATCCATAATCCACCACCAAAACGAAGATTTGTTTGTTTTTATCGACTCCAAGGTGACCTGTGGTTTGCTTATTCATTTAAATGACTATGGGTTTTTTTTTTTTTTTTTTAATAACAACAACAATCATTAGTTTTTTCTTAAATATATTTTATAGGTTTTTATTTTTAATCTATTAACATATTATTATTATTATTTTCAAACATATGTTTCTATCGCATTATCTCTGTTTCCTACTATAAGCTGTCTTTTGATCAATCTGTAAAAGAAACATAAAATTAAAATATTATTTTTAAGAAAGAATATATAATACTTTACCCTCATATCGGATTATATTTGTTAACATTAATTTCAAGATGGCTTATTTCAACTATTGTCCATCCACTATCACGTTCTTGAAATTCTTCACTTTTTACAGAAATATCGTCCATCATTGTTTTGTAGATAGGAGCTATTTCATTTTCTCTCAGCACAGTACACATTTTTGTTTGAAAAGATTTTATATCGTACACTACGTCAATATTATCGCCATTATTGTTTTTAGTATATTTTATATATACAACAAAAAGTTCCATATTAAATTTGTAGCCTCCAAGCTTCACTAAATATTCTTTTAAAAGTTCAATCACTGGCTTTTCATATATTTCAAAAAATTTTAGTGGCTCTATAACTTCTCGATTCTTATTTTCTAATAATAATGTTACAATTCTTCCTGCAAACGAACTTCTCAAAACTTTAAAATGTTTACTAATCGAGTCGGCAGAGTTTTTCTTATGGGAATTTGTTCGAATATGGTAGTTCCAGTTTTTATTTAACACTTCTAGATCACAAGCGTTACATTTCTTTGATGGTTCCATTATTGCTGTAGTCGGTTGCACTGAATTAATTTTTACTCTGCACTTTTCAAGATGTTCTAATAATTTATCTTTTCGTGAATATATTTTCGCACAGAATTCACATTTAGAACTATCCTTTAGATGCACACTTCGTATATGTCTATTTAAATTCTTGTTGTATGAACAGCTTATACCACAATATTCACAAATAAATGAATTCATGTTACTTTTTCACTTTACTCGATATTTTCAATTTCACTATTTTTTCTCAGGCTTCACTGGATTATTTTTTTGATGTTGCGCGACAGACTTCACTTGATTTTTTAGCTTTCAGAACCATCGCCCATCGTTTATATACGAACACACACATACAAGAAGATATATAGATACACAGATATATAGATACACATACACAGAAAGAAAGAGAGAGATACATAGAGAGAAAGAGAGAGACAGATATACAGATAGATACATACATACACAGAAAGAGAGAGACAGAGATAGAGACAT
Organism: Beris chalybata; assembly: GCA_949128065.1. Taxonomy (NCBI): domain Eukaryota; kingdom Metazoa; phylum Arthropoda; class Insecta; order Diptera; family Stratiomyidae; genus Beris; species Beris chalybata. The sequence continues at coordinate 85,792,234 of OX421897.1, read as the reverse complement.
ACATACACAGATAGAGAGAGGTAGATACATAGAGAGAAAGAGAGAGACATATATACAGATAGATACATATGGTATAGGCACAGAAAGAGACATACACAGATAGATATATACATGTATAGAGAGGAAGAGAGAGAGAGAGATAGATAGAGAGACATACCTGTTGAATTTCACAACATTATGCAATAACGCTAACTAAAACATGACTCATCCGAGAAATGCATGAAATTCGATATGCTTTTTCCAGAAATATGTTGACTTATCAAGAAATATGACTATGCTTTTTCATAAAACAAAAGAAATATGCTGTCTCATCACCCACTATGCTTTTTCATAAACATTAGCCTAAGCCCCCCGCTAGCCTAAATTTTCGTTTAGCCTAAGCCCCCCCTAGCCTAAGTTTTCGTTTAGCCTAAGCCTCCCGCTAGCACATTTTATTATTCAGTCTCCATGTTGTCAATTTCAATAAATGACACACACAAGCACAAGGCAAGAGTAGGGAGGCTTGAGTTTTTTCAATGTGTAGTAGGAGGAGGTAGGAGGTAGAGGGGAGGGTGGGGGATAGAGAAAGTAGATGAGGGAGAACAATATGTAGGGTGAGGGGTAGAATGATAAGGGTACACAGTGGGGGGTATACAGTGGGGGAAGTGAAGGGTTGCATTTAGGAGAATGGGGTGTAAGAAGAAAATTAAGGAGTGAGGGAAATCAGTACCGCGCTGGTGTTTTGTTTGTCTCTTTTTACTGTCGCTTTTTCGCTTCACTGTTTACTGTCGCTTTTTCGTTTCCGTTTCCGTTCCATCGAGTTTCAAATCACAACGTGGCTAAAGAAGTTTTCACTTCAAAAACCATTTTGATTCAAGGATAAAGGACAAAATCCTTTTTCTTGAAAAAAAACTTTGAAGGATAACTTTTTTCGTATTTTTGAAGTGAAAACTTCTTTAGCGACGTTGTGATTTGAAACTCGATGAAACAGAGAGATGAAACAGAGAGATGAAACCGAGAGATAAAACCGAGAGATGAAACGAAAAAGCGTCAGGAAACAGTGAAGCGAAAAAAAAGCGACAGTAGCTCCCAAACCCGTTGAGGTCTTATCATGAAATTTTTATGGTGGGTAGGTTGGGTGCACCTCTACGACTGGTATATTTTAAAGGGGTGTGGGTATGAGGGGGAGGAGTGGGGAGGGTATTAGACGAAAAATTTTGGTTTCTAGATCTCAGCAACCGTTTACGCTAGGAGGCTGAAACTTAAAATGTCTATAGAGCTTCGATAGTGAACCCATTTGCAAAAAAAATGGAAAATGGAAAATGGAAAATGGAAAATGGAGAATGGAGAATGGAAAATCGAAAATCGAAAATGGAAAAACGAAAATGGAAAATCGAAAATGAAGAATGGAGAATGGAAAATGGAAAATGGAAAATGGAGAATCGAAAATCGAAAGTGAAAATCGAAAATCGAAAATCGAAAATCGAAAATTGAACATTGAAAATCGAAAATCGAAAATTGAAAATCGAAAATTGAAACTCGAAAATCGAAAATCGAAAATTGAAAATCGAAAATCGAAAATGGAAAATGGAAAATCGAAAATATGGAACACTGAATAATAATAATAATAAAATGTGCAATAATTTTTAAACTTGCTACTAATATTATAATAAATAAACCCTATAACTATCCCACTCCTGATACTACATCCGTATCATTCTCTCGCTGTTTAGTTTTCCGAAGGTTTCACTTCTACCGCGTGTGCACTGCACACACATGTTTTTTTTGTTTATTACAGCAATTTTTGAACAAAAATCTTTAAAATAAGCCGTACTTTATTATTTTAGAATTAAAACTACCGGAAATATGAAATTTTAAAGAAGACTTGGTAACCTCTTATGTGAAATCTTTAACATACTATAACTACTAAAAAAAAATCTGCCAACTGTCTGGGCGCAACTTTATTATTTTTCCCGAAGAAGTTTGGAACGTGTTCAATTCGGGGATGCGGTGTATGTTACTATGTGACTGAAAACCTAACAAAAAGTTCGGGAAGCTGTTAGAATATGGTGTAACATATGAATTAAATAATTGGGTCATATTCCGGGATGCGGTCTAGAGGTTGAAAAAGACATAACTTAAAAATAGGTGGTTATTAAACAAGCCTGTGGAAGTGAAAATATATTCGATATCTGATCTGACCTGAGAGATATGGTGGAATTCATGAAGAAGTATACAGCCGCTTTACACCCTCTTAGGGGTCGAATTTCAAAAAATCTTGAAAAACTTTCAAGGTGTTAATATGAAGAATCCGTAGAATAAAAATGAATTCAATATTTGGAAAAACCTAGTAGATATGACGAAAATCGTGAAAATATATGCATTTTATTTTTACAGATAATTTGTTTTGCCCCCCTTTCTGAACGCCGGTGAATACTCAAATTTTTTTTTATCAGAATTACTTTTCTAGTTGATTTACATATACGTACCGAGCTTCAACTTTCCAGCATAAGCCGTTCTAAAGTTAGGAAAAACACCCCCCACCCTCGTACCATGCTACCCCTAAAAAAAATTATTTTTCCACTATGCCACTACTATAGCTCTACCTAAATACCAAGTTTCAGCTTTATATCATTACAGGTTCTTAAGATATTAACATCGGAACTTTTTCCTTCTCCTTCCCCACACTCAAAATAAAAACTGCGTAATATGTACGAAATCATCCGTACATTCTACGAATAATTTCGTCGTTTTCAGTCCACGAAAGGTTTCGTACATAGTACACATTGCTTTTCATACATTATATGAAAAAAACAATGTTGTTTTCAACGAACTATATTCGTACTTTGCAGGAATAATTCGTACTATAAACATTTTTCGTAAACGATGAAAAAATTTCGTGCATTGTACGAGATCAATTTTGTAGTTTCTAGTAATATTATTCGTACATTCTACGAAAAGAAATTTTCGATTACAAATGTTTTCGTAAAATGTACGAAATTATTTTCTTACAATGTACGAATATAATTCGTTAATAGTGATAAATAATTCATATAATATACAAATATGATTCGTTATCATCGACATTTTATTCGTACTATGTACGACCATTCGTGAACAGCGAATTTTTTCGTACAATATACGAAAATGTAGCTGTACAATGTACACATACCTTTCGTAAGCAGAAACATAGAAACTATTTTTTAAAACATCCGAGGCTTTTTTTTAAATGGAGTATCAGATGAAAAAATATATAAAAGATACACATATCATGTACTTTTTATGATGTTCTTTCACCTCACTCCGAATAACCTAAAAATACAAACCCTTAAAACTATAGTAAAAGGGGAAGATGAATCATTTCCTGTAATGAAAATTAGCGACATGGTTTTTGAAAAACTCTTTTCACTAATAATTGGATAAGTACATATCAAATTTCGACTTAACCCTATCAAGAACTAAAGGCAGATGAAAATAAAACTTCTGAATATTTTTAATTTTAATTAATATAATATTTATTTATTAAATCTTTTATTTTATATAATGCATAAATTATTTATATCTGAAAATAAAATAAAAAAATATATACTGTGGGAATCAAAGAAAGTGCACACCTGAAAATTTTATGTTTAGCATTCAATAAAAGCCAAATTATTGATTAAAAATTATTTAATATTAAACTTTTATTTGTCAAGAATGTATATGTAACAAAATCAATTACTTAGATTTACTACTAAAAAAATTTCCAGAAGAAAAACAAAAAAAAGTAAAAAAAATATAAATCAAAAGTAAGTGTACAGTTCATATAAAAGTCATTTCAGTCAAGAAAATTTAGTGCATTAATATTTAGTTTGAGCTCCTTTAGCAGTTAAAACAGCTAGTAGTCTTCTCGGCATGGATTCTACTAACTTTTTTGTATATTCCGCTGGTATGTTAGCCCATTCTTCCTTTAGAGCATCCTTTAAAGTTTGCTTGCTTGTGATTGTACGTTGCCTGATTTTTCTTTCTAAATATTCCCAGAAATGCTCAATGGGGTTGAGGTCGGGTGATTGCGGGGGATGATCCAACTGTTTGGGAGTCCTATACAGCAGCCGTTCCCTTCCTAAATAAGAGGTATGCTTAGGATCATTATCTTGCTGGAAGACCCACGTCTTAGACAATTCCAATTTTTCAACACTGACAGGTAAGTTTTGCTGCAATATCTTAAGATAACCTCGTTTATTCATAGTACTATCTATAAATTCAAGGTTTCCGACTCCTGATGCTGTCATGCACCCCCAAAGAACATCAAAGGTAGAAAAATTTGGCAAACGAAGAATACAGAGTTTCATGAAAAGAACGTTTCGAGGACAGTTAAACATGGAGGAGGTTCTGTTATGGTTCAAAAGTATTGCTATGTTTTGACACATTATAAAATTTATTGTTAATTAAATGTCACAATAAAATCAATTAAAAACGAAAAAGTACCATAGTTGAAAAAGGCCGTTATACCGAAAAGCCGAATAAAGAACGGCCGTATTAGTGTACTCCGTATGGTGGACTTTAATTATATATTTAAGATGCTTCGCTAAAACTCTAGAAATTTTAAAGAAAAAAATTATTACATATTTATATATATATTTCCAAAACATTAAACAGGAATAACCATGCTTCGCCATCGCATGGAACGAGGTCCTCGAGCATCAATGGAAATAAATGTACAAAAAAGGGAAAAGCTTACTTTTATTTTTACTCATGTAGAAGAGACCGGGATGTGCAAAATCGTTGAAATAATGCCAAATTCGATGAAATTAATGACTATAATTAGTTTTGACCTCTTAAAAATAAAAATGTAATAAAAATTACTTACCAAGTAAATTAAGCCACAAAAGACACCAATTAACTAATCACAAACTGCAATTCAACAATTACTGATCTCAATTGTCGAAGAAGTTCGAACACACACACGACACAATCAGGGTTGTCACTTGATAAGTTGATTTCCGGAGTAGATCATGCTTGTCGGATATTCTATGCGACAGTTGTCACATCAAAACTGTAGTAGATTTAAATGTGGCCGTAGTGGCGTAGTAAAAGTAATGAAAGTGGAGTAAATCTACCACAATTGTAGTAAAGTGAAAACCCTGGACACAATACACATTTCGTCAAAATATGGTATCGCAAGAAATTTTTGTTTTTAGTGTGAATAATCTCGCGTGTCGAAAAAATAATCAAGGTGGGCCGCGGGTTGGCCACCCCTGGTATACAGTATCAGAACATACAGTCGTAAGTTCTTGTCGGGTTCACCCCCAAGCACTAGCTATGTTCTTTTACTGGGCACAACTCACATGGACATGGCGTCTTTATCTGATTTTCAGTTGTGTTCAGTTGTGTATGGGTGAAAGCTCGAATGAGTTTTTCAAGTCAGAGATCGTCAGTTTGAAGAAGTCCTGCTTTCCAACTATTCCCGTGAGATACAGAAGCTGGAATCAGCTGACTTGACATGTCAGTATGTTATTGGGCCGCAAAAGTTAACTCGAACCGTTCGCAACTAGTCTTAAGTTACAAAGTGATCGTTTCTTAGTGAATTGTTTCTGTTTTGTGTGCGTTTTATCGTTGATTGGCGGCCACGAAAGTCGCCCGTGAAGAAGGAAAAAAACCTCGGCATCATCAGAGTAATAGCGAGAGCGAAGGAAAGTACAGCGGCCGGCTTCTGTCAAACGAACGCGGTCGAATTGAAATTGAAAGTTTTCCGCTCGTTTTTGTGTATATAAGGTTTGACCGAAAGCGTGGAGGTTGATGTGGAAGGCGCTCCACTACCATCACATCAGGGCCCGCTGCCACCTTTGGCAAGTGAACTCAATCACCTACTCAACAAAAAAAACCAAATCAAAATCCGATCGAAAATACCGCTGTACGGCATGCAACTGTGCAAAATCGGCATCATTTTTCACATTTTATTCCGATTTTATGTGAAAAAAACCGTTTCCTGCAGAGACATACCCTCAGATTTTCACGTGTCGCATGTGAGACTACCATCTACTCAGCAAAATGAACAGAATCGAAATTCCGTTAAAATTGACTCGGTACGGCATGCAAACGTGAAAAAGCCAACTCATTTGGCACATAGCACATATCAAAACGAGAGTGCATTAAAGTGCTTGTGGATGGGCGGGTGCTTATCTCCACCCTTAATCCAACCAATCACGTAGCGCTCATTGAATCGAATCCGGGCCAACATCCGAATCCGGTCTCTCATCCAAGTACTGCGCTGCTTTCTTAGCTGCTTCACTCTTTGATAATCAGCCGGAAAACGCGCCGTTCACTACTTTTCCACAGTACGTTCACATCGAGCGATAGCTGCCAAGCGCTGAAAACGCAAAAGATGTCTCAAATCTTTTATCAGTCGGAGAAAAATTTCTGGATGGTCATGGTAAGCTTGGGAAAGGGTTTCCTTTCGTTCTAATTCTCCTTTTTGATCGTCCGCAGACGCTGAATGTGCTCTGCGAAACTAAAGTGCGCGATGGAACCGAACAATTGGAGTATCGTGGCAGTGATATCCACGGCACAATTTACAGAGATTTACACTCAATTTACGAGTATCTGACCGGTAAGCTGTTTCAAAAGGGCAAAGAAACTGAACTGCAGAGCGGTTCCTCTACGCGAAGCTATTCCATGGACGGTGGTCCGCTTTACGGTGGTTTCATTACTGGCCCGGAGTCACATGAAAATTCAACCAATGCTCCGAAGGTTTTCATATACAACGGAATGGAGATGCGGTTTTATTTTATGACAGTTTATAGGGCGTTGACTGATCCATCTGCTTACGGTAAGTTCATTGGAATTTTGTATCCTACTGGACTAGATTTCGATTCCAGTGTAGGTGAGAGCCAGTCGACAGAGGACTTTTATGGCGAACTGCACTCCTTCATGGGTCCGCAATTATCGAGTATCGCCTCGAAAATTGGCGAATCTTTTACGGAATCGCTGACGACGAATAATGGTGCTTTTACACGAGCGATTAAAATTGCTCAATTTGCAGCAATTCCAGAAAATTTTGACGTCACGGAAACATACAACAACATTCAGCAATTGACGATATGGAGCAATTCGTTGTTAACTCGTTGATCAACTGTGACTAGCGATATGGAGCAATACTACGCAATTTGGCAATGACATCATACACGGACAACTCAGTATATGAACAACACGAAAGGAAATTTGAAAAATAAATCTAAAACTTAGAATAAAACTTGAAATTTTTGAATTATAATAAATAATACAAAATAATATAATAAAAAGAACTTAAAACAAAACTTGATAACTGAATCATCGAACGATGACAATTGCTCGAAATTTTCCAATCTAGTGGAAATAGCTATAGGGAGAGGAATACAAGCAATATGTGAAAGCATTGTCAAATTGCTGCAATATTGTCGAAACTAACACGATGTTGCCCGGTATTGCAGCATTAATCGCTCAACTAGCTTTGGCAACAGTCGTCGGGCAATTAATTGCTGAAAAAAATTTTCGTACGAGCTCCTTAACACATTTGCAAATCGTTGTATGTATGTACAATCGATACGGACAATCTTATATTAAAATTCGAAATAAAAACGACAAATTTTATATAAACATAAACATTTTCATTTAATATAAAAAAAACATAAAAATATTATTATTAAGAAAAAAATTATGTTTAGGGCAATATCTCACTGGGATGCCAGGCTACGACATCCCGGTGAGATATTGTCCTAAACATTAATTTTTTAAAAGATTGGGATAATTCCCCGTTTAGCTCTGTTGTTGTTAATGTTATCAACAGGCAACAAAAAGAAGTGATATATATAAAAAAACATTTTAAAAAATGTAAAAAAAAGGTGTCGGGTTCAACAAAAAGGTATGATATTCACAGAGTCGGTTTTCTTTCTTTTGAATATTTCCACTTACGCTTGTATACAAATTTGTGATAGTTTCATTTTTCCAAGAAACACCTTTTTTTCAACAAAACAACGTACCGAGTTGCACCAAGTGCACCACACTCCAGCGCAGCCAGTTTGCCGACTGGGCAACTTATTATGACCAAAAAGAGTGATCAAGCAGAGAGAGTTTTTTTTTAACCATCATTAATAATAAGTGGAGGGCCCGAAGTTCGGCACCCATCCCTCACCCGGATGTTGATAGCTGAATAAGGTCAAGATGAACCAATAAAAGATTACATAGACCGGAAAGAATAAAACAGAAAAAACAAAAAAAAATGTAAGCTATCAGTTCTTGTATCTTTGTTTCTATGTTTTCTGTGTCAGCTATCAACTTACAGGTAATAAGTTTTTTTTTTATTTTATTTTAGTTGTGTCGTTCCGTGGTGTACCCCGCTAATGAGGGCGGATGATTGAGAATTTTTGGTTCGTTGGCCCAAGGCGCAGACAATATAATAACCATATGACGAATGCCATGTTAGAAATATGTGACCATTTTCAGAAAACGCTTACGAAAGCTCACCGAGGAAACAAAAAAAAGATCAATAAGCAACGCACATATACATATATGGTATGTTCATATACGGTGTAAATACAAACATAATGACATTATGTAAGCAATGTACCTGCTTGTACTGAGATATTTCAAATGGAATCAGTTTTTAATGATTCTACAAGAAGAGGTGAAATAATTCCTATGTGCCGGGTCAGAAATAAAAATGGTTGTTTGACTAAATTACTTTTAAAGTAATCCTAGGATTATGTATGTAAAAGAATTTTTCCGAATTCGAAGTCGTTGTAAAGTAATAACCGTATAATGGAGCAATTGTTCGGTGCCCGCCCGGCCCAACACCGATCTAAGAACTCAAAACCTGATTTTTTTTTAGAAAAATGATTGCTTGAGAAAAACTACTAAACGGATTGCACTGAAATTTTAATAACATATAGTATTTAGATACCTAGTCAAAAATGTTAACAATATCTTAGCGATATGTGTTAAACTTTTTTCATCGAATACAAATTTTCAAAGTTAGGTCTATTTATTTATTTTTTTCTTTTTTTCCAAATTACTTTATTATTGTTTTAAAAAAAGATTGCTATCAATTTAAAAAAAAATACAGTGAAATAGAAACCTACACATTCCAACCTACGCATCTCAGAATTGAACACGTTCCGAACTTTCCGAAAAATAATAAAGTTGCGACCAGACTGTTGGCAGAATTTTGTTTACTTAATTCTGGTACCAGTTATAGCCACAAGCCTATAGATGAGGTTTCAGGTAAGGATGATAAATAAAGTGTAAGACTCTGGTCAGAACTTACCTGCTATAGCTAGTTTTCTTGCTATCGAATGAAAAATATTTGGAAGAGAAAATTTATTTTAAAATTAAATGAGAATATGGAAAATACCTTAAATACTGTTATTAGATTTTTCGTGGTAAGCTACCAAAGAAGCTATTATGATTAAGAGTTAGTTATTCTTTCCGGTGTCAGTGGAGTGAAACTCCAACACGGAGTCCCCGACTGTGGACTAACCGCCATCCCTGAGGATATGACAAATTTGGAAAGAAACTTCACTGGAGAAGCCAGTTCATCATAAGATTGTGTTGGACTAGGTCCGAAGGAGCTGTTTCGTCATCGGAGGGCATAGACTCTTCAGAAGGTGTATTCTTGCCTACTAACCGAAACACCTTGACAGCTGGTGGGATTGCTGAGGTAAATTCTATATAGCCACATCCCATTCCAAATTTATTACCGAGAAGAATTTAATGGTCAAGAAGGGCGTCCTCTACCTTAGACTAAAGGCGTGTACTTTGAGAAGCTTTACTCTTGATTTCGGCTATTCTCTGGTTGTAACCCTGGATATGGTCAGCGTTTTTATGGCTGTGAAATTTACAAATGGTTGTAACCTTGGATCTGATCTACGAAGAACAAATCCCGTCCGCAGCAACTTATTTTTTTAACCAATATTTGTTGTTATTAGATTTTTCGTGGTAAGCTACCAAAGAAGCTATTATGATTAAGAGTTAGTTATTCTTTCCGGTGTCAGTGGAGTGAAACTCCAACACGGAGTCCCCGACTGTGGACTAACCGCCATCCCTGAGGATATGACAAATTTGGAAAGAAACTTCACTGGAGAAGCCAGTTCGAGAAGCCAGACGAAACAGCTCCTTCGGACCTAGTCCAACACAATCTTATGATGAACTGGCTTCTCCAGTGAAGTTTCTTTCCAAATTTGTCATATCCTCAGGGATGGCGGTTAGTCCACAGTCGGGGACTCCGTGTTGGAGTTTCACTCCACTGACACCGGAAAGAATAACTAACTCTTAATCATAATAGCTTCTTTGGTAGCTTACCACGAAAAATCTAATAACAACAAATATTGGTTAAAAAAATAAGTTGCTGCGGACGGGATTTGTTCTTCGTAGATCAGATCCAAGGTTACAACCATTTGTAAATTTCACAGCCATAAAAACGCTGACCATATCCAGGGTTACAACCAGAGAATAGCCGAAATCAAGAGTAAAGCTTCTCAAAGTACACGCCTTTAGTCTAAGGTAGAGGACGCCCTTCTTGACCATTAAATTCTTCTCGGTAATAAATTTGGAATGGGATGTGGCTATATAGAATTTACCTCAGCAATCCCACCAGCTGTCAAGGTGTTTCGGTTAGTAGGCAAGAATACACCTTCTGAAGAGTCTATGCCCTCCGATGACGAAACAGCTCCTTCGGACCTAGTCCAACACAATCTTATGATGAACTGGCTTCTCCAGTGAAGTTTCTTTCCAAATTTGTCATATCCTCAGGGGGTTAGTCCACAGTCGGGGACTCCGTGTTGGAGTTTCACTCCACTGACACTGGAAAGAATAACTAACTCTTAACCTTAAATACTGTTTACCTACATTTCACATGATACCTGTAAAACTTCCATTCGTAAGTTACTAGACCCAAACATTTTTAAGAATGAACATGAAATCGTGTAAATCTCTTAGGAAAAACCTATGGACTTCTAAATGTTACCTTCGACCAACCTTCGACTTTCAAAGTGGTAGTACTTTTTCTCCTGATGAGAAATAGGTTTCACAATCTCTATATTTTCCAAATACAGCACTATATCTAATTATGCGTGATGTATTGGGATTTCGAATGCCCCATCCAAGTTCTATCCATAAATGGTCAATTATAAAGAGCTTATCACCTGGATATAATGAAAACATTTTGGCCCAAATGAAAATTCAAGTTGATAAATTAGATAATAAAAGCACAGACAATACAATATTATATTGTCTGTGATAAAAGTAAGGAAGTTGTTCTTATTTTTGATGAAATGGCAATTCAAGAAAATTTAACATATAATATTGCCCACGATCGAATTGATGGTTTTGTCGATTATGGAAATGGCAACCGAAAAAATGAGAAAGCGATGCATGTATGTGTCTTTTTGATTCGTGCTATATGTGGTAAATTTAAGCAAGTTTTGAGTTACGCAGTATGTGGTGCTTCTATTCCCTCCGAAACTCTGAAATATTATATTTACCAAAGTATAGATATTTGTTCTAAGTTAGGCTTAAATGTAAAGTTAATAACTTGTGATCAGGGTTCTACAAATAGATCTCTTTACAAAAAGTTAGATATTACAATCGACAAAAATTATTTTGAATATAATGAGAAGAAAATATATTGTTCATTTGATGTGCCCCATCTTTTTAAAACAGTAAGAAATAATATGTTACACAAGGACCTTCAAACAGAAGATGGTATTGTTAGTATAGATGTTGTAACTGGAACAATTTTTCCCCGCACTCACCCCTTAGTTTCCCAGTCACAACAACCCCTAACCCTAACATCCAGGTTAACGAGTTTGTGGTATCAAAACGGCTTTTGAGCTAATTGTGCTCTGTCTAGGGACAGAGCTGCCACCCAAACCAACCAACCACCATGGATGTTGTAAGAGAAGTGTATAGTATGGAAAAAAAATCTGCTAACAGTCTGGGCGCAACTTTATTATTTTTCCGGCAGAAGTTCGGAACGGGGTTTATTCGGGGATGCGGCATATGTTACTATGTGACTGAAAACCTAACAAAAAGCGGTTGGAAAAGGGTGTAGCATATGAATTAAATAATTGGGTCATATTCCGGAATGCGGTCTAAAGGTTTGAAAAATAAAAAACTTAAAAATAGGTGATTATTAAACAAGCCTGGGGAAGTGAAAAGATATTCGATATCTGATCCGACCTGAGAAACATGGTGGAATTCATGAAAAAGTATACAACCAGTTTACACCCTCTTAGGGGTCGAATTTCAAAAAATCTTGAAAACGCATTCTAGGTTCAATATTTTGAAAGACCTAGTAGATATGACGAAAATCGTGAAAATATATGCATTTTATATTAACCGATATTTTTTTTTGCCCCCCCTTCTGAACGCCAATGAATATTCGAATTTTTTTTTATCAGAATTACTTTTCTGGTTAATTTACAAATACGTACCGAGTTTCAAGATTCCTAGCATAAGCCATTCTAAAGTTAGGAAAAACACCCCCTACCACCGTACCATACTACCCCTAAAAAAAAATTTGTTTTTCCACAATGCCACTACTATAGCTTTATCTAAATACCAAGTTTCAGCTTCCTGTCATTATAGATTCTTAAGATATAAGCATCGGAACTTTTACTTTCTCACCCTTCCCCACCCTCACCCTCTACACCCACACCCCCAAATTTTTTTTCCCTACTAGGGTTCTATTAGGCCTACTTCTGGTAAAAATTTGAAGCATCCATCTTGCACTGTTATTGAGATATGAAACGTGTTATTTTTGAAAAATTCTTATCCCCTCCACTTACGTACTCCCCCGCCACCTTCAAAGATTTTACTTTGAGCAATCTTTATTTATCAAGCTTTATATCCAAACCGAATTTTGTTTTTCTGGTGCCTCTGGTTTGGGAGATATCGTAATGTTAAGTATTTCAACCCCCACCCCCGTACGCGACTACCCCACCCAAAAATTTTGTTTCAATCTACTCTCCTAGTATAACTACAAATATTTGTTAAGTTTTAATTGCTTGCTATTAACGGTTTAGGAGATATGGATTTTAGAAGGTGTCGATCTCGGCATTTTTGCGTTTCGGACGCATTATTTCCCCCTCCACTCCCACACCCCTTCACCCATATCTGTTTTTTTTTCCAAATGGGTCTACTATCAAAGCTTTATAGAAATTCCAAGTTTCAGTCTCCTAACATAAGCGGTTGCTGAGATCTAGAAACCAAAATTTTTCGCCTAAAAAGCTTCCCCCACCTTCCCCCACCTTCCCCCTAACACCTCCACCCCTGAAAATAATGTCAATTCAAGGGGTCTACCCAGTCTATTCCTAGAAAAAATTTTAATTTAATAGCTCCACTGGTTTGAGAGCTACGAGCCTTCAAAGGATTTTGGCGGTCGACGTACGGCGCACGGCGTACGGCGGACAGACGGAGTGAAAATTTTTATTGCTTTTTTCGTGTCTACTAGTCATGAAATGTACACAAAAAAATTTTGAGGGCAGCAAATTTTTTTTTCTTGAAAATCAATAACAATACTGTATTATTACTAATAAAGTAAAAATAATGTGACGAAATTGTGTCCCAAATTATCATATATGCACATTAACCCCACAAACTTCAAAAAAATTAGCGTCCGATTGGCAGTACAGGTTTTAAGTCACACTGTATCTGCTGCTGTCCTAACTTTAGCAACTCTTAACAAGTTTTCAGAAAAGGTGTCCCATAAAGCAATCCCCACGGCAGTCTTTATTGAGAAAATGAATAAACTTTTCGATATATTAAATGGCCGACCTCCTCTTATTCGAAATTCGGAAGCATTTCAATTTTTAAATGATATGAAATCATATATTTCTCATATAAAACTAATTAATTCTACTTCTACTACCTACTGTTTTAAAGGTCTTATTTTAACAATTGATTCCATATTATCTGTATCTGCTGACTTATTTCAAAGATATGTTGATCTATTTTATTTCTATTCTTCAAAAGTTAATCAAGATCCTTTGAAAAACTTTTTTTCCCATATACGTGCGCGTAATGCGAATAAAAGAAATCCAAGTGTGTATGAGTTCAGCGCGATAATTGCAAAAATCCTGTCCATAAAACTTATATTTTGTACGAAATACGCGAATTGCGAAAAAGATGATGTCGAGATTTTAGATATCGACTGGTAATCAATTCTTCAGGATCCTAATTCTGGCAATCAAAGTTATCAATCTACTATAATCAATGGCTATGAAGAAACTGTAATGGAGGAAGAAACCCTAAACGAAGTAGACGATGTTGATCACCAAGTACTTTCGGAAGAGGAAATAATAATACCAATTGACAATATATCTTCTAGATATTTTGCGGGATACTGTTGTTATAAATTAATGAAACAAATTGGAAATGCTTGGGAAAATTGTTTTCGGACTATAGTAAAACCGCGTAATGAATCCTTAGTGACAGCTTCTGAACTACAGTAGCCGCGCGATCATATGAACTAATGATTGCAAGGCGAATTCATATAATCGAAAATCCATATAACCAAGGGTGTAGTAAAATAAGCTGATTATATTAATAATTGAATAAAACCTAATACAAAGAGATATGTATGAAACATAGTAATATTAAAAAAAAATATATAGTTTACTATTTTATTTCAAAAATGCACTTTGTAGTTCTAATTCATATGTGCTTTATTTAAAAAATTGATTTATAGTTGTTTGGTTTGCTTCCTTAATATTTGAGATAACAGCCTTTTCTCGCATTTGTAGGGCTAAGATTTCTTCATAGAGGCTATTGTTCTCTGTTGCCCATTGTACGGTGAAGACAATTTCAATATGATCCAAACAAAAGACAACCAGTTCAGTAAAAACTCCAGTTAAACGCACACATGCAAGCACAGCCAACCATAGAAAAACTCGCAAATACGTGTAAATCTTTATTGGATTAGTTCTATTTGGTATAGATATAGATTTTTTCTTCCAAAATATTTGTAAAACTCTATTATATGAACTCATCGTTCATATAGTCGAATTTTCATACGAAATTATGGTGGTTCATATGTCCGCGTGGTTTTCATAACCGCGTGTTCGTATAATCGCGCGGCTACTGTATTTCTTAAATTTAAAAATTTCAATGATGGAACAGATTATGAAAGCTTATTCCTCCAACAGACAATTTCTATGAAATGTGCTTATTACTAATTGATGTTTTTAAACGTCTTTTTAGCACCAAACCTGAAGTATATAAGATTAAATCAATAATTGTGAATAAGTGTGTCGAAGTCACAAATAAAAAATTTGGTTCAATGAAACCGACTGCTACGAGCATCGCATTCAATGTTTAAACTTCATGATACTAGTCCTTATTAGAAAGCATTGCAAATGGGAAGGTGATCAACTAAATTTGAGGAAAACGGATACTAAGGCAGCTAACCCACAAATAAAATATACCAACAGCGTTGCCACATTTCTACTTTTGTATCAAAAATGTTACTTTTGCAACAAGATTTCGTCAACACTGCATTCCAATGGTACGACACTTGATCTGAAACACACACATTGACGATGTTAAGAGGTATGTATACATGTTCGCAGGCACGTAACCGGATTTTTCGTAGAGTAGCGCGAGTATTTTAAGGGACGAGCCTGTACTAAATATAGGTATGTACATATGGTCGGTACATAACTCGATTATCGAGCTTACAGTTTGAAGCTTCCAGGGTTCGTGCATTACACAAATTCTATTGCAAATGCTTACTTCGTCATCTTCAATGTAGAGGGATGACAAATTTGGGCATATCACAAGATTTCCTATGTCGATTCGTCATCTGGTATTGTCTGTGCCCAAGGGTTGCGATGTTCAATCGCACAGTGCTCCGAGATAGTTTTGGCCCGGTGATATTTTTTAAGATTGAGGAGAATATTCGGTTTTATTTTTAAATAATGAACACTTTCTTCTTTGCAACGAGATTAATTCGAGAGATATCACACGAGATGAAAAGTTGAAGAAGAGAAAGTCGAGAAGAAAAAGGAACGGTGCTTCGTCTTTTTGACAGCTAGTCACGGCATAGCTTAGTGAACCGTTTCTGCGCATTCATAGTTAAGCGAGTTTTCTGAACATTCCGCCCGCCTCTACGAATCCGGGAGATCGTCGAAAGATGCTTCTTGATTTGCGGACTCTGATGAACATGCAACTGGTAGAAGACATAACTTTTCGATCGGCCGAGTTAACGTTGAATTTTTAGTACGGAGCGTTACAACACGAACAAGACCATCTCAATATTTCAATATTTCAATATTTTGAAAGACCTAGTAGATATGACGAAAATCGTGAAAATATATGCATTTTATATTAACCGATATTTTTTTTTGCCCCCCCTTCTGAACGCCAATGAATATTCGAATTTTTTTTTATCAGAATTACTTTTCTGGTTAATTTACAAATACGTACCGAGTTTCAAGATTCCTAGCATAAGCCATTCTAAAGTTAGGAAAAACACCCCCTACCACCGTACCATACTACCCCTAAAAAAAAATTTGTTTTTCCACAATGCCACTACTATAGCTTTATCTAAATACCAAGTTTCAGCTTCCTGTCATTATAGATTCTTAAGATATAAGCATCGGAACTTTTACTTTCTCACCCTTCCCCACCCTCACCCTCTACACCCACACCCCCAAATTTTTTTTCCCTACTAGGGTTCTATTAGGCCTACTTCTGGTAAAAATTTGAAGCATCCATCTTGCACTGTTATTGAGATATGAAACGTGTTATTTTTGAAAAATTCTTATCCCCTCCACTTACGTACTCCCCCGCCACCTTCAAAGATTTTACTTTGAGCAATCTTTATTTATCAAGCTTTATATCCAAACCGAATTTTGTTTTTCTGGTGCCTCTGGTTTGGGAGATATCGTAATGTTAAGTATTTCAACCCCCACCCCCGTACGCGACTACCCCACCCAAAAATTTTGTTTCAATCTACTCTCCTAGTATAACTACAAATATTTGTTAAGTTTTAATTGCTTGCTATTAACGGTTTAGGAGATATGGATTTTAGAAGGTGTCGATCTCGGCATTTTTGCGTTTCGGACGCATTATTTCCCCCTCCACTCCCACACCCCTTCACCCATATCTGTTTTTTTTTCCAAATGGGTCTACTATCAAAGCTTTATAGAAATTCCAAGTTTCAGTCTCCTAACATAAGCGGTTGCTGAGATCTAGAAACCAAAATTTTTCGCCTAAAAAGCTTCCCCCACCTTCCCCCACCTTCCCCCTAACACCTCCACCCCTGAAAATAATGTCAATTCAAGGGGTCTACCCAGTCTATTCCTAGAAAAAATTTTAATTTAATAGCTCCACTGGTTTGAGAGCTACGAGCCTTCAAAGGATTTTGGCGGTCGACGTACGGCGCACGGCGTACGGCGGACAGACGGAGTGAAAATTTTTATTGCTTTTTTCGTGTCTACTAGTCATGAAATGTACACAAAAAAATTTTGAGGGCAGCAAATTTTTTTTTCTTGAAAATCAATAACAATACTGTATTATTACTAATAAAGTAAAAATAATGTGACGAAATTGTGTCCCAAATTATCATATATGCACATTAACCCCACAAACTTCAAAAAAATTAGCGTCCGATTGGCAGTACAGGTTTTAAGTCACACTGTATCTGCTGCTGTCCTAACTTTAGCAACTCTTAACAAGTTTTCAGAAAAGGTGTCCCATAAAGCAATCCCCACGGCAGTCTTTATTGAGAAAATGAATAAACTTTTCGATATATTAAATGGCCGACCTCCTCTTATTCGAAATTCGGAAGCATTTCAATTTTTAAATGATATGAAATCATATATTTCTCATATAAAACTAATTAATTCTACTTCTACTACCTACTGTTCTAAAGGTCTTATTTTAACAATTGATTCCATATTATCTGTATCTGCTGACTTATTTCAAAGATATGTTGATCTATTTTATTTCTATTCTTCAAAAGTTAATCAAGATCCTTTGAAAAACTTTTTTTCCCATATACGTGCGCGTAATGCGAATAAAAGAAATCCAAGTGTGTATGAGTTCAGCGCGATAATTGCAAAAATCCTGTCCATAAAACTTATATTTTGTACGAAATACGCGAATTGCGAAAAAGATGATGTCGAGATTTTAGATATCGACTGGTAATCAATTCTTCAGGATCCTAATTCTGGCAATCAAAGTTATCAATCTACTATAATCAATGGCTATGAAGAAACTGTAATGGAGGAAGAAACCCTAAACGAAGTAGACGATGTTGATCACCAAGTACTTTCGGAAGAGGAAATAATAATACCAATTGACAATATATCTTCTAGATATTTTGCGGGATACTGTTGTTATAAATTAATGAAACAAATTGGAAATGCTTGGGAAAATTGTTTTCGGACTATAGTAAAACCGCGTAATGAATCCTTAGTGACAGCTTCTGAACTACAGTAGCCGCGCGATCATATGAACTAATGATTGCAAGGCGAATTCATATAATCGAAAATCCATATAACCAAGGGTGTAGTAAAATAAGCTGATTATATTAATAATTGAATAAAACCTAATACAAAGAGATATGTATGAAACATAGTAATATTAAAAAAAAATATATAGTTTACTATTTTATTTCAAAAATGCACTTTGTAGTTCTAATTCATATGTGCTTTATTTAAAAAATTGATTTATAGTTGTTTGGTTTGCTTCCTTAATATTTGAGATAACAGCCTTTTCTCGCATTTGTAGGGCTAAGATTTCTTCATAGAGGCTATTGTTCTCTGTTGCCCATTGTACGGTGAAGACAATTTCAATATGATCCAAACAAAAGACAACCAGTTCAGTAAAAACTCCAGTTAAACGCACACATGCAAGCACAGCCAACCATAGAAAAACTCGCAAATACGTGTAAATCTTTATTGGATTAGTTCTATTTGGTATAGATATAGATTTTTTCTTCCAAAATATTTGTAAAACTCTATTATATGAACTCATCGTTCATATAGTCGAATTTTCATACGAAATTATGGTGGTTCATATGTCCGCGTGGTTTTCATAACCGCGTGTTCGTATAATCGCGCGGCTACTGTATTTCTTAAATTTAAAAATTTCAATGATGGAACAGATTATGAAAGCTTATTCCTCCAACAGACAATTTCTATGAAATGTGCTTATTACTAATTGATGTTTTTAAACGTCTTTTTAGCACCAAACCTGAAGTATATAAGATTAAATCAGTAATTGTGAATAAGTGTGTCGAAGTCACAAATAAAAAATTTGGTTCAATGAAACCGACTGCTACGAGCATCGCATTCAATGTTTAAACTTCATGATACTAGTCCTTATTAGAAAGCATTGCAAATGGGAAGGTGATCAACTAAATTTGAGGAAAACGGATACTAAGGCAGCTAACCCACAAATAAAATATACCAACAGCGTTGCCACATTTCTACTTTTGTATCAAAAATGTTACTTTTGCAACAAGATTTCGTCAACACTGCATTCCAATGGTACGACACTTGATCTGAAACACACACATTGACGATGTTAAGAGGTATGTATACATGTTCGCAGGCACGTAACCGGATTTTTCGTAGAGTAGCGCGAGTATTTTAAGGGACGAGCCTGTACTAAATATAGGTATGTACATATGGTCGGTACATAACTCGATTATCGAGCTTACAGTTTGAAGCTTCCAGGGTTCGTGCATTACACAAATTCTATTGCAAATGCTTACTTCGTCATCTTCAATGTAGAGGGATGACAAATTTGGGCATATCACAAGATTTCCTATGTCGATTCGTCATCTGGTATTGTCTGTGCCCAAGGGTTGCGATGTTCAATCGCACAGTGCTCCGAGATAGTTTTGGCCCGGTGATATTTTTTAAGATTGAGGAGAATATTCGGTTTTATTTTTAAATAATGAACACTTTCTTCTTTGCAACGAGATTAATTCGAGAGATATCACACGAGATGAAAAGTTGAAGAAGAGAAAGTCGAGAAGAAAAAGGAACGGTGCTTCGTCTTTTTGACAGCTAGTCACGGCATAGCTTAGTGAACCGTTTCTGCGCATTCATAGTTAAGCGAGTTTTCTGAACATTCCGCCCGCCTCTACGAATCCGGGAGATCGTCGAAAGATGCTTCTTGATTTGCGGACTCTGATGAACATGCAACTGGTAGAAGACATAACTTTTCGATCGGCCGAGTTAACGTTGAATTTTTAGTACGGAGCGTTACAACACGAACAAGACCATCTCTACCAGGATATGTTGAGATAACTCTAGCGAGAGGCCATTTTGCAGGAGTATAGCGTTCGTCCACGATTAGAACCATAGAATCGACGGTGATGTTGCGTGAAGTACGATGCCACTTCGAAATCTCTTGAAGGCGGTGTATATATTCGGCAGACCACCACCTATTCCAAAATCATTCGATCATCTGCCTTAATAGCTGCCAGCGAGATAATCGAGATTCAGGTAATGCTGCTCCGGAATTAAGTTAAGAGCACTTCCAATTAGAAAGTGACCCGGAGTCAATGCTTCGAGGTCTGACGGATCGTTGGACAGTGGACATATGGGACGTGAATTCAATACAGCTTCTATCTGTCTTAAAATTGTTGAAAACTCTTCGTAAGGGAGAACTGCTTCGCCTATGGCTCGGTTGATGTGAAACTTAGCGGATTTCACAGCCGCCTCCCATTTACCACCAAATTGAGGTGCTGCTGGTGGGTTAAATGACCATTTAGTTCCGTTATTTGCGATGAGATTTGCGAGGTTTTGAAAATTTCGTGATGAAGCGGTGAATAGTCGACGAAGTTCGGCATTTGCGCCTACGAGATTAGTACCGCAGTCACAAGTTAGAGTTGAGCAGATGCCACGCCGACTTGTAAATCTTTTGAAGGCAGCGAGGAACCCATCGGTTGAATAAGCAAAGGCGAGCTCAAGGTGTACTGCTGATGATGAAAAACATACAAAGACTATCAGATGTTTTGTAGGTTTTTGCTGATCTTCCTTTCCAGGTTATGACGGTAAATGGCCCAGAGTAGTCTACTCCTGAGTGTAAAAAAGGGCGAGAGGGTGCGATTCGATAGCTCGGCAGTTGCCCCATAAGTTGAGTTGAAGTGACTGCTCGATGATGAGCACAATTGACGCAGCGATGTATGAAACTTCGGACTGGATTTCTTCCTCCAATGATCCAGTAATTACGTCTGAGTGTAGCTAGCATGATTTGAGTTCCACCGTGTAAGGTTTGTTTGTTCACTTTATCTAAGATTAGTCGCGTAAGTGCGCAATCGCGAGGTAATATAAGCGGATGGATGACATCAGGATCCAAGGCAGCATTGTGAAGTCTACCACCAATTCTGAGTAATCTTTGTGCGTCAATAAATGGCGCAAAACGATAAATTGGACTGGATTTGAACAGTGATTTTTGGTTAGATAGCTGCTGAAATTCTTTCGGGAAATAATTTTTTTGCGAAGATTTAATCCAGAAATTCCTGGCTGCTTCAATTTCTTCAGAAAATTGAGTCAGTTGAACTATATTCGATGTACCTTTCTCATGTTGCCGGTAGCAACTGACTCTTTGACACCAGGCGGTAACACGTAGAAGTCAGTTGAGCGAGGGGTAGTGATCGATGAGATCCCATGTGGATGACTTTGCTGCTCGCGTAGTAGTAGTAGCGACAATATGGTTTCTTTCTTCTAGATCCACTTCACTTCCTTTGAGTGGTATTACCGAGGGCCAATTAGCAGAGTGACCATGAAGCCATGTCGGGCCGTGCCACCAGAGAAGATTTGCTGCAAGTTTTCGAGGGGAAATCCCTCGTGATGCGAGATCAGCTGGGTTGTCTTCTCCAGGAACATGATGCCAATGCGGCTGAGAGTTGTAATTCGAATTGTTCTGGATCTCTTTGATGCTGTCGATGTCTTTTTGCATGGAGCTACTTTTGATTTGTCGGATACTAGAGTTACTTTTGCTTCATTAAAGTCGAGAAGAACGCGAATATAAACAGCTGCACCAAGTGCAGCTTGAGAGGCATCCGAAAAGCCATGTAGCTCAATAGCAAGTGCGGTTGGTTAAATCCCAGTCCAGCGTGGTATCGAAATAAGTCGTAAATCGTCGAGATGAGTTAAGTAGTTTTTCCAACGAGTATCTTAATGATGCGGTAAATGTTCGTCCCAGTCTAGATTTGCTAGCCAAAGTTCTTGCATAAATATCTTCGCTTGCACTACTATAGGAACGAGTAAGTAGAGTGGATCAAATAATTGAGCTATTCGCTAGAGCACATTTCTCTTCGTATATTGTGCGGGCTCGCAGACTTTTCCTTTGCATCGTCAGAAATGCCTTCGAGAAGTTCATCGTAGTTGGAAATCCACTTTCGTAGCGGAAATCCGCCCGCCTTGAAAAGGCCGATGGTTTGATTAACTTTTTCATGAGCCTCTTCGATTGTAGATCCTCCAGAGAACACATCGTCGACATACGTACCTTCACTGGCGATTATTCGAGCTAGCGGAAATCGATGTCCTTCGTCAATGACGGGTTGTTTCAAGGTACGGTTGGCGAGGTAAGGAGCTGTAGTGAGACCGTACGTAACTCTTGTAAGGCAATATTCGATAATTGCGTTGAACTCATCTACCCAAAGTATTCGTTGATAGTCCCAGTCATCGTGGTGAAGGCGAATTTGACAAAACATTTTTGTTACGTCAGCTGAGAACGCAAATTCTAACTGAATAAGGATGTCTGCCAGATCGGTAAGAAGCTTTGGACCTTCATGAAAGAAATCGTTAAGTGATATACCGCAATTCGTCTTCATAGAGCCGTTGAAAACTACACGATACTTAGTGCTGGAATTTGTATCGCGTACAACCCAGTTATGTGGAAGATAGTACACTCGATTTAACGATTGTGGAACGCTATTTGCAAGTTCCATATGCCCGAGTTCCTTATACTCAGTCATGAATTGAAAGTAAGCTTCTTCAAGAGATGATTTCTGTACGAATTGATTCTGCAGGCGCCTTAGCTGTCTGAATGCTGAAGAGCGAGAATCGCCAAGTTCTGGTGTTTGATTTTAGAAAGGCAAACGAACAACGTATTGCCAGTCTGATGTGCGAGAATGAGTAGAACCGTAATGTGCTTCACAGTCTGCTTCTTCTGGAGACATTTCTTCTGCTTTTGTTGAGAAAACTTCTTCCAAAATTTTTGAAGTAGTTCATGTAACTTATTGTCGGCAAAACAATGTTGACTTGTAGTAACCACCTGAGATGAACTTAGATTTTTCACTGGAGCTGTTCCAGAAAGAATCCATCCTAGCGATGTTTCTGGTCTAATAAGAGCATCAATAGGCTTCTTTCAAAAAGATTACCATAGACGTCGGCTCCAAGAAGTAGGTCAATACGTCCAGGCATGTTCAAGTTGGAATCTGCTAACTCGAGACCTTGAAGATGCGGCCAGTGACTGTTAGATAGTGATGAGGAAGGCATATAACCAGTAATTTTTGGTAAGCAGTTACCGGAATCTTAAACGATAATTTTATCCGAGATGATAGATTTAAAAGCACCGATCCATGACACTGACGAGACGAGACTGCACCTATACCAACAATAGGAACTGATGACCAAGATCGAGGGAGTCTGAGAGATTGTGCGAGAGACTCCGATATGAGTGATATTTCAGACCCTTGATCGATGAGAGCACGAGCTTCGCTTATCCATCGTTTGAAGAAACTTTAACTACTGCAGTGGCAAGCAGTACTGACGAGCGAGAGCATACCGCTTGAGCAACATTGACTGAACTGGAAGTCCATGGTTGCACATTTTGCTGAGGTGACTGGAGTGGCTGAGTTGACTGAGGTGGCGGAGTTGTGACTGCTGAATTGTCAAACCTTTTTGAACTATGAATAGATGTGTGATGTTGCGAATTGCAGATTTGGCATCTTTTTCGAGAGCGACAATTCTTCAATGAATGTTGACCGAGACAATTGAAACATAGCTTACGATTTACGATGAGCTCTCGACGTTGATCAGGTGCCATAGCCTGATATTTCGGACATGCTGAAACGTAATGTGTACTATTGCAGAGCGAGCACGTCTGGGATGGTTGAGGAGCTGTCACATGATGAGATTTAGCATTGCTGTTCCGTGGGTTGTTGGACGATTTTTTTTGTGAAGTATTGTCCGCAACTGAGCGCTCCTAAGCTTGTAATGAGCGAATTCGTGAAAGCATGAAGCTATTAAGGAGTTCCCACGTTGGCGGTTCAGATGATGTTCCGATTAATTTTTCCCATTCCTTTATAGAGATTGAGTCGAGCTTGCGTGTAATCATAAAAACGAGTACGTCATCCCACTGATCCACAGGTCTTTTAAGAGCTTCCAGTGAACCAATGGCTTGATTTATTGCAGAATACAGGTTTTCCAGCTCGCTCGAGGATTCATTTTCCACTTGTGTTAAAGAAAATAATGAAGTTAACGAGGCGTCAACGAGAATACGATCATTATCGTAATATCCTAGAATGGTATCCCAGGCAAGTTGAAAGTTAGATGAAACCGTAGCGATGTTTTTTTTCTGTAGAGCGGCATTTCCAGTGAGGCTGGACTTCAGATATTGTAATTTTTCGATGCCCGTAAGCGTTGGATGTGTTCGGACGAGAGATGAAAATAGATCTCGGAAAGGTACCCAGTCAGAAAAATTTCCGCTGAATTTCGGCAGATCAAAGCGCGGCAGCCAAATGTTCGAGGGAATCGAAGAATTATAGGTTTTTGTTGACATATCGGGCGACACCTTCGCCTTTCTTTTGTCCAACATGATTTGCATGAACTCAACTGCGTCCAACTATGACTCCTCACACGCCCCATAAATGTTTCCGGCGAAATAATGCGTTTTTTCGAGATTAGCTTGTTCATTGTCCTCTAGCTCGAACTTACCAACGCCAATTTGGTCGTGATTGGCTTTGGATTTATACCAGTTTTCTATCATCCCCTTCAACCGTGTTTTGATTCGCTGCAGCGTGATATTTGCGACTCCAACCTTATTTAGGTTATCTGTAGCCCGAGAAATAAGCCCGAATAATACGAGCTGTTGCTCGATTAAGAAAGTGACACTCATTTTAAGAAACCGGAGCGACGGACCAAAATGATATGATTGAGGAGAGTTTTCGGTTTTTTTTATATAATGAACACTTTCTTCTTTGACACGAGATGTGTCCGCAAAAGTGATTCATTGGAAGGAGTTTTACAAATCCGTGCCTCAATTTGTTCTTTGTTTTTGCTTCTCTTATTTCTTTTTTTCTTTTTTTTGCCTTATGCATTTTTTAACTGCTGAGATTGATATTAATTTACCACATTAACGTAAAGGGTTCTTTCAATCATATTTCACGTAAAGTCAGTTCCCATGCATGCGAAGAATTTATGTGCATGCATGGCATCCTATTACATTTAATTTTTTGATATCCCATTGCAGTTAATTGCTTTTGTTTGTTTAATATAAATTTTTAAGGTCCCAGCCATTAGGTCAGCATAATTTGCAATTGTGGCGAGCCATAAACTTTTCTGAAATTATAAGTAGCTTTCAAACGAAATAAAGACACGATTAAGTGAATAACTAATTTTTGCTGTCAGAAGTTGCATTGGTTTTGTACCAAGGCAAAATTTTACAGTCAACATTAACTCCCTTGGTATATAAGAAAGTTAAGTTAAACCTCTCGGTAGATATTGTATCTAACGAAAGGAAAGTGTACAACAAGGTGATATTCTAGCGGTGGATCAAAAGAGGTCCATCGCTTTATAAACAGGAGTTTTGTCGGATAGTGCGGGGCTTAATGCCAATTCCGACTCGATTAAAGGTTTACGTTTAAAAAAATTTAAAAATATTGTGATGTACTAACACTATAAACCTATTAAATTTTATTATGAAATAATAATTGTAAAATTTGTTGAAGAAAGTAAACGATTTTTTTAGGTCCAAATGGACTTATTCAACTTTCAAAAATAACAATTTTTAAGAAAAAAAAGCAAAAATGAATATACGTCCATATTTTTATTGGTATTGACTTTATTAAAATTGAAATTTTAATGTAAAAAGCAATAATTAAAAATTCAATTTTTTTTTGGTCGATGGACTTATTCCACTTTCACGCACGAGGTGCGTAATTCCGGTACCAATAACCGTGTATTTGTCCCGGTAATTTTAGCCATTGTGACAGGTACCGTTATAGTCCGGATTATGCTTTGTCTTATTTTTACCTCTACTGACGCTCGACCGCATGGACCTAATCGCGGCCTTTTCACCCTCGTCAAGACAGGGAACATAACCCAGAGATAATACTGTTGTGAGCCCCAAATCTTTGGAAAACGGTTACCATATATATTTATCCCCCCGCTTCCCTTTTCGTGATCGGTCTCTGGAGGTTATGTGGACAGGAAATATCTGCTATAAAGAAGTTTGATAAGAAACTATCGTCTCCGTATAGTTTACTATGATTCCCAAGTTCTGGATCGTTTTAGGTTAACCCAAGCACCCAGATGGCATTCGCTAAATCAATATGAGCTCGGGCACAGCACCAAGAAATCACGGGGCGTATAATTTCGGTTTTTGCTATTTTCAGGTTAGGTTGTCGGATGCCTTTTCAGGCAAGAAGCGGATTTTTCTTCTCCTTGGGGCAGTCCATGCCTGCCAGGATACCTTTACCCCAAAATGGGATAGTTTTAGAGTTGTTTTCTTTTGCGTTTTAATTGTCGGCTTGAACTTAGTCATTTTTTTTTTGTTTTGTTCGGGCCCCATTATGTGGCTC
Organism: Beris chalybata; assembly: GCA_949128065.1. NCBI lineage: Eukaryota > Metazoa > Arthropoda > Insecta > Diptera > Stratiomyidae > Beris > Beris chalybata. The sequence continues at coordinate 85,765,473 of OX421897.1, read as the reverse complement.
CCGAAGCCGTCAAACAACACCCTTGTGAAGGCATTATCTTACATGGGCGGTCAAAGGAATAATGTTTATAGTGTGGTACAATAGTAAGGCGCTCAACGTCTTTGCGTAAAAAGACGGAGCCAACCATGCGTATAACTCCTAACATGGCGTCCAACACCGAGGCGTCAAAATCCGGCGCCCTACATTACATGGCGCTCAACGTAGCTATTATACGGCGCTCCTGTACATTACATGATGCCCCCACGAAACCATTACATTACCTGGTGCCCCAACGTTGTGCCGTTAGAGTACGGCACACTTTTCATAGGTCTCAACGTCAACGCAGCCGTTATATGGGTTTATCATTATACGGATTCCATATACCTTTGAGGACGTGCTTTAATTTTTTTTTTGTCGTGGAGCACTGTTTAATATGGGCACTCTAGTGGGGTTTTTACTGGATTGTCCAAAAGCTTATATCCTATTGGTAGAACAGTAGCTACCTCAGAGCTCTATTGAATTTCTTTGAACATCAAAAGGTGTTATAAATTGAGATTAGCATCCGCCGTCCCGCCGAAAGTCTCTACTCCTATGCTTTCCGCCTTCAAGTTCCATTCTGTCTCTTCCTTTTACTTTTCCACGGTCTGTTTTGCCTTCCTTCCTTATTCCTTTACCTTCCAGCCTGCTGATGAAAGAGTCCGAACCTCTCAAGTCGGACTTTCAACCCAAAACGTGCATAAATTACGTTGTCCATGGTTACAGGTGGCCACACACGCCCCTTCCGACGAGCTACGCACGTGCTAAAGCTACTCAAGTCACCCAACTGTGGCTTGGTCACCGGACGACAATCATCTTCGCCTATGTGTAGATCCTGACCAACTTGGGACAATTGGTAATGGAGATCTTCTCCCATTAATTGTTCTAGGACGTGGTAATGGGCTTACATGTTTGGATGGCTAAGATGATTACTTGGGTGGTGATGTTGTCGAAGATTTGGTTGGAGCGAATACTATGGAGAGTTCATTTCATACCACCACATCACTTCAGCATTACTACGCCAAAACGCTCGTGTGTACATTACAAAATAAAGTTTTGAATGTTTCAATCTCACCATTAAAGCATTGTCCTTCCTCCCATTCCAATATCCTGCAACCAATCAATCAGTCAAAAAGAACCGATCTAGTAATTACAACAAACACGCAAAGTAAAACCAACAGTTTCCTCAATTCACATATCCGACTTTCAATATAAATACATAGGAAGGTCACGGAAATATTCACCATCAAAATTGCCTCATGAAACCAAAAAATTTTCCTGTTTCGAAAATTAAGGGATATATGTGAAATTTTCGTAATTCGTATCCCAACAGAACTACGGCTCTGATTCAGTGGAGGCAATAGTTTGTTACGGTTTTTCCCCACTGAGAAATCGATAACTAACCCCAGGGGCCTTATTACTGAATACGATTCGAGGAAAATCAATCGTAAATTCTAAATTCGGCATTTCTGAATACGATCGAACGATAAATCGTAAATTTCGATCGTAAATTTGACATTGCTGAATACGATTTTTTGAGAAATCGTACAGTTTTGGTCGTCAAATTTTACGGTCGCTGTCGACCAATCGTAAGTCACTTGAAAGGGAAAAAATACGAGCAAAAAAGACAAAATATATACCAAAATATACCGTATGTAAGCCTTAAAAATAAAAAAAAGTTGAACTTGGAAGTTGAAAACAAAAATTGAAAAATGGTTGTACTACGCGACGGCATTTGAAGAACAAGTGCTCGCTATGGCTAGATCTTAGTATATGTCCGATCAACAGAGCCGATTACACCAGGCAATCTGTATTTCTCATAAAAGAAACGTTTTGCGGCATCTTTTTCCTCCGAGTTCGATTCTTTTATCGACTTCGAACATAGCTTCCCTTCACGTCAAAGAGCTCTGTAAGTACAAAAGAAAACTGAGGTTGAGACATACCGCTCTGTCCAACGCAACACTGATAGCTGCCGCTCAGAGCTGATGCTAATTTCAAGATTAGTGGCACGCACTGATGAGGAGCAAGTACGTACTTTCAATTCGTCCTTCATTCCATTCAACACTTGCAAAAATGCTGGTTTGGATAATCGGAAAAATTGATTGAACCTGCAATTTTTTACAATAAATTATATAATTAAAAATAAAGTACAAGAGAAATCCTACCTAGGATCAGGAACTTCTAATGGGTTCGCTGCGTCACGAATCCGTTTAATATTTTTGATCGAGTTTCAACATCGAAATCCTCGTCGCTACATACTACATACGCTAAATACACAGCCAAATTAAACATTTCTACGTCAAAAACAGTAACGGATTCAAACTAACGATATAAACAAGGCGCAATACACTTTTAACAGCAAAATTCACACACTTTTAATGGCAGCACCGTTTGTCTCTTACGATCGTATTCAGTAATACCAAAGTAAAATCGTATCGTAAATTTAAATCGTAAAGATTTTTGATCGTATCGTATTCAGTAATAAGGCCCCAGCACAAAGGGGGCGAACGGGCGTTGTCTGGCCAACCCAGAGAAGGGTCGTGGGTGCCAGTGATTCTTTTTGAATCACAATTCGGGAAAAAGTTTCGCACACGTATACACCCGAGAGTTGGAACACGGAAAGCGAGCTGAAACACGTCACATAAGAAATTATTTTTAACTAGTAGAAAACAAATCGAGCGTTCGTTACAAATAATGAGTTTATTACAAATCGTACCTCAAAAATTTCCTTATTTCCTACTGTACCTGACCCTAAACTCGCTAGCTTTAACATAAGGGCGACTCTGGTGCGTCGTCTTTCGTAGATTTCTTCCAGGATTCTTCTCCTTGCGATGCTCCACATGAATTTAATTCCGGAATCACTCTTTTCGTTTTTTACTCGTACCGTCACCGACTCGTGACGCTCGATGCACGTTCTTCTCGTTAAGCAAAAAAATCAATCGTCAGAAAAAAATTATAATTCAAACTCGAATTTCAATCACCGTCGCCACGTACTCTGCACACTCGATCAAAGAGACCGTTTTTCGTCTGCCGTACTTTCCTCGAAGCCTCGTGTCAGCTTTTTCTACGGTTAATCCCCGTTCTGCAGGTCATTAGTCTAGTCCTCGAGGTCGTTTCTCCCGCTTTCTCTCCCAAGTGCATTACTTTCTTTTATCTATGTCAATTTTTATGCACCAAACGACGATCTAGTAACTACACAAACCCATTTACACTGCCGGCTGAAAATCCACACGATGGCGCAGTCGTCGTTTAAGTGGTTTTGTTTGTTTACGTTTGTGCGATGCTAAAGTGTCGATGTTCGAAGTTTCGTAATGTGTTTCGTATTGTGTTTCGGGTTGTGTTTCGTGTCCTCTTTCAGCTGTAGCGAACGCGTCCGGTTTATCGCGCTTGCTTGGTAAGTATGCCGGGTCACAGGTGAGTGAAACTTCTCGACACATACGGTGTCTTAATAGTTGATCGACGCGTCCCACCTAACGCTTCTATTTCTACCTTTGTTAAAACTCTCCAAGTATGTTGATTAATCCAATTTCATAACACTAGCTAATCCTAATCCGACTAATACAATTCCTATTTTCTAAACTAACTATAACCATTGTATTTATATCTTATAGTAGTATCACCAGACGTACTTTGCTGTTTTCACCTGCTTACAAACCTCTAATACTAGGAAGCTGAGATTTGGAATTTATATAGAACTTTGACAGTGGATTCACTTGCAAAAAATTGCCGATATGGGTGAAGGGGTCGGGGGGGGGGGGGGGGAATATTGCATTCGAAACGCAAAAAATCAGAGATCGGTACATTTGAAAATCCATATCTCCTAAACAGTTAATGCCACAAAATTGAAACTTAATGAATATTTGTAGGTATAATAGGAGAATAGATCGGAATCAAATTTCCGAGCAGTGTAGTAAGGGGGGGGCGGGGTGGAGTGGGTGAAATTGTCTTAGGTTTTCATATCTCACAAACCTGTTGCACTAGATCAGGCCCGTGCGCAGGAAAGTATAATGGGGGGGGGGGGGGGGGGTTTTATCAAGTTCCCCCATACTAAATGTGATGACCTAAAAAAAAAAAAAGTCCTCATTTCCCTATGAAAATAGGCCCCTGGGAGGGGGGGGGGGGGTTTAGCCCCCAAACCCCCCCCCCGTGCGCACGGGCCTGCACTAGATAGATAAAATTTGGTTTGTGAGTAAAGGTTGACAAATGGAGTCTGCTGAAAGTAAAATTTTTTAAGGGGTCAGTGGAGCATGAAATTGGAAGGGGTAACAATTTTTCTAAAAATTCACGTTTCATATCTCAAGAACAGTGTAAGATAAATTCTTAACATTTTTAGCAAACATAGGGACCCCTAGTAGCTACAAAAATTTAGGGGGTGTGGGTGTAGAGCGTGAAAGTGAGGGAGGGTGAAAAGGAAAAGGTTCTGATTTTTATACCTCGAGAATCTATATCAAACCGAAACTTTGTATTTAGATAGAGCTATAGTAGTGGCATGATGGAAAGAATTATTTTAAATAGGGGTAGTATGCTACGGAGGTGGGGGTGTTTTTCCTTACTATAGAACGGTTTATGCTAGAAAGTTGAAACTCGGTGTGTATATGGAAATCAACTAGGCAAGGAGTTCTGATGAAAAAAAAATTTGAATTTCCGTTGGCGTTCGGAAGGGGGGCAATCAAATTATCAGTGCAAAATTGAATGCATATATTTTCACGATTTTTGACATATCTACTAGGTCAAATAAAATATTGAATTCATATTAAGAGTTTGTTGTTCTTTCCGGTGTCAGTAGAGTGAAACTCCAACACGAAATTCCCGACTGTTGATTAATCGCTGTCCCTGAGGACATGGCAGTTTTGGAAAGAACTTCACTAGAGAGGCCAGTTTTCATAAGATTGTGTTGGACTAGGTCCGCAGAAGCTGTTTCGTCATCGGAAGGCATAGACTCGTCAGAGGGTGTATTCTAGCCAACTATCCGAAACACCCTGACAGCTGGTGGAATTGCTGAAGAAATTTCTATATAGCGATATCTTATCCAAATCCTTATAGCGAATAATGTACTCGCCAAGTATTTGTTTTTCAAAATTGGAAAACGTTGGGGCCCCGCGAATTTGATCTAGTTTCATAATCCTTTTTGAATTTTTGGTTTTGTACCTCTATATGACCCATTAATAGTTTTTTCCTTATATATTTATTTTATATCCAAAAAAAAACCTGAAATTGAGGCATTTTTCGGGCTTTTTAACTGATTCCTTGCCTGAAGTAAAGCTGAAAAACTTCACACAATATATGTATGCACAAACCAGAAATTCAACGCTCGGATAAGATTTACTGCTGTCTTTATTGTAAACATAATTCAACTCGCAAAAGGACGTGATATTCATTTCAATAACACTTAATTCAACTCGCAAAATGACGCGATATTCGTTTCAATAAATTGACTAGCTAAACAATTGTAAATAAACTTACTTTGGCTGGATGCTTTCCGCGTTCTACGTTCGCTGTATACTTGGTTGCTTCTCGTCGCGGCGAATTAACGAAGTCCACGTCCTTGGCATTACACCTCTTTATTAGCTAGTATGTAAACAAGGTCGTCCATAGAGAAAAAATTCAAAAATGTACTTATATGGAAAAAATGCTATTAGAACAACAACCCTTGAACATTTTATTAAATGCGTAAATTCGAATTTTTTAAAAGCATATTACCTATTTCTTGAATAATTAACATGTCATTTTCATTAATATACCTAATGCTAGAAAAAATCTTAAAACAGCTCTTCCGTAGACCAAAATTTAAAAAAATTTCATTTTTGTTAATAACATATGAAGTCAAACTGAAGCAATTTTTTATGACTTTCATGGCAAGAATTACATAAGAAGTATAATTAATTGGTAGGTATATCTAGAAAATAAATCAATGAAAAAATTATTGATCTTTAATTTTTATGCGTTTCAAATAATTTGAAAACCTATAACACCATTTTAATCTGTAAATTCAAATTAGTTGTTAGTTAGTAGATGCAGACGTTTGTCCACACCAAATTACACGAACGAAAAACGATTTCAACCGATTAAAATCCTCTCAAGAAAGAAAAATCAAACTGGGATAAAAAAAATGTCGTACCGGACTCATGGGGCGTTAATAATGATACAACTGTGAAATTTTTACCATAAAAAAATCGGCGCTCGTTGTTGGTGTACATGGCAACATAGCCACTCATTTTCAAAAAAAAAACGGCCGTTCAGTTTATCTAATATGTATATAAAATAAAGTCGCATAAATGGTCGGGTTCGATAGAAATCTATACGTGTGAACCGTTCCCTCCCATATTTTGCATGGACATTCTCGAGACTAGCGGACACCTTGAGAACATAATTATATTCCCGAAATATGGTTCGTGTACCCTCGTGTACCCTGTGTACCCTTCATTCTACCCCTCACCATACATTTTGTTCCACTCATTTACTTTCTCTATCCAACCACCTCCCACCCCCACCATCCTCTCTACCCCCTACTCCCTCCTACGACACATTGAAAAAACTCAAGCCTCCCTACTCCTGTCTACCAAGCGTTGTACATATGGGGGCTTGTGTGTGTCATTTATTGAAATCGAAAACATGGAGACTGAATAATAAAATGTGCAATTATAAGTTTAATCCATCCCGAAAAGTTTGTAACGCATAGAACCGAGCTTTGGACGAAAATAAGTAATATTATTTTGTGTTTATTTTTGGCCAAAACCCCCAAATCCATTTGCTGTCCGTCCGTCCGATTGCACGATAACTCAAGAACGCGTTGACCTAGGAAGTTGAAATTTGGTCACAACTTGTAAAAGAGAAAAAGTAAAGCTAAATTCGTTAATTGGCGATATCCATCCACTCCTTCGGGTACCTCCCATACAAGAGTCCTTAAAACACGTTTTCACAATTATTGCTCGAATGCTTCAAGTTAGGAACTTGAAATTTTGCATACTTAAAGTTCACTATGTTTGAATTGAAAGTTCCGAATATGATGCAAATCGAATGAGTCCTTCGTGTAGCAGCCTAGAAAAGTCCTTCAAAAATGTGTCCTTGTTACTGAATTCACTATAACTCCAAAACGAGCTAAAGCTGGAATTTAAAATTTTACAGGAACTAGTTTTATACCAAAACCAAGACGGAGCGCCATTCGTTGACTCCTTCGGGTAGCTGTCATACAAAAGTCCTTAATAAACATGTTCACCAATATTGAACGATAACTTTAGAACGCTTTAAGTTACGACTTTGAAATTTTATACACATTAATTTTATAATAGTCGCAGCTGAAACTATTAATATGAAAAATATCCCATGAGTCCTTCATGTAATTGCCATACAAAAATTCTGTAAAATGTCCCAACTTACTTTATGGAACTCACTTTAAATCAAAAAATCGAGTAGCCACATTACAATAGTTTCAGACAGACAGACGGACGGACGGACAGCAAACGGATTTGGGGGTTTTGGCCAAAAATAAACACAAAATAATATATAACTTTTCTTCGTCCGAGGCTCGGTTCTATGCGTTATAAACATTTCGGGCAGGATTGAACTCCTAATACTTTATGTTCCTATTTCACAGCGGTAGCTTAAGCTAAGGTTTAGTTAAGCTAGAATAGGTAGCTTAAGCTATGGATTCGTTTCGATTGATTTCACAGTTTTTTGTATCGTGCGGCTTAGCTAAACTAAGCATAATGCGTAGTAGCGTTTCATTTTGCAACCTACTGTAAGCTTTTGTAATGGATTTGCGTACATTCGATATTTCTTATATAGTGGAGTAGCTACGCGGCTATATTTTTTTAATTACACAGTTTTGATTACAGAAAAAATCACAAGGTTGACAGTTCGTAGGCTTATTTTATTACGGAGCTTAGGCTCGCAAAATTGATAGCTAAAGCTAAGCTAGCGCTTGACTTAGCTTAAGACTTAAGCCATTACTGTGAAATCTAGGATGTTCCTAAGCCCAAGCTTAAGCTCCACTCAGAGCTTAAGCTACCACTGTGAAATCGGGCATATATGATTTCATCTAGAGTATAAAAATTAAAAATTAAAAACTATAACGGCATTTTTATCTATGAAGTTGGAACTAGAAGTATGGATATAGACATTCAAAATCAGGGAGGCAGGGAGCCGAGCTTTTGTATGGATGACGTCATTGATTTCTGTGGAATTTACTCCCTGGGAGGTATTTTTGTATGATGCCGGCATAGACTTGTATGAAGCTGATAAGGAATTTACTCCCCCGAGTCAGGGAGGCGATTTTTTGAGGGAGGAGTTTTTTTATGATTACGTCATAGACTTGTATGAAGCTGTACTTAGACTAGCGGGGGCTTAGGCTAGCGGGGGGCTTAGGCTAGCGGAGAGCGGGGGGCTTAGGCTAGCGAGGGACTTAGGCTATCCAAAACTTAGGCCAGCGGGGGGCTTAGGCTATCCGAAACTTAGCCTAGCGGGGGGCTTAGGCTAAACGAAAACTTAGGCCAGCGGTACGCTTAGGCTAAACGAAAACTTAGGCTAGCGAGGGACTTAGGCTTATGTTTATGAAAAAGCATAGTGGGTGGTCAGCATATGCAGGTGATTGTGAAATAAAAAAACTTGTAACTTTTTACATAAGATTATTAAATAATTAAATTTGTATTTCATTTACATTTATCCAGGAATTGTGTTTTGATGAAAATCCTAACCACTTAACAAATACCTTGTCTCCATTCTTTTTAACAATTTTTTCCACTAGATACAACGATGGGTTTTTAGCTTTCAGTAATTCAGCTTCATAGAATCCACCTTCAATTGGATTTCCTTCATAGTCTTCTAGCAAATATGTTACAGGATTGGTGTTTTGAACTTTCGACTCTTAAAGATTTCTGTTGTCCAGTTTGGTGTGTAACCTTTTTCAAATATATGTTTATATTTACTAATTCGAACATGATCACCGACTTCATATTTTGCCACACCAAGCACTTCAATATTGTTGTATACGGTAGAAAGAAGTCTTTTTTCATTTAAGATATTCACTGCTGAAGGTTTCATTTTTATTGTTCGATGCTTTGTGTTATTATATGTATTGATGAGTACATTAACTAAGTCAAGCCATTGATAATTTCCATTCATACGTTACTAAACTCTTTCCACATCATATTTTTCAGTGTACGATTAAATCGCTCTACAATTGATGCTTTTAGAGTGCTGTACGTAGAATAATGATTAATTTGATGTTTTTTCATTACGTTTTTAAAGTTTTTATTGAAAAATTCTTTTTCATCTTCTGTTTGCAAATTGTTGGGAACCCGACCCTGCTTGAAAATTGACTCAATTGCTTTAGTGACTTCTATGCCTGTCTTCGATTTAATAGGGACAAACCAAGCATATTTTGAAAACGTGTCAATTATTGTGAGTAGAAATCGAAATCCTGTATTTTCGGAAGCGTATGCGCCCATCTCAACTAAATCAGCTTGCCATAAGTCATCCAAACCTTTTATAATAACCCGTCGTCGCTTAAAGTTTCTTCGAGCAGATGCATGTAATTCATTCACAACTTCTCGCTTACTCATGATTAAAAAGACTAGTTTTTGTTTATAACAACTTAACTATTTATTGAATTTCTTATAACAAAGTTTCTTAATAGATATGCATTTTGTAGGGAACAAAATCCAGTATGAAAAGAACATCTTTGTGTATCAGGATTTCCCTTTTTCAGTGTCTTGAGATTGGGAGAACCGAAACTATCCAGGTCGAGTATCTGAACAACAATACTGTTCAATAAGTTTTCAAGCCAGATTTTCTTTTCGAATCCTTTGACGTATATTATAGTATTTTCCATGTTGAGTAGTAAATATTGTTTCAGGTAATAGAATGAAGTTTCACCGTCATCCTATTTGAATCCGTGATGATTTTCAAATAACCATTGTGCTTGATGTTTCAGATTATCAGGAAGCGTTTCAAAATTGTACGGTGGTTTCATTATAAAATGTTGATGATGATGAATGTTTTCATCGAGGTGTACGATAGTCAATTCTTTAACAATAAACTTATTTTGTGGTCCTCTAAAGCCTTGCGTATCGATAACAACATCCATCGTGGTTAACAATCTATCTCAAAGTGAATAGTGTTCCTTTCTTACACAAGTTTTTGAACTGCGCTAGTTAGAGGATTATACTCGATTATGCGGTCGTGAAGCAATAGGCAATAGGCTGTTGTTAATGTTGGTATATCTGCTGATGTTTTAATTTCTACCCGAATATCCACTGAACCCGCTTTTATAGTTTCATTTTGACGCGAACAGTCAATTACTATAATTGGAGCATCTTCCTTGTATTCCGTTCGCGAAAGTAATGGCTGTGCTTGGACATCATAATAAGATTGTTGAAAATTGCTAAACATATCATATAATATAGCATATCGATCACGTTGAAATTTAATATTTAAATCATCATATGGATACGATTTCGCAAAAACAGTTTTAGTCAAAAACATTTTTGTTTTTGCTCTTTCAGTATGCGTCCAGCCAACAGATTTAGTCAAAAACTGATTAATCTCGTTCCTTGGAGCATAGAGTAAGTACTAATAGAGAGACAACTCTCTAACATTGTCTGATCCGTTACTTATGGGCAACAAAAGCGACTTTGGGGGAAGAGTAAGGAGGTTACTGTTTTCGTACTTGAAAGCTTTATTCAATGCGTACGATTCCCCTTCCTTGATATTTTAAATTTTCGTTTAACGGCTACTAGACCTCAAATTTTTCCGCCATGCGTGTTCGAATGCAAGTATCTTTTGATCTATCGAACCGCAATGTTTTAAGTAAGTGGAAAGTTTAGAGTGATGACTTTTATGAAACTGCGGATAAGATGGTGGTAAGGGGAGACACCAACCGCATACTAAAGGATGTTGAAGCTTGGAACTTATGTAGATTTTTGATTGTGGAGCCATTTAAAAAAATATGATATTTAAAAAAAAATTCAGACCTGAAAAGTTTATGTATAACGCAAATAATGGAACCACAGATAAAAAAAAATTATTTATTTTATTTTGTTCAGCTATTACCAAAATCACTTGTCCGTTCGTTTGTTGGCAGGATAGCTCAGGAGCAGATAACGGTCACATCTTTTCACGATCAAATATGTTTTGTAAGACTAAGTTAATTTCATTCTTTTCTGTATCTCTTATACCAAAGTCCTTAAACAAAGTCCTTGGACGTATTAACGATTCTTCAAGTTAGGAGATTAGTTACATTATGCATTCTTTAATGTTTCAATATTAAAAAACATAAAATCAGGCAAATCGAACGATAAATTACTGTTACAGAATTCGCAATCAGGGTGCAGGTGGTCAAAATTATGAAGACTCGATTTTTTTTAAGAATAGTTAAATAAAAAATGTCAATGACGAGCAAGCAAAATACATAGGTATAGAGGTACTAATGGCGAATGCCTTATTAAATGAATGTACGAATTCATTATAATTAAAGGTTAGTGAAGAGCAAAAACAATGACATATCGATAAATATCTATTATATTTTTTGTACTATTATAATATCTTACATAATACTATAATAAAATAAGCTAATATAGGTAGTTTGATACATTGGTGAATATACGTGTTATTTTAAAAGAACAAGTTCAACAAAAACGGGAAAAAATATGTTTTGTTTATACCGCTACCATTAAATATTATATAATTACTGTTAATAATATTGTATACCTTATACTATTATATTATAGATGAATAGGAAAATGCGGCTATTATTTTAAACATCTGATATACAAAATTAATAAGTAAAGTTATGTTTCTTGCAAACAAATAAGAAAGACCAATGACCAGCGCATACGTAAATATTATGAAATAAAGTGCTAATGTACATAAATTGCAAATGTAATAATAAATTAATGTTTTTATAGTAATTAAATGTTAATGAAGAACATTTTGAACAAAATATCGAGATTAATAATATCTTAAATAATATAATAATAAAAATTAAACAATATAGTTAATAGCTTAAATACATCAAATTAAAAAAAAAACTAACAAACACAACAAACAACAAAACATGTGATAAAAAAAAACATGCTCTATTTACTCCACAACAATGTGGCTGTCCTATTTCGAACCCTAGTACAGTGCAACCCGGTTGTACCGTACCTTAAGGGAACCACAAAAGTAGAACATTATAACCGATACCACGATATGGCCAATATATAAACGTTTCAAATTTATGCACGGGGATTGAACAAGGTACTTTATAACCGAAAGAACATTATAAAATTGCACTTTATAACTGTAATTGTTCTTTTAAAAAAAAAATCCCTATTAGTCAGCCGTCATAAATAAATGTTGATATCCCAATATATTTTAGTTCTCCCAGATTTTCTTGGAGAACCCCCATATATTGAATTATTAATATGTACCTATATGTATGTATATTTATTTTTGAGGGCTGAGTAAAAATATTTTTTTTTTAAATTCTTCTTTAATATTTTTAAAAAAGTACTTACATATTATGTTTTGAAATGGGACAGCCGAACGAAATATTATAATTATACTAACATATGCATCCAAATATTAACTATAATAATATATATTAATATGAAAATATAAGGTTTTCCGGTAAATACTGTTGACGTTTCGGACTCGACTGAGTTTGATAAAGGACTCAGTCGAGTCCGAAACGTCACACAAAATAAATTTAACAGCATTTACCGGAAAACCTTATATTTTCAATTCAAAATGTACTGTGAAAACATTTATAAAAAAAAAAAAAAATTATATTTTTAGTTTTTAGAAGTTTATCATCAATTTTAACCCTTAGAGCGCGAACCGTCGATAAATCGACTCTCTATTAATAGGTATTGTGTATTTATAAATGTTATTAACTTATTATGAACGTTATAAATGCGCGCGCTACGACACGTCCGCACAGATCGAAGTGCGCAATAGTCGATATTCCGACGCTCCGCAATTTATACGCATTAATAGAGAGTCGATTTATCGACGGTTCGCGCTCTAAGGGTTTATCTCGTATTTTACTGCATATTTAATTTTTAAAAGTATTTTTTGTTTTCTTTCTAATTAAATTATTTTTTTCGCAAAAGGACCGAGTAGAAGGATTTTCCAAGCGAAATCTCCATATACAATGCTTTCGCAATAATACTAATATAGTATAGTCCACAAGATTTCTAATTGGACTAAGGCATGGGTACTTTTCATTGTCGGTACTAGTACTTTTAGTTGTGCTAAAATAAAACAAATGGGATTTTGTTGCTGTAAGGCATTCATTTAAAATGTGTGCTTTAATATTTCGCATATGAGGAGTATTATCGAATGTTTGTTTGAAAATATTTAATATTACATCAAAAAATTTCATAAAATAGTCTGAAGGATTTCTTAAATACAATTTATGCAGATCATTTTCATCTGTTTCTTGTCCTTCAATAGGTGTTTTATATACGACTTCATCGAGTTGGCATTCTTCATTTCTCCCATAGTTTCGGTAATATAATAATTTTTCGGAGGGATTTGATGAGTTGATGTAATCTTTCGTAAATCTTTTTTCGCAAGCCTCGCAGTTGTGTTTATGGAAAAATTTATATAAAACAAAACCAGCAAAATATCTCCTAGAAGCAATGTCAAAAGGTTGTGGAATAACTTCAATTTCAATGTCTTCTGAATTTAAAATTTCTGGAAGAATATCATCAATATAGTTTTGGGAAGGTGGGAACGTGTTGTCAAACTTTCTGCTTTCAGCATTATCTTCTCCAAAAGAGCTACTACCTGTGTTTGAGGAGGTGTCTACATGAGGAAAATTTTTTTCTTGCATGATCTCATGCCAATCAACATTCAAGAACTCGTCCTTAGCGACCTCACAGTTGGATCGAGCAGAAGGTCGTATAATACGTACTGATGCAATTTTACCCATGATGTAGTTCAGTTCACTAACCGAAGGATTTGGATGATTACCACACATTGATCGGATCAGGGAAAATAAATTTTCGACAGCGTCTTGATTGACTCTATTGAGGAAAAGGTGTTCAACATTAAGGTCACCCAAATTTTCCAACAGTAACAAAATACCGTTAATGGTTTGAATCAATCCTCTTTTCCATGAAGAAATATTTTCGGCATCCTGAATGTGGATATTACGGAGATATTCCTTCATTTCAACCAGATACGCATATGGTTTCGTTCCTTTAGCAAGTGGTTTTGCCATTGGGTTATTTGTATGTATAGTCTTGCTATTTAGTACATCGAAAAGACTATTCATTTTTCCTATAAAATAAGCAGTACTTTTTGGTACATTTTTTGGAACGGTCTTGAAATGACCTAAGTCATTATGCGTAAGAATAGAAGCAGCCGTAGATCCACTCAATGTTTGTACAGCCACAGGAACAGACATTTGCTTATCTCCTATCGGGTGAATGTGAGATGGCGTCAATTTTGTTGCAGATTTCGTTGGGCAATGAAGTTCTAACTCGTATAATTGAACTATAACGTCCCACATCGCCATTACTTCTCCACGTACATGATGTTCATTTGTTTCGCCCTTCCATACAAAATTATGTTTGAACAAGGACGTTCTACAATTTTTCCATATATGTGGAATGTCATAAAAAGTAAAAAATTGTTTATCTTTATAGATGAAATATGGTGAATCTTCTGTAATCCTTAAACTCTTGTACAGAGCTCTATTATTACTTCCTTGGTCACACGTTATGCACACAATATTAATACCGATATTTTTGGCGTTTTCTATTACTTCAAACAACAATTCCTTAAGTCTATTGCCATTTATCCCATTGACGGATTCAAAATACCCGAGAACATGGTTCCACGGCTTAAGCAAACCACGAACCATGAAAACTAAAACATGTTTTGCCAATTGGTTTTTGCGTTCTTTACCATCATCATAAAATCCTTCTACTTGGTCAGCATTTGTATTATATTTAAGATCTTGTCTAATATACACTTCATCGAAGACAAGAACACCGAATAATGCTTTAAAATCCATTTCTTCTAAAGTTCGCGAAATAAAAGGATACAATTCTTCATTGTGCCCAGGTTTGAGATGTTTTATAGGGATCCAATTGATAAGAGATGTTTTACAAGGAAGATTTAATTGTAAATCATTTCTTATAAATCGGTAGCATGTTGGAGAACGTAAAAAAATACTCAATGCAACTGTTCTTTCATCGTTGGAATAAGGAGCATTTTTTTTCCTCGTCAATAGTTTTAGAACTGTTCTTGTATTTTTGTTGTAAGCCTTGGAAGTGGAATCTATATAATTTGAGTTATGTTCTTTGAATGTATTAGATGCCTTTCTTTTTAAGTTGATTATTTTTCTTTTCAAAATTTTATTTTGTTTGGTTAATGCGACTTGTTCTTTTTTAAGTTTGTTAATAGACTGAATATAAAATTTAACATTTTTTGCGTATTTTTCGCAATTTGAACAAGAAGCTTCGATTTCGTCGTCGCAAGAACTCCTGCGTATTTTTTCAACTGGGGTCTGACAGCGAACTTGTGTTCGATTTGTAGTTTGATAACTATTTTCTTCCTCTACTTGAATGTCTTCTGGATTTCTAATTTCATATAAAGAAGGCAGATTTAATGTTGGCAGCGTATTTGCATATAACCGGTACTGTCCAGGAAATGAATGAGTAAAATGATTTTCGCAAATGTAAAATCGCTTCGCGAGATTATTTTCATTCAAAAAACAAAGATCAATCCATTTTTTCGTTTCTCTTCATTTTGAGTACTATAAAAATGTAGTTTCGGGTTATCATCTTTTGCAATGTTGCAAGTAGGAACTGCACATTTGAAACCAGTTCTCTTCTTTTTGTTACTGATACTGTCCATTATAAGCAAAAAAAAAATTCCATGTAACATTTCAATAAAAACATACCGCATTCAAGATAGGGCCGAATCCAATCGTGTCATGCTCTTGATGAAATATATCGGTCCTAATTATAATTTATAATTTTAGCTATGGAAAGAAACTATAACAGAAAGTATATGATCTCAGATGCCATATTAGGAATCGGGTGAACTCGGACCACTTTCACTAATCAGTATGCTTAAGGGAGAGTGGCTATTATTTAAAATTTTTGTTATGCTACCCCACAATAGTTTCAATTAGTGTAAAAAATGTTTTGGGCTGAATTTATTGTACTCTCTTATTTCATGCAGGCATGAACACAGACGAAATTTTTGGAGTCAATAACCAAATTTTGAAAGAGGTTTTCAGAAAACCAATTCAAATTTAATGTAATTAAGTATCACATTTTAAAAAATGAAATTTCTTTTTGAAAGTTATGAATATTAGTAAAATTAAGGATGGGGCTTACATCTAATTCGTGTTCACACCGAATACTACCACACTATTTCGTTCATGAAATAAACTCGCAGGAATTGGACCAGATTTTTAAAAAAACCGATATAAATATTTCTTATTAT
Source organism: Beris chalybata (assembly GCA_949128065.1). Lineage (NCBI taxonomy): Eukaryota > Metazoa > Arthropoda > Insecta > Diptera > Stratiomyidae > Beris > Beris chalybata. The sequence continues at coordinate 85,749,009 of OX421897.1, read as the reverse complement.
GTCTGGTGAGACACCTTATTAATCTTATATGTATTTTCGTGAGTACGTAACGTGAAATATGCTACATATATGAACATTACCTACGTACAAAAACAGCGGATACAACACTATATGAGCCGTTTATTTTCAAAATAAAATAAGTCCATTTCGCCTTTAAATCGATATGCTTAATACTATCGAAATGCTGTTTAAAAATATTCATGCCAAATTTCGGGAAAATTTACTTGATTCTCAGAAAGTTCCTTCGTGTTGTATCTTTACAATGTCACGACAATTTTTTGTTTTAAAAGTGACTTATTCCACTTTTAAAATCAACGGCTCATATTTAGAAATAAGAAACAATTACGGAATGAATAAAAGTCTATTAAACGGAAATCAGTAAAAATTTACTCCAATTCGAATGAGATTACTGCACCACGTAATGTCGACCATTTAAAAAAAATTAACTTCAAATATTTCTTACCCTCTTTTTATTCTATAAAATAAAAATTTCACCAGAATTAAACTAAAACAACAATGAATGAACTTAACATCATTCAAAATTGTTCCCCTATTCGACTAAACACAAGCTTTTGCAACTAGTGGGTAGGAAAGCTTTTTTATACGAAAGAGCTTTCCAGGACAGCATTTTCAAATCGAATGTATGAAAAACGTATCAGTAGAGAACGGCTTTGGGTTTGTTTCTCTATTAGGTCTTTCTCTATGCTTGGAGGCACGTCAAAAACTGATTAATCTCGTTCCTTGGAGGCACGTGACTAATCAGTGTGCTCTGATAATTGAATTGCTATTGAAGCAGCGACATATTCATGATTAGTCAAAAATGTTTTTGACTAATACTGTTTTTGCTCTTTCAGTGTGCGGCCTGCTTAACAACGTGAGATCATATTTATATTATATTTATATTATATTTGTATTTAATATGTACGAAGATAAACTCTTAAGTTAGTGGGCTAACTTTTTTCGTGGAGCTATACAATGGAATTTAGTCTTTGTACCAGTCGCAGGCCCGTGCGCAGGAAAGTATGATGGGGGGGGGGGGGGGGGGGGTTAACAAGGTCCTCACTTCCCTATGAAAATAGGCCAATGGGGGGGGGGGGGTTTGAACCCCAAAACCCCCCCGTGCGCACGGGCCTGTCCAGTCGTATTACTTTTGCCATAGCTGTGATGTTTTTTTTGTGTCCTCTGCTTGCTTCTGTATACAATCCAAAAAAATATCTTTCGATGAATTCAAGTGATTGCGAGATCTTTAGGATACTCCATATTAAAGTTGAAATATATGGAAAAAGTCAAAGTAAATGCTTTTGAGAGGGTAGCTGCACTGGAGTTAACTATGGTCCTGTCCGCAAATATGTAATATGTTTTTCCATGTCCTGTTTCTGTTACAAATTATTAAGAGTTATAATTTAAATTTATTAAATAGGTAATCAAATTTTTTACCAACTGAGCAGAACCAAGGGTGAAGCCCCGGGGGGACTATTTCGTCTAGAGTAACACCAATCTGAAAATAATTTAGATATTCGTTTATTTAATATTTACTTTTAATATATGTAACTTATTTTTTAACTTACAGGATATTGTTTCAGCAAATAAATTTTATCTTCGTTGAAATATTTTGATAGAAAGTTTATCATTTTCATAAAGTCGCAATTCTCGTTTTCTGCAGTTTGGAAACTTGGTTTCATTGTTGCTGTAAGAGGCATTAGTCTCGAAATTTTTTCATTTAAATTAGTAAGAACTGTTTGAGAATTTATACCAGTAAGTTGATGAAAATAATCATGAATGAAATATTTGTGTAGTAGAAATGGCCACTTTTGATTCACGTCTGCAATGTTGGGGCAATTTGCAAGATCATTTAGATATTTCCGCTGTGCAGCATATGGAGATTTCATTAACGTTTTAATTTGGTTGAATTCCTCATTTGTAAATGTCCTTTTCGCACTATGAACCAATAAGGTTTTTCTTATTTCTTCCACATTTTCTTCATCGATATTAGCTTTTGGCTGCCAATTTACACACGTATTTTCAAAGTTGTTGGCTATCTTCCTCTTCTTGGACGGGATGCTGGAATTATTTTCTTTACTGCAGCTAGGGCGGTTCAAGTAATTATTTCTCTGAATAAATGAAGTAATCAATGGCGAGTGCTTAGTGGAAATGATATTTCCTGATGTGTCTGTATACGTAAATGATTTCGGATATCTTTCTGATAGTTTTGCGGCAACGTTCCGAAAAATTGCAATGGGTATATAGAAGGATATTGAGCGACAATATCATTAACAATAATGTGAACGACAGATTTTAGTTGTGATCTTAATATTTGTTCTTTCTCCAAATCGTCTTTCACAGATTTGGGAAATTTGTCCCACGGAATTTTGAAATTATTAAAACATCCTTTCACACTGTTGGAAATAAACTCATTTTCGTTTTCATTTTCGGAAATAACTCCACTGCTCATTGACAAAGTAGTGGGTAGAGAATGACTTGATGAAGTGCTTTCCCTTAGATTCACGTCGGAAAGATTTAGATGCTCCAAAAAAATGTCGGTGTCCATAAGTACTTGATCCTTTTCAGATGTGTTGCAGCAACTCTTTTGTGTGTTTTGGGGTTCCCAGGATTCATTACATTTTAAAATCAATAGCGGCTGATCTGTATAATGCGCCAAAATTTCGTCCTCGTCTATTAAACTCCCATCTGCTTCTAATACAATTGTATTCCCAACGAGGTCTTCTTTCCTTGCTTAATGAAATATAATTTCAGAAAATTAAATAATTTAAATATTCATGTACGACCTACCTGCAGTAATAACTGCGCTTATAGTTGGTTCGGAAAGAATAACTTTCTTTATATTGCGTGAAGCATCCCATATTTTAAAAATTAATTTCGACATTTCTCAATTCGGTTTTTTATTGTGGCAATATTTATATATACATAGGTATGTATATACGTTAATGTACGCGGAACTACAAAGATGTCAATGGCTATGTGCATAGAAATGGTGTAGTGTTTTATTTTTACGAACAATTAAATTAATTTGTAGGACTAATTTCAAAAACATAAGATGTTTGATAAGCCTTGAACGGCAAAGGTGCATAAAGATCCGTGCTTTGAATGTTATCATATTTATCAATATCTTTCTGAATTTCGTGGAAACCTTCACGATAATTATATACCATTTTCATAGTTTTTCCATAGTAACAAACTCGCATATAATCTTCAAATATGAAAATGCATTTTATTTGCAAAACTTTTAAACAAGAAAACTCGTCTATATTAACCAAAAGAAAATCATTTTTTTTATATTGAATGCCCTGTATTTCAATACATGTCGTAATATATTTAAATTGTTTATAAACGAAATCATCAAAAATTTCAGACTGAATAATATTTGCCTTATTAGACACTACTTCTGCATGGAATCTATCCTTTAACAGTGATGCCTGGAATAATTGATGCCTTGTTGCCAGGGTTTTTGTTATATTGATAAAGTTTTTGGTTTTCCGTACTATATTTTTGAAATACTGGTGCTTATGTTCAAAAGGCATTGTCCAGAATAATATTAGAGGTCAAAATTCCTTTATTAAATTTGGATAATGACATAGGTAATGATGTTTTGGGAATAATTTTATATTAGGGAAGGATTGTTTTCTATACCTAAAATATTCTTGTATACAAAATGATAAGTAATCAATTTGCATTGTGGAGATTTTATGAGCACAAACCAAGCGACATATTTCTAAAAGTTTTAGAAACATATTCCAAACATAACAATCTAAATCGAAATGCTGCCCTCTCATTACCAACGGAAAAAAAAATAAAAAATACATGTTTTCATAGGCAGTTCCTGGCATAACCTTATTATTCTTTTTCAAATTTGGAAAACATAAATTAGATTTTAATTTATGTGCTAGCTACATTTGCGTAATTAATATTAAGATAATCATAAGTTATTTCATAATTCTCCACAAAAAAGCGAATAATTAAATATAAATCCCTTTTCACGATGCCTTCAAACAAATCGTGAGCTAAACATGGTGGCAAGCCTGGTTTCATAACATGAAAATGTTTTAAATTATTAAAAATACAATTTTTCTTTATGTCATTGATTGGTTTCTCATTGTGATCAATATTCAAAGTTTGTAGTGCTGCATTATAGTTTTCAACAGTTCTGAGCTCTTGCACGTAAAGACGATCATTTTGTAAAGCAAATTTTGTAAATAAACAAAATCGGCAGAGATATTCACTCGTATTAAAGTTTTCTGGAAAACCCCCGAGCTGGTGACTCGCAAGATTATCTGCAGCAATGGCAACTAAAGAGCCTTTAACGGCTAAATTTCTTCCTAAAATTGATACACGTATGCCGGTGGTCTCTAAAATGCATAAATCTTCTACAAGTCTATGTAGCACCGATTCCAAGCCAAAATATTTAACGTGTGTTTCTTTGCACAGCAGAACCAACTGAATATTGTCAATATGTAATCTATCATATATAGAGTCACTGTATAAGAACTAACACAAACATCCACTATCTTGAGTACGGACAATGACCGCTTTTGGTACCTTTTTAGTACTCTTGAACCCTGCGAACTCCAAAGTTCGCAGGTTTCTTAAATGGCATAGTTTTAGTGTGTATACGTGTAGCAGATGGATTTTGATTAACGTTTCACGGAATCGAGATACATATGTCTCATAAAATGTCAACTAAATACAGCGTTTATCCACTTTAGTGGAGATAAAAATGAAAAATCGGACAACTGGAAAAAAATTTCAAATTTACTGGTTTCAAATGAAACACACATTGTCCGTACTCAAGATAATGGATGTTTGTGTTAGTTCTTATACAGTGACTCTAATCATATAAAGGTAAATTACCAATTGATGCATAAACCGCTAATAAAGAATGTTTTCCTTTACTAGAACTAAGGGGATTACAAATTTCAAAACTGTCTTGATACAAAATTATTTCAATTTTTTTCTCGGAACTGTTGAAGAATTCATTTCTTTTATATAATTCACAATCTTTATAATTGGAATAACTGTCAGTGAGTTTTGTTTCTTGACTTTGGAATCGTAATTGAAAGTTTGTACCCAAAAACAATGATTTTAGTGTTTCAAGCATTGGAACATAATGGTAAAAACATTCTTTGTGATGGTTGTTTCTTCCAAGTAATATTTTAATTGGTTTTACTAAAGACAAGTTCCCTTCTTCAAATAAATTTGATCCTTTGTAAGAGGATCTCAATTTCCCTAAAACGCACTTTACATCGGAGTTCAAAAAGGTATTTAACATTTCATTTTTTAAATGTTGATAGCCTTTATTTATACAAAAAGTCGATATCGCATCTCCCAAAACAGAAGAATTAAATTTTTCAAAATTTATCAATTCTGTAATTAAATACTGAATAGCATCTTCCGGTACATTAAACTTAGTCTTCAATTTGAGAAATAAAAATTGCATGCTCTGTTTTGTACTTTGCTCATTTTCATTATCGTATAAACTACTACTTGTTGGAATTGGAATAAAATTTTCTAAATTGGGAACTGAATTTAAGTTTTTTCTCGACCGAGTTTTATTATGCTTACGGAAAACATGACTATGGAAACTAGATTTCACTGTATATATTTTATTGCAGTCTCGGCACGAACAAGAAATATTATTTGATGAAGTCAACGGAAAGGCAACATTTGCCACTAATTGATTAGAATTTGAACTACATTCAATTTTTTTAAATCTCTTTCCTAGAAATGTTTCCGAAAAACATGTGATTTGAACGTGGAGTACTTCGAATATTGAAGTCCACATTGATCATATCTACAAAAAAAAGTAAAATTTGAATCAAACCTGCGTTTGTATGTATGTTGATTATATTCTTCTACTGTTTTAAACGATAATTGACACTTTAAGCACTGCACCATTTCTATTTTGCACTATAACGAAAAAGCCCGCTGACCGCTGTTAGCTCTTTGCACGTAATGATGAAATACGCAACAAGTGATGGTGCGCTTACACTCGCCCTTGAGAAGCGAGCCTCTATCCCCATCAGGCCATTGCAAACCGGTTCTCGCTGGCAGTGTTCTTTGCTGTGTTAAAAGCAACTTACACTCAACAAGCCCCTGCGGCGCAACTTGCCTATAAGTGCGAAAGGCGAAAGACAGAAAAACGATGGGCTGCGAATTGTGCGGTACCACAGCTCTATTGTATGTGTGTACACGCAAATTGCTTCGCTTATTTTACAATTAAAAATTGTAAAAATACAAATGGCAATATATTTTTCAGTTTTTTCTTAATATTAACATTACAACTCAGAGGTATATTTCATACAGTCGTAGTAAATTTACAATAACTTAGTAGTATGGATATGGGGACTCTGGGCCAGGGTGTAAGCTTTTGTATGGATGACGTCATAGTCTTGTATGAAGCTGATAAGAAATTCACTCCCCGAGCTTTTTTTGATGGTGGAGCTTTGATTTTTTCCGTTGCATAAAATTGGGCTTTTTTTTTGCATAAAATTGGGCGTTTTTTCCGGGGTTTTGAGCTTTTTTCGCGGTTGTTGTCAGGGACTTAGGCTAGCGAGGGACTTAGGCTATCTGAAACTTTTCCGTTGCATTAAATTGGGCGTTTTTCTTTTTTTGCATAAAATTGGGAGTTTTTTTTCGGGGTTTTTTTCGCGGTTGTTACCAGTGTCTTAGGCTATCTGAAACTTAGGCTAGCGAGGAGCGGGGACTTAGGCTAAACGAAAACTTAGGCTAGCGGGGAGCGGGGACTTAGTCTAGCGGGAGACTTAGGCTATCCGAAACTTAGGCTAGCGGGAGGCTTAGGCTAGCGAGGGACTTCTGCTATCCGAAACTTAGGCCAGCGGGGGGGGGGGGCTTAGGCTAATGTTTATGAAAAAGCATAGTGGGTGGTCAGCATATGCAGGTGATTGTGAAATAAAAAAACTTGTAACTTTTTACATAAGATTATTAAATAATTAAATTTATTTTCAAAGTATTTCATTTACATTTATCCAGGAATTGTGTTTTGATGAAAATCCTAACCACTTTACAAATACCTTGTCTCCATTCTTTCTAACAACTTTTTCCACTAGATACAACGATGGGTTTTTAGCTTTCAGTAATTCTGCTTCATAGAATCCTCCTTCAATTGAATTTCCTTCATAGTCGTCTAGCAAATATGTTACAGGATTGGTGTTTTGAACTTTTCTAATCTTAAAGATTTCTGTTGTCCAGTTTGGTGTGTAACCTTTTTCAAATATATGTTTATATTTACTAATTCGAACATGATCACCGACTTCATATTTTGCCGCACCAAGCACTTTAATATTGTTGTATACGGTAGAAAGAAGTCTTTTTTCATTTAAGCTATTCACTGCTGAAGGTTTAATTTTTATTGTTCGATGCTTTGTGTTATTATATGTATTGATGAGTACATTAACTAAGTCAATCCATTGATAATTTCCATTCATACTAAACTCTTTCCACATCATATTTTTCAGTGTACGATTAAATCGCTCTACAATTGATGCTTTAAGAGTGCTGTACGTAGAATAATGATTAATTTGATGTTTTTCCATTACGTTTTTAAAGTTTTTATTGAAAAATTCCTTTCCATCATCCGTTTGCAAGTTCTTGGGAATCCGACCCTGCTTGAAAATTGATTCAATTGCTTTAGTGACTTCTATGCCTGTCTTCGATTTAATAGGGACAACCCAAGCATATTTTGAAAACGTGTCAATTATTGTGAGTAGAAATCGAAATCCTGTATTTTCGGAAGCGTATGCGCCCATCTCAACTAAATCAGCTTGCCATAAGTCATCTAAGCCTTTAATAATAACCCGTCGTCGCTTAAAGTTTCTTCGGGCAGATGTATGTAATTCATTCACAACTTCTCGCTTACTCATAATTAAAAAGACTAATTTTTGTTTATAACAACTTAGCTATTTATTGAATTTTTTATAACAAAGTTTTTTAATAGATAGGCATTTTGTAGAGAACAACATCCAGTATGAAAAGAACATCTTTGTGTATCAGGATTTTCCTTTTTCATGTCTTGAGATTGGGTGAACCAAAACTATCCAAGTCGAATACCTGAACCTGAAATACTATTCAATAAGTTTTCAAGCCAAATTTTCTTTTCCAATCCTTTGACGTATATTACAGTATTTTCCATGTCGAGTAGTAAATATTGTTTCAGGTCGTAGAATGAAGTATCACCACAACCATCCCATTTGAATCCGTGATGATTTTCATATAACCAATGTGCTTGATGTCTCAGATTATCCGGAAGCGTTTCAAAATTGTACGGTGGTTTCATTATAAAATGGTGATGATGATGAATGTTTTCATCGAGGTGTACGATAGTCAATTCTTTAACAATAAATTTATTTTGTGGTCCTCTAAAGCCTTGCATATCGATAGCAACATCCATCGTGGTTGACAATCTATCTCAAACTGAATAGTGTTCCTTTTTTACACAAGTTTTTGAACTGCGCTAGTTAGAGGATTATACTCGATTATGCGATCGTGAAGCAATAGGCAATAGGCTGTTGTTAATGTTGGTATATCTGCTGATGTTTTAATTTCTACCCGAATATCAACTGAACCCGCTTTTAAAGTTTCATTTTGACGTGAACAGTCAATTACTATAATTGGAGCATCTTCCTTGTATTCCGTTCGCGAAAGTAATGGCTGTGCTTGGACATCATAATATGTTATCATATAATATAGCATATCGATCACGTTGAAATTTAATATTTAAATCATCATATGGATACGATTCCGAGTTTAAGTGTACTTTAACATTTGTGAGTTCACAATGATCAAATTTGCTTGCATCCTTATCCTTTTGATTTTTTCGATTTGTCTGCAAAGCTATGTGGTTTTAACGCTCCATACATGATCTGTTGTTATTGGTAAAACTGGATATTCATATAAATCCCAATTTCGAAAACACATTTGAACTGCTTGACCAGACTCAATATTTTTCAACATTTTTAATTTTTCAGAACCATCGAAGGTTACGTGAGGCACTTTCCATTGTAGTTTTAAAATTTTGAATTGTACATCATCAGTGGGTGATAGAAATGCGTTTTCGTCGGTTCTTGTGCGAACTAAAATTAGTTCATGTTTAGCGTTTACAATAATCTTTTTATAATCCTCGGCAAATCCCAAGAGTTTTCGTAATGGTAAACTAAAGTTGAAGTAGCCATTAGAGGGTGTTATTAGCTCGTTCGGTGACCAGCCTCCATTATACAACATTTTACTCTCGTTCTCATTCAACGATATGTAGTTCTTCATTGTTGAAGTTATTCCAACATTTTTATTTCGATCGATTTCTACTCAATTTAGTTCATATCTAATCTCGTCGAATAGAAAGGCTATGGTATTATTGGATGGTTTTGCAGTTGTTGATGTAGTTCCATCTGCTTTAGTTAAAACACCTTCAATATAAATAAAACTCTGACTTGGTAAAACACACAAGTCCTGCTGCTGTAGAGATATTCTGATTTCGTCGCTAGAGTTGTATGATGATAAAAATGGAGAGTAGCTGTGATACTCAATTTTAGAAATACTATTATCGTAGCTAGGTGTACGTGTGATATTCAATATTTCACTCATTTTTTTTTAGTTTCAAGCCTAATAATTTTAAATATTGTTTATTGCGCAGAGACAATCTTGGTCTTGCTCGTTCAGTTTTCTTGCTCGAACTGATTGGATTAACACTAGGCTGGCTATTATATTTATATATATACCAACATTCTGGGGCATCAAATGAAGTCTAATGGTTATGGTTTCTCCTTTAAAGTTTATTAGATCTCCGTCTTGATCAACAAGTTTCAGAGTTAACGTACTTATTCGCTTGACGGTTATCGGCAAATAGATTACATTCTTAGAACCTCAACTATTTTATAGCCTGGCCCCACTTCAGGTGAGAATTCATGAATTGTATGTGATGATATATTATTGATGTACGAGTTGTCAACTATACTGCATCCAATTCGAATTACATTAACTTTAGTTATGTTTACAGGTAAATCTGAGTAATTTTTGACATTGATGGCTAATTCTCGTTTATCGAATCCTAGCAATTGTAGTTTTAGTAACCCCCATTCATAAAAAAAAATTAAGGCAAAAAAATTGAGGCAAATCCTCCTCTTCTATATTCTACATTAAACCCTGATACTAATTCTGATTCACCTTCTGCAAAATCAAAAGGAGTACGATTTGTTTCTGCTAATCTAGAAACAAATCAAATTAAAGCTAATGGAAATGATAAAACTATAAATCAAATAAACTTTTGATATAAAAAAAAAAAAAAAAAAAATTAAACCCCCCAATTATAATAATAAAAGATAATAAAACTAAAATTAATCTAACTTCATAAGAAATAATTTGTGCTACTGCCCGCAATCCCCCTAATAAAGCATAATTTGAGTTAGAAGATCATCCAGCAATTATAACAGTATAAGCTCCTAATCTAGTACAACATAAAAAAAACAAAATCCCTAAATTAAAAGTATATAATTTTACTAAAAAAGGTATACATATTCATAAACTTAAAGATAAAAAAAGAGAAAATACTGGAGAAAAATAATAAGAAACATAATTTTATATTAAAGGATAAGTTTGTTCTTTTGTAAATAACTTAACAGCATCACAAAAAGGTTGAGGAATTCCTATAAGTCCTACTTTATTTGGTCCTTTACGAATTTGAATATAACCTAATACCTTTCGCTCTAATAATGTTAAAAAAGCAACTCTTACTATAACACAAATAATTAATAATAATCTACTAATAAAAGGAATTATAATTTCTAAAATAAACAATACTATATGTAAAAATAAAATTACATTGATAAATTCTAAATTTATTACACTAATCTGCCAATATAGTAGTAAATTTTATTTATAATCAATTAAATTAAAAATTATTTTAAATATTTAATCCTTTCGTACTAAAATATTTTAATTTTCTAAAGATAGAAACCAACCTGGCTTACGCCGGTTTGAACTCAGATCATGTAAGAATTTAAAAGTCGAACAGACTTATTAATTAAACGGCTACCCCCAATCATATCTCTTAATCCAACATCGAGGTCGCAATCTTTTTTATCGATAAGAACTCTCCAAAAAAATTACGCTGTTATCCCTAAGGTAACTTAATTTATTAATCATTAAAAATGGATCAACTATTCATTAATTTATGATAAAAATTTCTAAGAGTTATATAAATCTTATTATCACCCCAATAAAATAATTTTAATTATTAAATATGAAATATTCTTTATAAATAAAATAATTTAATAATTAAGATCTATAGGGTCTTCTCGTCTCGTCAGGTTAGATTTTAAATTAAATTTAAAAAGACATTTTTTTGTTAAACAGTCGAATACTTATTAATTTGCCGAATTCTTTAAATAAACCTTTCTGTTAAAAATTAACTTTATAAATTTTTATACTAATTTTATCAATTATTAATTAATTTTTTAAATTAAAATTAAATAATAGTTATATAAAATAAATTATAACAAAATTATTAATAATTGCTAATTCTAAGCATATATATTTTAATTACACTATCAAAATTTTCATTATTTTAATTTATAGCTTATCCCATAAATTATTATTAATTATTTATATTTTATTAAAAAATAAAAATTATACAACAAATTAATAAATTAAATTTATTTCTTTAAAAACTAGATACCTTTAAAAACGAATAACATTTCATTTCTAATAAATTATTATAAATAATTTTTTCACATTAACTTAAATAATTTATTAACTCTTTTAAAATCGAGACCATTATAAATTTTTATATAATTTCTATTTAATAAACCCTGATACACAAGGTACAATAAATTAAATTTTCTTTTAAAATAAATTTTTTCAATTTATTTCAACATTCTTTTACAATACTAATAAACTATTATAAATATTATTTTTTCTTTATAAAATACTAAAACATTTTAAATTATAATTATTTTTAATAAATAAAAATTTTAATTAACAAAACTAATAAATATAAACTAAATTTTTCAATTTATATTGATTTGTACAATAATTTTTTCAATGTAAATGAAAAGCTTTACTAAATAAGCTTTAAATTGTCATTCTAGAAACACTTTCCAGTAATTCTATTATATTTCTTCTTATTTTATAATATTAATATAGAAATAAGAGCGACGGGCGATGTGTACATATTTTAGAGCTATAATCAAATTAATTATATACATAATTTTACTATCAAATCCACTTCATTAAAAATATTGCAATTTTTATTCCATATAAATAAATATATTGTAACCAATTTCTTCCTTAAATATAAACTGCACCTTGACCTGATATATTTTTTTTGTAAAAATATGAAAGTTATTTCTCTAATAAGATAATCAATAACGGCGGTATACAAATTAAATACAAATTTAAGTAAAGTCCAACGTGGAATATCGATTATAGAACAGGTTCCTCTGAATAGATTAAAATACCGCCAAATTCTTTAAGTTTAAAGACCATAACTATTAATACTCTAGCAATAAAATTACATTTTAAATAATAGGGTATCTAATCCTAGTTTTTTAATAAAATTTTTTAGCTTCAATTAAATTTTTTATATAAATTTATTAATTTTAAAATTTTACCTAAAAAAAGTAATAATTATTATTTTAATTAATTTAACTAATACTAATAACATTTATTTATATTTTTTGTATAACCGCGGTTGCTGGCACAAATTTTACCAATATAAAATAATATCACTATTTCTAAATTTCTTTAATAATTATAATACTAATTACTGCGAATAATAATATTACAAAATATATTTAATATAAAATAATACCCCACAAAAATTAACATGTAAAATAAACTATAAATAAATTCTTAAGCAAGAATAAAACTTTAATATTAAATTATTATTAAATCAAACATAATAATTTACTAAATGTTTAATTTATAAATAACATTAATTAATAATCAAAATATAATTATAAATATTTATTTTAAATAACTTTATTTTTACAAATCCTTCCATATAAATAAAAAACCCCTTAAATTTTTTATATTTATTATTAAATTATTATTAAATCAAACATAATAATTTACTAAATGTTTAATTTATATATAACATTAATTAATAATCAAAATATAATTATAAATATTTATTTTAAATAACTTTATTTTTACAAATTCTTCCATATAAATAAAAAACCCCTTAAATTTTTTATATTTATTATTAAATTATTATTAAATCAAACATAATAATTTATTAAATATTTAATTTATAAATACCATTAATTAATAATCAAAATATAATTATAAACATTTATTTTAAATAACTTTATTTTTACAAATCCTTCCATATAAATAAAAAACCCCTTAAATTTTTTATATTTATTATTAAATTATTATTAAACCAAACATAATAATTTACTAAATGTTTAATTTATAAATAACATTAATTAATAATCAAAATATAATTATAAATATTTATTTTAAATAACTTTATTTAAAAAAATTTTTTTTTTTTTATATAAAAATATGCACAATTTTTTATTAAAATTATTAATTAAATACTAAAAAAAATTAACGCATATTAAAAAATTTCAATATTTATTATATAGAATTTTATCTATTTTTATAAATTTAAATTTCACAAATTAATAAATTTTTTATTTTTTTTTTTTTTATAAATAATTTATTTTTTAATATATAAGGCTATATTTTATGATATAATATATAGACTTTTATTTAATTTATCTAAGTTTGTATAGATCCTTAGTAATTTAATAAATTTCATAATTTATATATTATATATATTATATATATTATATCTATAAATCTAGCATTAAAATAAATTAATATATAGTAAATTTTTTAATTTTAAATTATAAAATATATATTAATTAATAAATTATTTATTATATATATAGGCAAAAAAGATATATCTAATAAAGAAAGTAATCAAAAATAAAACATACTTAATATAATTATATAATTTAAATTAACTTAAAATATTTATTTATTATTTCTTTAATTAAATTCTAATAAATAAGAATTATTGTCAAATTTAAATTTAAATCAAAATATGTTGTATAATTAAAAAGTAAATTTAAAACAAAATGAATTGCCTGATTAAAGGGTTACCTTGATAGGGTAAATAAAATAATTTTATATTATATTCATTATATTTAATAGAATTAAACTATTGCTAAAAGCATCAAAAACTTTTGTGCATCTTACACTAAAATATAAAAAGATAAGCTAATTTAAGCTATTGGGTTCATACCCCACTTATAAGGGTTTTAACCTCTTTCTTTTTAATTTTAAAAAAATTCTTCAAAAGTTCTTTTTTTAACAACTTTAATTAGAGGAACTTTTATTACTGTTTCCTCAACTTCTTGATTAGGTGCTTGAATAGGTTTAGAAATTAATTTATTATCATCTATCCCCTTAATAAATGATAATAATAATTTAATATCAACAGAAGCCGCTTTAAAATACTTTTTAACTCAAGCAATTGCCTCTTCAATTTTTTTAATTGCTGTTTTAATCTGAATATTAAAATCTAACTTTTTAAGAAATATAAATTTTTATAGAAATATATTAATTATTTCAACATTATTAATTAAAAGAGGTACTGCACCTTTTCATTTTTTTCCAAATGTAATAGAAGGATTAAATTGAATTAATGGATTAATTTTAATAACTTGACAAAAAATTGCCCCTATAATACTAATTTCTTATATTTATTTTTTTAATATAATATTTTATGTTATTATTATTTCTGCTATCGTAGGTAGAATCGGAGGATTAAATCAATCCTCTTTACGAAAATTAATAGCTTTTTCTTCAATTATTAATTTAAGATGAATATTAGCTGCTATAATAAATTCTAATAATTATTGATTAATTTATTTTATTCTCTATAGTGTTATATCTATAATTATTATTTTTTTTTTTAATTATTATAAAATTTATTATTTTAATCAATTATTTATATTACCATCTTTATCAAATATTACAAAATTTTCTTTTTTTATAAATTTATTATCCTTAGGAGGATTACCCCCATTTTTAGGATTTTTACCTAAATGAATAATTATTCAACAATTATCTATTATAAATCAAATATTATTATTAACTATTATAATTTTTATATCTTTAGTTACATTATTTTTTTATTTACGATTATGCTATGCTTCAATTATAATTGGTCATATTGAATATAATTGAAGATCTTCTTTTTTTATTAATAATTTTTATTCTAATACATTTTTACTTTTAACTTTTATATCTATAACAAGGTTAATTTTTATTTCAATAATTTATATTGCTATTTAAAACTAACAATAGCTTTACCTTTATGATTAAGTTTTATAATTTATGGTTGAATTAATCATACCCAACATATATTTGCTCATTTAGTCCCTCATAAGGTCTAACTATTTTAGTATAAATATTATTTATTATAATCTTAATTATTATTATTGCTAGAGTAGTAATATTTTTAGCTTCTATTCTATCAACAAAAAACAATTGTGGATCGTGAAAAAGCTTCCCCATTCGAATGCGGATTTGATCCTAAAAGATCTTCCCGATTACCTTTTTCTCTCCGATTTTTTTTAATTGCTATTATTTTTTTAATTTTTGACGTAGAAATTGCTTTAATTATTCCTATTATCCCAATTATTAATATGTCTAATATTTTTATTTGATTCACAAGTATTTTCCTTTTTATTATTATTTTATTATTAGGGCTTTATCACGAATGAAATCAAGGAGCTCTTAAGTGATCTTCATAAAACTTTTATTTTAAAGGGTTGTAGTTAATTATAACATTTGATTTGCATTCGAAAAGTACTATCCATATAATAGTCTTCCTTAAATTGAATATGAAGCGATTTATTGCAATTAGTTTCGACCTAATCTTAGATAATTTTATCCTTATTCTAAATATCAATAAATTATACAATTAATTGAAGCCAAAAAGCGGCTTATCATTGTTAATGATATTATTGAAAATTTTATTCCAATTAAGGAAATATGTAGATATGTTTTTCTTAAACGGTTTAATTCCTTTTATATTTCTATTTATATAGTTTAAATAAAACCTTACATTTTCATTGTAAAATTAAAGTAATTCTTTTATAAATTACTTAAATTAATTACTTAAATACTTAAAGGTTAATTAACCCCCATAACAGCTTCAATGTCATACTCTAAATATAAGCTATTTAAGTTAATTTAAAAAATTATAAACATCAAAAAAATTATTACTCATAAAATAAATGTTATTAAATATAATTTTAAATTATTATTTTGAATAAATTGATTAAATTTAGAATATTTTACTAATAAATTATAAATTATTTGCCCCCCTAAATATTCAGATCATCCCTGATCAGCTACTTTAATATTAATTTTACCAATTATTAAAGGATAATAAATAATACCATAAGTTGAGATATAAGGCATAAATCACATAGACCCTCTAAAATAAGATATTGAATATAATCATAAAGATTTATTAAAAAAATAAAGAGAAACCTTAGATAAAATATATCCCGCAAATCCCCCAATGATACATACAAATAATACTAATATTTTTAAATAAAAAGGTAATAAAATTATACTAGGAATAGGAAAAATTAATCAACTTAATATTCTTCCCCCCAAAATTCTTATAACTATTAATCCTATTATACCTCGTAATATAATATACCCTTCATCTGATAAATAATGTATTCTAAAACAATTTAAATCATTTGTTAAAGAATAATAAACTAAGCGAAAAGAATAACATACTGTTAAACCAGTAGAAAAAAATAAAATAAAAAAAAACTAAATATATTTAAATAGGATATTCTTACTATTTCTAAAATTAAATCTTTTGAATAAAACCCAGCTAAAAAAGGTATCCCACATAATGCTAAATTAGCCACATTTAAACAAGAAGAAGTTAATGGTATATGTACACTAATTCTTCCTATAGTTCGAATATCTTGAGAATTACTTATATTATGAATAATAACTCCAGCACATATAAAAAGTAAAGCTTTAAATAAAGCATGACTTAATAAATGAAAAAAAGCTAATTTTGCGTATCCTATAGATAAAATTCTTATTATTAACCCTAATTGTCTTAAAGTTGATAAAGCAATAATTTTTTTTAAATCAAATTCAAAATTAGCCCCTAATCCAGATATAAATATTGTTAATCCAGATAACAATAATAATAATGAACCTAATCAATTATTAACTAATAAAATATTAAACCGAATTAATAAATAAACCCCTGCTGTAACAAGTGTAGAAGAATGAACTAAAGCAGACACAGGCGTAGGCGCAGCTATTGCAGCAGGCAAGAAGAAAAAGGAATTTGAGCTCTTTTTGTTATAGCTGCTAATATAATTAATCCCCCAATTAATATTATTTCAAAATCTATTTTTATAATTTCTAAATAAAAAATATAATTTCAACTCCCATAATTTAATATTCAAGCAATAGCTAATAATAAAGCAACATCTCCAATTCGATTTGATAACGCTGTTAATATTCCAGCATTATAAGACTTAATATTTTGAAAATAAATTACTAAACAATAAGACACAAGTCCTAATCCATCTCACCCTAATAAAATTCTAATTAAATTAGGACTAATAATTAATAGTATTATTGATAAAACAAATATTAAAACTAATATAATAAATCGATTAATATTATAATCTTCTCCTATATATTCTTTTCTATAATAAATTACTAAAGAAGAAATTAATAATACAAAAGATATAAAAATTAAGCTTATTCAATCAAATAAAAAAGTTATTACAATTCTTATAGAATTTAATCTTACAACTTCTCACTCAATAAAAATAGATGTATCTATAAATAATATATATAAACTTCTTAAAAAACAAGTTAAACTAATCATAATTAAATTAACGAAACTAATTGAACAAATAGATAAAATTTTCACGATCTAAAATGAAATTTCATATCATTGACACCACAAATCAATTTTTTATTTTAAACTATTTAAATCTACAATCATAATAAACAACAATCTCTTTTTAAAATTAATAAATTAAGTGAAATTCAATGTAATATTAATAAAATATATTCTCGAATTCTTCCATTTCTTCTTCTATGCATACCTGAATATAATTTACCATGTTGTCTATAAGCAAATAAATATAAAGTATATGCAGCTCTAAAAAAAGAAATTAATCTTAATATAATTATTGTTATTCAAGATCAACTAACAATTCTATTAATTAAACTAATTTCTCCTAATAAATTTAATGTTGGAGGAGCAGCTATATTAGCAGATCTTAATAAAAATCATCATAAAGTTAAACTTGGTATACAACTTAATAATCCTCGATTTATAAATAATCTTCGTCTACCTAATCGCTCATAAGATATATTAGCTAAACAAAATAAGCCTGAAGAACATAACCCATGAGCAATTATTAAAGTATAAGATCCAGATATACCCCAATAAGTCATAGTTATTAATCCCCCTAATACGATTCCTATATGAGCAACTGATGAATAAGCAATTAAAGCTTTTAAATCTGTTTGACATAAACAAACTAAACTTACTAAAAACCCTCCAACTAAACTAATTGTTACTCAAATAAAATTTAATTTTAATCCAGTAAATTGCAAAAATCCTATAACCCGTAATAATCCATATCCCCCTAATTTTAATAAAACTCCAGCTAAGATTATAGATCCAGATACAGGAGCTTCCACATGAGCTTTAGGAAGTCATAAATGAACTAAAAATATAGGTATTTTGACTAAAAAAGCTAAAATTATACAAATATATAATAAATCTAAATTAAAAAAACTATTATTTAAAAAATAAAAATTTAATCTTCCTAATTTATTGTATAAATAAAAAATACCTAATAATATAGGCAAAGAAGCCAACAACGTATAAAATAATAAATAAATACCTGCTTGTAAACGTTCAGGCTGATACCCTCACCCTAAAATCAGAAATAATGTAGGAATTAATCTTCTTTCAAAAAACAAATAAAATAAAAATAAATTTATTCTTCTAAAAGTTAAATAAAGAAATAATAATAACATAATTACATTTAATAAAAAAAAATTTAAAAAATTATTTTTATTTTCAATTAAATTTCTTGCTATAATTATTAATCTACAAATTCAAATTCTTAATAAAATTAAACCATAAGAAATTATATCACATCCCATAAAATAACTTAAAGACATTCAATAATTATTATAAATATTTATAATAATAAATAAAAATCCTAATAAAAATATAAAATTTTGCACCATTCAAAATCTATTTTTCTTTAAACTTAATGGAATTAAAAATAATAATATTAATAAAAATTTTAACATTATAAAATATTAAATGAATTAAAATAATCATTTCCATGAGATCGAATTATACTAACTAATATAGATAATCCTAAAACTCCCTCACACACTCTAAATACTAAAAATATTATTCTAAAAAATATTTCATTATTAAAATAATTTAAATAAATAAATAATATTAAAAATAAACTTAAAACAATAAATTCTAATCTTAACAGTATAGATAATATATGTTTTCGATTAGAAATAAACACAAAAACCCCAATAATAAATAATAATAAAGGAATAATTAAATTAATTAGTACTAACATTAGTTTTAATAGTTTAATAAAAACATTGGTCTTGTAAATCAAAAACAAGATTTTTCTTTTAAAACTTCAGAAAAAAAGAAACTCTTTATCATTAATTTCCAAAATTAATATTTTAATTAAACCATTTTCTGTAATAAATCAAATTATTTTATACACAATAACTATTATATCTAGAATTATTTTCTTACAAATAAGACACCCTTTAGCAATAGGATTAATATTATTAATTCAATCCTTTTTAATTTGTATAATTACAGGATTAATTTTTAATTCATTTTGATTTTCTTATATTTTTAATTTTTAGTTTTTTTTAGGGGGTATATTAATTTTATTTATTTATGTAACCTCTTTAGCATCTAATGAAATATTTTCATTTTCTATAAAAATATTATTATCTATAATAATTTAGTTTGTAGTTCTCTCTCTATTAAAGAAAATGGGGACACTTGTCTTAATTTCGCTCTTTAGAGTATTATTATTTGCCAGTATTATGAGATTTATTCCGCTGTTAATCTTTGCTATTTCCTTATGCAAGTAGTTGGCAATATTATCGATTTCATACGATCCGATAGGAAACTCTATAACATGTTTTCCTATGTGAAATAAATTATTTCTTTCATCAACATTCGGTATAGAATTATACGTTTGGAAATCAACTAGTCCACAAACATAGTCGTCGTGCAAGTCTATTGGTGGAAAATACTCTGTTGTAAGTATGGATGTGTTACCGCTCAACGTTAATGTGTAAGCCATGATAGCAAATAATACAATGAAAGAACTTTTAAAAAATATTTATTTATATACTAAATTTACAAAAGTTTATATAAAAATTTTAAACATAAATGTCCACAGTTATACGAATCATAGTTTTGATATGTATTATAGTTGTATTTTATGTTATCTCCTAAATAGTTTATTAGTTCGACAGGAGGTTGTAGATTTCCAAAACTATCAAAGTACTCGATATGATTTTTTTTCTTATCATACGCTACCCAATGTGTGCCAGGTCCATCCATTAAATCCAAATTAACAATACCACTTTCATTTTTCTTAGGTTTCCTCGGTAGGGTATTCCGCATAAAAACACCTCCGAAATCAGGCAGGAACTTTCCAAATTTACGTAAATCATTTTCATTCAATGGTCTCTTGGGTAGCGTTATTAAAAGTTTTTTGGCTGCGGATTTAAGTATAGTCCTAATCCTTTCCTATACGGTTTCAAGTAGAGTCCACGACCTACAGCTATCTGCTCCATTTTCTGATTGTGTCGTTTCTGCTCCTCTAACGTTTTCTTTGCATCTTTAGCATCGTTGACAGCTTTAGCTATTCCTGCAGCTCCACCTGCTAATGCTCCTATAGCTGACAAGCCCGCAAAAAGTGGAACCAAGAATGGTAGAACTCCACCAACTTTTGGAATGGGAATAATTCTAGGAGTTTTAACGTCTTTATTGTTTTTAATTATACTCTTTGCAGTACTCAATGCTAATTTAATAGCAGCTTTCATGCTTTGAGGTTTCTTTTTTTTGAGAACATTTCGAGCTGAACGAACAGCTGTTCTAAACTTTGGCTTACCCATTCCGAATTTAACTTTAGCTTTCATTATATTTGTTACAAGTAATGCGTGCGTGCGCTCTGCTAAGTTTGCGTCTTTGGATTTAACTCGCTGCCAGGCCTTTTCAGATAATTTCTTATCAAGTATGTGCCGATCACTGCTTTCTTTATATTTAGAATATCCAATATCGTGCTCTTTACACGCTTGATCCAATGGATTTATTCCAGGATCACCTCTAGCAAGTCGGTCGCTTAATTTCATACCAGTCCACAATACTGATAGCCCGGTAAATGTAGTTCAATAGGTAATTTATTGATGAGCGAATTAACTAAACCTCTTCCATCAACAACTTTCCGTAGACTGTGGCTTTTGAGTTTGTAATCAATCATTTTATCTCTTTTACTACCTTTAGTAGACTACTTCATTTTATACGATGTTCAACCATTTTATATGATTTTGCTATAAAACATTGATATTTTACGATTTCTTCTTAGTCAGTCTCAGAATGCGGTTTATTAAACAACGTCAAACACTGTCAGTACAAAATGCTGATATTACAAATTCTGCTGAGAAAATAAAACATAGTCATTTACTACCTAATAATATTCGAAGTCTAATTGTTGGTCCGTCAAATTGTGGTAAGACTAATGTTATGGTTTGCTTATTAGAGCATCCGAATGGCGTTAAATTCAAAAATATTTACATCTATTCGAAATCGTTACATCAACCGAAATATCAATATTTAAAGCGAGCTGTAAGTCCTATTTCTGGACTAGGTTTTCATACATTTTCAAATAATAGTGAAGTGATTGCACCTGAAGAAGCTCAATCTAATTCTGTGTTTATTTTCGATGATATTGCAAGTGAAAAGCAAGATAATGTTCGATCATATTTCTGTATGGGACGTCATCATAATATTGATAGTTTTTATCTCTGTCAGACCTATACGAGAATACCAATTCGAGATAATGCCAATTTTATAATAATATTCAAACAAGATGATATGAATTTGAAGCATATTTATAATGATCATGTAAATTCCGATATGACATTCGACCAATTCAAAAATATTTGTGCAAAGTGTTGGAAAGATAAATATGGTTTCCTCGTAATTGATAAAGAGAGTGCTCTGGAAAAAGGAAGATATAGGAAAGGATTCGATATATTTATATTAACATGATAGAAACAGCATTCGAACAGGTCTACCAGTTAATATCAGAACAGGTCCGGTTAATATCAGAACAGGTCAGTTAATATCAGAACAGGTCAGGTTAATATCAGAACAGGTCAGTTCAAAAAGCAGTAAATATCACAACAGGTCAGGTCAAAAAGCAGTTAATATCAGAACAGGTCAGGTTAATATCAGAACAGGTCAGGTTAATATCAGAACAGGTCAGGTCAAAAAGCAGTTAATATCAGAACAGGTCAGGTCGAAATCAGAACAGGTCAGGTCAAAAAGCAGTTAATATCAGAACAGGTCAGGTCAAAAAGCATTTAATATCAGAACAGGTCAGGTTAATATCAGAACAGGTCAGGTAATATCAGAACAGGTCAGGTTAATATCAGAACAGGTCAGGTAATATCAGAACAGGTCAGGTTAATATCAGAACAGGTTAGGTCGAAATCAGTTAATATAAGAACAGGTCAGGTTAATATCAGAACAGGTCAGGTTAATATCAGAACAGGTCAGGTCAAAAAGCAGTTAATAACAGAACAGGTCAGGTCGAAATCAGAACAGGTCAGGTTAATAAGCAGTTAATATCAGAACAGGTCAGGTCGAAATCAGAACAGGTCAGGTCAAAAAGCAGTTAATATCAGAACAGGTCAGGTTAATATCAGAACAGGTCAGGTCAAAAAGCTGTTAATATCTGATCAGGTCAAGTTAATAACAGAACAGGTCAGGTCAAAAGCTGTTAATATCAGAACAGGTCAGGTTAATATCAGAACAGGTTTGGTCGAAATCAGAACAGGTTAAGTTAATAAGCAGATAATATAAGAACAGGTTAGGTCAAAAAAGCTGTTAGTAGCTGTTCAGAGCTGTAGTGGATCAGACCATCAATTTGATAACAACTTAATTCAGTTTGAGAGCAGCAGTTGAAAACAGTATAAAAGGAGTTCAGCGCTGTATAATATATTCATTTAGAAAATTACGACTAAGTAAACAACACTTTAAAATCAATATTTGAAGCTTTAATTTACTGTTGTTGTAAACAAGATGAGAGGAACGATAAACAATAAAAAATTACTCAGTCAAATTGTAAAGACAACTAATTCGATAAGGAAAAAATATAATCAATTAAAATTAGCTAAAGCTGAACCAGGCATTCAATTAGAGCAAACTTTTAAACCAATCACAAGTCCTCTCAATGAACTAGTTAAAAGAGCTAAGCTTGCTCCGAATATAAAAGAAGAAGAATTTCCAGTTAAAGCTGAAGTTGTTAGTAATGAGAGCTTTGATCCTGACGAAGAAGTTGATAGTGATGAGAGCTTTGCTCCAGTTAAAACTGATGATGAAGAAGAAGCAGTTGATAGTGATGAGAGCTTTGAAACACCTAAACGAAAACTCAACCTGTCATCTACGACAAAAGTTGTACGAAAAAATATGCTATATCTCCACAGGGACGAGAAGAACTGGATGAATATATGAAAGAAAACAAATTTACAGAGATTCCAACAGAATATTTAAATACATTTATTAATAACACATCTGTAATTGACAGTTAGTATGGAGTCTATAAAGATGCTGACAATTGGAAAATCGGTAATGCAAGTTTTATAATCGATGATAGTCAAGTACTTATAAATGATAAATCCTACGAGGGGACTCGTGGGTTATATGAACTTTTGTTTATGAAATATCCTAAAAAAGCACTATATACCAAAGAATATTTGGAAAACTATAAAAATATTCTTCTTGATACTAATGCCCACAAACGTTCTCACAAAAGTGAAAGTCAAATAAAAGGAAATCGAAGCTATAAATATAAGCATATAATTTGTAAGCTTTTCACCCGCAAAGGTAGTGGTTTAATGCAAACATCGAACAAAGAGAAAGATTATATTTATTAGGATGATCCGAACGAATTAGTAGATCGGTTGCGCTTACTTATTGCATCGCATGAAGCTGGTCATAATAATCACACCAATGAAATTGTTTCAATCATTGAAGAATTAAAAGAAGCACAAATAATACAATAAAAAGTGATGGGAACATAATACATTAATTATTCATAAAATGGGTGTTGACAAGTTTGGTCGATTTTCGAAGGGAGTAAGCCGTGGACCGCAAGGACCACCTGGAATCGGATTTAAATTAAAATCTGGAGGAGACTATGATTTAAATATGAAATGTATTAAAAATCTGAGTAACCCGCTAAATAATGAGGATGCAGCAACAAAAGCTTACGTGGATAAGGAAATTGATAAAATGCTGAAGCTAATGAATATTGGTGTGACGCGATATCGTGGTATACCATTATCTTATCGAGTCGGAAGGGCGTCTATCGGTCGCGTCGGACGGTTCTTGTTTCGAACTGGTCTCGTGAAAATGTTATGTCAATTAGTTTAGTTTTTTTATGTGAATAGTATAATACTTAGTTCAATTAGTTCAATTATTCATCGCATTTAGTGTTTTTTTATTTAATTGACCGCAGCGAATACAGCATTCGCGAGTGTTTATGTTAATTCATTCTGCGTGCATAGGGGTCAACCATAGTCCAGCTATACGACATCCATCAGGTCCCAGTTCCAAGCTAAGTTTTTAGTGCCGGCTAGCGGACTGTGATCTTAACGAGTACCAATACCTATGTTAAAGGCCTAGTACTGGCATGGGTGTTGTGCTCGGGCGGATCACGGTTCGTTTGTTGTGCCTGAATTGTTGTTGTGTCGTACTTTGATGTGCATGATTGTTGTTGTCGATGCGTTTCGGCCTGCACCACCTTTTATTTATTTTTAAATTTCAATGGTTAATTTTGTTATTGACCAAATAAATATTCGGGGCCTAAGCACTGCCTATCTTTCTGTGTATATTCACACCCAAACCTCAAGACCGGATATTCTTGCAATTAGCGAATGCAAGGTGTTGCCAGGTAATGAACAATTCTATGTCTTACCTGGATATCACATTATACTAACTTTTTTCCGTCAGCGGGGTCTCGCAATATATATCCGCGATGATGTAGCTTTTCATTTAGTTCCACATTTAGGAACTTGCTCCAATCCAGAATTCAACTTTAGCTGGATAAAAATTCATACCCAAAAGCACATCATATTCTTTTGTTATGTTTACAGAAGCCCGGCACTGAATGCATTAAATACCACATTTGAATTGGATAAGTTGTCTGACTCTATTCAATCCATATATACTGCAAATCCAGACGCTGAAATCGTTGTCGCGGGCGATTTCAATGTTCATAACACTGCCTGGCTTAAACATTCTACCCATACGGATCAGCAGGGTCGGGATACTGAGCTTTTTGCTTCCATTAACGGATTAGTACAGTTGGTAGACAATCCCACCCGTCTACCTGACATTGCAGGTCAATCATCAAATCTACTTGATCTTTTTTTAACTAATCAGCCAGTCAAATACAACGTCTCAATTTTGCCACCAATTGGAACAACCGACCATTTATTGGTTCGTGCACAATTTCCAATTTCGACATTAAAATCGCCAGCTTCCAAAGCACCTCGAAGACAGGTTTGGCACTTCAAGAGAGCTGATTGGGGAGGCCTTGAAGAGTTTTTTCGTGCTTTCAACTGGAAGTTGAAGTTGAAGAGAAATAGAGTAGAGTTCAATGCCTCCAAAACACAGTCCTGTCATCTATCCCTTAAACGAGATGTTCCGACGTCGGTCCCAAGTATATCCTTTGGTGGCGTACAAATTTCTTCTTTTGATGACTTCCAATTACTAGGCGTAAAAATCAACAACCACCTAAACTGGAGCCAGCACATCTATGATGTCGCTATTGATGCTTCTAAACGCCTTGGAATTCTACGGAAGTGTAAGAAATACTTCTCAGCGTCCGATTTAGCTACAATCTACAAGGCATATATCAGACCACGTCTTGAGTACAATTCGCATATCTGGGCTGGGGCCCCTAAATCCCATTTAGCCTTGCTCAATCGTGTTCAAAAACATGCGTTCCGACTAATTCGAGACGAAGCCAATTTAGTTTCTATAGACTCCCTTGAGCATCGCCGTAATGTCGGAGTACTCAGCATTTACTACCGATATGTTCATGGTAAATGTAGTAAGGAACTAAAAGAACTTATTCCCCCACTCTTAGTCGCCCCCCGTAACACTCGGCAAGCTTCACGCGCCCACGAGTATACCGTTCAGCCCCATTCGTGGAGAACAGTGAAATTTAGGCAGTCCTTTATCCCCCGAACATCAGTAATGTGGAACGCGTTGCCATCCGATCTATTCCCTGATAAGTATGACCTTCAGCGGTTCAAAAACAACGTCCACCGACACTTTAGACGTTTCCCTCCTGTTCCACCGACCTAAATCCCCTACCACACCATTTTATTCCCACCCTATGTCGTTATAGCTGTGCAATCGCATTAAAGGGTGACCCCCTAAGTTATAACGACGGCCGTAAAAAAAAAAAAAAATATCGAAGTTGACAATAGAATAAGGGAAATAGAAAAAAACATTCAGTTTGCAATGAAAACATTTGAAAAAGATATTATAATACTTCTAAGTAAACGAATAGATGATAAGATTGTTTCTAAAAATAAAAAGAACTTATGTAACAATATTACTTTTTTTTATTTAGTTCAACATATGTGCCAATATTGCTTTTCTTTTTTTTTAGTTGAATGACTGTCCAATTCTCCCTTTATACAATAAAGCTAATTCGGTGATTATTGTGTTCCAGGTGTTCCGAATTTTAGAACTATAGACAAATCCAACACCAACAACTGTAGAAGATTTCAATCTTAGAACAATTATAAAAACGTTTACAACTATATGTAATAGCGGGTTGGGGTGTAGCCTAGGGGTAGTGTACTAGGTCTTGAAAACATTGCTATCGGGGTTCAATTCCAGTAGTATGGATATGAGAGTTCAAAGCCAGGGAGGCAGGGAGCCGAGCTTTTGTATGGATGACGTCATAGTCTTGTATGAAGGAGATAAGGAATTTACTCCCTGGGAGGTATTTTTGTATGATGACGTCATAGACTTGTATGAAGCTGTTAAGGAATTCACTCCCCCGAGTCAGGGAGGCAATTTTTTTGAGGGAGGAGTTTTTTTATGGTCACGTCATAGACTTGTAAGAGGCTGATAAGGAATTCACTCCCCCAAAGCTTTAGGTTTTTTTTTTCGTTTTCCGTTGCATAAAATTGGGCGTTTTTCTTGTTTTGCATAAAATTGGGAGTTTTTTTTCGGGGCTTTTTTCGCGGTTGTTGCCAGTGACTTAGGCTATCCGATACTTAGGTTAGCGGGGGCTTAGACTAGTGGGGGGCTTAGGCTAGCGAGAGACTTAGGCTATCCGAAACTTAGGCTAGAGGGAGGGCTTAGGCTAGCGGGGGGCTTAGGCTAGCGGGGAGCGGGGGGCTTAGGCTATGCGAAACTTAGGCTAGCGAGGGACTTAGGCTATCCGAAACTTAGGCCATCGGGGGGGGGGGGCTTACGCTAAACGAAAACTTAGGCTAGCGGGGGGCTTAGGCTAATGTTTATGAAAAAGCATAGTGGGTGATGAGGTAGCATATTTCTTTTGTTTATGAAAAAGCATAATCATATTTCTTAATAAGTCAGCATATTTCTGGTCACCGGAAAAAGCATATCGAATTTGATGAGTTATGTTTTAGTTAGCGTTATAGCATAATGATGTGAAATTCAACAGGTATATCTCTCTCTCTCTCTCTCTTTCTCTTCCTCTCTATACATGTATATATCTATCTGTGTATGTCTCTTTCTATGCCTATACCATATGTATCTATCTGTATATCTGTCTCTCTCTTTCTCTCTATGTATCTATCTCTCTCAATCTGTGTATGTATGTCTCTATCTCTGTCCCTCTCTTTCTGTGTATGTATGTATATCTGTCTCTCTCTTTCTCTCTATGTATATCTCTCTTTCTTTCTGTGTATGTGTATCTATATATCTGTGTATCTATATATCTCCTTGTATGTGTGTTCGTATATAAACGATGGGCGATGGTTCTGAAAGCTAAAAAAACAAGTGAAGTCTGTCGTGCAACATCAAAAAAAATAATCCAGTGAAGCCTGAGAAAAAATAGTGAAATTGAAAAAATCGAGTAAAGTGAAAAAGTAACATGAATTCATTTATTTGTGAATATTGTGGTATAAGCTGTTCATACAACAAGAATTTAAATAGACATATACGAAGTGTGCATCTAAAGGATAGTTCTAAATGTGAATTCTGTGCGAAAATATATTTACGAAAAGATAAATTATTAGAACATCTTAAAAAGTGCAGAGTAAAACTTAATCCAGTGCAACCGACTACAGCAATAATGGAACCGTCAAAGAAATGTAACGCTTGTGATCTAGAAGTGTTAAATAAAAACTGGAACTACCATATTCGAACAAATTCCCATAAAAAAAACTCTGCCGACTCGATTAGTAAACATTTTAAAGTTTTGAGAAGTTCGTTTGCAGGAAGAATTGTAACATTATTATTAGAAAATAAAAATCGAGAAGTTATAGAGCCACTAAAATTTTTTGAAATATATGAAAAGCCAGTGATTGAACTTTTAAAAGAATATTTAGTGAAGCTTGGAGGCTACAAATTTAATATGGAACTTTTTGTTGTATATATAAAATATACTAAAAACAATAATGGCGATAATATTGACGTAGTGTACGATATAAAATCTTTTCAAACAAAAACTGTGCTGAGAGAAAATGAAATAGCTCCTATCTACAAAACAATGATGGACGATATTTCTGTAAAAAGTGAAGAATTTCAAGAACGTGATAGTGGATGGACAATAGTGTAAATAAGCCATCTTGAAATTAATGTTAACAAATATAATCCGATATGAGGGTAAAGTATTATATATTCTTTCTTAAAAATAATATTTTAATTTTATGTTTCTTTTACAGATTGATCAAAAGACAGCTTATAGTAGGAAACAGAGATAATGCGATAGAAACATATGTTTAAAAATAATAATAATATGTTAATAGATTAAAAATAAAAACCTATAAAATATATTTAAGAAAAAACTAATGATTGCTGTTGTTATTTAAAATAAAAAAAAAAAACGGATATTCATTTAAATGAATAATCAAACAATCAGGCGGAGTCGATGAAAACAAACAAATCTTCGTTTTGGTGGTGGATTATGGATTTGTCTATTGCATATTGTTGTGAAATTGTTTTCTGGATTATTTGTTTATGAAAGAACTTTCCTGGTGATATTAGTATAATTTCTCTTAACAAAGAACTTTATGTCAAAAAGAATTTTTATAATTGAGACTGATTCATTTGAATTGAGATTTTTAGATTCGTTCCGGTTTATGTCGTCTAGCTTAGAATCATTAGCTAAGAACTTATCTACAGACGATTTTAAAATTGTAAGCTCAATATTTACAAATGATGAAGAGTTCAAGCTAATTACTAGGAAGGGCGTATTTCCTTATGAGTATTTAAATTCGTTTGAACGATTGAATGAGTCTCAGCTTCCATCTCGCGAAAACTTTTATAGTCGATTAACCGATACACACTGTTTCGAAGAGGATTACAATCATGCTCTAAACGTTTGGGAAAAGTTCCCTTGAAGACTATCTAGAGCTAGATTCAGTTTATACAATAAACCAACATATGTCCATAGGCTTTACGGTACTCGGAAATGATTATATGAAGTCTAAGTTTTGTGTTTAAATTATATAGATACTGATTCGGAATTGAACCCCGATAGCAATGTTTTCAAGACCTAGTACACAACCCCTAGGCTACACCCCAACCCGCTATTACATATAGTTGTAAGCGTTTTTATGATTGTTCTTGATTGAAATTTTCTACAGTTGTTGGTGTTGGATTTGTCTATTGTTCTAAAATTCTGTCGGACACAATAATCACCGAATTAGCTTTATTGTATAAAGGGAGAATTGGACAGTCTTTTAATATTCAATTTTCTAATATGTTGAACTAAATAAAAAAAAGTAGTAATGTTACATATGCTGAACTAAATAAAAAAAAGTAATATTGTTACATAAGTTCTTTTTATTTATTTATTAGAAACAATCTTATCATCTATTCGTTTACTTAAAAGTATTATAATATCTTTTTCAAATGTTTTCATTGCAAACTGAATGTTTTTTTCTATTTCCCTTATTCTTCTGTCAACTTCGATATTCATTAGTTTCAGCATTTTATCAATTTCTGTATCCACATAAGCTTTTGTTGCTGCATCCTCATTATTTAGCGGGTTACTCAGATTTTTAATACATTTCATATTTAAGTCATAGTCTCCTCCAGATGTTAATTTAAATCCGATTCCAGGTGGTCCTTGCGGTCCACGGCTTACTCCCTTCGAAAATCGACCAAACTTGTCAACACCCATTTTATGAATAATTAATGTATTATGTTCCCATCACTTTTTATTGTATTATTTGTGCTTCTTTTAATTCTTCAATGATTGAAACAATTTCATTGGTGTGATTATTATGACCAGCTTCTTGGGATGCAATAAGTAGGCGTAACCGATCTACTAATTCGTTCGGATCATCCCAATAAATATAATCTTTCTCTTTGTTCGATGTTTGCATTAAACCACTACTTTTGCGAGTGAAAAGCTTACAAATTATTTTCATATATTTATAACTACGATTTCCTTTTATTTGACTTTCACTTTTGTGAGAACGTTTATGGGCATTAGTATCAAGAAGAATATTTTTATAGTTTTCCAAGTCTTCTTTGCTATATAGTGTCTTTTTAGGATATTTCATAAACAAAAGTTCATATAACCCACGAGTCCCCTCGTAGGATTTATCCTTTATAAGTACTTGATTATCGTCGATTATAAATCTTGAATTACCGATTTTCCAATTGTCAGCATCTTTATAGACTCCATACAAACTGTCAATTACAGATGGGTTATTAATAAATGTATTTAAATATTCTGTTGGAATCTCTGTAAATTTATTTTCTTTCATATATTCATCCAGTTCTTCTCGTCCTTGTGGAGTTATAGCATATTTACGTACAACTTTTGTCGTAGATGACAGGTTGAGTTTTCGTTTAGGTGTTTCAAAGTTCTCATCACTATCAACTGCTTCTTCTTCATCATCAGCTTTAACTGAAGCAAAGTTCTCATCACTATCAACTTCTTCTTCTTCGTCATCTTTAACTGGAAATTCTTCTTTTATATACGGAGCAAGCTTAGTGCTTTTAACTAGTTCATTGAGAGGACTTGTGATTGGTTTAAAAGTTTGTTCTAATTGAATGCCTGCATTAGCTTTAGCTAATTTTAATTGATTATATTTTTTTCTTATCGAATTAGTTGTCTTTACAATTAGACTGAGTAATTGTTTATTGTTCCTCTCATATTGTTTACAACAACAACAGTAAATTAAAGCTTCAAGTATTAATTTTAAACTGTTGTTTACTATGTTGAAATCTTCTAAATGATTTTTTATACTGTGCTGAACTCCTTTTATACTGTTTTGAACTGCTCTCCAACCACTGGCGTAGGAACGGGGGGGGGGCGGGTTTTTGGGGACAAAACCCCCCCTGAAATGATTAGCTCACCTAGTAAGTTATATTTTTTTTTTAATCATCAGCACGAAAAAGGTAGAATGTAGTAGCGTAGAGCGAATGTTTGTGAAGCCATTTTAATACTGCTTGGTTATTGTTAGTCTCCAATATATGTACTACAGTGTACCATATATGTGATGTATAGTGATTTTGTGAATATGACTTCAAAATAACAGATATTATCTACTGATCACCATCAATTATGGACCGGTGATCGATAAAAAATGTTGAATCTCTCTATACGAACAATAATAATGCTTCAACTCAAAACAAATGAATTGAATCAAAATTGTACGTTTTTGTATGAAGCGTTTCATGCCAGGTGGCAGTGAAATGCAAATAGTTGCCTAATACATATTCAAAGGTTTGGCTATTTTTGTTTTCAAGACCAGAATATAACATACCATACATGTGAGTAAGAACCAGATAGTAGCATATTTAGTCCAGTAAATCTTGGAATTCTTAAAGAAAAAAAGAAAAATCGAAATATTTTGACGTATTTTGACAATGATGGAGTAGAGTAGGGAATCACAGTTTTACACCAAAATTTGATATGGCGTGTGCCCGAAATTTTGAGTTTTCTGCTTTGTCGATTTGTAGCAGTATTTTGCATTTCTCGCTAGGAATGGTAAGAACCTAAACTTGGTTCTTACCATTCCTAGAGAATTAAATTCTCTATCTTTTTTACCTGAACAACTTTTTTGTAAAATCATTATTAAGGGCTATTTCTTTTTAATTTTTTTAAATGAAAGTATAACATTGCAAGAATGTTGTGTCAAAATTTCAAGTCAATCGGAGCAAAATTAACGGAGCTATGAACAGTTTAGAGGTGTACGCACTCGTATGTGATGCCTGGTGTGCAAAACTTTAAAGCGTTTTTCTGAAACTTGTCATTTTTGAAGTCGGTGTACGTTGTAACTCAAAATGTATTGAACCGATTCTTTTAAATTTTTTTTACTATTTCTAAACATAAATCACCAGGTACTGACGTCGAGTTTTTTTTAAATTTACAATTAATTTTTATTTTACAATAAAAAAAGCGTTTCTGACTTTTAAGTGCTACCAAAAATGGACAAATTGGTTAAAAAAAAAAAAACTCGACTTCATTACCTCGAGAAACATCTCACCTAACAAACGCAATTAGACTTTTTTGTTTTGCATGATCTAGTCACGAGTTGAAGCGTACAGCGATATGGGTGAAGGGGTGTGGGAGTGGAGGGGGAAGCAATGCCGAGATCGACAAATTCTAAAATCCATATCTGGTAAACCATTAATTGCAAGCAATTAAAACTTAACAAATATCTGTAGTTATACTAGGAGAATAGATTGAAACAAAAATTTTGGGTGGGGGTAGTGGCGTACGGGGCTGGGGGGTGAAAAACTTTAGATTACGATATCTCACAAACTAATTGGACCAGAAAAACAAAATTCGGTTTTATTTTAAAGATTTATAAATAAAGTTTGCTCAAAGTAAAATATTTGAAGGGGGTGGAGGAGCACGGAAGTGGGAGGGATTAGAATTTTTCAAAAATAACACTATTCATATCTCAATAACAGTGTAAGATGGATGTTTCAAATTTTTACCAGAAGTAGGCCTAATAGAACCCTAGTAGGGAAAAAAAGTTTGCGGGTGTGGGTGTAGAGGGTGAGGGTGGGGAAGAGTGAGAAAGAAAAAGTTCCGATGCTTATATCTTAAGAATCTATAATGATAGGAAGCTGAAACTTGGTATTTAGATAAAGCTATAGTAGTGGCATGGTGGAAAAATACATTTTTTTTTAGGGGTAGTATGGCACGGCGGTGGGGGGTGTTTTCCTTAACTTCAGAACGGCATATGCTAGGAAGTTGAAACTCGGTACGTTTATGTAAATTAACTAGAAAATTAATTCTGATAAAAAAAAATTCAAATATTCATTGGCGTTCAGAAGGGGGGGCTAAAAAAAATATCGGTTAATATAAAATGCATATACTTTCACAATTTTCGTCATATCTACTAGGTCTTTCGAAATATTGAATTCATTTTTATTTTAGAGATTCTTCATATGAATACCTAGAATGTGTTTTCAAGATTTTTTGAAATTCGACCCCTAAGAGGGTGTAAACTGGTTGTATACTTTTTCATGAATTTCACCATGTTTCTCAGGTCTGTTTAGATATCGAATATCTTTTACTTCCTCAGGTTTGTTTAATATTTTTAAAATTTGTTTTTTTCAACCTTTAGACCGCATCCCGGAATATGACCCAATTATTTAATTCATATGTTACACCCTTTCCTAACCGCTTCCCGAACTTTTTGTTAGGTTTTCAGTCACATAGTAATATACACCGCATCCCCGAATTGAATGCGTTCTGAACTTCTGCCGGAAAAATAATACATTTGCGCCCAGACTGTTGGCAGATTTTTTTAGTTCGCACAAGAACCGACGAAAACGCATTTCTATCACCCACTGATGATGTACAATTCAAAATTTTAAAACTACAATGGAAAGTGCCTCACGTAAACTTAGATGGTTCTGAAAAATTAAAAATGCTGAAAAATATTGAGTCTGGCCAAGCAGTTCAAATGTGTTTTCGAAATTGGGATTTATATGAATATCCAGTTTTACCAATAACAACCGATCATGTATGGAGCGTTAAAACCACAAGTCAACTGGAAAAACCACGATATATTATTTTAGCTTTGCAGACAAATCGAAAAAATCAAAAGGATAAGGATGCAAGCAAATTCGATCATTGCGAACTCACAAATATTAAAGTACACTTAAACTCGGAATCGTATCCATATGATGATTTAAATATTAAATTTCAACGTGATCGATATGCTATATTATATGATATGTATAGCAATTTTCAACAATCTTATTATGATGTCCAAGCACAGCTATTACTTTCGCGAACGGAATACAAGGAAGATGCTCCAATTATAGTAATTGACTGTTCGCGTCAAAATGAAACTATAAAAGCGGGTTCAGTGGATATTCGGGTAGAAATTAAAACATCAGCAGATATACCAACATTAACAACAGCCTATTGCCTATTGCTTCACGACCGCATAATCGAGTATAATCCTCTAACTAGCGCAGTTCAAAAACTTGTGTAAGAAAGGAACACTATTCACTTTGAGATAGATTGTTAACCACGATGGATGTTGTTATCGATATGCAAGGCTTTAGAGGACCACAAAATAAGTTTATTGTCAAAGAATTGACTATCGTACACCTCGATGAAAACATTCATCAACATTTTATAATGAAACCACCATCCATTTTTGAAACGCTTCCTGATAATCTGAAACATCAAGCACAATGGTTATATGAAAATCATCACGAATTCAAATGGGATGGTGGTGAAACTTCATTCTATGACCTGAAACAATATTTACTACTCGACATGGAAAATACTATAATTTACGTCAAGGGATTGGAAAAGAAAATCTGGCTTGAAAACTTATTGAATAGTATTTCAGGTTCAGGTATTCGACTTGGATAGTTTTGGTTCACCCAATCTCAAGACACTGAAAAAGGAAAATCCTGATACACAAAGATGTTCTTTTCATACTGGATGTTGTTCTCTACAAAATGCATATCTATTAAGAAACTTTGTTATAAAAAATTCAATAAATAGCTAAGTTGTTATAAACAAAAACTAGTCTTTTTAATCATGAGTAAGCGAGAAGTTGTGAATGAATTACATACTTCTGCTCGAAGAAACTTTAAGCGACGACGGGTTATTATAAAAGGTTTAGATGACTTATGGCAAGCTGATTTAGTTGAGATGGGCGCATACGCTTCCGAAAATACAGGATTTCGATTTCTACTCACAATAATTGACACGTTTTCAAAATATGCTTGGGTTGTCCCTATTAAATCGAAGACAGGCATAGAAGTCACTAAAGCAATTGAATCAATTTTCAAGCAGGGTCGGATTCCCAAGAACTTGCAAACGGATGATGGAAAGGAATTTTTCAATAAAAACTTTAAAAACGTAATGGAAAAACATCAAATTAATCATTATTCTACGTACAGCACTCTTAAAGCATCAATTGTAGAGCGATTTAATCGTACACTGAAAAATATGATGTGGAAAGAGTTTAGTATGAATAGAAATTATCAATGGATTGACTTAGTTAATGTACTCATCCATACATATAATAACACAAAGCATCGAACAATTAAAATGAAGCCTTCAGCAGTGAATAGCTTAAATGAAAAAAGACTTCTTTCTACCGTATACAACAATATTAAAGTGCTTGGTGCGGCAAAATATGAAGTCGGTGATCATGTTCGAATTAGTAAATATAAACATATATTTGAAAAAGGTTACACACCAAACTGGACAACAGAAATCTTTAAGATTAGAAAAGTTCAAAACACCAATCCTGTAACATATTTGCTAGAAGACTATGAAGGAAATCCAATTGAAGGTGGATTCTATGAAGCTGAATTACTGAAAGCTAAAACCCATCGTTGTATCTAGTGGAAAAAATTGTTAGACAGAATGGAGACAAGGTATTTGTTAAGTGGTTAGGATTTTCATCAAAACACAATTTCTGGATAAATGTAAATGAAATACTTTGAAAACAAATTTAATTATTTAATAATTTTATGTAAAAAGTTACAAGTTTTTTTTATTTCACAATCACCTGCATACGCTAACCACCCACTATGCTTTTTCATAAACATTAGCCTAAGCCCCCCCCCCCCCCCCGATGGCCTAAGTTTCGGATAGCCTAAGTCCCTCGATAGCCTAAGTTTCGGATAGCCTAAGCCCCTCGCTAGCCTAAGCCCCCCCCGCTCCCCGCAAGCCTAAGCCCTCCCTCTAGCCTAAGTTTAGGATAGCCTAAGTCTCTCGCTAGCCTAAGCCCCCCACTAGTCTAAGCCCCCGCTAACCTAAGTATCGGATAGCCTAAGTCACTGGCAACAACCGCGAAAAAAGCCCCGAAAAAAAACTCCCAATTTTATGCAAAACAAGAAAAACGCCCAATTTTATGCAACGGAAAACGAAAAAAAAAACCTAAAGCTTTGGGGGAGTGAATTCCTTATCAGCCTCTTACAAGTCTATGACGTAACCATAAAAAAACTCCTCCCTCAAAAAAATTGCCTCCCTGACTCGGGGGAGTTAATTCCTTAACAGATTCATACAAGTCTATGACGTCATCATACAAAAATACCTCCCAAAGAGTAAATTCCTTATCTCCTTCATACAAGACTATGACGTCATCCGTACAAAAGCTCGGCTCCCTGCCTCCCTGGCTTTGAACTCTCATATCCATACTACTAATTCCCATCGTTAAAAAAAAAATCGTATAAATAAAAGAATCAGTATCCATATAGTTAAAACCAAAACTTTGACTTCATATAATCATTTCCGAGTATCGTAAAGCCTATATATGTTGGTAAGTATTGAGCGTACAATTTTAAAGTCATCTGTAGATAGGTTCTTAGCTAATGAACTAAACTATCTAAACTAGAGGACATAAACTGGAATGAATCTCAATTCAATTGAATCAGTCTCAGTAACAAAAATTCTTTTTGATATAAAGTTCTTTGTTAAGAGAATATCACCAGGAAAGTTCTTTCATAAACAAATGATCCAGAAAACAATTTCACAACAATATGCAATAGACAAATCCATAATCCACCACCAAAACGAAGATTTGTTTGTTTTTATCGACTCCGCCTGATTGTTTGTTTATTTATTTAAATGGCTATCCGTTTTTTTTAAATAACAACAACAATCATTAGTTTTTTTTGTAAATATATTTTATAGGTTATTATTTTTAATCTATTAACATATTATTATTATTTTCAAACATATGTTCCATTATCTCTGTTTCCTACTATAAGCTGTCTTTTGATTAATCTGAAAAAGAAACATAAAATTAAAATATTATTTTTAAGAAAGAATATATAATACTTTACCCTCATATCGGATTATATTTGTTAACATTAATTTCAAGATGGCTTATTTCAACTATTGTCCATCCACTATCACGTTCTTGAAATTCTTCACTTTTTACAGAAATATCGTCCATCATTGTTTTGTAGATAGGAGCTATTTCATTTTCTCTCAGCACAGTACACATTTTTGTTTGAAAAGATTTTACATCGTACACTACGTCAATATTATCGCCATTATTGTTTTTAGTATATTTTATATATGCAGCAAAAAGTTCCATATTAAATTTGTAGCCTCCAAGCTTCACTAAATATTCTTTTAAAAGTTCAATCACTGGCTTTTCATATATTTCAAAAAATTTCAGTGGCTCTATTACTTCTCGTTTTTTATTTTCTAACAATAATGTTACAATTCTTCCTGCAAACGAACTTCTCAAAACTTTAAAATGTTTACTAATCGAGTCGGCAAAGTTTTTCTTATGGGAATTTGTTCGAATATGGTAGTTCCAGTTTTTATTTAACACTTCTAGATCACAAGCGTTACATTTCTTTGACGGTTCCATTATTGCTGTAGTCGGTTGCACTGGATTAAGTTTTACTCTGCACTTTTCAAGATGTTCCAATAATTTATCTTTTCGTGAATATATTTTCGCACAGAATTCACATTTAGAACTATCCTTTAGATGCACACTTCGTATATGTCTATTTAAACTATTGTTGCGAGAACAGCTTATACCACAATATTCACAAATAAATGAATTCATGTTACTTTTTTACTTCACTCAATTTTTTTAATTTAACTATTTTTTCTCAGGCTTTACTAGATTTTTTTTTTTTTGATGTGCACATCAGACTTCACTTGATGCAATAAATTTTTAAAACCATCATACATCGTTTATATACGAACATACATACAAGGAGATATATAGATATACATACACAGAAAGAGAGAGAGATACATAGAGAGAGACAGAGATAGATACATACATACACAGAAAGAGAGAGACAGAGATAGAGACATACATACACAGAAAGAGAGAGACAGATACACCCAGAGAAAAAAACACGTAAAACTGTCTATTTTACGATCAATTTAATTGATTTTCGTTGTGAAAATGGATCCTATTACCACTGTTGTCAATTTGACAACACGCTTGTTGTAGAATTGAAAATGTTGTAGAGTTTACTACGAGGAAGTAAAATTGACAGAAGTCTACTGTGAAATTGTTCATTATCCTATTGACAATTGGCACTGTAGAATCCTTGGATTTAAGTTGTAAAGTTTACAATAAACTCGACACTAATAATAACTATAGTTCATAATTTCAACGACAAATATTATACAGTTTATAGATCGGAGTCGTAAGTTTTACAACTACAGCATGCTAATTGTATATCCCTTTTGTTTTTTTTACAGGGGTCTTATTACTGAATACGATACGATCAAAATCAATCGTAAATTCCTAAATTCGGCATACTGAAATATAGAACTTACAATTGATTTTGATCGTATCGTATTCAGTAATGAGGCCCCAGGAAAAGTAAGACCTTTAAAAGAATAATTTGTTATATAAACGTAGTTCTTATAAGAGTGTGGTATTAAGATTTTCAATTGAAATAAAGAAACAACTTGCTTAATTTATATTTATTTATTTAAATTTATTGATTTCAATTTTTTACATATACAGGCTCAGTGTTATTAAA
Organism: Beris chalybata; assembly: GCA_949128065.1. NCBI lineage: Eukaryota > Metazoa > Arthropoda > Insecta > Diptera > Stratiomyidae > Beris > Beris chalybata. The sequence continues at coordinate 85,709,465 of OX421897.1, read as the reverse complement.
TTAAAATGATTATTTTCCATAATAAAAAAAAATGTGTAATTTTTAATTATAAGGTTGTTTCCAAACATATGTTTTCCATTAAAATTTATATGTATTGAAGAATCTGAGCAAAATACAGTTACATCGTTTACAATTTTTGAGAGATCAATAACATACGAACCAAAATGGAAATCGAAAGAAATTATCTTATATTCTTTACTTATGAAAATTATATTTTCAGAATTTCTTTGGACTATTATATTTTTAATTTGACCCAATCTTTTTTCATTTTGTTTCATTTTAGCAACATAAAAATTGTTTTTGAACACAATTCCCTTGTATACAACTTCTTTGCATGAGTAAATTTCATTAAATTTAATATTTTGTTAATTGAGAAAATCGAAAACAAAAAAAAAATCGTTATTTCTAACTTACCTAAACTACGATAGTATCAAAGTGTTCTGCAGCTACATCCCTATTGAATCCGTCATATTTTATTATTAAATTTGAGAAATCTAAACAAGATTCCATTGAAAGTGAGAGGATTTCAGATTTAATGGATGAACATTCTGATCCCAACGAAATATCTGGAGATTCCGCGTGCCGCAACCAAGTTCAAATTGAAGATATTGGTGTTGGAGTTCCAGAAATTATACTACACTGTCTGAAAAACAATAAAATAATTAATTATAATAATTTTTCATTATAAGGTAGCCAAAGGAATGTCATATCTCTATTGTGGAGAAATGCCCGAAAAGACGCATTAGAAAACTACACCTTTGTATTACCATTGATGCTATTTTCCTGAATTTATTTATCCACAAAAAAACACCTAATGTTTCCTTAATTTTTTTTATATAAAATTACTTACCTGCTAAAAATGGTAACGCGGATTTGGACATATTAAACGAATTTACAGCGAACACTGCACTATCAATAATTAGTTCGGTTTCGACTTCCCGTTTTTTTTCACCAATTTCACTGGTATTATTGAATATGAATTGATCAATGTTGTACTTGATGCGTCTTCCATTTTTGCACTTGGCACATAAATGAAAATCACGTCCAGAACACAACGTGTTTTACGATCAAATGATCGAAAAATGCGCATTTCCTAAAATTTTACATTTTGGAAATAGAATCAACAACGTAAAATTAATTTCACTGCTACGTTATATCTGTGATGGGTAAGCATGTTGATTTGATAAATGGTTGTAAATTTTACAATATGGCCATATTGAAATTACAACGAGTAGTTGTAACTTTAACTAATGATTAGTAGAATTTGATCCAAAATAGTAACTTTTATTGTTTAATTCATTGTAATATTTATATCTAATTTTACAACCGGTAGTATATCTTACAATTCAAATTTTTACGTTTTACTGTAAAAATGATCAATAATTAATAATAAGAACTGCGTTTACAGTAAAATTAACATGAATTTGTAACATTGTTGGTATATTATGTAAAAACGATAACTTCATCAAATTAAAAGCTACGAGCTATCAAAAAGATAACTTTTTTTCCTGGGTGTATAGATACACGCATCCACAGAAAGAGAGAGAGAGACAGAGATAGAGACATACATACACAGAAAGAGAGAGAGAGAGATACATAGAGAGAGACAGAGATATATACATGCATCCACAGAAAGAGAGAGAGACAGAGATAGAGACATACATACACAGAAAGAGAGAGAGATACATAGAGAGAAAGAGAGAGACAGATATACAGATAGATACATATGGTATAGACACAGAGAGACATACACAGATAGATATATACATATATATAGAGGAAGAGAGAGAGAGAGAGATAGAAAGAGAGAGACAGATATACAGATAGATACATATGGTATAGACACAGAGAGACATACACAGATAGATATATACATATATAGAGAGGAAGAGAGAGAGAGATAGAAAGAGAGACATACCTGTTGAATTTCACAACATTATGCAATAACGCTAACTAAAACATGACTCATCCGAGAAATGCATGAAATTCGATATGCTTTTTCCGGAAATATGCTGACTTATCAAGAAATATGACTATGCTTTTTCATAAACAAAAGAAATATGCTGTCTCATCACCCACTATGCTTTTTCATAAACATTAGCCTAAGCCCCCCGCTGGCCTAAGTTTCGGATAGCATAAGTCCCTCGCTAGCCTAAGCCTCCCGCTGGCCTAAGTTTCGGATAGCATAAGTCCCTCGCTAGCCTAAGCCTCCCGCTTGCCTAAGTTTCGGATAGCCTAAGTCCCTCGCTCCCCGCTAGCTTAAGTTTTCGTTTAGCCTAAGTTCCCGCTCCCCACTAGCCTAAGTTTCAGATAGCCTAAGGCACTGGTAACAACCGCGAAAAAGGCTCAAAACCCCGAAAAAAAAACTCCCAATTTTATGCAACAGAAAAAAACATAAAAAAAAACCCGAAAAAAAACGCCCAATTTTATGCGACAGAAAAAACAGCAAAAAAAAAACCCAAAGCTCTGGGGGAGTGAATTCCTTATCAGCTTCATACAAGACTATGACGTCATTCATACAAAAGCTTACACCCTTACACCCTGAGCCAGAAACGCCATATCCATACTACTTAACTTATTACATTTAAGTGCATTTAAGTGCATTTTACATAGATTTCCATCTAAATTTACACTCCGTTTTAAATTTACATACTTTACATAGCATATTTTAATGCGATAATTATTGTAAAGATCGAAAAAAATTTTACTGTGTAGTTTTGCAGTTGTTGATGCAGTTCCATCTGCTTTAGTTAAAACACCTTCAATATAAATAAAACTCTAACTTGGTAAAACACACAAGTCCTGCTGCTGTAGAGATATTCTGATTTCGTCGCTAGAGTTGTATGATGTTAAAAATGGAGAGTAGCTGTGATACTCAGTTTTAGAAATACTATTATCATAGCTAGGTTTACTTGTGATGTTCAAAATTTCACTCATTTTTAGTTTGAATCCTAATAATTTTAAATATTGTTTATTGCGCAGTGACAATCTTGGTCTTGCTCGTTCAGTTTTCTTGATTGAACTGATTGGACTAACACTAGGCTGACTATTATATACCAACATTCTGGGGCATCAAATGAAGTCTAATGGTTATGGTTTCTCCTTTAAAGTTTATTAGATCTCCGTCTTGATCAACAAGTTTAAGAGTTAACGTACTTATTAGCTTGACGTTTATCGGCAAATAGATTACATTCTTAGGAACCTCGACTATTATGAGCCTGTATTATGAGATTTATTCCGGTGTTAATCTTTGCTATTTCCTTATGCAAGTAGTTGGCAATATCATCGATTTCATACGATCCGATAGGAAACTCTATAACATGTTTTCCTATGTGAAATAAATTATTTCTTTCATCAACATTCGGTATAGAATTATACGTTTGGAAATCAACTAGTCCACAAACATAGTCGCCGTGCAAGTCTATTGGTGGAAAATATTCTGTTGTAAGTATGGATGTATTTCCGCTCAACGTTAATGTGTAAGCCTTGATAACAAATAATACAATGAAAGAACTTTTAAAAAATATTTATTTATATACTAAATTTACAAAAGTTTATATAAAAATTTTAAACATAAATGTCCACAGTTATACGAATCATAGTTTTGATATGTATTATAGTTGTATTTTATGTTATCTCCTAAATAGTTTATTAGTTCGACAGGAGGTTGTAGATTTCCAAAACTATCAAAGTACTCGATATGATTTTTTTTCTTATCATACGCTACCCAATGTGTGCCAGGTCCATCCATTGAATCCAAATTAACAATACCACTTTCATTTTTCTTAGGTTTCCTCGGTAGGGTATTCCGCATAAAAACACCTCTGAAATCAGGCAGGAACTTTCCAAATTTACGTAAATCATTTTCACTCAATGGTCTCTTGGGTAGCGTTCTTAAAAGTTTTTTGGCTGCGGATTTAAGTATAGTCCCAATCCTTTCCTATACGGTTTCAAGTAGAGTCCACGACCTACAGCTATCTGCTCCATTTTCTGATTGCGTCGTTTCTGCTCCTCTAACGTTTTCTTTGCATCTTTAGCATCGTTAACAGCTTTAGCTATTCCTGCAGCTCCACCTGCTAATGCTCCTATAGCTGACAAGCCCGCAAAAAGTGGAACCAAGAATGGTAGGACTCCACCAACTTTAGGAATGGGAATAATTCTAGGAGTTTTAACGTCTTTATTGTTTTTAATAACACTCTTTGCAGTGCTCAATGCTAATTTAATAGCAGCTTTCATGCTTTCAGGTTTCTTTTGTTTTTTGAGAACATTTCGAGCTGAACGAACAGCCGTTCTAAATTTTGGTTTACCCATTCCGAATTTAACTTTAGCTTTCATTATATTGGTTACAAGTAATGCGTGCGTGCGCTCTGCTAAGTTTGCGTCTTTGGATTTAACTCGCTGCCAGGCCTTTTCAGATAATATCTTATCAAGTATGTGCCGATCACTGCTTTCTTTATATTTAGAATATCCAATATCGTGCTCTTTACACACTTGATCCAATGGATTTATTCCAGGATCACCTCTAGCCCGGTAAATGTAGTTCAATAGGCAATTTATTGATGAGCGAATTAACTAAACCTCTTCCACCAACAACTTTCCGTAGACTGTGTCTTCTGAGTTTGCGATCAATCATTTTATCTCTTTTACTGCTTTTTTTTAATGTTCAACCATTTTATATGATTTTGCTATAAAACATTGATATTTTACGATTTCTTCTTAGTCAGTCTCAGAATGCGGTTTATTAAACAACGTCAAACGCTATCAGTACAAAATGCTGATATTACAAATTGTATTGAGAAAATAAAACATAGTCATTTACTACCTAATAATATTCGAAGTCTAATTGTTGGTCCGTCAAATTGTGGTAAAACTAATGTTATGGTTTGCCTATTAGAGCATCCGAATGGCGTTAAATTCAAAAATATTTACATCTATTCGAAATCGTTACATCAACCGAAATACCAATATTTAAAGCGAGCTGTAAGTCCTATTTCTAGGCTAGGTTTTCATACATTTTCAAATAATAATGAAGTGATTGCACCTGAAGAAGCTGAATCTAGTTCTGTGTTTATTTTCGATGATATTGCAAGTGAAAAGCAAGATAATGTTCGATCATATTTCTGTATGGGACGTCATCATAATATTGATAGTTTTTATCTCTGCCAGACCTATACGAGAATACCAAAGCATTTAATTCGAGATAATGCCAATTTTATTATAATATTCAAGCAAGATGATATGAATTTGAAGCACATTTATAACGACCATGTAAATTCCGATATGACATTCGATCAATTCAAAAATATTTGTGCAAAGTGTTGGAAAGATAAATATGGTTTCCTCGTAATTGATAAAGAGAGTCCTCTGGAAAAAGGACGATATAGGAAAGGATTCGATATATTTATATTAGTATGATAGAAACAGCAGTTAATATTCAAGCAGAGAACAGGTCGAGCAGTTAATATAAGAACAGGTTTAGCTGTGAAAACCTGATCAGAGCTGTTCAACAAGCTGTTAATACCTGTTCAGAGCTGTTCAAAAAGCTGTTAATACCTGTTCAGAGCTGTTCAAAAAATCTGTCAACAGTCTGGGCGCAACTTTATTATTTTTCCGGCAGAAGTTCGGAACGTGGTTTATTCGGGGATGCGGCATATGTTACTATATGACTGAAAACCTAACAAAAAGCGGTTAGAAAAGGGTGTAGCATATGAATTAAATAATTGGGTCATATTCCGGAATGCGGTCTAGAAGTTGAAAAATAAAAAACTTAAAAATAGGTGATTATTAAACAAGCCTGGGGAAGTGAAAAGGTATTCGATATCTGATCACACCTGAGAAACATGGTGGAATTCATGAAAAAGTATACAACCAGTTTACACCCTCTTAGGGGTCGAATTTCAAATTTTCAAAAAGCCGTTAATATCAGAACAGGTCTAGCAGTAAGTATCAGAACAGGTCAGGTCAAAAAGCTGTTAATATCAGAACAGGTCTAGCAGTTAATATAAGAACAGGTCAGGTCAAAAAGCGGTTAATATCTGTTCAGAGCTGTAGTTGATTAGACCATCAGTTTAATGCAATTTGATAACAACTCAATTCAGTTGGAGAGCAGTTCAAAACAGTATAAAAGGAGTTCAGCGCAGTATAAAAAAATCTGCCAACAATCTGGGCGTAACTTTATTATTTTTCCGGTAGAAGTTAGGAACGCGTTCAATTCTGAAATGCGGTGGAGGCTACTATGTGACTGAAAACCTATCAAAAAGAACAAGATCGTGGAAGTGAAAATCTGATTGGATCTGAGAGATATGGAATAATTTATGAAAAAGTACACAATCACGTTACACCCCCTTAGGGGTCAATTATGGAGAATACATAGAATAAAATTAAATTCAATATTTGGGACGAGGTAGTAGATATGTCGAAAATCGTGGGAAAATATGCATTCTATTTTCACAGAAATTTTTTTTCCCCCCTTCTGAACGCCAATAGGTATTCGTTTTTTTTAATCAAAATTGTTTTTCTAGTTGATTTACATATACACACCGAGTTTCAACATTGTAGCTTAAGCCGTTCTATATATAGGAAAAACACCCCCCACTTGTACCACACTACCCTTAGGGGTCGAATTTCAAAAAACCTTGAAAACACTTTCTAGGTATTCATACGAAGAATCCGTAGAATAAAAATGAATTCAATATTTGGAAAGACCTAGTAGATATGACGAAAATCGTGAAAATATATGCATTTTATATTTATTATATTTACAAATAATTTTTTTTAACCCCCTTTCTGAACGCCAATGAAAATTCAAATTTTTTTTTATCACAATTACTTTTCTAGTTGATTTACATATACACACCGAGTTTCAACTTTCTAGCATGAACCGTTTAATAGTTAGGGAAAACACCCCCTACCCCCGTAGCATCCTACCCCTAAAATTTTTTTTATTTTTCCAACATTTCGCTAGTATAGCTCTAACTAAATACCAAGTTTAAGGCTTATATCATTACAGGTTCTCAAGATATAAGCATCGGAACTTTTTCCTTTTCACCCTCCCCCACCCTCCCCCTCTACACCCTAAACCCCAAAAATTTTTTCCCTACTAGTGCTTAGTAAGCGCTACTTCTGGTAAAAATTCTAAGCATCTATCTTACACTGTTCTTGAGATATGAAATGTGTTTGATTTGAAAAATTCTCATCCCCTCCACTTCTATGCTCCACCTCCCACTTAAAAATTTTTACTTTGATCAATCTTTATTTTTCGACCTTTATACCCAAACCGAACTTTATTTTTCAAGAGCAATTGGTTCATGAGATATCGTAATCTAAAGTTTTTCACCCCCACCCCCATACACAACTTCCCCTACCCAAAATTTTTCTTGATTCTGTTCTCCATTAACGGTTTAGGAGATATGGATTTTAGAATGTGTCTATCTCCCCTTTTTTGGGTTTCGGACGCATTACATTTCCCCCCACTCCCACACCCCTTGATCAATATTGACAATTTTTCTGCAAATGGGTCTACTATCAGAGCTCTATAGAAATTCCAAGTTTCAGTTTCCTATCATTAAGGGTTACTGAGATCTAGAAACCAAAATTTTCAGTCTAAAACACTTCCTCCTCCTTCCCCCTCACACCCCCACCCCTAAAAATTTGGTCACTTCAAGGAGCCTACCCCGTCTATTCGTTAAAAAAGTTTCAATTTAATATCTCAAATCGTTTGGCAGCTACGAGCCTCCAAACGATCTTGCGTACGGCGGACGCCGTACGGCGTACGGCGTACGGCGGACAGACGGACTGATAATTTTTATTGCTTTTTTCGCATCTATTAGTTATGAAACGTGAAAATAAAAATTTTGAGGGAAGCAAATTTTTTTTTTAAAAAATCAATCACAATACTTAATTATTAAAATAATAAAGTAAAATCATTTAGAAGATTTCAACATGGTAAACAACACTTTAAAATTAATATTGGAAGAATACTTGAAGCTTTAATATTCTGTTGTTGTAAACAAGATGAGAGGAACAATAAACAATTACTCAGTCAAATTGTAAAGACAACAAATTCGATAAGAAAAAAATATAATCAATTAAAATTAGCTAAAGCTAATGCAGGCATTCAATTAGAACAAACTTTTAAGCCAATCACAAGTCCTCTCAATGATCTAGTTAAAAGAACTAAGCTTGCTCCGAGTATAAAAGAAGAATTTCCAGATAACGAATAAGAAGAAGTTGATAGTGATGAGAACTTTGCTTCAGTTAAAGCTGATGATGAAGAAGAAGCAGTTGATAGTGATGAGAACTTTGAAACACCTAAACGAAAACTCAACCTGTCATCTACGACAAAAGTTGTACGTAAATATGCTATAACTCCACAGGGACGAGAAGAACTGGATGAATATATGAAAGAAAACAAATTTACAGAGACTCCAACAGAATTTTTAAATACATTTATTAATGACCCATCTGTAATTGACAGTTTGTATGGAGTCTATAAAGATGCTGACAATTGGAAAATCGGTAATGCAAGTTTCATAATCGATGATAGTCAAGTACTAAAAAAGGATAAATCCTACGAGGGGACTCGGGGTTTATACGAACTTTTGTTTATGAAATATCCTAAAAAGGCACTATATACCAAAGAAGACTTGGAAAACTATAAAAATATTCTTCTTGATACTAATGCCCACAAACGTTCTCACAAAAGTGAAAGTCAAATAAAAGGAAATCGTAGTTATAAATATACGAATATAATTTGTAAACTTTTCACTTGCAAAAGTAGTGGTTTAATGCAAACATCGAACAAAGAGAAAGATTATATTTATTGGGATGATCCGAACGAATTAGTAGATCGGTTACGCCAACTTATTGCATCCCAAGAAGCTGGTCATAATAATCACACCAATGAAATTGTTTCAATCATTGAAGAATTAAAAGAAGCACAAATAATCACAATAAAAAGTGTTGCGAGCATAATACATTAATTATTTATAAAATGGGTGTTGACAAGTTTGGTCGTTTTTCGAAGGGAGTAAGCCGTGGACCGCAAGGACCACCTGGAATCGGATTTAAATTAACATCTGGAGGAGACTATGATTTAAATATGAAATGTATTAAAAATCTGAGTAACCCGCTAAATAATGAGGATGCAGCAACAAAAGCTTACGTGGATACAGAAATTAATAAAATGCTGAAGCTAATGAATATCGAAGTTGACAATAGAATAAGGGAAATATAAAAAAACATTCAGTTTGCAATGAAAACATTTGAAAAAGATATTATAATACTTTTAAGTAGAGAGATTGTTTCTAAAAAATAAATATTAAATAAAAAGAATTTATGTAACAATATTACTTTTTTTTATTTAGTTCAACATATGTGCCTATATTACCTTTTTTTTTTTTTTAGTTGAATGACTGTCCAATTCTCCCTTTATACAATAAAGCTAATTCGGTGATTATTGTGTTCCAGGTGTTCCGAATTTTAGAACTATAGACAAATCCAACACCAGCAACTGTAGAAGATTTCAATCTAGAACAATCATAAAAACGTTTACAACTATATGTAATAGCGGGTTGGAGTGTAGCCTAGGGGTAGTGTACTAGGTTTTGAAAACATTGCTATCGGGGTTCAATTCTCATCGTTAAAAAAAAATTGTACAAATAAAAGAATCAGTATCCATATAGTTAAAACCAAAGCATATGAATTAAATAATTGGGTCATATTCCGGAATGCGGTCTAGAGGTTGAAAAATAAAAAACTTAAAAATAGGTGATTATTAAACAAGCCTGGGGAAGTGAAAAGATATTCGATATCTGATCTGACCTGAGAAACATGGTGGAATTCATGAAAAAGTATACAACCAGTTTACACCCTCTTAGGGGTCAAATTTCAAAAAATCTTGAAAACACATTCTAGGTATTCATATGAAGAATCCGTAGAATAAAAATGAATTCAATATTTTGAAAGACCTAGTAGATATGACGAAAATCGTGAAAATATGTGCATTTTATATTAACCGATATTTTTTTTTGCCCCCCCCCCCTTCTGAACGCCAATGAATATTCGAATTTTTTTTTATCAGAATTAATTTTCTGGTTAATTTACAAATACGTACCGAGTTTCAACTTCCTAGCATAAGCCGTTCTAAAGTTAGGAAAAACACCCCCACCACCGTACCATACCACCCCTAAAAAAAAATTTATTTTTCCACTATGCCACTACTATAGCTCTATCTAAATACCAAGTTTCAGCTTCCTTTCATTATAGATTCTTAAGATATAAGCATCGGAACTTTTCCTTTCTCACTCTTCCCCACCCACACCCTCTACACCCACACCCCCAAACTTTTTTTCCCTACTAAGGTTCTATTAGGCCTACTTCTGGTAAAAAATTTTGTTTTTCTGGTGCCTCTGGTTTGGGAGATATCGTAATGTTAAGTATTTCACCCCCCATCCCCGTACGCCACTACCCCACCCAAAAATTTTGATTCAATCTACTCTCTTAGTATAACTACAGATATTTGTTAAGTTTTAATTGCTTGCTATTAACGGTTTAGGAGTTATAGATTTTAGAATGTGTAGATCTCCACTGTTTTGCGTTTCGGACGCATTGCTTCCCCCTCCACTCCCACACCCCTTCACCCATATCAGTAATTTTTTTGCAAATGGGTCCACTATCAAAGCTTTATAGAAATTCCAGGTTTCAGTCTCCTAACATGAGTGGTTGCTGAGATCTAGAAACCAAAATTTTTCGTCTAAAACGCTTCCCCCACCTTCCCCCTCACACCCCCTGAAAATAATGTTAATTCAAGGAGTCTACCCAGTCTATTCCTAGAAAAAATTTAAATTTAATAGCTCCACTGGTTTGAGAGCTACGAGCCTTCAAAGGATTTTGGCGGTCGACGTACGGCGTACGGCGTACGGCGTACGGCGTACGGCGGACAGACGGAGTGAAAATTTTTATTGCTTTTTTCGTGTCTACTAGTCATGAAACGTGGAAAAAAAATTTTGAGGGCAGCAAATTTTTTTTTTTTTGTAAATCAATAACAATACTGTATTATTACTAATAAAGTAAAAGCTGTTAATACCTGTTCAAAAAGCTGTTAATACCTGTTCAGAGCTGTTCAATAAGCTGTTAATACCTGTTCAGAGCTGTTCAAAAAGCTGTTAATACCTGTTCAAAGCTGTTCAAAAAGCTGTTAATACCTGTTCAAATAGCTGTTAATACCTGATCAGAGCTGTTCAAAAAGCTGTTAATACCTGATCAGACCTGTTCAAAAAGCTGTTAATACCTGATCAGACCTGTTCAAAAAGCTGTTAATACCTGATCAGAGCAGTTAATACCTGTTTGGCAGCTACGAGCCTCCAAACGATCTTGCGTACGGCGGACAGACGGACTGAAAATTTTTATTGCTTTTTTCGCGTCTACTAGTTATGAAACGTGAAAATAAAAATTTTGAGGGAAGCAAATTTTTTTTTTAAAAAATCAATCACAATACTTAATTATTAAAATAATAAAGTAAAATCATTTAGAAGATTTCAACATGGTAAACAACACTTTAAAATTAATATTGGAAGAATACTTGAAGCTTTAATATTCTGTTGTTGTAAACAAGATGAGAGGAACAATAAACAATTACTCAGTCAAATTGTAAAGACAACAAATTCGATAAGAAAAAAATATTATCAATTAAAATTAGCTAAAGCTAATGCAGGCATTCAATTAGAACAAACTTTTAAGCCAATCACAAGTCCTCTCAATGAACTAGTTAAAAGAACTAAGCTTGCTCCGAGTATAAAAGAAGAATTTCCAGATAACGAAGAAGAAGAAGTTGATAGTGATGAGAACTTTGCTTCAGTTAAAGCTGATGATGAAGAAGAAGCAGTTGATAGTGATGAGAACTTTGAAACACCTAAACGAAAACTCAACCTGTCATCTACGACAAAAGTTGTACGTAAATATGCTATAACTCCACAGGGACGAGAAGAACTGGATGAATATATGAAAGAAAACAAATTTACAGAGATTCCAACAGAATTTTTAAATACATTTATTAATGACCCATCTGTAATTGACAGTTTGTATGGAGTCTATAAAGATGCTGACAATTGGAAAATCGGTAATGCAAGTTTCATAATCGATGATAGTCAAGTACTAAAAAAGGATAAATCCTACGAGGGGACTCGGGGTTTATACGAACTTTTGTTTATGAAATATCCTAAAAAGGCACTATATACCAAAGAAGACTTGGAAAACTATAAAAATATTCTTCTTGATACTAATGCCCACAAACGTTCTCACAAAAGTGAAAGTCAAATAAAAGGAAATCGTAGTTATAAATATACGAATATAATTTGTAAACTTTTCACTTGCAAAAGTAGTGGTTTAATGCAAACATCGAACAAAGAGAAAGATTATATTTATTGGGATGATCCGAACGAATTAGTAGATCGGTTACGCCAACTTATTGCATCCCAAGAAGCTGGTCATAATAATCACACCAATGAAATTGTTTCAATCATTGAAGAATTAAAAGAAGCACAAATAATCACAATAAAAAGTGTTGCGAGCATAATACATTAATTATTTATAAAATGGGTGTTGACAAGTTTGGTCGTTTTTCGAAGGGAGTAAGCCGTGGACCGCAAGGACCACCTGGAATCGGATTTAAATTAACATCTGGAGGAGACTATGATTTAAATATGAAATGTATTAAAAATCTGAGTAACCCGCTAAATAATGAGGATGCAGCAACAAAAGCTTACGTGGATACAGAAATTAATAAAATGCTGAAGCTAATGAATATCGAAGTTGACAATAGAATAAGGGAAATATAAAAAAACATTCAGTTTGCAATGAAAACATTTGAAAAAGATATTATAATACTTTTAAGTAGAGAGATTGTTTCTAAAAAATAAATATTAAATAAAAAGAATTTATGTAACAATATTACTTTTTTTTATTTAGTTCAACATATGTGCCAATATTACTTTTTTTTTTTTTAGTTGAATGACTGTCCAATTCTCCCTTTATACAATAAAGCTAATTCGGTGATTATTGTGTTCCAGGTGTTCCGAATTTTAGAACTATAGACAAATCCAACACCAACAACTGTAGAAGATTTCAATCCAGAACAATCATAAAAACGTTTACAACTATATGTAATAGCGGGTTGGGGTGTAGCCTAGGGGTAGTGTACTAGGTCTTGAAAACATTGCTATCGGTGTCCAATTCCCATCGTTAAAAAAAAATTGTACAAATAAAAGAATCAGTATCCATATAGTTAAAACCAAAACTTTGACTTCATATAATCATTTCCGAGTACCGTAAAGCCTATATATGTTGGTAAATATTGCGCGTACAATTTTAAAGTCATCTGTAGATAGGTTCTTAGCTAATGAATCTAAACTAGAGAACATAAACTGGAATGAATCTAAAAATCTTAATTCAATTTAATCAGTCTCAGTTACAAAAATTCTTTTTGACATAAAGTTCTTTGTTTAGAGAAATTATACTAATATCACTAGGTAAGTTCTTTCATAAACAAATGATCCAGAAAACAATTTCACAACAATATGCAATAGACAAATCCATAATCCACCACCAATACGAAGATTTGTTTGTTTTTATCGACTCCGCCTGATTGTTTGTTTATTTATTTAAATGGCTATCAGTTTTTTTTTTTAAATAACAACAACAATCATTAGTTTTTTTTTGTAAATATATTTTATTACTTTTTATTTTTTATCTATTAACATATTATTATTATTTTCATACATATGTCCCATTATCTCTTTTTTCTACTAGGTATAAGCTATCTTTTGATCAATCTGTAAAAGAAACATAAAATTTAAATATTATTTTTAAGAAAGAATATATAAAACTTTACCCTCATATCGGATTATATTTATTAGCATTAATTTCAAGATGGTTTATTTCAACAATTGTCCATCCACTATCACGTTCTTTAAATTCTTCACTTTTTACAGAAATATCGTCCATCATTGTTTTGTAGATAGGAGCTATTTCATTTTCTCTCAACACAGTACACATTTTTGTTTGAAAAGACTTTAAATCAGATTACGTCTTCATGAGAATGTTTTATGTAAACAGCAAATAGTTCCATATTAAATTTGTAGCCTCCAAGCTTCACTAAATATTCTTTTAAAGGTTCCATCACTGGCTTTTCATATATTTCAAACAATTTCTATTTTTTATTTTCTAACAATAATGTTACAATTCTTCCTGCAAACCAACTTCTCAAAACTTTAAATTGTTTACTAATCGAGTCGGCAGAGTTTTTCTTATGGGAATTTGTTCGAATGTGATAGTTCCAGTTTTTATTTAACACTTCTAGATCACAGACGTTACATTTCTTTGACGGTTCCATTATTGCTGTAGTCGGTTGCACTGAAGTATGTTTTACTCTGCACTTTTCAAGATGTTCTAATAATTTATCTTTTCGTGAATATATTTTCGCACAGAATTCACATTTAGAACTATCCTTTAGATGCACACTTCGTATATGTCTATTTAAATTCTTGTTGTATGAACAGCTTATACCACAATATTCACAAATAAATGAATTCATGTCACTTTTTCACTTTACTCGATTTTTTCAATTTCACTATTTTTTCTCAGGCTTCACTGGATTATTTTTTTTAATGTTGCACGACAGACTTCACTTGATTTTTTAGCTTTCAGAACCATCGCCCATCGTTTATATACGAACACACATACAAGGAGATATATAGATATAGATACACAGTTATATAGATACACATACACAGAAAGAAAGAGAGATATGCATAGAGAGAAAGAGAGAGACAGATATACAGATAGATACATTACATACACAGAAAGAGAGAGAGACAGATTTAGAGACATACATACACAGAAAGAGAGAGAGAGAGAGATACATAGAGAGAGACAGATATACAGATAGATACATATGGTATAGGAACAGAGAGAGCAATACACAGATAGATATATACATGTATAGAGAGAAAGAGAGAGAGATAGATAGAGAGACATACCTGTTGAATTTCACAGCATTATGCAATTACGCTAACTAAAACATGACTCATCCGAGAAATATGCTGACTCAGCATGAAATTCGATATGCTTTTTCCGGTGACCAGAAATATGCTGACTTATCAAGAAATATGACTATGCTTTTTTTTAAAAGAAAATATGCTGTCAAAAGAAATATGCTGTCTCATCACCCACTATGCTTTTTCATAAACATTAGCCTAAGCCCCCCGCTAGCCTAAGTTTTCGTTTAGCCTAAGCCCCCCGCTAGCCTAAGTTTTCGTTTAGCCTAAGCCACCCGCTGGCCTAAATTTCGGATAGCCTAAGTCCCTCGCTAGCCTAAGCCCCCCGCTCTCCGCTAGCCTAAGCCCCCCGCTAGCTTAAGCCCCCGCTAGCCTAAGTACAGTTTCATACAAGTCTATGACGTAATCATAAAAAAACTCCTCCCTCAAAAAATCGCCTCCCTGACTCGGGGGAGTAAATTCCTTATCAGCTTCATACAAGTCTATGCCGTCATCATACAAAAATACCTCCCAGGGAGTAAATTCCACAGAAATCAATGACGTCATCCATACAAAAGCTCGGCTCCCTGCCTCCCTGATTTTGAATGCCTATATCCATACTACTGGAACTAGTGAAAATATTGAAAAGTTAGTTTTTGGTTAATTTGTTAAGCTTTTTATCGTTAATTTTGGTATTTTGTTACGACTTCTTCAGGTCGCCAACAAAAAACGGCTTAATGAATCACAATTAGTTTGCAAACTGTCTACATAAGTACTGAATAAGTTTTCCAAATTTCAAAGAAATTCGTTCGATAGTTTTCGAGATATCGTGTCTACCGATTTGCAACACACCGTTTTGAGGAAAACGCGACTAAACTTATTATTATATTCGAAGCAACAAAGAAGCTTAGAGAATATATCGGCCTGTAACATCCGAATGGATTCGAATATCAGAATACCACTTCGCCCACATATTCTACACTATATTTGAATGCAATTTATTAAAAAAAAATCTATTTTTTTAAAACAGTCACACGGGATGACCCCCATAAGTTTAAAAACATGAAAAAAGTTTAAGCTTTCAAAGCTTACAAATCAATTAGTTTTAAAAATTTTAAAATTCCTTAATTCAGTAGCATTAGATTTACTAATATAATTAAAATCGGTTGA
The DNA here is from genome assembly GCA_949128065.1 of Beris chalybata. Taxonomy (NCBI): domain Eukaryota; kingdom Metazoa; phylum Arthropoda; class Insecta; order Diptera; family Stratiomyidae; genus Beris; species Beris chalybata. Next base: position 85,693,263 of record OX421897.1, on the reverse strand, counting down.
GCAGTTCCTGAGAAAAGGTACATGAATTTGTATAACTATTCGTGCCGTTGCCAACTTGTGACGCTCTTTTCATTTTTTTCTCACTTTCTTTCTGGCTACTTTCTATTGGTAACTTCACGACCTCCCGTACTGTCTAAAGATACAATTTTTGCTGGTGCCGTAATTCCCACGAAGACTCAGGTCAGCTTTTAATACGGTTAATCCAGTTTAAATGGCCGTTTCAGTTCAATAATCGCTGGCGCTCGGTCGTTAATCCCGACTTCCAAACTTTTTTCCCAGATTCATTGATTTTCCTTGATTCATAGTTTATTGTACAATTGAGCGGTTCATCCAGGATTCAAACCCAAACAATGTAGAGAATCTAGCAGCTAATTTTTCTCTCGGCGTAGTATTTAGAGATAATTGCTATTGGTCAAATCGGTATGGGTGTGTGCGAACGTGCGCAAATTGGACCTAGCCGAGACTCAATGTTGGGGCAGAGCTTCACGTTGGTGCTTAACAACGTACGCCGGGGTTCGAATTGAATCCTAATTCTAAATCAAACTACCTCTAACTAGTGCTGCGACATCGACATCGATGTTTTGCAAAAACATCGGATACTTTTACCATCGATGTTTTTACTTCGATGTTTTCCAAACATCGATGTTTTATAAAAACATCGACATCGATGTTTCAGGCACATCCAGCTTTTACTTTATTAGTAATAATACAGTATTGTCAACATTTTTTTGTCCACGTTTCATGACTAGTAGACACGAAAAAAGCAATAAAAATTTTCACTCCGTCTGTCCGCCGTACGCCGTACGTCGACCGCCAAAATCCTTTGAAGGCTAGTAGCTCTCAAACCAGTGGAGCTATTAAATTAAAATTTTTTCTAGGAATAGACTGGGTAAACCCTTTGAATTGACATCTTTTTCAGGGGTGGGGGTGTGAGGGGGAAGGTGGGGGAAGCGTTTTAGACGAAAAATTTTGGTTTCTAGATCTCAGCAACCACTCATGTTAGGAGACTGAAACTTGGAATTTCTATAAAGCTTTGATAGTGGACCCATTTGCAAAAAAAATTGATGATATGGGTGAAGGGGTGTGTGAGTGGAGGGGGAAGCAATGCGTCCAAAACGCAAAAAAGTCGAGATCGACACATTCTAGAATCTATATCTCCTAAACCGTTTTTTACCAGAAGTAGGCCTAATAGAACCCTAGTAGGGAAAAAAAGTTTGGGGGTGTGGGTGTAGAGGGTGAAGGTGGGGAAGGGTGAGAAAGAAAAAGTTCCGATGCTTATATCTTAAGAATCTATAATGATAGGAAACTGAAACTTGGTATTTAGATAGAACTATAGTAGTGGCATGGCGGAAAAATACATTTTTTTTTTAGGGGTGGTATGGTACGATGGTGGGGGGTGTTTATACTAACTTTAAAACGGCCTATGCTAGAAGTGATTGCTTATGCCGACGACGTTACAATTGCCGTCTCGGGGAAGCACCCAAACACACTGAGTGAGATATTGCAGAATGCTCTCTCTATTCTTTCTAATTGGGCTTCTGAATGCGGACTGGGCGTGAACCCATGCAAAACAGAATTAGTCCTCTTCACCAGGAAATACAAAATTCCTCACGTAGACCCTCCTTCTCTGAATGGTACCAGTCTAGTTTTCGCCGATAGTGCAAAATACTTGGGTCTTATTTTGGACAGGAAGCTTCACTGGAAACCTAACATTCAGGAACGAGTAAGGAAAGCAACAGTTGCGCTCTACTCATGCAAAAAGGCCATTGGCAATAAATAGGGTATGCAACCCCGGATAGTTCATTGGCTCTACGTGTCCGTCATCGGACCGATACTCATGTACGGTGTTGTTGTCTGGTGGACGGCCTTAGACAAAGCGGCTAACCGCACCACACTGGGAAAAGTACAAAGAACAGCATGCATATGCATCAGCGGAGCTCTGAGAACAACTCCCTCTGCAGCACTGGACATGCTGTTCAGTATACCACCCTTAGACATCTTTGGCAAGCAAATGGCAGCCAGTGCAGCCATTCGGCTAAAGGCTTCCACATTGTGGACTGACATATGTGCAGGCCACTCAACAATTTTGAGTCACTTCAACATTCCTGAAAACACCGACTACACCCCTCCCAGTTATGACTTCGATAAAAACTTCTCAACAGCCATCCCAACCCGCCTAGAGTGGGAAAGGGACTTGGTACGAACGAAGAAAGAGTCCGCCCACATATATACGGACGGCTCCAAAACTGAAGACGGGGTAGGTGGAGGTGTTTTCTCTGAAATGCTTAATATTAGCAGCTCTTTCCGCCTTCCGGACCACTGTAGTGTCTATCAGGCGGAGCTTATGGCGATCAAGGAGGCCCTGTCCTGGCTGAGGTGTAATGTAATATCTACTAAGGATATTAGCATTTTCACAGACAGCCAAGCGGCGATAAAATCCCTGGAATCGACCTCGACAACATCAAAGGTCGCCGTAGAATGTAGATCATCTCTTAAGGAGATGGCCGAACAGTTCAATATTCTTCTGTGCTGGGTGCCAGGACACATGGATATTCCAGGGAACTGTATGGCTGACGAACTCGCTCGGCGCGGCACCACCCTTCATACTTCGCCGGTATATCAGAACCTGGGTGTGCCTCTCTCCACATGTAAACTGCTACTGAGACTGGACTCAATTGAGAAAACCAACTCAAGATGGGCGGAGGGTACAACATGTCACACTGCGAGACAGATCTGGCCAAAGCTGGATCTTAATCGTTCTAAAAGGCTGACTCTGCTCAAAAGGGCGGACATCAGCAAAACAGTCGGTGTCCTAACCGGACACTGTCTTATAGGTCGGCATGCAGAAAGGCTTGGACTTTTCTCAAACGACTTCTGTAGAAGCTGCCAGGACGAGGAGGAGGAGGAGACAGTCCTTCACCTTCTCTGCACTTGTCCACCTCTGTCCGTCAGAAGGAAAGCTCATCTCGGAGTGTACTTCTTCAACTGTCTTGGTGAACTTGCCACAATGGAGATCGCGAGAATCCAACGCTTTATTATAAGCTCTAAATGGTTCGACGAGTAGGTCCGGAGTCGAAGATACTGTGGTATCACAACGGACCTTTTAGGTCTAAGTGTGTCCGTGTTCTCACGGACAGCCACGTGTACCTACCTATGCTAGAAAGTTGAAACTCAGTACGTATACGTAAATTAACTAGAAAAATAATAATGATAAGAAAAAATTCGAATACTCATTGGCGTTCAGAAGGGGGGGGCGAAAAAAAATACCTGTTAATATAAAATGCACATATTTTCACGATTTTCGTCATATCTACTAGGTCTTTCAAAATATTGAATTCATTTTTATTCTACGGATTCTTCATATGAATACCTAGAATGTGTTTTCAAGATTTTTTGAAATTCGACCCCTAAGAGGGTGTAAACTGGTTGTATACTTTTTCATGAATTCCACCATGTTTCTCAGGTCTGATCAGATATCGAATATCTTTTCACTTCCCCAGGCTTGTTTTATAATCACCTATTTTTAAGTTTTTTTTTTTTTCAACCTCTAGACCGCATCCCGGAATATGACCCAATTATTTAATTCATATGTTACACCCTTTTCTAACCGCTTCCCGAACTTTTTGTTAGGTTTTCAGTCACATAGTAACATACACCGCTATGTTGCGGCTATTTTGCGGCTACGCTGCAGCTATTTTGCGGCTATGCTGCAGCTATTTTGCGGCTATGTTGCGGTTAGTTTTTGATGGTACTCACTTTACACTATTCGGACTGTCTCTCTCACACCAAAACCAAAATTGTATGCTACATCTTCTGTCCCTCTCCATTTGGATTTACTAGCCGCTTTAAAGCCGCAAAAATAGCCAGTGTCATAACTGCATTAAAAAAAGAGGTAAGACATCGATGGGACCAAATGAAACGAAACTACTAAGGAGGCAAAGTTTCTGAAAATACATGTGATGAAATTCGTATGCGTCGCAATCAATATTATTTGACTTGACTTTTGAAAACTTTCTTGCTTCTCGCATTTGTTTGGCTACGTAGACGATATCCTTTTCTAAGTGTTGTGATAGATATGTGTGGAAAATCTATTGAATTTTCCTTATATTTGTACGGAGTCTTTTGAGTACCTATGTATATGCCCTCCCTATCGTACATATGCACTTATGTTATTTCACGACTTTTCGATGGCCATTGGCAGCAGGGGCGGATCTAGACTTTGCTGTTGGGGGCGGAATTTTTTGATTAGAATTTTTTGTTTGATCAAGTTCAGGGGCCCTATTCTCGAGTTCATACGAATTTTGGTCGCAAACGATCTATTCGAAGGATAAATTTCGTGCACGATCCAAAATTGGTATTCTTGAATGGCATGCGAAAATTTTTCATTGAATGGTCGTACACGAATTGAAAGTGGTATTGCCAGACAAATTTTTTGATATTTAACGTGAATTCGGCTGTGACCTCTGACAACTGAAACACGTCAATAATTTATGTATTTAGAATATTATTTATTTTTTCATGAAAGTATAAAATACGAGAGAATTTTGAAAAAAAAAAACAAATTGTGTGATAAAAACATAAAAAAATGGATTATTATACAATATTTAAAGCCTTATACGTGTTGTGTATTATTATACTTGATTAATAATAATTAGCCGTTTTATTAAAATTTTTTCAAACAAAAAATAGTGAATTGGATTTTAATTGTAATTGAGTGGTTATGGTAAACTGCATTTGATTATTATATCAACTCACTCATTATATCAAATTTTTCACTCGCAGGATTTCATAATAAGATTAGCTGAAATCAAATTTCGTACAAAAAATATGAAAAAACCAATTCCAAACAAATTGAAACCTTAATAAAATCAGGGAAAGTCTTGAATTCGATTATTTTCTTACTTGTGGGTTCGATCCATAAATATGTAACACTAATTTGAAAGGGAGTTCTTCTGTTATTACCGAAACTAAATCGCATGAGATCTCAAACAGCCATTGTCTCTGTGTTCACAATTTATCAGAAGAAGTGCCCCAAAAATTGTTTAACGAGCCAATTGCTACATCTAAATATAAATGCCATTATTGCATTCCATCAATAACAATTAAGGTCCTTACCTAATTATTTTATTTATTGGAAGGGATAAAGTTTCGTGTGCGAAAGCTTAAATCGATTGCTAGAAACCACTCGTTGAATATCATGCGAAAAGATTCGCATGCGACCGCTATGTGACTACTCGAGAATAGCAATTTTTACAAGTCATTCGAAAGTTGATGAAATTCGTACACGACACTTGGTCGAATGAACTCGGGAATAGGGTGTGATTTTAGCTACATATGTAGCACTTAGCAAAAAAAGGTCATCTGGGGCCGTATTACTGAATACGATACGATCAAAATCAATCGTAAATTCTAAATTTCAGTATACCGAATTTAGGAATTTACGTTTGATTTTGATCGTATCGTATTCAGCAATAAGGCCCCAGATGACGGGATCATATTGTTTTCATCGCCAAAGTTGTGACCTTACCATCTCCGATAATGAAAACAATAATGGAAAAACAAGTTTTTGTTTCTATTTATTTTTTAACTAACAAAAACAACAACAATCTTTAAAATAAGCCCTACTTGATTATCCAAGGATAAAAATTGAGTTGATATGAATTTTCAAAGAGAAATGGAAAATTTTTACTATAACTAACAAAACAATAAGATAGAAACAAAAAATTTGAGTCATGTTTTTTTCACTAATTCTTCGAGTACACAAATTTTTTTGACCCCGATCCCATTGAGATCCCAAGTTAATTTTTTAGCTTGTTTCGAAAAAAAGAATAACCCACAAAATAAAAAAATTAAAAAAAACCGTTTTGAGATTTTCAAGGATAAAAAACAAAGTATTTATCCTTAAAAAAAATTTCAAGGATATTTTTTATTGCGACAACCCTCCCCTTTTTAATAAGCTATATTATTATTATTCTAGTATAAACATTACCGGAGATATGCATTTCAAAAGAGGACTCGGACACCATTTTTACTAAAACTTTAACATACGATATCCTACACAAAACATACTGCAGTCATTATCAGCTGCAAGCCAATCCTATGATACTCTAGATAAATAATTAACTCGGATTTATATTGTAGTTGGGGATAATGTAGAATTACGTGTGTGCATATGTAGTGATTGCTACTCAAAGCGAAAAAATAATAATCAGTCTTTAATTTCATATCCTAAACTGGGTAAGACATCAAAAAAAAATTTTGTTTTGAAAGACTTTCACATGGAAGGCGTTGGAAGGACTCATTCGATTTCTTATAAATTTATCCTTTTCTTTTTAACCATTCAAAAATTAATGTGTTCAAAATTTCAAATTCGAGCTTGACGAGTTCAAAATTTACTGGAAAATATTGTTAAACACGTGTTTTAAGGATGTTTGTATGGAAGGTACCAGAAGTGTTAAAAGAATTTCGCTGACTAGTTCACTATTCGATCTTTGTTTTCACTCAAAACTAATTTGTACAAAATTCGAAATTCGTAACTAAGGGATTACTTGAGTTATAGTGAGTTCCGTAAATTGAGTGTAGATATATTCACATGATTTTTGTATAGCAGTTACACGAAGGACTAATAGGATTTTTTTCATAATCATTCATTTAGCTCTAACTACAACTTACACAAAATTTCAAAGTCGTAGCTTTAAGCGTCCCGAAGTTATTGATAAATATTCTTGAACACGTTATTTAATCATTTTGTATGGCAGCTACCGAACGAACTTAGCCTTACAAATTCAACCAAACATCCACATTCAAAATTTGAATGAATATTTGAATTTTTCTCGAAAATCTCGTGTATGGGGCTGCAGGATGGCATGAACTCTAGCATTACTTCATATATGTATTCATGCAAGAATGATAGTGTATGTTGGCCTTTAACGTACATTTTTACGGAGAAAGTTTTCATTCGCTGTCCCTTTCTTTGACAAAAACCTTCTCGGTTTTCATGGAGCAAACATTTGCTTCTTCTCTAATGTCTCACCTAAAATTCTAAAAACATCGATGTTTAGAAACATCGATGTTTTTCACCGATGTCTTATCGACATCGATGTCGTTTATTTCAAACATCGATGTTACCTCTAACAACTCGTAGTTCTAAACTTAACTAATTTCAGTAATTCATAATCCTATTAATACAATTCCTACTCTACCCATAGAGAAAGACCTAATAGAGGAACAAACCCATAGCCAGCGTTGCCAACCTTACAGCTTTAGCTGTAAATTTACATTTTTTCTTAACAATTTACAGCTTAACAGCTTTTTTCAAATATTTACATCTTTTTTCAAAAACTAACAGCTTTTTAAGGTATTTTAAATTAAAATTATTCTCAAATTTATTGAATGTAAAAATTATCTTCCATCCACTGGCGTAGGAACGGGGGGGTTTTGGGGATACCCCCCCCCCCCTGAAATGATTTGCTTACCTTGTAAGTTATATTTTTTTTAATTTAGCAGTAGGAAAAAGTTAGAATGTAGTAGCGTTGCACGAAAGTCTGTGAAGACATTTCAATACTGCTTGATTATTGTTGGTCTCTAATTTTCAACTTCATTAGTTTTCCAGTTACAAAGCGTGCGCAAGTGTATACAAAATATTGTCATATAGTGATTTTATGAATATGACTTCAAAAGAAAGGATATTATCGACCGATCACCAGCAATTATGGACTGGTGGTCGATAAAAAAAAGTTGAATCTCTCTACTAACAATGATATTTCTTCAATGTGAACGATATACAAGTAGGTTGTAGCTATCAACGCTTATGAATTCAAGCATTTGGGTCATTTCATCAAGAATTGTCAAAAATGATAAAATTTGTGACTTACCATCACCGATTCTTTTGAAAAATTATGTAGGTACTCGAAGAATTAGTGAGGAAACAAATACCATATAATTGAAATTTTTGAAGTGAAAACTTCTTTAGGCGCGTTGAGCGGATTTTGTATGGGGTAAAATTCATAAATTCGCGACACCGAAACATAACCGAGAGAGATGAAACGAAAAAGCGTCAGGAAACAGTGAAGGGATTGTAAGAAATTTTTGATGGGGTGGTAGTGGCGTACCGGTGGAAAATGGAAAATGGAAAATGGAAAATCGAAAATTGAAAATCGAAAATCGAAAATCGAAAATTGAAAATCGAAAATCGAAAATCGAAAATGGAAAATCGAAAATTGAAAATCGAAAATCGAAAATTGAAAATCGATAATTGAAAATTGAAAATCGAAAATCGAAAATCGAAAATCGAAAATCGAAAATTGAAAATCGAAAATCGAATATCGAAAATCGAAAATGGAAAATCGAAAATCGAAAATGGAAAATGGAAAATCGAAAATCGAAAATCGAAAATGGAAAATGGAATGAAATTACATTTCTCGGTGCATGTTTATTTCTCTTTTACTCAAGCCTCACTACTCTTGTCTACCAAGCGTTGTAGTATCAAAAATTTGTCTGGTTTTCGCATTTATCGGCACTCTGAACAACAATTATATACAATTTTCAATATAGTTTATTTATTGATCAAAACATATGATGGGTTACGCGATCCAAATGCAAAATATAACCACAAGTTAATTCATATAATAATAATTAATATAAATTTATATTATTCATAGTATTTGTATTTATGTGAATTTTAATGAATTTGATTTTCAACATTATTTTCATTGATTGCATCATTATCATCATCAATTTCAACAATTCTTAGATTATTTGTTCTTTCAACCATTTCATTACATTCTAAAAGGGATACAATAGGCTTATGGTAACTGAAATAAATACCTACATATTAATACAGTAACTGAAATAATTGTTGTTCGGAGTGCCGATAGATACGAGAACCAGATTAATTTTTGATACTACAATTAATTTGAAAATGCAAAAACAAAAACACTTTAATATCATAGTTTCAAGTTTTCACTTCTGTCGGCAGTCCTAATGACTGCACTGTTTTTTTTGTTTTTTTCTCATTTTTTTGTGTTAGTTATAGTATGTTAAAGACTACGCAAAAATGGTATCTGAGTCCTCTGCGAAAATTCATATCGCTGGTACGCTTATTTTAAAACGCAAGTTTGTCGCAATATAAAAAAATACGAATAAAAATTATCCTTGGAAGTTTTTCTCAAGGATAACTATTTTGTCCTTTAGCCTTGAATAATTCAATCGCGATTAACTTGGGATCTCAAGAGAATCGGGGTCAAAAAATCTAAGAAAATTGGTGGTTCTCAATTAAGGCTAATAATAATAATTCTTAATAACAATATTAGACTTTTTTGACTCCGATCCCCTTGAGATCCCAAGTTAATTTTTTGGTGTGTTTTGAAAAACAGTATAACCCAGAAAATATACAAAAGAAAAGAGTTAAAGATACACATTTTGAGATATTCAAGGATAAAGGACAAAATCGTTATCCTTGAAAAGGAAATTGTATTTCAATTATTTTTCTCACTAGTTCTTCAAGTACACAAATTTTCAAAAGAATCCGAGATGGTAAGATGGCAAGATGGCGATTCTTAGTGGAATGATCTATTGTACTTTACTATTTTAATAAAACAAAGTGTATTTATCGAAATAAAAAAAAAATTACAAGCAGACACCAAAAACGCAAAAAAACATTTTTAATCTGTCTTGCGCCAAATCGTTTGAAGAGTAGAGTACATATAATACGTTTTATTTACTATCGACAGATCATCGTCGATTGATTTCGTCCGTTTCGTAGCCGTCTTTTTCCAGATTAGCCTGAAGATATACCTATGAAGTTGTATATACTTTTCAAATTATACTCCGAAATTGGTATTCTGCCTGATTGGCGTTCTCTTTCTTGTGTACATTATGGCAGAGTCAAGATTGACAAATACCTCCTCAGCACTAGGGAAGGATCTTGCGAAGATGTTTACATATATCGTCAGCGTATCCCACTAGGAAATTTGTGGAGAACTCCGTTAGGGAGCAAATATCGAGGTATCTACTATCCCTCACAATGGAGGAAAAAAGGAGATTAATAACAAAATTATGCAGAAAAACGTCACTTCTCTTGTTTTGCTCCGTGTGGATGAAAATGGGACTATATAAAGACCATTTTTGAGTTTTACTGCAGAACTAGTCCCATTAGAGATCTCGTTTTAAGGGGAGAAATACCTTTACAAAATTTCAAAAAATCGATTTTTTTTTTTGCATATTTCGAAAGTATGATATTTTAAGAATATACTGTCCAAAGGATAACTCGAAATATTGAATATTTTTGAAATTATCGCATATAGTTAAGAGCGCGGCGACAGCATGCGGTATTAGAAACGACAAAATGTTGAAACTTTAAACGCGATTATCTCGAAACTACTTTTTCAAAAACTGCTGCAGTTGTAGCTCAAAAAGTTATCGACCGATTTGGATGAAATTTGGAGAGATTTCTCTCAGTAGTATTACCAGAAGGATATACCTAAAATTTGGAAGGTAGCGTGTAAATAAATAATTTTTTGGGGGTCAAATATGTCGAAAAAATGGTCGAAAATTCGACCTTCCAAGTAAAATGGCTCCCAAATTTTCAATTTTGCACTTTTTATCATTTTTTTGGTATTTGCTTCTTCTTAATATGTCAGTAAACGAAAGAAACTTATTTCATCCTTTTTAGATCAAAAGAAAAAAAATGGCAGCTGCAGCACTTTTTGATGTCGCAAGAAACAAGCGTCCGAAGACTCTCCATAAAGCAGCCATTTTGTTGGACATCCGAAATTTTTTATCCAAATTTCACAATGATCCAATGATTTTATCCCTTCTAAAAAAAATCCCGAAAAATGCCTATTTTTCACGTTCCTAAAGGTATTTCTCCCCTTAAGCTCCCTTACAAGTATTTTTGAATGCTTTCTTTGAAGGTATATTGGAGATCTGATTTTAGCAGACATGCTCTTGCTAAAAGGAGGTCAAATGGAGGAGAAAACGAGGTCTCCAAACCTCTCTAAGAAGTAGTCCGGGGTTAATCATGGGATGCTCCCATTTCCTACTGTAGTAGTAGTGTCCCATTGGTGTCGACCAGAGTTTTTCGGATGAAACACTCTAGTGCCAAGTTGAAAAGTCGCTAGAACAAGCGATCATCTCCCTGCTTTAAACCACATTCAGTTCGAAAGCTGCTTGTGGAATCGTTTTGTATTCTTTGTAAGTTGAAATTTGTTCAGTGGGTAAACCGGATGAATCCTTTAGTGACTCCTTTTTTTGTGGTCAGTTGAGATTTTAGATATTCTCAAACGTTTATACTGGAAAGCTGAAACTTGAAATTTATATAAAACTTGAATAGTTCTTAAAATGTGGTCGATATTGATGAAGAGTGTGGGTGTTAGAAAAAACAATATCTCCGAAATGCTCGAAAGCTGAGACCGATAAAGAGATATTCCAGAGTCTTTTTCGTAAACGGTCAATGCCGACAGTGAAGCAAGGAAGTGGGGGAATTTTTCTAAAGAATCACGTCTCATATTTCAAGAACTGTTCGATAAAATCTTAGAATTTATACGGGAAAAAAATTGTAGCGTTTCCGAGTTTCATATCTCGAGAATCGCTTATGATATACAACTAAAACTTGGTAGGTAGAGCTATATTTGTGGCAAGTTCGAAAAATAAGACTTTTATTAGTGGCATTATGGTAGTACAAAGAGAGTTATGATAATTTTTGCACAATAGGAAATTGGCTTTGTAGAGCTCCATTACTTAAACATTTTCCCAATTCTAATATGAATCTTCTTTTTCTTTTATTGTAATATATTGTTGTAAACTTATTTTGATTATAGAATCAAACAACTAATTTCAATTTTGTTCGCCTTCGTTTATTGTAATTCGCTCAAATAATATCTCCTTTTTATGCAAAAACCACATGAACATGAACTTAAGAACAGTACATTACCTCCTCCAACGATCTAGTCGTTTATTCCTAACGCCTTTTTCTTCACGCCAGTGTTTTCTTCTTATTGCGCCCAACGACATCTTTTGAAAAGGGTCGTAACAATATAATATCAACTGCTACTATTATTAATAACTACTTGTAGATAATATCGAACTTAACTGGTCAATTTAAAGTTCAAATTGGTCAATATTAAAATTTTGGTGCTAATAGATATAGAAATAGATGTAATATCAATTCTGCGGCAAAAATTTATCGTTTACTTTCTGATCCAATAATGAAATGTACTTAGAGTTCTTATCGATAAACTTAAAAAAAATAAACTGTTTGAACAGACTTTTTCAAAGTGAGGCATCGCAAATTTCAAGTTTGTATAATGAATTAAAGCGATACATTTTGCTGATTTTAGACTGCTATTTAACTACTTCCTATATAAAGGACAAAGACTTAAGCAAAATTGAATACGATAATGTACAATATTTTAAAAAAGAAATTTACTTGCCTCCAAAAGAAATCCTTTTAAAAACCATTTCGAACGAAAAAGCAGTTGAATTTAAAAGAAATTGTCTAAATTTTTATGTTGAATTAGTTAAACAAATTTATTCGACATTTAACTTTGAAAATGTTTTATATCAAACATTGAGAATAATTAATCCAGCAAATGTAATTGCTGGAAAGAATGAATCTATTCTGCCACTGTTGGAGTGTTTTCCGAACAGAGTAAATGATCCAGTTATGGTGGAATGTATAGAACGAGAGTGGCGTGAACTAGGCTTTGTTAGTTTTCAAGATTTCAGTTATTCAAATAAGGAAACATTTTGGAAAGAAATGTCAAACATAACAAGAGGAGATAGCTCACCAACTTTTCCACATTTATCTAAATTCGTTTTTATGTTGTTTTGTCTGCCACATTCTTCAGCAAATGTTGAGCGTGTTTTCTCAGTAGTAAACTTAAATAAAACAAAAATACGAAACCGTTTGAGTACAGAAACGCTAGCCGGAATTTTACAAGGTAAGGATTTTTTAAGGCTAAAGAGATAAGAGATGTATTCTGTAATAAATAAAAATATGTTTATGAAACTCACTTAATGAAAAAATTGGAGACTACTTAGGCGCTGTACATATTGCATACGACCGAACGAATTTTCCGATACGAATTTTCGATTTTCTGCTTATTGACAAATCTCTAGTTGTTGTTCAGTCGTATGCAATGTGTACGGTGCCTTACGGATATTATGAATAATTGTTTTGGTGGATTTCTTTATTTGAATTTAAATTTTTGTAATTTGTGAACTTTTTTAATTTATTTAAATATACATTACAGTAGCCGCGCGATTATACGAACACGCGGTTATGAAAGCCACGCGGACATATGAACCACCATAATTTCGTATGAAAATTCGACTATATGAACGATGAGTTCGTATAATAGAGTTTTACAAATATTTTGGAAGAAAAAATCTATATCTATACCAAATAGAACTAATCCAATGAAGATTTACACGTATTTGCGAGTTTTTCTACCCTACTAGACAAAACTCATCAGTTCACATATACATACTATTAAATCGAAAGACGCAAACATCCACATCGAAAACCCCCGGCTTCATTCCCTACTAGACAAAACTCATCAGTTCACATATACTAATAAATCGAGAGACGCATACTACCACATCAAAAATCCCCGTGCTTCAATATAAATAATATACTATTTGGAAAATCTTTTTTATTGATGAGTCTGTCGATGATGATATGATGAGTTTGTCACTTACACACAATGTACGATTACTATATGGAAAATACTGATTCTATCGATGAGTCCGTCGATGATTATATGATGAGTTTTCTGGTTATACTTGCAATGAGTGCTCATCTATTGCTTTTGTTCTGGACCTGGACTATGTAAAATTTCCTTTGTTTGGATTCATTTGTTAGGATTTTTAATTTTAGAGCGTTGCCTAAGATAAGAAAAGTGACGTTCCTCTAACCTTCTTTACAATTTCACTTCCACTTTCTTTTTTTATTATAGTAAGATCAGTCTAATTCCCCGTTATATGTTTTATTTTTTATATTTTATATTTTTTTTACTAAAATGTCACGTAAGGCGATTTATAGTGGAATGGCCAGGGAGTTAAAAGCATATCGAAGGGATGTTGACAGGCGTAGAAATTACAGTATTTATTAAATTTTAGGGTGAAAATTTCATGAAACACCGAAACGTTCATCATGAAAATCATTGAAAAACTCATCATCATGAGCTCATCATGAAAATCATTGAAAAACTCATCGAAACACTCATCACCAACTCATCGTTAAAATCATTGAAAACTCATCATGAGCTCATCATGAAAATCATCGAGACACTCATCGAAACACTCACTAGAAGGGGAAGAATTTTTTAAAGGTATATAAATGAGTTTAAGCCTCACGCTCGTACAAGGCTCATTGGGTTGGTTGCGATGAGTATCATGATGAGCTCATCGATGAGCTCATTGATGATGTTCTACCAGGGTTATAAATAATATACCATATAGAAAATACTGTTCTATCGATGAGTCCGTCGATGAGTATATGATGAGTTTTCTGGTTACACTTGCAATGATGATCCCCCCTACTTTTGTTCTGGACTATGTAAAATTTCTTTTGTTTCCAACATGAACCATTTATTTCTCTTAGATTTTACATATCAGCGCGTTAGTTATAATTGAGTGTTTTCTTTTAAAATACAGAAATATATATATAAGTATATTCAGTTCGTTGTTTTCAAATAAAACAGATAATATGATCTCTGCTTATTTGTTTACTTCGTAAAATGATATTTTTGTAGTTTTTTCGAAACACTCATTATTAAAATCATCGATAAACTCATCATGAAAACACTTATCACAAACTCATCATGAAAATCATTGAAAAGCTCATCATGAGCTCATCATGAAAATCATCGAAACACTTATCACCAACTCATCATTAAAATCACTGGAAACTCATCAAGAGCTCATCATGAAAATCATCGAGACACTTATCGAAACACTCATTAGGAGGGGAAGGATTTCTTAAAGGTATATAAATGAGTTTAAGCCTCACGCTCGTACAAGGCTCATTAGGTTGGTTGCGATGAGTATCATGATGAGCTCATCGATGAGCTCATTGATGATGTTCTACCAATGTATGGTTGGCTGTGCTTGCATGTGTGCGTTTAGCTGGAGTTTTTACTGAACTGGTTGTCTTTTGTTTGGATCATATTGAAATTGTCTTCACCGTACAATGGCCAACGGAGAACAATAGCCTCTATGAAGAAATCTTAGCCCTACTAATGCGAGAAAAGGCTGTTCTCTCAAATATTAAGGAAGCAAACCAAACAACAATAAAGCAATTTTTTAAATAAAGCACATATGAATTGGAACTACAAAGTGCCCATAGATTCGTTTTTCATACATTCGATTTGAAAGTTCTGTTCTGGAAAGCTACTTTCGTATAAAGAAGCTTTCCTACCCACTAGTTGTAAAAGCTTGAGTTTAGCCGAAAAGGGGAACAATTTTAAATGATGTTAAGTTCGTTCATTGTTTTCAGTTTAGTTCTGGTAAAATTTTTATTTTATAGGATAAAATGAAGGTCAGAAATATTTGAAGTTATTTTTTTTTAAATGGTCGACATTTCGTGGTATCAAATGTGCAGTTCCAACTTGCTACATTGCAAAAGATGATAACCCGAAACTACATTTTTATAGTACCTACTCAAAATCAAGCGAAAAAAATGGATTGATCTTGGTTTTTTGAATGAAAATAATCTCGCGAATCGATTTTACATTCCTTTAGGTGCATTTTTTTTTTTTTTTTGGTGGACAAATCGGTAAAATTGGCCTTCACACCCTTACACTTTTCCAACAAATTGTTCGCGTGACGATTATTATTTCTCTTCGGGGATCTGGCGATCACATATGTACGTGCAGAGTTATATGCAAGATGTTTCACAGTAAGGCTTATAGACGGTGGCATAAGTACCGAACAATTTCAGTGTGTACGTGTTGATCTTCGGGGATCTTCAGAAATGACGATCGGACAGTTACATGCCGAGTCATCCATATATAACATCAATCTTTAACAATTTTTTATAATTTATTATGTTTCTTTTATCAATTTATACCAATTTTATCATTTTTTAAAGTTTTTTATAATTTTTTATAATTATTTATAATTTTTATCAATTGTTATCATTATTTGTCATTTGTTATCATTATTTAAAATTTTTTACCACTTACTATAATTTCTAATCATTATTTATTATTTGATATCATTTTCTATAATTTTTTATAGTTTTTTATAATTTTTTTTAATTTTTTATAGTTTTTTATAATTTGTTATAATTTTTTATTATTTGTTATCATTTCTTATAACTGTTTATCATATGTTATAACTTTTAAAATTTTTTTGGAATTTTTTAGAATTTATTAGATTTTTTTTGAATTTTTTATAATTTCAGATTTTTTTATAATTTTTTTATAATTTTTTATAATTTTTTATAATTTTTTTATAACTTTTTATAATTTTTTAACAATTTTTTTTAGATATTTTTATACGTTTTTAGAATTTTTTTTATGATTTTTTATAATTTTTTTTATAATTTTTTTTAATTTTTTATAATTTTTTAGAGTTTTTTAGAATTTTTTAGAATTTTTTAGAATTTTTTAGAATTTTTTAGAATTTTTTAGAATTTTTTAGAATTTTTTAGAATTTTTTAGAATTTTTTAGAATTTTTTATAATTTTTTATAACTTTTTATAATTTTTCAGAATTTTTCAGAATTTTTTAGAAAATTTTTAGAATATTTTAGATTTTTTTTAGAATTTTTTAGAATATTTTAGAAATTTTTAGAATATTTTTACAATTTTTTAGAAATTTTTTGAATTATATAGAATTTTTTATCTTTTGTCCTTAATCTGCAGTCTTTAATCTAAATTATATAATATTATACTTATTTATTTAGAATTTTTTATCTTTTGTCTTTAATCTGCAGTCTTCAATCTAAATTTTCAAAATCATCCATCCTCCATCCTTCATCATCCATCCTCTATCCTCTATCCTCTATCCTCAATCCTCAATGATCAACCCTCCATTCTCCATCATCCATCCTCTATCCTCAATCCTGAAACCTCAATCCTGAAACCTCAATCCATCATCCTCCATTCGCCACCATCCATCCTCCATCATCTATTATCCATCCTCAATCCTCAATCCTCCATCATCAATTCTCCGCCATCTATCCTCCATCACTCACATCGTTATTTTAAACTCACATCGTTCTTCAAAAGAACGATGTGAACGATGTGAACGATGTGAACTCATCGTTCTTCTAAAGAACGATGTGAACTCATCGTTCTTCTAAAGAACGATCGTCACTCACATCGAAGGATGGAGGGTGGATGATGGTGGATGGAGGATTGAGGATGGAGGATTTTGAAAATTTAGATTGAAGATTGCAGATTAAAGACAAAAGATAAAAAATTCTAAAATATTATAAAAATTATAAAAAAATTCTAAAAATTTCTAAAAAATTATAAAAAGCTCTGAAAAATTATAAAATAACTATGAAAAATTCTAAAAAAATTCTAAAAACTTCAAGAAAATCTAATAAATTCTAAAAAATTCGAAAAAAATCTTAAAAATTATAAAAAAATGATGAAAGGTTATAAAAAATGATAAAAAATTATGAAAATGATAACAAATAATAAAAAGTGAGTGATGGAGGATGGATGACTGAGGATGAATGGCGGAGGATGGATAATGGATGATGAAGGATGGATGGTGGCGAATGGAGGATGATGGATTGAGGATAGAGGATAGAGGATGGAGGATTTTGAAAATTTAGATTGAAGATTAAAGACAAAAGATAAAAAATTCTAAAATAATCTAAAAAAATTCTAAAAAATTATATAGAAATTATAAAAAACTATAAAAAATTATTAAGAGTTCTAAAAAATTCTAAAAAGTTCTGAAAAATTCTAAAAAAATTCTAAAAAAATTATAAGAAATTATAAGAAATTCTAAAAAATTCGAAAATATTCTAAAAAATTCTGAAAAATTCTAAAAAATTCTAAAAAAATTACAAAAAGTTCTAAAATATTATAAAAAATTATAAAAAAATTATAAAAACTATAAAAAAATTCAAAAAAATCTAATAAATTCTAAAAAATTCCAAAAAAATCTTAAAATATATGAAAAATGATAAAAAATAATAAAAAGTGAGTGATGGAGGATGGATGACGGAGGATGAATGCCGGAGAATGGATGATGGAGGATTGAGGATGTTAGTTTTTTTCAATTTGATGTATATTGTTTAATTTTTATTATTATCTAGTATTACGTAAGATATTATAATAGTACAAAAATATAATAGATATTTACCGATATGTCATTATTGTTGCTTTTTACTAACCTTTAATTATAATTCGCCATTAGTATCTCTTATACATATGTATTTAGTTTGCTCGTCATTGACATTTTTTATTTAAATATTCTTAAAAAAAAATTCGAGTCTTCATAATTTTGATCACCTGCAATTAAACAATATACATCAAATTAAAAAAACTAACAAAAGCCATTATGTGATAAAAAAACATGCTTTATTTATACAGTACAGTGCAACCCAGTTGAAAGGTAGCTTGCTTAAGGGAACCACAAAAGCAGAACATTATAACCGATACTACGTTATAGCCAACATATAAACGTTTAAAATTTATGCACAAGGATTAAAAAAGGTACTTTATAACCGAAAGAACGTTATAAAATTCCAATTTATAACTGTAATTGTTCTTTCTTAAAAAAAATTCCCTACTAGTCAGCCGTCATAAATAAATGTTGATATCCCAATATATTTTAGTTCTCCCAGTTTTTCTTGAAGAACCCCGAATTATAATTATATCGAATTACCAATATATGTGTATTTATTTTTGAGGGCTGAGAAGAAATAATTTTTTTTTTAAACTCTTCTTTAATATTTTTAAAAAGTACTTACATATTATGTTTGGAAATGGGGCAGCCGAACGAAATATTATAATTCTAACATTTGCATCCAAACATTAACTCTAATAATATATATTAATATTTGTAGTTTTTATAGAAGTTTATTAGCAACTAGCAGCGTACCGCGACTACGCTCGCTACGCTCACGCGCTCAGTTCTGAGATGCGGCGCAGGTTACTATGTGACTGAAAACCTAACAAAAAGCTCGGGAAGCGGTTAAAATAGGGTGTAATATATGAATAACGGAATTGTGTCATATTCCGGGATGCAGTCTAGAGGTTAAAAAAGTAGAAAAACTTGTAAATAGGTGTTTATTAAACAAGCCCATGGAAGTTAAATGATATTCGATATCTGATGAGACCTGAGAGATTTAAAAGAATTCATGAAAAAGTATACAATAACTTTACATCCTCTTAGGGGTCAATTTTCAAAAAATCTTGAAATCGCTTTCTAGGTATTCATATGGATAATCCATAGAATCAAAATCAATTCAATATGTTGGAAGACCTAGTAGATATGACGAAAATCATGGAAAAATATGCATTCTAATTTCACTGATAAAAATTTTTGCCCCCCTTCTGAACGCCAATGGATATTCAAATTTTTTTTCATTAAACTTGCTTTTCTAGTTGATTTACATATACACACCAATTTTTAACTTTCTAGCATAAGCCGTTCAATAGTTAGGAAAAACACCCCCCACCCCCGTACCATACTACCTCTAAGAAAAATCATATTTTTCCAACACGCCGCTACTAAAGCTCTACCTAAATACCGAGTTTAAGGCTTATATCATTTCAGGTTCTTAAAATATAAACATCGGAACTTTTTCCTTTTCACCCCCCCCCCCCCCCCCCCTCAACCCTCACCCACTACACCCTAAACCCCAAATTTTTTTTCCTTATAAGCGTTAAATTAGCGCTACTTCTGGTAAAAATTTTAAACATCTATCTTATACTGTCCTTGAGATATGAAATGTGCTTTTTTTTAAAAATTCTTATGCCCTCTACTTATACATATGCTCCACTTCCCACTTAAAAAATTTTACTTTGATCAGTTTTTATTTGTCGACCTTTATACCCAAACCGAATTTTATTTGTCTAGAAGCAATTGGTTCATGAGTTATCGAAATCTAAAGTTTTTCACCCACCATAATTTTCACGCAACTGCCCCACCCAAAATTTTTCAACCCTCCTTCTCCACACACCCTCACCCCTAAACTTGGTCACTTCAAGGAGCCTACCCCAATTTAATATCTCAAAGCGCTTGGGAGCTACGAGCCTCCAAGCGATTTTGCGATTTTGCCTACGGCGGACGGGGGACGGCGTACGGCGGACAGACGGACTGAGAATTTTTATTGCTTTTTTCGTGTGTACTAGTTATGAAACGTGAATATAAAAATTTTCAGTGTAGCAAATTTTTTTTTTTAGAAAATTTATCACAATAAGGTATTATTAAAATAATAAAGTAAAATGTACGCAACTTTATTATTTTTCGGTAGAAGTTTGGATGCGTTCAATTCTGAGATGCGGTGTAGGTTGCTATGTGACTGAAATCCTGAGAAATAATTCAGCAAGCAGTTAGAATAGTGTCGCGCTAGAATACTTACGCCGCTGCCACAAATACCACATGAATTATATAATTGGGTCATATTCTGGGACGCGGTCTAGGGTTGAAAAAACTTGAAAATTGGTGATTATTAAACAAACCCGTGGAAGTGAAAAGATATTCGATATCTGATCAAACCTGAGAGATATGGCAGAATTCATGAAAAAACCCCTTAGGGGTCGAATTTCAAAAAATCTTGAAAACTCTTTCTCTTTATTTATATGAAGAATCCGTAGAATAAAAAAGATATATTAATATATTAATATTTTGGAAGACCTAGCAGATATAATGAAAATCGTGAAAACATATGTATTCAATTTTTTTACCCCCCTAAAAAAATTTTCATCAGGATTCCTTCTCTAGTAGATTTGCATATACACACCGAGTTTCAACTTTCTAGCAAAAGCCGTTCTACAGTTAGGAAAAACACCTTCCCACCCTCGTTCCATACTACCCCTATACAAAATTATATTTTTCCAACATGCTACTGCTGTAGCTCTATCTAAATACCAAATCTCAGCTTTACGAGTATGTCATAATAGCTTCTCGAGATATAAAAATCAGAACTTTTTCCTTTCCACTCCCCACCCTCACCCTCTACACCCAAATCTGCTAGGGGTTTATTAGCACTACGTTTGGTAAAAATTTTAACAATTTATCTTCCACTGTTCTTGAGATATGAGATGTGAATTTTTACAAAAATTCTTATTCCCTCCAGCATGAACCGCTCCACGGCCCCCTTAAAAAATTTTACTTTCAACATTTACCCACAAACAAAATTTAATTTTTCTAGTGCAATCGGTTCGTGAGATATCGTAACCTTAACATTAACACCTCCCACCCCCGCACGTCACTACCCCCACTCAAAAATTTGATTCCGATCTATTCTTCTAGTATACCTCAGACACTCATTAAGTTTCAATTTTGTGGCATTAACTGTTTAGGAGATATATATAATAGAAATAATTGTATAATACCAAAACTCCTCATCCAAATATTGTAATATAATACTTAATTTAATTATTTATTTAATATAAGCCAAACAAATTTCAATTCCAAGTGCGAATACATAACGCAAACAAAAATCTCCCCGCTGCGCTTCGTGTCGACGGGTATCTTAGATTTATGAGAAGCGAGAAGGACGGCTCACGATGATTTTTGAACTTTTCTCTATCACGGCCATTCTGACGAGGGTCTCGCTCTCGAGGCACTTAAGGACGATGTTTAGTATGTTGATCTGTAATTATAATAATTTTCAATCAATAAATATGCGCATAGTAGCTTGCTCAGAGTCACGGTGACTTGTCAAGAATACTTCTTCTTTTTTTTGTTGGTTGTTAGTTTACTCAGAGAGCTTGCTCAGAGGCACAGAGGCTCAGACGAGATAAGTTTTCAAGAACGTACTCCCGATAATCATGGGCTTCACAACTTTCATAATTTGCAGCCCGTTTAAATAATTTGGTAATATTCTCTTCACCAGAAAAATTATCAATAAGGCGTTGCTTCAACTCTATCCAAGTACTTGTCTGCCCTCCAACTTGTCGATACCAGTCACGAGCTGGGCCTTTTAAAGCGGACTCAACTCGAACAAAAATGTCGAAGTCAAGAAGATCAAATCGTCTAATACAATTATCAACTTCTTCGCACCACTGTTGTATGGAGTATCGCGAATGTTCAGGGTGAAAGGTTACAAGAACTGCAGCTTCACGCGACGGACTAGGCTTGTGTTGACCTTCTATCATACTCATGATAGTTTTGAGCAAATCAAGGCTGATTGTCTCCTTTCCTCCACCAAGACCGGATTCGGAAGTCTCCGCACTTTCTTTATCAATTTCACTCATAGTTATTTTGTTTTGCACACAGACTTAAAAAAAAAAATCAAAGTTTATTTTAGAAGTACACTGATGTTAACGCGCAGTGAAAAAAAACAATTTATTCAATCGAAAACACAAATTCTTGTTCTTAACCAGCTGCAAAATTTACTTGCCGCTGTATCCCACTTCTGATAATAGAAATAATAGTATAATACCAAAACTCCTCATCCAAAACGCGAATTACGTTCGTAATAACTACTCCCCCTCGGTTCGAAGCTTTGCGGTGATACATCTTCTGTAGACCTGTTTGGCATCATATGTATATTTTATCTCTATCAGGATATGTTTTGTATTAATTCCCGTCCTACGTTGGTCATTTTATTTAGTATCAGTAGCGGTTGCTGAGATCTAGAACCCAAAATTTTCGGTTTAAAACGCTTCCCCGACCTCCCCCCGAGCACAATCAATATGGTCACTTCAAGGGGCCATCCTAGTCTATTCATGAATTTTTTTTAGTATAATAACTCAAAGGGCTTGGGAGCTAGGAGCCTTCAAACGACTTTGCAGACGGACTGCAATTTGTTATTGCTTTTTCGTATCTACTAGTCATGAAACGTGTAAAAAAATGTTGAGGGTAGTAAATTTTTTTTTTCTTAAAAAATCTATAACAAAATTGTATTATTAAAATAATATAATATAGTATAATACCAAAACTCCTCATCCAAATATAGTAATATAATATTTAATTTGATTATTTATTTAATTTAAACCAAACAAATTTCAATTCCAATTGAATTCTTCTCTGTCATATATTTTAGAATGTTTCGATCTCGGTTTTTTCGTGTTTCGAACGCATTATTCCTCTTACACTCCTACAACGGTAATTTTTTTGCAAACGAGTCCACTATCAAAGTTCGAAAAAAAATCAAAATTTCAGCCTCGTATCAGTAGCGGTTGCTGAGATCTAGAACCCAAAATTTTCGGTTTAAAACGCTTCCCCGACCTCCCCCCGAGCGCAATCAATATGGTCACTTCAAGGGGCCATCCTAGTCTATTCATAAATTTTTTTTAGTATAATAACTCAAAGGGCTTGGGAGCTAGGAGCCTTCAAACGACTTTGCAGACGGACTGCAATTTGTTATTGCTTTTTCGTATCTACTAGTCATGAAACGTGTAAAAAAATGTTGAGGGTAGTAAATTTTTTTTTCTTAAAAAATCGATAACAAAATTGTATTATTAAAATAATAAAGTAAAATCTGTTTCAATTAAACATTTATGTTTATCAACATGGAATAAATATTTCTTTAGGTACCCGGTTTTGGACGGTCTTCCCCTATAATAAAGATTTCGCAAAATAATTCTCGAAATTTTGATTTCCTAAAAAACAAGCTATAACATTTTCTATTTCTATTCTAAGAACAAAATTATCATTGCCGAAACAACTGATTTTATACTCTTGTTGATCCATGTGTTTTATGACAGTGGCATTACAATTATATTGAGATTCGAGACTTCATTTTAACCGCTTTCCGAACTTTAACCCGAAAAATTATAAAGTCTCGTCCAGACTGTTAATAGATTTTTTTCTTGTTCTATGCACTAGAAACTTTTGAGTGGATCAAAGTCATATTACAAAGATTTAAACTTAGTGCTTGTATTTACTCAGGAATTCAGTATTGGACTCAATGATCCCCAAAGATGGACTACAGGAATCCCTAACACTTGGAGTAAATTATCGACAGCTCGCCGACGTATCAAAAATAAATTTTATATGTGGGAATCGTATTAAAAAAAATTTTTGGACTAGAAGATCAAAAGGACCAACCACGAGAGGACGAGATGATTGACAGATTGAGGACTGAATATTCAACCTCATCGGCAATTTGAGATATTCAAGGATAAAGGACAAAATCGTTATCCTTGAAAAAAAAATATCAAGGATAAATTTTATTGGTATTTTTCTTATTTTGCGACAACCTTCCCCTTTAAAATAAGTCCTATTTTATTATTCTGTGATAAAAATTAACAGAGATATAAATTTTCAAAGAGGTCTTTGACACCATTTTTGCGAAATCTTTAACATACTATAACTAACAAAAAAAATGAGATAGAAAAAAAAAATTGAAATTATATTTTTTTTTTCACTAGTTCTTCAAGCAAAAAAATTTTCAAAAGAATCGGCGATGGTAAGGTCACAAAATTGGCCTTTTTTTGCGATTTTTCATGGAATGACCCGTGATGATATTTTCTTACAAAAGGTGACCTTCATTCAATACAATACATGCCCTCATTTAAATATTTTTCACTAGTGGAATGAAGATTTTCTATAAGTTGGAATGCAGAATTTGTCAGTCAACTTAAAATATGTGACCTCATAGGCCCAGCCAGCCAAGTAAACATAAACAGAAATCAGGTGTGTATAACCAAGTTAGTGGTGGTGAATATTGTCGTATATACGAGAATAACAGGTAAATCTACTGCACACCTCGGTCTAAGTATAAAGTGTTGTAGATCTTGTACCATCCAACCCGACTGGTGTGCATGACAATTTGATTAGTTGGCTTAAGAATTTGAAACCGTTGGGATGTTGCAAAGTCAGTGTAGGCATTAGTGCAGTATAAATGATTACACCGGTTGTAAATTTAGTTTATTCTTGTTAACAAGTATAATGCTTTATTTCTCATAGGAATAAAATATCGAGTTTGCTAAAATGTTTCTATTCTGTATATCAGAAATGCATAGATATTTAAAATGAAATTTTAAAGTCAGCCATTTTGAATATGAATTATATTTTTTTAAGGCACTACCTTTCTTAAATAATTCATTGAAGTGAGTGGCAAATAACTTGACAGTGCAGGCAAAAAATAGTTTAATTTGTAGAACTCTAAATCTTTTGAAATAACGTGTGGTTTGTTGTGTTAATCATATTATAAAAAAGGTTACGTGTCGTTCTTTGCGAAGTAGATGTGTTTATCATATAAAATATTCATGGATACTACCTTCTAGATATCTCTATCTCGCTTCAGCCGCAAACGTAATGTGTTATCATTGTACATCTTTATATGTGTTTAAATCTAGGTGTGTTTGTAAATTCTTTCGATACTCGTGTGAATAATTTGCTCATTCAGAAATATTTGGTAATTTTCTATCGTAAACTGCAACGTCAAGCTATAACTTGAACATAAAAAAAAACTAGAGTAAAGTTTATATAGTATCGAACAAAAATAGGCAAAATAAGCAGGGTGTGCAGCATAAGTATTCAACGTAGAAAACAATTCACCACTTTGAAGTTCTATTAAAGTGGGCACTCCCATTTTAATTAAATTTGCGATTAGTGTGCAAAAGAGGAAAACTTTAGACAAAGTTCAATCCTAATAAAAAAACGACAAGAAATCGTCAATAGGACGGATATATTTGGTAATTACTTAACATTTACAGGTTAGTATAAAATTGCTAGTAACCTCCATATTCATACTTTTGGTTTAACTCAAATAGAAATTGCAAAAACAAAAGATTTGAAAGTCTGAAAGCCAGAAACTCGAAATGGCGCTGTTAAAGTGTACCTATATTGTGTATATTGATTGCACTAGGTACGGTCTCCAATTTAGAAGAATTTATTGAAAACTTAAGGTTCGTTGCTTTAAGTTGCGATTAAATTTCGAAATAGTGCTTCCTGGAAACATGTTAGATATAGATTTTCGAGATGTAATACCACAGAAAGAAGTTCAGTCATTTGCACTACAAGGAAATGATTAGTTATTTTATTAATGATAATGTGAAATATTAAAACCATCTTTTTCAGTGCACTGTGCTATTCGTGTAATCAGTTATTCATAGTTAAGCGGAAGTATCAATACCTTTTTTTTACAAAATTCAGAGCAAATTTAAGCAAAGAAAGTGCAAACATCATAGGCATACATGTACTATATACGTACAACTTAATCATTACAAAATGTAAATACGGTAAATTTGACTATTCATTGTGTATGATGCAGGTAATACATACTCGTATACTTATATGTAGGTTTACATTTTTGCTGAGCTAATACTGGTACAAATATATTATTATATTTATCGAAACATAAGTAGCGCATATCAAGGACAATAAACTTTAACATGTCTCTAATCGTTATAAACGAGCGAAAAAGTTTTTATTTCAGTTCCACAGATCAGTGGCTATTGAAAAAAGCTTTCGCACACTTCCTAGCTACCCTGTTCAACAAAACGGCCGAATCCGGTTTCCTTAGAGTCTGTATAAAAGGGGCAGCTAATTTCCATTGCTGCCTTTTTTACACATTTTCACGTTGATGTCCTTGATTGCATTGGAATTGAATATTTTACGACTTTAGAAATTACGAGTGCATAGAAAATTATTTTTAATTTCCGTTAATCCGTTATTTCCGTTAATAAGTTTAACTCATTCATCGTTATTCATTCAAGCCGAGAAGTTTCCAATGCTTGGAAATTCTTCGGTAGTTTATTAGTGGCACAAATCTGTCATTCATTCTGGTTCTACATACCAAAGTTAACAGAAGTCGTGATTCAGCACATTGCACGATAATTCGACAACGCTTTATCTTAAATCTTAAATCTTAAAATTGATATCGGACAAATGGGAAGCGAATTTACATTTACTTTTAATATACAAGTATTGTGATCGATTTTTTAAAGAAAAAAATTTGCTACCCTGAAATTTTTTTTTCACTTTTAATAACTAGTAGACACGAAAAAAGCAATAAACATTTTAAGTCCGTCTGTCCGCCGTACGCCGTACGATTTCCGCCGTACGCAAAATCGTTTGAAGGCTCGTAGCACCCAAGCGCTTTGAGATATTAAATTAATTTTTTTTACGAATAGACTTGGTAGGCTCCTTGAAGTAACCAAATTCTAAGGAGCCCCACTATGAGGGGGAAGGAGAGGGAAGCGTTTTAGATGGAAAATTTTGGTTTTCTAGATCTCAGCAACCGCTGAAACTTGGAATTCATATAGAGTTTTGATAGTAGACCCGTTTGCATAAAAATTGTCAATATGGGTGAAGGGGTGTAGGAGTGGGGGGGGGGGGGAAATAATGCGTCGAAACGCAAAAAAGCCGAGATCGACACATTCTTAAATCCATATCTGCTAAACCGTTAATGGCATACCATTCAAACTTAAAAGATATTTTTAGTTATACTAGAATAACGGATTGAAAACAAATTTTTGAGTGGTGGGATGAAAAACTTTACATTACGATATCCCATGAACTAATTGCTCTGGAAGAATAAAATTCGAACTAAGTATAAAGGTTGACAAATAAAGATTGCTCAAAGTAAAATTTTTCAAGGGGGCAGTGGAGTATGGAAGTGGAAAGGATAAGAATTTTTCGAAAAAATCATGTTTTATATTTTAAGAACAGTGTTAGATAGATGCTTAGAATTTTTACCAGACGTAGCGCTAATTGAACCCTAGAAGGGAAAAAATTTTGGTGGTGTGGGTGTAGAGAATGAAGGAGGGAAAGGGTGAAAAGGAAAAAGTGCTGATGTTTCTATCTTAGTAACCTATAATGATATAAAACTGGAACTCAGTATTTAGATAGAGCTATAGTAGTGGCATGTTAGAAAAATATAATTTTTTATAGGGGTGGTGTGGTACGGGGGTTGGGGTGTTTTTCCTAACTATAGAACGGCTTATGCTAGAAAGTTAAAACTCGGTGCGTATATGTAAATCAACTAGAAAAGTAGGTTTGATCACACAAAATTTGAATATCCATTAGCGTTCGGAAGGTGGGGCGATAAATAATTATCAGTAAAAGTATAATACATATATTTTCACGATTTTCATCATGTCTACTATGTCTTCCCAAATACTGAATTAATTTTTATTCCACTGATTCTTCATATGAATACCTAGAAAGTGTTTCCAAGGTTTTTTTTTTAATTCGACCTCTAAGGAGGGTGTAAAGTGGTTGCATACTTTTTCATGAATTCTGCCCTATCTCTCAGATCTGATCAGATTATCGAATGTCTTTTCGATTGTACGGGCTTGTTTAATAGTCACTTATTTAAAAGTTTTTCTCCTTTTCCAACCCCTAGACCGCATTCCGGAATATGGCCCAATTATGTAAATCATATGTTACGCCCTATTCTAACCGCTTCCCGAACTTTTTGATAGGTTTTCAGTCACATAGTAACCTACACCGCATCTCAGAATTGAACGCGTTCCAAACTTCTGCCGGAAGAATAATAAAGTTGCTCCCAGACTGTTGGCAAATTTTTTCTCTTATTCTTATATTGCATTATTATTATTGTTACCTTGGCTTATATAACCGCTGAAAGAAGAAATTGAAAACAAATAGGTATTGGTATTATAAATATTTCTTCCTTTGTTCAAAAAATTTATATCTTAGTAATATGTGAGCATATGTAGGTCGAATGGTGTATTCCGTCAATGGAAATCTAAGTTAGTAGCCAAGAAGTGATGAACTCATCAGGTCGTTCAATATAATTCTAATGAAGAACGTTGTATGGGCTTCCGGACTAAAATACTCGGAGTTTGCCAAAAAACATAACGCAGTCACGATCGGCTGCAAGCCAACCGTATGATACTCTAGATGAAATACTGAACTCCGATTAATATTTTAGTTGGAAATATATCAAAAGAATGAGGAGAGCACAAGAAATTATAACATGACCTTTTACTTACAGGTAGAAACTATTGTATAGTGGCTACTCGATTTTTTGATTTATAGTGAGTTCCATAAAGTAAGTTAGGACATTTTACAGAATTCTTGTATGGCAACTACATGAAAAACTTATGGGATATTCTTCATATTAATAGTTTCAGCTGCTACCATTATAAAATTAATGTGTATAAAATTTCAAAGTCGTAACTTAAAGTGTTCTAAAGTTACCGTTCAATATTGGTGAACATGTTTATTGAGGACTTTTGTATGACAGCTACCCGAAGGAGTCAACAGATGGCGCTAATTAATGAACTCCGTTTTGGTTTTGGTATAAAACTAATACCTGTACAATTTTAAACTCCTGCTTTAATTCGTTCTGGAGTTATTGTGGATTCAGTAACATGCATACATTTTTGAAGGACTTTTCTAGGCCTGCTACACGAAGGACTCATTCGATTTCCATCATATTCGGAACTTTCGATTCAAACATTGTAAATCTTAAGTATGCAAAATTTCAAGTTCCTAACTTCAAGCACTCGAGCAATAATTGTGAAAACGTGTTTCAAGGACTCTTGTATGGGAGCTACCCGAAGGAGTGGAAGGATATCGCCCATTAACGAACTTAGCCTTACTTTTTTCATTTTATAAGTTGTGACAAAATTTCAACTTCCTAGGTCAACGCGTTCTTGAGTTATCGTGCTAACGGACGGACGGACGGACGGACAGCAAACGGATTTGGGGGTTTTGGCCAAAAATAAACACAAAATATTATATAACTTTTTTTCGTCCGAGGCTCGGTTCTATGCGTTACAAACTTTTCGGGCTGGATTAAACTTATAATACTCTATATGTTCATCTAGAGTATAAAAACTACCAGTGGTCTGGGCGAAACTTTATTACTTTTCGGGAGCATAAGTTATGTGTTACTATTACTAAATGATAAAGTTGGATGATGGATGGTGGTACAGGATAGTGAATGGAAGATGGAGGATGGTGGATAGAGGATGGTGGATGGAGTATGGGGAATGGTAGATGGAGGATGGTAGATGATGGATAGAGGATGATGGATGGAGGATGGATGGATGTAGGATAGGGGATGGGGCAAAAAATCTCGATTTGATTATCCCGGTCCCTATATCGGATCACAATAAAATCTTGAATCGCGTAAAAAGGCAAAATGTTGAAAAAAATTAAAAGCTGGAAATAGTTATCGAAACACTAAGAGCCGAAGAGACTGAATACGGCAAGAGTAAATAGGTGAACCGGACATTTTATTGTGAGTCTTTTATTGTAGGTGTACTAGGCGATTATATCGGAAACCAATGTTTGAGTGCGGCAATGGTGTAGGAGGATAAGGCTGAACACTTTAAGATTACTGTTTTTCACGAACTAATTGCATTATACAAATGAAATTCGGTTTTTGTATAAGGGTTGACAATTAAAGTTTGCTGAAACTAAAATTTGTTCTGGGGGCGTGGCAGTGGAGCATGAAAGTGGTGGGTATAAGAATTTATCAAAAAAAATCACGTCTCATATCTCAAGAACAGTATGTGATATATTCTTCAATTTTCTACCAGAAGTAGGCCTTATATGGTAGACTGTTTCGAATTGCGTCCTACGTCAATAAACATAAGACCTTAAACCTATGAAAACAATATGAATTACGATATCTTCTCGGTTAGTTTTTTTCACGTTCTCTTCTTTAACTCTACAGTCTCGGAAATTCAAATATTTGTTAATTTTCTTAATTATGTTGATTGACTTGTATTTGTTTTCACAAAAATAGATTATTATAATAATTCCTTAGAAATATGGAGCCCTACCGAGGCTGCTTAGCGGCTGAAAAGGTAGTTTCGCTACAAGACCACTGACAAAAAAATGTTTGAGGGGATGGTGAAGAGGCGCAACTAGCAAACAAACCTCAAATTTTAGTTTTCCGGAGGCTATTGCTTCGATAAGTTTTAGGTAAGACTATTGAGCGCAGGTAGTGAATTTTTGACTTCGGTAAGGCTTCCGTAAGACTTGTGAGCGGAGGTTGAACTATCGGAAGCAATAGCTTCGGTAAGAACCTCTATAAGCCCTTATGGAAATACCAAAAGTCTGGAGGATTGTAGACTTTTGACTTAAAGTTTTCGTAAGCCTTGCGTGCGGAGGTTTGCAAGCGGACTTCGCTCGACATGTATAATGATTCTGCTTCAACCCTATTACGAGAATGTTCAGATTGGTCTAGTGTGTAGCGTACCGGACTTATGTGAGATGGGACCTTGGTTCGAATCCAATAATGTGCACAATCTACTCAAAATCAATTGTTTTATCTGCCATTTGCAATATGCACTTAACCTAGTAGTCAAGATCAAAAGTTCACATATACTACCAAATGAAAGTTCCAAGCATCAAACACATTCGTATCAAAATGATGTTAATAATAAAGATATATATATATACAGTCTTTCATGGGTGATTCCTTGTTATATACTGAGAAAAAATGTTCGACAGTGGTGTGTGGTTAAGAAAAGTGTTTTTGACCGGTATCCTAACTCACTTAAAACGTTATATCGTGAAAACGAAAAATCACAAGGCATGAGTTAAGCCTCGTTTTCGCGGTGATAGTTTTTGCGATAATTGCTGTCATGATAATTACTATCGTCATAACTATCACCATGTAAACTTCTCGATAGTTACTTTCGCGCTGTCATGATAGCACTATCGCACTATCACGCTTGACGAGGTAGTTGATAGAACTATCGTGATAATTTTATCTTGATATTGACATTTGACGTTAAAAAAATAATTTCAAAACATAAAAATATTTAGTAATAATTTCGATCTTGTGAATACGTGTTGCTAATTGCAAAAAAAAAAAATTTTGATTTAATGTGTAAGTGATTTTGTGTGTACGTGATATTGTGTGTACGTAATAGACAAGTGATATGTCTAATTTCACTATCGTACATCGCGCCGTGTAAACAGCAGACTATCACACTATCATTCCATCGTGCTATACTTTCGCAAAAGTCCTATCGTACAAAACTATCGCCGTGAAAACGGGGCTTTACGATTAACATTTTGGAAGTAATAGGTATAAGTACATATCGCATAAAAATTAAATTCGAACTTTTACAATTACAATTGTCAGAACTGTCAATTCGAATTTTTAGAAGTGACAGTTTGAATTGTCAAGGTTTTTAATTTTCTTTAAATTGTTGCCATTGTTGTTCGAAATTCGAAATTTTAAGAAAGAGCGAGAGGGTACAATTTCATCGGCTATATCAATTTGTCATATCGTATAGGGAAATGAGCCTATGGTGTATCCATATGTATATGCATATCAGTGCGTCATACCGACAAAAAGAAAGTGTAACCTAGTATAGAAGTTGTATACAAAAAGAACAGATCTAATGATCGCGTGCCTTTCAAAACCCTTTGTCTGTATCGTTCAATAAAAAGAAAAAACTCACATAATTATTGGGTCGAGACCAAAAATAATGTTTGGGGCAAAATTATGACTGAAACGAGGAGAAAATAAAAAATTAAATTTCATTTGGTATTATCTTAACTATGTATCTAATCCTACCCTTCGCTCTCAACCTCGTTGTATGAACCAGGAAATCGCGTGCTTGATAAAAGAAAAAACTTGAGCTTGAAAAAACTTCCACCATCACACGACGGATACAAACCTAGTCACATACCATCGCGAGGCGGCGCTTACCAAGAAAGTATTAAAGCTGCCAAAAGGGAAAATAGGAACTCTTTTGCTAGAACCATTGATCCCAGCTCTATTCTAGCTGATGCTTAGAGAAAATTTAGATGTATCTTCGATGGCAGACCCCCAGTTAACTTCCCAATTTAACTACACCTCAAGGTACCCTCACTAACTAACGCCCCTCATGACTCCCACTTCATTAACATCCTTCTTAAATCACCTAAACGATATCCCCCGACAAGTTGAAACTACTATTGAAACCTGATGGACAGGAGAAAGAATGCCTTACACCCAAGCAGAGTACATATCGTTCTCCAACAAAAGGACTCCGTCCGTGACGGAAATTGACATCGATGGCACCGTTCTAACACCCCTGCCCACTTGCACACTACTGGGCCTAGTGTTCCACCAGAAACTAAAATAGAAAGCACAGGTTCAACAAACCATTGTATCCATGGGTAGGGTTCTAAAATTGGTGAAAGTACTATCTTCTAAAAGTCTAGGTGCCAGCACTTCCACAATTCTAGCCTGGTCGAATCAATCTGGCAGGCAGATTCGTGGTCGACCCAATAAATCGGTATCACGACGACTACAACAACACCATCGCTGTCCTAACAAACCACTCGCCGGCTTCCACATTCGGCACTATGGAACGTACTCTCATCGCTGATAGACCACTGCAGAAAAATCCCCTCCCCTCCATACCATACCCCCGTCATCAAATTAAAGCAGCTGCATAAGCAACATCTACAGGCCTATTCAGCGCCAGAGTCCCAAGTCACAAAGTAGGTGGAGAGTCATAATTTTGTATTAATTCTGAAATAATGGTGACTTTCCACCTACTTTGTGACTTGTGACTCTGGCGTTGAATATGCCTTCTAGAAGAATTAGTTAGATCTACTAACTATTACACGGACTCCAAGTCCTCTACGGCCGTAATGACATACTACACTGGAACAACTACTCCAACTGACAAACGGCTAGGGTAAGGTACCCAGTCCTGAGCCCCTTTAAGAAAATTTTTTAGTTTGAGTCTTCCGCAACATATAAAAATATTTTGGTTACCTGTTTTTTTTGTTCTAAGGACTATGCAAGTAGTTATTAAACTAAATAAATAGTTTGCCGCTTGCAAACATAATTATTTAAAAAATTGAATAATAGTGAAAAAAATTTGCCAACAATCTGGGCGTAACTTTATTATTTTTCCGGTAGAAGTTAGGAACGCGTTCAATTCTGAAATGTGGTGTAGGCTACTATGTGACTGAAAACCTATCAAAAAGAACAAGATCATGGAAGTGAAAATCTGATTGAATCTGAGAGATATGGAATAGTTTATGAAAAAGTACACAATTACTTTACACCCCCTTAGGGGTCAATTTTCAGAAAATCTTGAAAACACTTTTCTTGGTATTCATATGGAGAATACATAGAATAAAATTAAATTCATTATTTGGGACGAGGTAGTAGATATGTCGAAAATCGTGGGAAAATATGCATTCTATTTTCACAGATAATTTTTTTTGCCCCCCTTCTGAACGCCAATAGATATTCGTTTTTTTTATTCAAAATTATTTTTCTAGATATACACACCGAGTTTCAACATTGTAGCTTAAGCCATTCTATATATAGGAAAAACACCTCCCACTTGTACCACACTACCCTTAGGGGTCGAATTTCAAAAAACCTTGAAAGCACTTTCTAGGTATTCATACGAAGAATCCGTAGAATAAAAATGAATTCAATATTTGGAAAGACCTAGTAGATATGACGAAAATCGTGAAAATTTATGCATTTTATATTTATTATATTTACAAATATTTTTTTTGCCCCCCCCCCTCTTCTGAACGCCAATGAATATTCAAATTTTTTTTTATCACAATTACTTCTCTAGTTGATTTACATATACACACCGAGTTTCAACATTGTAGCTTAAGCCGTTCCATATATAGGAAAAACACCCGCACTTGTACCACACTACCCTTAGGGGTCGAATTTCAAAAAACCTTGAAAACACATTCTAGGTATTCATACGAAGAATCCGTAGAGTAAAAATGAATTCAATATTTGGAAAGACCTAGCTGATATGACGAAAATCGTGAAAATATATACATTTAATATTTATTATATTTACAAATAATTTTTTTTGCCCCCCTTTCTAAACGCCAATGAATATTCAAATTTTTTTTTATCACAATTACTTTTCTAGTTGATTCACATATACACACCGAGTTTCAACTTTCTAGCATTAACCGTTTAATAGTTAGGAAAAACACCCCCTACCCCCGTAGCATACTACCCCTAAAAAAAAATATATTTTTCCAACACTCCGCTACTATAGCTCTATCTAAATACCAAGTTTAAGGCTTATATCATTACAGGTTCTCAAGATATTAGCATCTGAGCTTTTTCCTTTTCACCCTCCCCCACCCTCCCCCTCTACACC
Organism: Beris chalybata; assembly: GCA_949128065.1. Taxonomy (NCBI): domain Eukaryota; kingdom Metazoa; phylum Arthropoda; class Insecta; order Diptera; family Stratiomyidae; genus Beris; species Beris chalybata. Next base: position 85,658,087 of record OX421897.1, on the reverse strand, counting down.
CTAAACCCCAAAACTTTTTTTCCTACTAGGGTTTAACTAGCGCTACTTCTGGTAAAAATTCTAAGCATCTATCTTAAACTGTTCTTGAGATATGAAATGTGTTTGATTTGAAAAATTCTCATCCCGTCCACTTCTATGCTCCACCCCCCACTTAAAAAATTTTACTTTGATCAATTTTTATTTGTCAACCTTTATACCCAAACTAAATTTTATTTTTCTAGAGCAATTGGTTAATGAGATATCGTAATCTTAAGTTTTTCACCCCCCACCCCATACACAACTTCCCCCACCCAAAATTTTTCTTTATTCTGTTCTCCTAGTATAACTACAAATATTTTTCAAGTTTGAATAGTGTGCCATTAACGGTTTAGGAGATATAGATTTTAGAATGTGTCTATCTCGCCTTTTTTGGGTTTCGGACGCATTACATTTCCCCCCACTCCCACACCCCTTGATCAATATTGACAATTTTTCTGCAAATGGGTCTACTATCAGAGTTCTATAGAAATTCCAAGTTTCAGCTTCCTAGCATTAGGGGTTACTGAGATCTGGAAACCAAAATTTTCGGTCTAAAACACTTCCCCCTCCTTCCCCCTCACACCCCCACCCCAAAAAATTTGGTCACTTCAAGGCGCCTACCCCGTCTATTCGTTAAAAAAATTTCAATTTAATATCTCAAAGCGTTTGGCAGCTACGAGCCTCCAAACGATCTTGCGTACGGCGTACGGCGGACAGACGGACTGAAAATTTTTATTGCTTTTTTCGCGTCTACTAGTTATGAACCGTGAAAATAAAAATTTTGAGGGTAGCAAATTTTTTTTTTTAAAAAATCAATCACAATACTTAATTATTAAAATAATAAAGTAAAAGAGCAGGGTGCCCAGTAATGAGCCCCTTTTTTCCAATACCGAGCCATGGCCGACCCAATACTGAGCCCCCCCCCCCCAAAGATGGTGCGAATATTTATAGAATATAATTCTTAACGATGAAATATACATGGTTTTCTGTACTCCGTGAAAAGTCTTGTAAGTTGTTATTCCTTGATAAAACAAAAATTGACAAAAATTGTTGTCCAGGGATGATCAATTTTGATAACCGCCTCTGACCTGTACTCTCACTAACTTAAAACGTTTTATCTTGAAAACTAATAATCAGAATTCAAAGTTTTATAGCTTGTTTTTCAGGTAATTGAATTACCTTTCATTTGATGTAAAAGTTCAACTTGTAACTACATCCGATCTTGAGATATTTACTTCGAAACACAAATTTTTCTACTTCTATTTTAAAAGTTTCGTGATCAATAGTTTTTCTCAGAAAACCCCACTATAAAAAAGCCATTTTAATTTAATTGTTTTATGTACCATACTATTGCTTACAAAAGTTGTACACATTTGCATTGCATAAATTCAATAATTAAGAAAATATTATGATTCCGAAAATATTGCACTTTTGATGTTGATGTACTTGTTTTTAAAACTGAAAGAATTTAATAATAGTTTGTATGCTTTATTTCAAAATTTGTTGTTTACAATAAATGTTCAAAATACTACATTTTGAATGTACGCTAAATTTTTTCGTTTGGCAAGTGTTCTCGTACTCCTGAACTCCTGCATTTGTTCTGTTACTGACGCATTGATCCGGGTACTTTGATCTTTCAATGCTACGGTGCTTATACAAGATTCCTCATCCCCCCTATAAATAAATCCTTAATAGTAGTGATAGGAGATTTTGTATACCATTTCTACCGATCCAGTGATTGCTATTATTGGATTTTAACCACCAATCTGTGATTTGTCGGCTGTAATGAGCTGGAGCCACATCGTGTTGGTAAAACATGGAGCCAATAGTATCAGTAGAATATCATCATCATAAAAGTCTTGTAGATCGTTTTTGTTAAAAAATGTAAGTAATTGAAACTATTTAAAGAAGGCGGAAGTCTAATAGGTACACATATATTATAAAATAGTTGCGAATCACATCTGCCCATAAATTGACACTAAATCTGTGCTGAAATTATGCCCACCTATGTAGGTTGTGGAAGTTTCTGATACCGTCTCTGGTAAATTGGGAATCATCCGTTCCAAAAACGTTGTTCATAGAACTCTCGTCAACTATTTGTCGTTCAAGGAGCCAATTACAAAACACAATTTTTTTGGCAAGTCAATGGGTAGCAGCTTCTGCACTGGGATGCAAGTGTTCTGCTTTTAAACAATTACAAACTTTCCACTTAGAAATGTTCAACTGCAATGCCAAGCGTCGGATTCTGATGGATGGACCATTTTGAACTCCATACAGTATTCCTTTATCGGTTTGAACAGCGGTTATTGGCATAGGGCTTGCATTTACTCTGCTCAGGGCAAGAAGACAGTTTCCCGAATCCTCCTGTAAACATCTTGAAATAATCTCCCGTGAGGTGTTCGTGGATTCGGATATCTGTGATGATATAGCGATCGCGTGACAACCTTTTTTTTTTCCTGACACTCTCCATAGATGAATGTATCCATATTCATCATTGCAATACTCAGGCATTTTGAAATTATTTTCTAAAATTAATACCTTCCAGTTTTAGCAATGTAACTAATGAAAGGTAATTCGATTCCCTAAAAAAGAAGCTATAACAATTTAAAATTTGATTACTAGTTTTCTAGATATAACGTTTTAAATGAGCGAGAGTACGGTTCGAAACACTTTTCTTGACTATCCTGTACCTCCACGGATATTGAAAATTGACCCTCTTTGTAGGATAATTTTTGTCTCAAAATAGATCAAGGAATAACCCCTTTCAAGGTTGTGCACGGAATACGGTACACCCATATAGACTTCGTCTAAACTATAAAATATCACAGGGCTCATTACTGGAACGCTATATTTTTCCATTAATTCAGTAGTGAGCCCAGGGACGTCATTTCAGGGGGGGAAATATTTTAATTGATTATAAAACCAACTAAAAATTTTTAAGTGTATAAATCTGAGAAAACTATTAATCCTATCGACTTGGATTACCCTGTATAAAACTATAATGACAATGAAGTAAATTAATTGGACTAGAGTCGAAAAATCTCTGTAATTTCGCGGCTGTGTTGGTGGTGTTCCTCGATCGGTTGAGCGTAGGTTCCGGAAAACTCGGAAAAGCAAAACAAAAAAAGCGGAATCATAAAGAATTTCGCTGGTATTTCGCGGCTGTGTTGGTGGTCTTGTTCGTTCGGTTGATTGTAGGTTCTGCAAAACTCTGAAAAGCAAAACAAAAAAAAAAGCGGAATCATAAAGAAGAACACAAACTCGAGTAAGGTGTAGTTAGCTCTAACGCATGTTCTGATCAAAGATCTGAGATTTGATTTTCATCAGTTAGTAATAAAGTAAGTAAAGTAAAGAAAAAAATAAGTTAGTAATAAAAAAGTGTTTTAATTTTTCTCGCTTCCTATATTTTTATAAGCAGTAGCTGGCAATTTTGTCATACATTAAACCTAAGTGCTGTTCGTTATTCTTTGCTTCAAGGTAAGAAATATTTTCACATTCTCTATCTAACCCTTCAAAGCTCGCGCATATTCTGACAAATGTTCTCGTGTGTCTCAGTTAAACTTTCCCTACATCTATTACAAAGAGAAATTTTAATATTCAATATTGCTTAAGGGGGTCATCCCGTGTGCAGGCTCTTTTTTACGCCATTTTTGGGAATCTGACGAACTTAATAATGATAGAACTGTGAAATTTTTACGATATATAGTCTTGGAACTAGGATTATCAAAAAATATTGAACAGTGAATTTTTGGCAGCTTATTGAACTTTTTGTCGTCAATTTTAGTGTATTTTTACAACTTCTTCAGGTCGACAAAAGAAAACGGCTTGATGAATCACAATTATCCTAGTTTGGAGACTATATATTAGTACTGAATAAGTTTACTAAATTTCAAAGATATTCGTTCGATAGATTTTGGGATATCGTGTCTACCGATTTGAAAAACATGGTTTTGAGAAAAACGTGACTAAACTTTTCATTATATTTGAAACAACATAGGAGGTTAGTGAATATAACGCCCTGTAACTTCCAAACGGCTTTGAATATCGGAATATCACTCCACCCACATATTCAACACTATATTTGGATGTTATTTATGCAATGAAAAAAAATCGATTCTTGGAAACCGTCACACGGGATGACTGCCTTCAGTTATCAAAATTTATTAAAAATAATATTCAAAATTTTTCCACTGAAACTGCTGTAACAAGTGTTTTGCAAGTGGTTTTTGCGTTTTTCACTTCTTATAGTACTATTATATGTTTATAAATATAAATAAACAATTAAATTAAACAATTAAACGTTGCGACAAATGCACCTCCTACGTCAAAGTCAAATCTGACTCAAAATAATGTCATCAGACCATCGATCCCAACTTTCTTGCGAGATTCGATCTTCACGCAAGCTTGTTCATTTACTTGCTAGTGTCCACGAGCCCTTAGTATATATTTAAATTTAATTTCTTCTTTTTATAATGTAACATTTGCAAATAGATGAAATTGACCGCTTGGAGTCAAAAATGTATTTCTTTAAGGTTATTAGAGAAGATGAAATCTGAGGGTTTAAGTTTAATTCTACCCAAAAATTAGAAACGCATAGATCGGAGCCTCAAACAAGATAAAGTTATATATTGTTTCTCCAGGCATGAAAAATTAAAAAAAAAATTAATGTAAGGAAATGAGATATTTTTGTGTTTATATTACGAAGAAATTAAAAATAAAATAAAAAAAGATTTCGGGAATTTACTTTTGTCTATTTCAGACTGATATTGTCAAAAAAATCAATACAGTCGTCGATGTATAATTTTTTGAAAAGAAAGAGTGTACCAAACCCAGATGAAACAAATAAAAACAAATTCTTGATTCCGAGCAAACCATTAATGGTAGTAAGAAGCTAGACTCCCTCCAATCTGCGCAATCAGTTGATGCAATACCATCTACAAATAAAAATGTAAAAGAGAAAGTTAATTCAGAAGCATTACCAGAAAATGATGTGACAATTATTGATATATCACGTTTTTATCACAATGACCTCGTTCAGCCAATACTGAAGGAATACCCCCAGATAGCGAAGCGCCGATTTCAATGCAGTTATTTTGAACAATTTACATGGATTGAATACTCCATTAATCAGAATGCTGTGTTTTGTTTTAGTTGTCGTCATTTTTGTTCCAAAAAAGTTCATAGTGGTGAAGCACAAGGAAGCATTACGTTTGTTGACAAGCAAGTACGTCATTTGTGGGGAGGGGGCAGGGAGGGCATTTGCCCTCCCCCCTGAATTTTGTATTTTCATGTATAATATATAACATATGTATATTTACATATAAAAATATATACATTCATAACATCTTGCCCCCCCCCCCTGGCAAAAACTGAAATGACGTCCCTATGGCTCATTACTAGAAATTATGAAAAAATTTTGATCCAGTAATGAGCCCCCTCTAATTTCGGAAAAAATTCTTTAATCATAGAATTTTTTATTTTAAATGTGTAGGAAATATATAAATTTATCAGTACAAAAGTATAGTAAAACCTCAGATCGAAACACGGTACTTACCCGCTGTTTGCATCAAACTGAAGTCCTTATACATTTTCACAATAATAGTTCATTTTTCAAATCACTCAGTCCGTTCGGCACGAAATATTTCTTCCGACAGTTCTCCTTCCAAATGGAAAGTGATGTCGAACTGACAATAAAGAATAATGGTATTTAACAAAAAAAACAAAATTTAGCTAAACCAAGCATATTCTTAGCTATTGGTGAAAATTTGCAAAGGGGGCTCATTACTGGTGAGGAGGCTCAGGAATGGGTAGTTTACCCTATATAAGCTCTACCCCAATACGAGCGCGTACGAGGCGGAGATGTACGCGCTTCGAGCAGCAGCGAAAGTCGCACTAAAGGCTTCGACCCTGTCAGTCATCTTCACGGACTGTATAGCGGCTGTCCAAGCGGTCAACAACCCTCGCCCTGTTGATCCTATAATTCGCTTATTGAGAAACACCATAATGGCACCAAAATGAATAGTGAAACTATTTAGCTCTCGGATAAATATCTTGGTGTAATCTGGGATAGCAAGCTTCTCTGGAGGGAACATGTAAATAAAAAGGTGACCCGTACGCTAGTAACATTCTGGCAGTGCCGGAGCGCTTTTGGAAGAACGTGGGGTCTTAGGCCTTCCATGGTATATTGGCTATATACAGCCATCCTAATCTATGCATCAGTAGTTTGGTCTACGAAGAAAAATATAAGGAAATTAAGTTACTCGAGAGAAATGAAGCGGAAATGGAAATACCGCACGCATACTATTGTAACGTATAATAGTGTTTGTTTTGTTCAGTGGCGTAGTCAAAAATAAATTCTTTTCCCAGAAGGAGGGTGGGTTCCATTAAGGCTCGTGTCCACTGGCAAGTAACTTGCGACATTTCTTGCTAGAGTAATTTGGTGCGATGTGTACACTATCTGTCAAATTGCAGCAATTTTACTCTAGCAAGTACCTCTATAAAAATCTTGCAAGTAAAACTTGCTCTTCCGTATACACTTCATCATCAAAGTTTCGTTGAACTGTCAAAACGAAAAAGAAAAATACCACAACTCTGGATAAAGTTCCACATTGGAAATGAGCAAAAACGTGTACTCGGAACTTCACTTGGGTTTTCCGTTCATATTTCGCACTTAAACTGTGGAACTACGACTCCTAAAACTGAACTTAACCTCACATCCAATGCAATTGTACTGACTTGCTGAAAAATTTCGGAACCGATCGGAACTTTCAACTCTCGCAAGTTAGCGTGTACATTCACAACTTGCTTGAAAAGGCAAGCGTTTGCTGGCTAGAGCAAAAACTTGGGCAAATGCGCTCTCGGAACCGTGTACACATGCATCAATAAATGTCATAGAGCAACTCTAACAAGTTTTGCTTGCTAGTGGACACGAGCCTTTAGAGAATATACCTTTTGTAATGCAAATCAAAATGGTTTGAATTTTAATTACAGCGTAATTATATAATTGTAATGCGTCTCGTATTAAATATCACTCATAAGGAAAGGGGTAAATGCCGGTAAAAGAATAGAAGCATTTGAAATTAAGAAATTCTATCCGATGAATGTAAAAATATTCGCTTCGAACACAGAGAAGTGAGACAAAACATGATCGTTATATAAAATTGTTGTTGTTTGCCGTGTTTCAAAAGCGGGACATAAAATAAATTTCAGTGAGGAAAAACGTGTAAGTGAATTAGATTTCAGCTCAATCGCTGCTTGTCATCTCCAGTATACCTACACATCAGTGTGACCGTTTTGATATTTCTCAGGGTAGCAATTCTTGGCTTGGGTAGCAAAAATATTTTTTAATAGTACTTTTAAGTAAATGGAACAGTTACGTCATTACATCCTTTTCTGTTACTTATAACACTGTATATCCACTACAAATTTAAAATGTTTACCTAAAGATAAAATAATATTTTAAAGCGTGTAATTTGGTTAGGAAAATCAAAATTCACACAAAATGCACATTTTGCCCTTCGACTATTTTTTTTGATTTTAAAGTTTTGGAATCCCTGGATTCGTCTCGTCTCAGGCTACAATTTTAAAACTAAATTGAGCTTACATATGTACATGCTTACTAAAAAGCAGTCCTAAGCATTTAAAACTTAGTTTTTAAAATCCCAGTTAGTGGTAAAACCAGCCTTGTTTCTTTGAGTTTGGTTTCGAAAGCTGACCAATACTATCAGTTCCATAACCAGACATTTTCTTATTTTTCTTGATACAACACTGTTTTAGACTATTTCAATACACTTTTTACTTTATTATTGTAATAATACAGTATTTGTTATAGTTTGGTAATGGTATAATAGTATCCTTGAATCTTATAAAATCGAACAGCTCATAGTTAATATAACCTTTTACAATCATTGATTTGAGTTTTTCCGTTGTACGTTTGTGTTTCAAGGCTGTGAGGAGAAGAAAAATGCTGAATCCCGCTGTTGGTGGGATTCGATGTCGCGCCTTTAGCTTCGAGCTTAATATATCCTAGCGAACAACCAAAAATTCCATCAAATTGGTTTAAATATTGGGAGATCCTCAATACCACTTACCTTTAGTTATGGTTGCGATGGCAAGTAATTCGGTCCAATATAATTCGCGATAATGAAATTGATTTCAAAATCACCTATATAGAATAATCCTAAGCAATACCACTGGATGTAAGGGTGTTTCGGATAGTAGGCATGATAAACCCTTTGACGAGTCTATGCCATCCGATGACGAAACAGCTCCTTCATACCTAGTTCAACACAGTCTTATAAAAACTGGCCTATCCACTGAAGGTGTTAAGGACCAGCGACTAATAAACAGTTGGGGATTTCGTGTGTTCACTCCACTGACGCCGGAAAACAACAAACATTTAATCAAATTTTATTCCATTCCAAAAAAGAATATTTTGTACGATTTTTTATTTTTAAAAAAGCATATGGATATTTTGCCTAGAAGCTGCATAATCAATTATTGCCATTTTGCCACAATTTTGTTGAAACAAATATAGCTGGTTTTGCAACTGGACGGACTTATTTGATAGTCAAAGTATGTATTATATTTTTGGCGTTATTACGGCTAATTTTACCAGGGTAGCAAATTTAGTCATGTAGTAACATAGTAGCAAAAAATTATCGATAGTAGCATTTTGCTACCATCTTAGCACTTGTGGTCACACTGCTATACATCTCTATGCCATAGAGTTACAAAATTTGTGGTTTTTTGATTAAAAATAAATAAACAAAAATTATACATCCCTATTTTTCACAGACTCCTATTGGTTTTTCATAGAATATTGATAAAGGTCGAGTTTAAAACTTTACTCAAAAAAAAAACCGCAAAACTTTTTTTTAAACTTTCTTTCCATACAGTTCCTGAAATTTTTTCTAAGAAATCTGCGCATCACCTTGCAATACTTAAAATACGGATATGCGTATCTAGGTGTAACTACGAATCTCCAATTTTCTGGCGAAACCCGTTCCCTTTAAAAACAGTGACCGTGATGTGAACCGTCGAGCAGAATTTTAATTTTTATATAATTACGGTCATTGTTATTATTTATATAATTGCAATGAAAAGAACCATCTCTTTCGAAGCATCCATACCCTGGACGACTCGCACTAAAACCATAGCTTTACACTATTTCAATCTTAAGCGTTCACTACTAGGCAAACTGAAAGTGGAATAAGTCACTTTCGTTTTTAAATCGACATGCTTAAGGACTTATTTAAAAATATGCAAGCCAACTTTCGGGATAGCTTACTGTTATATGTTAAAAGTGTGATGAAACAATGGCACCAATAGATTTTCAGAAAGTAGCGTTGTGTTGTATAAAACATCGTTACAAAGTCACAACAATTCATTTTTAAAAAGTGACTTATTTCACTTTCAAAATCATCAGCTCATATTATGAACCCCCGATCTTTGAAATTAAGTACACCTTTCGCAAAGCACAAGTTATCATGGCCGATGTTTGTCAACTTGGGTTTTATTTGTTACCGAAGTCGAATTTCGGTAATTTTTTACGTTTTCTGAAACAATCATTGCATTTACCACGATTACTCTACCTTATTAAAGCCTTATACAGAAAGTATTATCGGCGAATACCAAGGTGGTTTCAGAACCGGACGATCTACTATTGACCAGATATTCTCAGTCAAACAAGTGCTAGAAAAATGCTGGGAGTATAACATTGACGTGCACCAGATCTTCGTGGACTTCAAACAGGCATACGATAGTATAGATCGTAATGTACTATATAAAATAATGCTCGACTTTGGAATCCCATCAAAACTCGTCCGATTAACAAAAATGACCATGACTGACACTGAATCCCAAGTAAGGATACAAAACGAGCTAACCCAAAGCTTCCGAACAGAATCCGGCCTGAAGCAGGGAGATGGACTCGCTCCCATGCTCTTCAACCTTGCCCTGGAATATGTCATCAGAAAGGTACCCGTTGATACCAGAAGTACCCTACTAATCAAGTCCACTCAACTAGTGGTGTACGCGGATGACGTAAACATCATGGCCAGATCTGTTCCAGACGCAAAGGAAGTCTTCCACTGTCTAGACTCAGCAGCAAAGGATGTCGGGCTAAGGGTCAATGAGAATAAGACCAAGTTCATGACCCAAACAAGAAGAAACGCGCCAACTAGACAAAATATGACCTTGGGGGACTACAATCTGGAGAATGTCGATCATTTCTCATACTTGGGATCACACCTTGTAAGAGACGGCAACGAACGGGACGAAGTAAATCAACGGATCACACTAGCAAATAAGGCATATTTCTCGGTTCTCCCGATTTTAAAATCGAAAAAAGTGCACAGGCTGAGCAAACTTCGCATATACAAGACCATAATAAGACCTGTGCTACTATATGCAAGTGAAACGTGGACTCTCACCCAAGCGTCTGAAAAATCAATAGACGCTTTTGAACGACGAATTCTTCGAAGAATTTTGGGACCAGTAAGAGAAGGCACTGAATGGCGTATTCGGTACAACAACGAGTTGTATAACATCTATGACGACCCAGCCGCATCGACTCTTATAAAATTCCGTAAGCTGCAATGGGCAGGTCATGTGGAGCGAATGGATGACGGAAGAATTCCCAAGCGCACATTGAAAGGTAGAGCCCATGGCAAGCGACCGGTGGGAAAACCGCGAAAAAGATACGAGGATTCAGTTGACGCAGATTGCAAATCGCTTCTTAGATGCACAAACTGGAGGACGCGGGCGCTGAACCGAGATGACTTCAGACAATGTATCCTGCAGGCCCTGGCCCGATTTGGGCTGTCGCGCCATTGATGATGATGATGACTCTACCTTATTATATTACATTTACCGGAAAAAAGAAACTCCCGCAAATTTCTGTTTTCCTTGGCTTTTTAGGCCGCACACGATGCACTTCATTTTAATTGTTTTTGTCCGTATTTCTTAATAACACAAACGGAAACTTGCTGTTTTTCTAAAATATATGCGTTTTTGTACCTCACACGTAACTTCACTATTGAAACTTTTTCATTCACTTTTTCACAAATTATTTCGCGCGATACCAATTTCTTTTCTTCGGCGATCTTCGGAAATGGGGTTCGGAGAGTTATGTACAGAGTTACATACAAGATCTTTGACACTCTGCGTTGTACACCCAGTTGGTCGCTTGTCTCTTAAGAGACATAATCTCGATGGTTTGAGCCTAGGAGTCATTTTGCTTATCTTTCTTCATCACTAGATAGAAAGAAATAGCAATAAAAACATGTGCTCCCACCACGATCTATTTGTAAAGGAAAAAAACAGCCGCATCAGTCCGAGCGCTGGAAATGTCCTCCGCGTCTTACACGATGAAAATTAAATACGCGAAAAGTTACAGTTCAAGTGCGGTTCAATAAAACGACACAAGTGTGATGTGAAGAGATTGCAAATCATGGAATGTGTCACTACGTTATCAGTGTTTTATATTTATTATATTGCAGTCAGGTAACTTCACCCCTGCCTGCACGTTTCGTTTTATAACCCTCTTTCTTATTTCCAGCCGATGCTTATCTCCGAGTACGAGCTTTTATCACAACACGCTATCATCAAACAGATGGCACTGCGATAAACAAAAATTTTGCTAACGAGACATTTGCAGACATGTCTTCGAGATGTCGGGGAGCATTTGTCTCGATACCGTGTATTTTGTCCATAAGCCGTCTCGAAGAATCTCGCAGACAAGTCGAAATGTCTCCGAGAAATCTGCGAGATTCTCGCAGACGTGACCAACTGGGCATAGGGGGATAAATACCGAAAAAATTCAATGTGTGTGGTTTTCGGTAGTTGCTACGGCAAAGCGGGAGCTAAGATGACAGGGGAAACCGGTTAGACTCTCTCTATAATTTGGTTTCTTCTGTGTGGAATAGGTGTAAAATAACTTCAAAAATTTAATGTATACATATACGGTATTACATCCGCCTGGGTTTGGTAGACTAAAAAACTAAACAGAACACGGACTTTGACTTCGATTTTGACTACCTTGCGGGCGGCGGTCGCAGGCCATTTGCCTACTTTACAGGGACTTCGAAGTTGAAGTTGAAGTCCGCGTTCTGTTTGGGTCATAAGTTCGAATGTGCATGCATTAGAGCTATTCTCGCTAAACTGCAGAGAACCGTCTGCAAAGGTGTAACTGATGCCTTGCGTACCACATCAGGTGCGTAACTCGATGTACTCCACAATCTACCACCGCTTGATATTTTTGTTCAGGCAGAAGCAATAAGAGCAACACACAAATTAATGAGATTAGGCCTGTGGTGAAAAGAGCAATCATGGATAAATGGCTCGAAGTTTTTCTGAGAGCTCCATGCTTTCGGGTGCTATGACTTCGACAAAGTATATGCGATCCTTAAGGGAAGGCAGGATGATCTGTATTTGCAGCGACAGACAGACCGCTCTACAATCCCAAGATAATCCTATCGTCTTTTCGAAGATAGTACGTAAGTGTAAAGAACGGCTGAGTTCTGTTGGTAGATTCAATGAGTTAAAGCTCACATGACTTCCAGGTTACCAGTGTGTAAATGGCAATGAAATAGTGGATGCATTAGCAAAGGCTGGGGTAGTTGGCCAGTTTTCGGTGTGTCTGTTGCCTCTGTTAGAGCTGCCATTGCTGAGTGGATGAGTAAATCACACATTGAGAGATGGCGGCTTCTTCCGGGAATGCGGCAGACCAGAAACCTTCGTTGATGGACCAAGTGGACGAAGTGCTGCTTTTCTTCTTCAATTGAGCAGAAAGGAAAGTGGTAGTATGGTTGGTGTCCTCATAGGCCATAACTCCTGTGGCCTACACATGGTCAGATTGAGAATCATTGACGACTCCCTGTGTGCACGTGCTTGCGACGAGAGCGACGACACAACGGATCATTTTCCTCTCGAGTGTCCAGCTTACTCTTTTGCGCGAATGGATTTATTTCAACGTTGTTGTTATGAGGATGGAGGAACTTTGTTCTCGCTCCCTATCTGAGCTTTTCAAATTCGTTGAGAAAGTTCGGGTATGGACCAGTGGCGTGGCGTGATAATTCAACAAGGGGAAGCAATTGGTTAATATCCACAATTTTTTATTATTATTCTACTTATCAATTTACTGCATATTGATTGAACCTCCTCCATTAGCACCCAGCAGGGATCTAGGAGACTATTTAGAACGTTGTTGTTTAGGTTGTCAGTCGCAGTCACCTACACCTAGCTCATCATTAAACGCTCTCCGGACTTCTATCAAAAAAATTATAAAGTTTCGATCATAGTATGTACATACACATTGGCAGATTTTTTTTATTTTTACGTATTTTTTGAAATAGAAGAGTCAATAGAAATAAAACCGAATTCGATCTCATTAACCCTAAAAGTTTTTCGGAATTCGTTAAAAATGCTTGCATCAGATTTTTCTTCTATTCAACTTAAAACCTTTAGAAATAAAAGTGAATTAAATATCTCGTTAGACCCAATATATAGAAATTCTTGAAAATGTACACAACCTTTTTACACCCCCTAAGGGATTGGATATCGAAAAATTAGAAAAAAATATTTCTAGGTGCTTACATCAAGAGCCCGCAAAAGTAAAATTTATTTCAGCATGTCCAATATAAATATATAACCAAATCATGGAAATGTGGAAAATCTCTTTTCACGGACAATTGTTTTACTCAACCTCTATGCTAATAAAAATCAATTTTTTTTTTCTTTAATTACTTCATATACATACGTACTAAGCTCCAACTTTCTTCTTCATAAGCCGTTTTTGAGATATAAAAACTCACCACCCATATATTTTTTTCTATGATACCTCTTTATTAGCTCTAAGTAGTAAATCTTTAACTTTTCTATGGTTTGTAGTTTTTCAAAAATAAAAATGGATGTTATTTCCTTTCCACGCCCTCCCACCATCAGCCCCTTCACCAGTACCTCCAGAATTTGTTTTCCCAGTTAGAAGTGTACTGGACCTAACTCCTGTAAAATTTCTAAGATCATATGGTACGGTTCTTGAAATAAAAAAATGAAATATTTTAAAAATGGCCCCACTTTTGTGGTCTACCTCTCACATAATAAATTTTATATTCAATGAGCTTCTCCGCATATCCTATATACACAAACTAAATTACACCTTCCTGGTTTAATTGATTCGAAAGAAATTCTAATCCAAAGTTTTTTACCCCAACCCCTACTCACCCCCTCCTGATTCAAAAATGTTAGCTCTTGATTAATCTGCTACCTATTATTTCTTAAAACAACTACAAGTTTCAATCTTCTGACATCAATTATTCAGAAGATACGTATTTTAGAATGTTTTAACCTCAGCTTTCAAGCACTTCGAAGACATTGTTTCCCCTCCACTCCCACACGCCTCAAACCATATCTTAATTTTTGCAGACAGGTCCACTATCATACTTTTATATAAGCTCCGAGTTTCAGCCTCCTAACATACCATAAGTGGTTTCTGAGATCTAAGAACTAAATTAAATATGTACAATTGAACTATTTACCACAATTCAATTCAAAACTTCAATCAGAATTCAATTCCTATCCTACTCTGGTAGCACCTATTTCTTATCAGATCTCTGCTCGCTGCTAGAGTCACTTCATACGAACTAACACAAACATCCATTATCTTGAGTACGGAATATGTGTGTTTCATTTGAAACCAGTACATTTGAAATTTTTTTTGCAGTTGTCTCGATTTTTTATTTTAAGGATCTCCACTAAAGTGGATAAACGCTGTATTTAGTTGACATTTCATGAGACATATCTCGATTCCGTGAAACGTCAATCAAAATCCATCTGCTACACGTATACACACTAAAAATATGCCATTTAAGAAACCTGCGATTTTTTAAATTCGCAGGTTTTTAGACTACTAAATATGTACAAAAAGTGTGGTCATTGTCCGTACTCATGATAATGGATGTTTGTGTTAGTTCTTATACAGTGACTCTACTCGCTGCAACCTTCTCCGTTGCAGCCAAGAATGTGTTGTACGAAGTACGGCCCGTGCAGATTGTGCAGATAAGCAAATATCTTATTGCTTCCACCGAAGCTACTACCATGCAGCGTGTGTGAGACGTTGCAGTGAGTTTACTGCGAAATGATTTCAACGCTCATACATGCATTGCTTTTCCGCGGGGTGTTTTTCTGAGTTTCTTTTCGCTTGCCTATTTCGTGGTGCTGCCAAGTCGGCTGTGTGCGATGTTCGCGTGTAGTTTCTTACGAACTTTTATTTAGACTGTGAAAATGTGTGAAATAAAATTTATTTGTTACGATTTTTCTGCGCGTGAACCATTTGATTACATGTACATTAGTAGTAATAGTTTGTGATCAGGCTTGTGCCTCTACAACAATGGTTGAAAACTTAAAGCTAACAAAAAAAAATGAAAAAAAATTAATTAGATTGGCTTGAAGGAAAAATGGTTCAGAAAAACGTATTTTAGATATACTATTTTTCAGCAAAGTGTAAGGGAAGCAATGCTTCCCTTGCTTCCATGGACGCCACGCCACTGGTATGGACTGGGGGATTCGAGTACAATGGGACATGGTTGCTTCAATGCTTAATATGCGCTCCGACGGTCAGCATAAATATCTTGGTGTAATCTGGGATAGCAAGCTTCTCTGGAGGGAACATGTAAATAAAAAGGTGACCCGTACGCTAGTAACATTCTGGCAGTGCCGGAGCGCTTTTGGAAGAACATGGGGTCTTAGGCCTTCCATGGTATATTGGCTATATACAGCCATCCTAATCTATGCATCAGTAGTTTGGTCTACGAAGAAAAATATAAGGAAATTAAGTTACTCGAGAGAAATGAAGCGGAAATGGAAATACCGCACGCATACTATTGTAACGTATAATAGTGTTTGTTTTGTTCAGTGGCGTAGTCAAAAATAAATTCTTTTCCCAGAAGGAGGGTGGGTTCCATTAAGGCTCGTGTCCACTGGCAAGTAACTTGCGACATTTCTTGCTAGAGTAATTTGGTGCGATGTGTACACTATCTGTCAAATTGCAGCAATTTTACTCTAGCAAGTACCTCTACAAAAATCTTGCAAGTAAAACTTGCTCTTCCGTATACACTTCATCATCAAAGTTTCGTTGAACTGTCAAAACGAAAAAGAAAAATACCACAACTCTGGATAAAGTTCCACATTGGAAATGAGCAAAAACGTGTACTCGGAACTTCACTTGGGTTTTCCGTTCATATTTCGCACTTAAACTGTGGAACTACGACTCCTAAAACTGAACTTAACCTCACATCCAATGCAATTGTACTGACTTGCTGAAAAATTTCGGAACCGATCGGAACTTTCTTGCGAGATCTCAACTCTCGCAAGTTAGAGTGTACATTCACAACTTGCTTGAAAAGGCAAGCGTTTGCTGGCTAGAGCAAAAACTTGGGCAAATGCGCTCTCGGAACCGTGTACACATGCAGCAATAAATGTCATAGAGCAACTCTAACAAGTTTTGCTTGCTAGTGGACACGAGCCCTTAGAGAATATACCTTTTGTAATGCAAATCAAAATGGTTTGAATCTTAATTACAGCGTAATTATATAATTGTAATGCGTCTCGTATTAAATATCACTCATAAGGAAAGGGGTAAATGCCGGTAAAAGAATAGAAGCATTTGAAATTAAGAAATTCTATCCGATGAATGTAAAAATATTCGCTTCGAACACAGAGAAGTGAGACAAAACATGATCGTTATAAAAATTGTTGTTGTTTGCCGTGTTTCAAAAGCGGGACATAAAATAAATTTCAGTGAGGAAAAACGTGTAAGTGAATTAGATTTCAGCTCAATCGCTGCTTGTCATCTCCAGTATACCTACACATCAGTGTGACCGTTTTGATATTTCTCAGGGTAGCAATTCTTGGCTTGGGTAGCAAAAATATTTTTTAATAGTACTTTTAAGTAAATGGAACAGTTACGTCATTACATCCTTTTCTGTTACTTATAACACTGTATATCCACTACAAATTTAAAATGTTTACCTAAAGATAAAATAATATTTTAAAGCGTGTAATTTGGTTAGGAAAATCAAAATTCACACAAAATGCACATTTTGCCCTTCGACTATTTTTTTTGATTTTAAAGTTTTGGAATCCCTGGATTCGTCTCGTCTCAGGCTACAATTTTAAAACTAAATTGAGCTTACATATGTACATGCTTACTAAAAAGCAGTCCTAAGCATTTAAAACTTAGTTTTTAAAATCCCAGTTAGTGGTAAAACCAGCCTTGTTTCTTTGAGTTTGGTTTCGAAAGCTGACCAATACTATCAGTTCCATAACCAGACATTTTCTTATTTTTCTTGATACAACACTGTTTTAGACTATTTCAATACACTTTTTACTTTATTATTTTAATAATACAGTATTTGTTATAGTTTGGTGATGGTATAATAGTATCCTTGAATCTTATAAAATCGAACAGCTCATAGTTAATATAACCTTGTACAATCATTGATTTGAGTTTTTCCGTTGTACGTTTGTGTTTCAAGGCTGTGAGGAGAAGAAAAATGCTGAATCCCGCTGTTGGTGGGATTCGATGTCGCGCCTTTAGCTTCGAGCTTAATATATCCTAGCGAACAACCAAAAATTCCATCAAATTGGTTTAAATATTGGGAGATCCTCAATACCACTTACCTTTAGTTATGGTTGCGATGGCAAGTAATTCGGTCCAATATAATTCGCGATAATGAAATTGATTTCAAAATCACCTATATAGAATAATCCTAAGCAATACCACTGGATGTAAGGGTGTTTCGGATAGTAGGCATGATAAACCCTTTGACGAGTCTATGCCATCCGATGACGAAACAGCTCCTTCATACCTAATTCAACACAGTCTTATAAAAACTGGCCTATCCACTGAAGGTGTTAAGGACCAGCGACTAATAAACAGTTGGGGATTTCGTGTGTTCACTCCACTGACGCCGGAAAACAACAAACATTTAATCAAATTTTATTCCCTTCCAAAACAGAATATTTTGTACGATTTTTTATTTTTAAAAAAGCATATGGATATTTTGCCTAGAAGCTGCATAATCAATTATTGCCATTTTGCCACAATTTTGTTGAAACAAATATAGCTGGTTTTGCAACTGGACGGACTTATTTGATAGTCAAAGTATGTATTATATTTTTGGCGTTATTACGGCTAATTTTACCAGGGTAGCAAATTTAGTCATGTAGTAACATAGTAGCAAAAAATTATCGATAGTAGCATTTTGCTACCATCTTAGCACTTTTGGTCACACTGCTATACATCTCTATGCCATAGAGTTACAAAATTTGTGGTTTTTTGATTAAAAATAAATAAACAAAAATTATACATCCCTATTTTTCACAGACTCCTATTGGTTTTTCATAGAATATTGATAAACTTTACTCAAAAAAAAAACCGCAAAACTTTTTTTTAAACTTTCTTTCCATGCAGATAGTTCCTGAAATTTTTTCTAAGAAATCTGCGCATCACCTTGCAATACTTAAAATACGGATATGCGTATCTAGGTGTAACTAGGAATCTCCAATTTTCTGGCGAAACCCGTTCCCTTTAAAAACAGTGACCGTGATGTGAACCGTCGAGCAGAATTTTAATTTTTATATAATTACGGTCATTGTTATTATTTATATAATTGCAATGAAAAGAACAATCTCTTTCGAAGCATCCATACCCTGGACGACTCGCACTAAAACCATAGCTTTACACTATTTCAATCTTAAGCGTTCACTACTAGGCAAACTGAAAGTGGAATAAGTCACTTTCGTTTTTAAATCGACATGCTTAAGGACTTATTTAAAAATATGCAAGCCAACTTTCGGGATAGCTTACTGTTATATGTTAAAAGTGTGATGAAACAATGGCACCAATAGATTTTCAGAAAGTAGCGTTGTGTTGTATAAAACATCGTTACAAAGTCACAACAATTTATTTTTAAAAAGTGACTTATTTCACTTTCAAAATCATCAGCTCATATTATGAACCCCCGATCTTTGAAATTAAGTACACCTTTCGCAAAGCACAAGTTATCATGGCCGATGTTTGTCAACTTGGGTTTTATTTGTTACCGAAGTCGAATTTCGGTAATTTTTTACGTTTTCTGAAACAATCATTGCATTTACCACGATTACTCTACCTTATTATATTACACTTACCGGAAAAAAGAAACTCCCGCAAATTTCTGTTTTCCTTGGCTTTTTAGGCCGCACACGATGCACTTCATTTTAATTGTTTTTGTCCGTATTTCTTAATAACACAAACGGAAACTTGCTGTTTTTCTAAAATATATGCGTTTTTGTACCTCACACGTAACTTCACTATTGAAACTTTTTCATTCACTTTTTCACAAATTATTTCGCGCGATACCAATTTCTTTTCTTCGGCGATCTTCGGAAATGGGGTTCGGAGAGTTATGTACAGAGTTACATACAAGATCTTTGACACTCTGCGTTGTACACCCAGTTGGTCGCTTGTCTCTTAAGAGACATAATCTCGATGGTTTGAGCCTAGGAGTCATTTTGCTTATCTTTCTTCATCACTAGATAGAAAAAAATAGCAATAAAAACATGTGCTCCCACCACGATCTATTTGTAAAGGAAAAAAACAGCCACATCAGTCCGAGCGCTGGAAATGTCCTCCGCGTCTTACACGATGAAAATTAAATACGCGAAAAGTTACAGTTCAAGTGCGGTTCAATAAAACGACACAAGTGTGATGTGAAGAGATTGCAAATCATGGAATGTGTCACTACGTTATCAGTGTTTTATATTTATTATATTGCAGTCAGGTAACTTCACCCCTGCCTGCACGTTTCGTTTTATAACCCTCTTTCTTATTTCCAGCCGATGCTTATCTCCGAGTACGAGCTTTTATCACAACACGCTATCATCAAACAGATGGCACTGCGATAAACAAAAATTTTGCTAACGAGACATTTGCAGACATGTCTTCGAGATGTCGGGGAGCATTTGTCTCGATACCGTGTATTTTGTCCATAAGCCGTCTCGAAGAATCTCGCAGACAAGTCGAAATGTCTCCGAGAAATCTGCGAGATTCTCGCAGACGTGACCAACTGGGCATAGGGGGATAAATACCGAAAAAATTCAATGTGTGTGGTTTTCGGTAGTTGCTACGGCAAAGCGGGAGCTAAGATGACAGGGGAAACCGGTTAGACTCTCTCTATAATTTGGTTTCTTCTGTGTGGAATAGGTGTAAAATAACTTCAAAAATTTAATGTATACATATACGGTATTACATCCGCCTGGGTTTGGTAGACTAAAAAACTAAACAGAACACGGACTTTGACTTCGATTTTGACTACCTTGCGGGCGGCGGTCGCAGGCCATTTGCCTACTTTACAGGGACTTCGAAGTTGAAGTTGAAGTCCTCGTTCTGTTTGGGTCATAAGTTCGAATGTGCATGCATTAGAGCTATTCTCGCTAAACTGCAGAGAACCGTCTGCAAAGGTGTAACTGATGCCTTGCGTACCGCATCAGGTGCGTAACTCGATGTACTCCACAATCTACCACCGCTTGATATTTTTGTTCAGGCAGAAGCAATAAGAGCAACACA
This sequence comes from Beris chalybata, assembly GCA_949128065.1. NCBI lineage: Eukaryota > Metazoa > Arthropoda > Insecta > Diptera > Stratiomyidae > Beris > Beris chalybata. The sequence goes on along the minus strand of OX421897.1, from coordinate 85,637,461 downwards.
CAAATTAATGAGATTAGGCCTGTGGTGAAAAGAGCAATCATGGATAAATGGCTCGAAGGTTTTCTGAGAGCTCCATGCTTTCGGGTGCTATGACTTCGACAAAGTATATGCGATCCTTAAGGGAAGGCAGGATGATCTGTATTTGCAGCGACAGACAGACCGCTCTACAATCCCAAGATAATCCTATCGTCTTTTCGAAGATAGTACGTAAGTGTAAAGAACGGCTGAGTTCTGTTGGTAGATTCAATGAGTTAAAGCTCACATGACTTCCAGGTTACCAGTGTGTAAATGGCAATGAAATAGTGGATGCATTAGCAAAGGCTGGGGTAGTTGGCCAGTTTTCGGTGTGTCTGTTGCCTCTGTTAGAGCTGCCATTGCTGAGTGGATGAGTAAATCACACATTGAGAGATGGCGGCTTCTTCCGGGAATGCGGCAGACCAGAAACTTTCGTTGATGGACCAAGTGGACGAAGTGCTGCTTTTCTTCTTCAATTGAGCAGAAAGGAAAGTGGTAGTATGGTTGGTGTCCTCATAGGCCATAACTCCTGTGGCCTACACATGGTCAGATTGAGAATCATTGACGACTCCCTGTGTGCACGTGCTTGCGACGAGAGCGACGACACAACGGATCATTTTCCTCTCGAGTGTCCAGCTTACTCTTTTGCGCGAATGGATTTATTTCAACGTTGTTGTTATGAGGATGGAGGAACTTTGTTCTCGCTCCCTATCTGAGCTTTTCAAATTCGTTGAGAAAGTTCGGGTATGGAATGGACTGGGGGATTCGAGTACAATGGGACATGGTTGCTTCAATGCTTAATATGCGCTCCGACGGTCAGCATAAATATCTTGGTGTAATCTGGGATAGCAAGCTTCTCTGGAGGGAACATGTAAATAAAAAGGTGACCCGTACGCTAGTAACATTCTGGCAGTGCCGGAGCGCTTTTGGAAGAACATGGGGTCTTAGGCCTTCCATGGTATATTGGCTATATACAGCCATCCTAATCTATGCATCAGTAGTTTGGTCTACGAAGAAAAATATAAGGAAATTAAGTTACTCGAGAGAAATGAAGCGGATATGGAAATACCGCACGCATACTATTGTAACGTATAATATTGTTTGTATTGTTCAGTGGCGTAGTCAAAAATAAATTCTTTTCCCAAAAGGAGGGTGGGTTCCATTTAGGCTCGTGTCCACTGGCAAGTAACTTGCGACATTTCTTGCTAGAGTAATTTGGTGCGATGTGTACACTACCTGTCAAATTGCAGCAATTTTACTCTAGCAAGTACCTCTACAAAAATCTTGCAAGTAAAACTTGCTCTTCCGTATACACTTCATCATCAAAGTTTCGTTGAACTGTCAAAACGAAAAAGAAAAATACCACAACTCTGGATAAAGTTCCACATTGGAAATGAGCAAAAACGTGTACTCGGAACTTCACTTGGGTTTTCCGTTCATATTTCGCACTTAAACTGTGGAACTACGACTCCTAAAACTGAACTTAACCTCACGTCCAATGCAATTGTACTGACTTGCTGAAAAATTTCGGAACCGATCGGAACTTTCTCGCGAGATCTCAACTCTCGCAAGTTAGCGTGTACATTCACAACTTGCTTGAAAAGGCAAGCGTTTGCTGGCTAGAGCAAAAACTTGGGCAAATGCGCTCTCGGAACCGTGTACACATGCATCAATAAATGTCATAGAGCAACTCTAACAAGTTTTGCTTGCTAGTGGACACGAGCCTTTAGAGAATATACCTTTTGTAATGCAAATCAAAATGGTTTGAATTTTAATTACAGCGTAATTATATAATTGTAATGCGTCTCGTATTAAATATCACTCATAAGGAAAGGGGTAAATGCCGGTAAAAGAATAGAAGCATTTGAAATTAAGAAATTCTATCCGATGAATGTAAAAATATTCGCTTCGAACACAGAGAAGTGAGACAAAACATGATCGTTATATAAAATTGTTGTTGTTTGCCGTGTTTCAAAAGCGGGACATAAAATAAATTTCAGTGAGGAAAAACGTGTAAGTGAATTAGATTTCAGCTCAATCACTGCTTGTCATCTCCAGTATACCTACACATCAGTGTGACCGTTTTGATATTTCTCAGGGTAGCAATTCTTGGCTTGGGTAGCAAAAATATTTTTTAATAGTACTTTTAAGTAAATGGAACAGTTACGTCATTACATCCTTTTCTGTTACTTATAACACTGTATATCCACTACAAATTTAAAATGTTTACCTAAAGATAAAATAATATTTTAAAGCGTGTAATTTGGTTAGGAAAATCAAAATTCACACAAAATGCACATTTTGCCCTTCGACTATTTTTTTTTTATTTTAAAGTTTTGGAATCCCTGGATTCGTCTCGTCTCAGGCTACAATTTTAAAACTAAATTGAGCTTACATATGTACATGCTTACTAAAAAGCAGTCCTAAGCATTTAAAACTTAGTTTTTAAAATCCCAGTTAGTGGTAAAACCAGCCTTGTTTCTTTGAGTTTGGTTTCGAAAGCTGACCAATACTATCAGTTCCATAACCAGACATTTTCTTATTTTTCTTGATACAACACTGTTTTAGACTATTTCAATACACTTTTTACTTTATTATTTTAATAATACAGTATTTGTTATAGTTTGGTGATGGTATAATAGTATCCTTGAATCTTATAAAATCGAACAGCTCATAGTTAATATAACCTTGTACAATCATTGATTTGAGTTTTTCCGTTGTACGTTTGTGTTTCAAGGCTGTGAGGAGAAGAAAAATGCTGAATCCCGCTGTTGGTGGGATTCGATGTCGCGCCTTTAGCTTCGAGCTTAATATATCCTAGCGAACAACCAAAAATTCCATCAAATTGGTTTAAATATTGGGATATTGGGAATATAATTCGCGATAATGAAATTGATTTCAAAATCACCTATATAGAATAATCCTAAGCAATACCACTGGATGTAAGGGTGTTTCGGATAGTAGGCATGATAAACCCTTTGACGAGTCTATGCCATCCGATGACGAAACAGCTCCTTCATACCTAGTTCAACACAGTCTTATAAAAACTGGCCTATCCACTGAAGGTGTTAAGGACCAGCGACTAATAAACAGTTGGAGATTTCGTGTGTTCACTCCACTGACGCCGGAAAACAACAAACATTTAATCAAATTTTATTCCATTCCAAAAAAGAATATTTTGTACGATTTTTTATTTTTAAAAAAGCATATGGATATTTTGCCTAGAAGCTGCATAATCAATTATTGCCATTTTGCCACAATTTTGTTGAAACAAATATAGCTGGTTTTGCAACTGGACGGACTTATTTGATAGTCAAAGTATGTATTATATTTTTGGCGTTATTACGGCTAATTTTACCAGGGTAGCAAATTTAGTCATGTAGTAACATAGTAGCAAAAAATTATCGATAGTAGCATTTTGCTACCATCTTAGCACTTTTGGTCACACTGCTATACATCTCTATGCCATAGAGTTACAAAATTTGTGGTTTTTTGATTAAAAATAAATAAACAAAAATTATACATCCCTATTTTTCACAGACTCCTATTGGTTTTTCATAGAATATTGATAAAGGTCGAGTTTAAAACTTTACTCAAAAAAAAAACCGCAAAACTTTTTTTTAAACTTTCTTTCCATGCAGATAGTTCCTGAAATTTTTTCTAAGAAATCTGCGCATCACCTTGCAATACTTAAAATACGGATATGCGTATCTAGGTGTAACTACGAATCTCCAATTTTCTGGCGAAACCCGTTCCCTTTAAAAACAGTGACCGTGATGTGAACCGTCGAGCAGAATTTTAATTTTTATATAATTACGGTCATTGTTATTATTTATATAATTGCAATGAAAAGAACAATCTCTTTCGAAGCATCCATACCCTGGACGACTCGCACTAAAACCACAGCTTTACACTATTTCAATCTTAAGCGTTCACTACTAGGCAAACTGAAAGTGGAATAAGTCACTTTCGTTTTTAAATCGACATGCTTAAGGACTTATTTAAAAATATGCAAGCCAACTTTCGGGATAGCTTACTGTTATATGTTAAAAGTGTGATGAAACAATGGCACCAATAGATTTTCAGAAAGTAGCGTTGTGTTGTATAAAACATCGTTACAAAGTCACAACAATTTATTTTTAAAAAGTGACTTATTTCACTTTCAAAATCATCAGCTCATATTATGAACCCCCGATCTTTGAAATTAAGTACACCTTTCGCAAAGCACAAGTTATCATGGCCGATGTTTGTCAACTTGGGTTTTATTTGTTACCGAAGTCGAATTTCGGTAATTTTTTACGTTTTCTGAAACAATCATTGCATTTACCACGATTACTCTACCTTATTATATTACACTTACCGGAAAAAAGAAACTCCCGCAAATTTCTGTTTTCCTTGGCTTTTTAGGCCGCACACGATGCACTTTATTTTAATTGTTTTTGTCCGTATTTCTTAATAACACAAACGGAAACTTGCTGTTTTTCTAAAATATATGCGTTTTTGTACCTCACACGTAACTTCACTATTGAAACTTTTTCATTCACTTTTTCACAAATTATTTCGCGCGATACCAATTTCTTTTCTTCGGCGATCTTCGGAAATGGGGTTCGGAGAGTTATGTACAGAGTTACATACAAGATCTTTGACACTCTGCGTTGTACACCCAGTTGGTCGCTTGTCTCTTAAGAGACATAATCTCGATGGTTTGAGCCTAGGAGTCATTTTGCTTATCTTTCTTCATCACTAGATAGAAAGAAATAGCAATAAAAACATGTGCTCCCACCACGATCTATCTGGAAATGTCCTCCGCGTCTTACACGATGAAAATTAAATACGCGAAAAGTTACAGTTCAAGTGCGGTTCAATAAAACGACACAAGTGTGATGTGAAGAGATTGCAAATCATGGAATGTGTCACTACGTTATCAGTGTTTTATATTTATTATATTGCAGTCAGGTAACTTCACCCCTGCCTGCACGTTTCGTTTTATAACCCTCTTTCTTATTTCCAGCCGATGCTTATCTCCGAGTACGAGCTTTTATCACAACACGCTATCATCAAACAGATGGCACTGCGATAAACAAAAATTTTGCTAACGAGACATTTGCAGACATGTCTTCGAGATGTCGGGGAGCATTTGTCTCGATACCGTGTATTTTGTCCATAAGCCGTCTCGAAGAATCTCGCAGACAAGTCGAAATGTCTCCGAGAAATCTGCGAGATTCTCGCAGACGTGACCAACTGGGCATAGGGGGATAAATACCGAAAAAATTCAATGTGTGTGGTTTTCGGTAGTTGCTACGGCAAAGCGGGAGCTAAGATGACAGGGGAAACCGGTTAGACTCTCTCTATAATTTGGTTTCTTCTGTGTGGAATAGGTGTAAAATAACTTCAAAAATTTAATGTATACATATACGGTATTACATCCGCCTGGGTTTGGTAGACTAAAAAACTAAACAGAACACGGACTTTGACTTCGATTTTGACTACCTTGCGGGCGGCGGTCGCAGGCCATTTGCCTACTTTACAGGGACTTCGAAGTTGAAATTGAAGTCCGCGTTCTGTTTGGGTCATAAGTTCGAATGTGCATGCATTAGAGCTATTCTCGCTAAACTGCAGAGAACCGTCTGCAAAGGTGTAACTGATGCCTTGCGTACCACATCAGGTGCGTAACTCGATGTACTCCACAATCTACCACCGCTTGATATTTTTGTTCAGGCAGAAGCAATAAGAGCAACACACAAATTAATGAGATTAGGCCTGTGGTGAAAAGAGCAATCATGGATAAATGGCTCGAAGGTTTTCTGAGAGCTCCATGCTTTCGGGTGCTATGACTTCGACAAAGTATATGCGATCCTTAAGGGAAGGCAGGATGATCTGTATTTGCAGCGACAGACAGACCGCTCTACAATCCCAAGATAATCCTATCGTCTTTTCGAAGATAGTACGTAAGTGTAAAGAACGGCTGAGTTCTGTTGGTAGATTCAATGAGTTAAAGCTCACATGACTTCCAGGTTACCAGTGTGTAAATGGCAATGAAATAGTGGATGCATTAGCAAAGGCTGGGGTAGTTGGCCAGTTTTCGGTGTGTCTGTTGCCTCTGTTAGAGCTGCCATTGCTGAGTGGATGAGTAAATCACACATTGAGAGATGGCGGCTTCTTCCGGGAATGCGGCAGACCAGAAACTTTCGTTGATGGACCAAGTGGACGAAGTGCTGCTTTTCTTCTTCAATTGAGCAGAAAGGAAAGTGGTAGTATGGTTGGTGTCCTCATAGGCCATAACTCCTGTGGCCTACACATGGTCAGATTGAGAATCATTGACGACTCCCTGTGTGCACGTGCTTGCGACGAGAGCGACGACACAACGGATCATTTTCCTCTCGAGTGTCCAGCTTACTCTTTTGCGCGAATGGATTTATTTCAACGTTGTTGTTATGAGGATGGAGGAACTTTGTTCTCGCTCCCTATCTGAGCTTTTCAAATTCGTTGAGAAAGTTCGGGTATGGAATGGACTGGGGGATTCGAGTACAATGGGACATGGTTGCTTCAATGCTTAATATGCGCTCCGACGGTCAGCATAAATATCTTGGTGTAATCTGGGATAGCAAGCTTCTCTGGAGGGAACATGTAAATAAAAAGGTGACCCGTACGCTAGTAACATTCTGGCAGTGCCGGAGCGCTTTTGGAAGAACATGGGGTCTTAGGCCTTCCATGGTATATTGGCTATATACAGCCATCCTAATCTATGCATCAGTAGTTTGGTCTACGAAGAAAAATATAAGGAAATTAAGTTACTCGAGAGAAATGAAGCGGAAATGGAAATACCGCACGCATACTATTGTAACGTATAATAGTGTTTGTTTTGTTCAGTGGCGTAGTCAAAAATAAATTCTTTTCCCAGAAGGAGGGTGGGTTCCATTAAGGCTCGTGTCCACTGGCAAGTAACTTGCGACATTTCTTGCTAGAGTAATTTGGTGCGATGTGTACACTATCTGTCAAATTGCAGCAATTTTACTCTAGCAAGTACCTCTACAAAAATCTTGCAAGTAAAACTTGCTCTTCCGTATACACTTCATCATCAAAGATTCGTTGAACTGTCAAAACGAAAAAGAAAAATACCACAACACGGGATAAAGTTCCACATTGGAAATGAGCAAAAACGTGTACTCGGAACTTCACTTGGGTTTTCCGTTCATATTTCGCACTTAAACTGTGGAACTACGACTCCTAAAACTGAACTTAACCTCACATCCAATGCAATTGTACTGACTTGCTGAAAAATTTCGGAACCGATCGGAACTTTCTTGCGAGATCTCAACTCTCGCAAGTTAGCGTGTACATTCACAACTTGCTTGAAAAGGCAAGCGTTTGCTGGCTAGAGCAAAAACTTGGGCAAATGCGCTCTCGGAACCGTGTACACATGCAGCAATAAATGTCATAGAGCAACTCTAACAAGTTTTGCTTGCTAGTGGACACGAGCCTTTAGAGAATATACCTTTTGTAATGCAAATCAAAATGGTTTGAATTTTAATTACAGCGTAATTATATAATTGTAATGCGTCTCGTATTAAATATCACTCATAAGGAAAAGGGTAAATGCCGGTAAAAGAATAAAAGCATTTGAAATTAAGAAATTCTATCCGATGAATGTAAAAATATTCGCTTCGAACACAGAGAAGTGAGACAAAACATGATCGTTATATAAAATTGTTGTTGTTTGCCGTGTTTCAAAAGCGGGACATAAAATAAATTTCAGTGAGGAAAAACGTGTAAGTGAATTAGATTTCAGCTCAATCGCTGCTTGTCATCTCCAGTATACCTACACATCAGTGTGACCGTTTTGATATTTCTCAGGGTAGCAATTCTTGGCTTGGGTAGCAAAAATATTTTTTAATAGTACTTTTAAGTAAATGGAACAGTTACGTCATTACATCCTTTTCTGTTACTTATAACACTGTATATCCACTACAAATTTAAAATGTTTACCTAAAGATAAAATAATATTTTAAAGCGTGTAATTTGGTTAGGAAAATCAAAATTCACACAAAATGCACATTTTGCCCTTCGACTATTTTTTTTGATTTTAAAGTTTTGGAATCCCTGGATTCGTCTCGTCTCAGGCTACAATTTTAAAACTAAATTGAGCTTACATATGTACATGCTTACTAAAAAGCAGTCCTAAGCATTTAAAACTTAGTTTTTAAAATCCCAGTTAGTGGTAAAACCAGCCTTGTTTCTTTGAGTTTGGTTTCGAAAGCTGACCAATACTATCAGTTCCATAACCAGACATTTTCTTATTTTTCTTGATACAACACTGTTTTAGACTATTTCAATACACTTTTTACTTTATTATTTTAATAATACAGTATTTGTTATAGTTTGGTAATGGTATAATAGTATCCTTGAATCTTATAAAATTGAATAGCTCATAGTTAATATGACCTTGTACAATCATTGATTTGAGTTTTTCCGTTGTACGTTTGTGTTTCAAGGCTGTGAGGAGAAGAAAAATGCTGAATCCCGCTGTTGGTGGGATTCGATGTCGCGCCTTTAGCTTCGAGCTTAATATATCCTAGCGAACAACCAAAAATTCCATCAAATTGGTTTAAATATTGGGAGATCCTCAATACCACTTACCTTTAGTTATGGTTACGATGGCAAGTAATTCGGTCCAATATAATTCGCGATAATGAAATTGATTTCAAAATCACCTTTATAGAATAATCCTAAGCAATACCACTGGATGTAAGGGTGTTTCGGATAGTAGGCATGATAAACCCTTTGACGAGTCTATGCCATCCGATGACGAAACAGCTCCTTCATACCTAGTTCAACACAGTCTTATAAAAACTGGCCTATCCACTGAAGGTGTTAAGGACCAGCGACTAATAAACAGTTGGAGATTTCGTGTGTTCACTCCACTGACGCCGGAAAACAACAAACATTTAATCAAATTTTATTCCATTCCAAAAAAGAATATTTTGTACGATTTTTTATTTTTAAAAAAGCATATGGATATTTTGCCTAGAAGCTGCATAATCAATTATTGCCATTTTGCCACAATTTTGTTGAAACAAATATAGCTGGTTTTGCAACTGGACGGACTTATTTGATAGTCAAAGTATGTATTATATTTTTGGCGTTATTACGGCTAATTTTACCAGGGTAGCAAATTTAGTCATGTAGTAACATAGTAGCAAAAAATTATCGATAGTAGCATTTTGCTACCATCTTAGCACTTGTGGTCACACTGCTATACATCTCTATGCCATAGAGTTACAAAATTTGTGGTTTTTTGATTAAAAATAAATAAACAAAAATTATACATCCCTATTTTTCACAGACTCCTATTGGTTTTTCATAGAATATTGATAAAGGTCGAGTTTAAAACTTTACTCAAAAAAAAAACCGCAAAACTTTTTTTTAAACTTTCTTTCCATACAGATAGTTCCTGAAATTTTTTCTAAGAAATCTGCGCATCACCTTGCAATACTTAAAATACGGATATGCGTATCTAGGTGTAACTACGAATCTCCCATTTTCTGGCGAAACCCGTTCCCTTTAAAAACAGTGACCGTGATGTGAACCGTCGAGCAGAATTTTAATTTTTATATAATTACGGTCATTGTTATTATTTATATAATTGCAATGAAAAGAACAATCTCTTTCGAAGCATCCATACCCTGGACGACTCGCACTAAAACCATAGCTTTACACTATTTCAATCTTAAGCGTTCACTACTAGGCAAACTGAAAGTGGAATAAGTCACTTTCGTTTTTAAATCGACATGCTTAAGGACTTGCGTTTTAACATGTTTAAAAATATGCAAGCCAACTTTCGGGATAGCTTACTGTTATATGTTAAAAGTGTGATGAAACAATGGCAAAAATAGATTTTCAGAAAGTAGCGTTGTGTTGTATAAAACATCGTTACAAAGTCACAACAGTTCATTTTTAAAAAGTGACTTATTTCACTTTCAAAATCATCAGCTCATATTATGAACCCCCGATCTTTGAAATTAAGTACACCTTTCGCAAAGCACAAGTTATCATGGCCGATGTTTGTCAACTTGGGTTTTATTTGTTACCGAAGTCGAATTTCGGTAATTTTTTACGTTTTCTGAAACAATCATTGCATTTACCACGATTACTCTACCTTATTATATTACACTTACCGGAAAAAAGAAACTCCCGCAAATTTCTGTTTTCCTTGGCTTTTTAGGCCGCACACGATGCACTTCATTTTAATTGTTTTAGTCCGTATTTCTTAATAACACAAACGGAAACTTGCTGTTTTTCTAAAATATATGCGTTTTTGTACCTCACACGTAACTTCACTATTGAAACTTTTTCATTCACTTTTTCACAAATTATTTCGCGCGATACCAATTTCTTTTATTCGGCGATCTTCGGAAATGGGGTTCGGAGAGTTATGTACAGAGTTACATACAAGATCTTTGTCACTCTGCGTTGTACACCCAGTTGGTCGCTTGTCTCTTAAGAGACATAATCTCGATGGTTTGAGCCTAGGAGTCATTTTGCTTATCTTTCTTCATCACTAGATAGAACGAAATACCCCACCACGATCTATCTGGAAATGTCCTCCGCGTCTTACACGATGAAAATTAAATACGCGAAAAGTTACAGTTCAAGTGCGGTTCAATAAAACGACACAAGTGTGATGTGAAGAGATTGCAAATCATGGAATGTGTCACTACGTTATCAGTGTTTTATATTTATTATATTGCAGTCAGGTAACTTCACCCCTGCCTGCACGTTTTGTTTTATAACCCTCTTTCTTATTTCCAGCCGATGCTTATCTCCGAGTACGAGCTTTTATCACAACACGCTATCATCAAACAGATGGCACTGCGATAAACAAAAATTTTGCTAACGAGACATTTGCAGACATGTCTTCGAGATGTCGGGGAGCATTTGTCTCGATACCGTGTATTTTGTCCATAAGCCGTCTCGAAGAATCTCGCGGACAAGTCGAAATGTCTCCGAGAAATCTGCGAGATTCTCGCAGACGTGACCAACATAGGCATAGGGGGATAAATACCGAAAAAATTCAATGTGTGTGGTTTTCGGTAGTTGCTACGGCAAAGCGGGAGCTAAGATGACAGGGGAAACCGGTTAGACTCTCTCTATAATTTGGTTTCTTCTGTGTGGAATAGGTGTAAAATAACTTCAAAAATTTAATGTATACATATACGGTATTACATCCGCCTGGGTTTGGTAGACTAAAAAACTAAACAGAACACGGACTTTGACTTCGATTTTGACTACCTTGCGGGCGGCGGTCGCAGGCCATTTGCCTACTTTACAGGGACTTCGAAGTTGAAATTGAAGTCCGCGTTCTGTTTGGGTCATAAGTTCGAATGTGCATGCATTAGAGCTATTCTCGCTAAACTGCAGAGAACCGTCTGCAAAGGTGTAACTGATGCCTTGCGTACCACATCAGGTGCGTAACTCGATGTACTCCACAATCTACCACCGCTTGATATTTTTGTTCAGGCAGAAGCAATAAGAGCAACACACAAATTAATGAGATTAGGCCTGTGGTGAAAAGAGCAATCATGGATAAATGGCTCGAAGGTTTTCTGAGAGCTCCATGCTTTCGGGTGCTATGACTTCGACAAAGTATATGCGATCCTTAAGGGAAGGCAGGATGATCTGTATTTGCAGCGACAGACAGACCGCTCTACAATCCCAAGATAATCCTATCGTCTTTTCGAAGATAGTACGTAAGTGTAAAGAACGGCTGAGTTCTGTTGGTAGATTCAATGAGTTAAAGCTCACATGACTTCCAGGTTACCAGTGTGTAAATGGCAATGAAATAGTGGATGCATTAGCAAAGGCTGGGGTAGTTGGCCAGTTTTCGGTGTGTCTGTTGCCTCTGTTAGAGCTGCCATTGCTGAGTGGATGAGTAAATCACACATTGAGAGATGGCGGCTTCTTCCGGGAATGTGGCAGACCAGAAACCTTCGTTGATGGACCAAGTGGACGAAGTGCTGCTTTTCTTCTTCAATTGAGCAGAAAGGAAAGTGGTAGTATGGTTGGTGTCCTCATAGGCCATAACTCCTGTGGCCTACACATGGTCAGATTGAGAATCATTGACGACTCCCTGTGTGCACGTGCTTGCGACGAGAGCGACGACACAACGGATCATTTTCCTCTCGAGTGTCCAGCTTACTCTTTTGCGCGAATAGATTTATTTCAACGTTGTTGTTATGAGGATGGAGGAACTTTGTTCTCGCTCCCTATCTGAGCTTTTCAAATTCGTTGAGAAAGTTCGGGTATGGAATGGACTGGGGGATTCGAGTACAATGGGACATGGTTGCTTCAATGCTTAATATGCGCTCCGACGGTCAGCATAAATATCTTGGTGTAATCTGGGATAGCAAGCTTCTCTGGAGGGAACATGTAAATAAAAAGGTGACCCGTACGCTAGTAACATTCTGGCAGTGCCGGAGCGCTTTTGGAAGAACATGGGGTCTTAGGCCTTCCATGGTATATTGGCTATATACAGCCATCCTAATCTATGCATCAGTAGTTTGGTCTACGAAGAAAAATATAAGGAAATTAAGTTACTCGAGAGAAATGAAGCGGAAATGGAAATACCGCACGCATACTATTGTAACGTATAATAGTGTTTGTTTTGTTCAGTGGCGTAGTCAAAAATAAATTCTTTTCCCAGAAGGAGGGTGGGTTCCATTAAGGCTCGTGTCCACTGGCAAGTAACTTGCGACATTTCTTGCTAGAGTAATTTGGTGCGATGTGTACACTATCTGTCAAATTGCAGCAATTTTACTCTAGCAAGTACCTCTACAAAAATCTTGCAAGTAAAACTTGCTCTTCCGTATACACTTCATCATCAAAGATTCGTTGAACTGTCAAAACGAAAAAGAAAAATACCACAACACGGGATAAAGTTCCACATTGGAAATGAGCAAAAACGTGTACTCGGAACTTCACTTGGGTTTTCCGTTCATATTTCGCACTTAAACTGTGGAACTACGACTCCTAAAACTGAACTTAACCTCACATCCAATGCAATTGTACTGACTTGCTGAAAAATTTCGGAACCGATCGGAACTTTCTTGCGAGATCTCAACTCTCGCAAGTTAGCGTGTACATTCACAACTTGCTTGAAAAGGCAAGCGTTTGCTGGCTAGAGCAAAAACTTGGGCAAATGCGCTCTCGGAACCGTGTACACATGCAGCAATAAATGTCATAGAGCAACTCTAACAAGTTTTGCTTGCTAGTGGACACGAGCCTTTAGAGAATATACCTTTTGTAATGCAAATCAAAATGGTTTGAATTTTAATTACAGCGTAATTATATAATTGTAATGCGTCTCGTATTAAATATCACTCATAAGGAAAAGGGTAAATGCCGGTAAAAGAATAAAAGCATTTGAAATTAAGAAATTCTATCCGATGAATGTAAAAATATTCGCTTCGAACACAGAGAAGTGAGACAAAACATGATCGTTATATAAAATTGTTGTTGTTTGCCGTGTTTCAAAAGCGGGACATAAAATAAATTTCAGTGAGGAAAAACGTGTAAGTGAATTAGATTTCAGCTCAATCGCTGCTTGTCATCTCCAGTATACCTACACATCAATGTGACCGTTTTGATATTTCTCAGGGTAGCAATTCTTGGCTTGGGTAGCAAAAATATTTTTTAATAGTACTTTTAAGTAAATGGAACAGTTACGTCATTACATCCTTTTCTGTTACTTATAACACTGTATATCCACTACAAATTTAAAATGTTTACCTAAAGATAAAATAATATTTTAAAGCGTGTAATTTGGTTAGGAAAATCAAAATTCACACAAAATGCACATTTTGCCCTTCGACTATTTTTTTTGATTTTAAAGTTTTGGAATCCCTGGATTCGTCTCGTCTCAGGCTACAATTTTAAAACTAAATTGAGCTTACATATGTACATGCTTACTAAAAAGCAGTCCTAAGCATTTAAAACTTAGTTTTTAAAATCCCAGTTAGTGGTAAAACCAGCCTTGTTTCTTTGAGTTTGGTTTCGAAAGCTGACCAATACTATCAGTTCCATAACCAGACATTTTCTTATTTTTCTTGATACAACACTGTTTTAGACTATTTCAATACACTTTTTACTTTATTATTGTAATAATACAGTATTTGTTATAGTTTGGTAATGGTATAATAGTATCCTTGAATCTTATAGAATCGAATAGCTCATAGTTAATATAACCTTGTACAATCATTGATTTGAGTTTTTCCGTTGTACGTTTGTGTTTCAAGGCTGTGAGGAGAAGAAAAATGCTGAATCCCGCTGTTGGTGGGATTCGATGTCGCGCCTTTAGCTTCGAGCTTAATATATCCTAGCGAACAACCAAAAATTCCATCAAATTGGTTTAAATATTGGGAGATCCTCAATACCACTTACCTTTAGTTATGGTTGCGATGGCAAGTAATTCGGTCCAATATAATTCGCGATAATGAAATTGATTTCAAAATCACCTATATAGAATAATCCTAAGCAATACCACTGGATGTAAGGGTGTTTCGGATAGTACTGAAGGTGTTAAGGACCAGCGACTAATAAACAGTTGGAGATTTCGTGTGTTCACTCCACTGACGCCGGAAAACAACAAACATTTAATCAAATTTTATTCCATTCCAAAAAAGAATATTTTGTACGATTTTTTTTTTTAAAAAAGCATATGGATATTTTGCCTAGAAGCTGCATAATCAATTATTGCCATTTTGCCACAATTTTGTTGAAACAAATATAGCTGGTTTTGCAACTGGACGGACTTATTTGATAGTCAAAGTATGTATTATATTTTTGGCGTTATTACGGCTAATTTTACCAGGGTAGCAAATTTAGTCATGTAGTAACATAGTAGCAAAAAATTATCGATAGTAGCATTTTGCTACCATCTTAGCACTTGTGGTCACACTGCTATACATCTCTATGCCATAGAGTTACAAAATTTGTGGTTTTTTGATTAAAAATAAATAAACAAAAATTATACATCCCTATTTTTCACAGACTCCTATTGGTTTTTCATAGAATATTGATAAAGGTCGAGTTTAAAACTTTACTCAAAAAAAAAACCGCAAAACTTTTTTTTAAACTTTCTTTCCATACAGATAGTTCCTGAAATTTTTTCTAAGAAATCTGCGCATCACCTTGCAATACTTAAAATACGGATATGCGTATCTAGGTGTAACTACGAATCTCCAATTTTCTGGCGAAACCCGTTCCCTTTAAAAACAGTGACCGTGATGTGAACCGTCGAGCAGAATTTTAATTTTTATATAATTACGGTCATTGTTATTATTTATATAATTGCAATGAAAAGAACAATCTCTTTCGAAGCATTCATACCCTGGACGACTCGCACTAAAACCATAGCTTTACACTATTTCAATCTTAAGCGTTCACTACTAGGCAAACTGAAAGTGGAATAAGTCACTTTCGTTTTTAAATCGACATGCTTAAGGACTTGCGTTTTAACATGTTTAAAAATATGCAAGCCAACTTTCGGGATAGCTTACTGTTATATGTTAAAAGTGTGATGAAACAATGGCAAAAATAGATTTTCAGAAAGTAGCGTTGTGTTGTATAAAACATCGTTACAAAGTCACAACAATTCATTTTTAAAAAGTGACTTATTTCACTTTCAAAATCATCAGCTCATATTATGAACCCCCGATCTTTGAAATTAAGTACACCTTTCGCAAAGCACAAGTTATCATGGCCGATGTTTGTCAACTTGGGTTTTATTTGTTACCGAAGTCGAATTTCGGTAATTTTTTACGTTTTCTGAAACAATCATTGCATTTACCACGATTACTCTACCTTATTATATTACACTTACCGGAAAAAAGAAACTCCCGCAAATTTCTGTTTTCCTTGGCTTTTTAGGCCGCACACGATGCACTTCATTTTAATTGTTTTAGTCCGTATTTCTTAATAACACAAACGGGAACTTGCTGTTTTTCTAAAATATATGCGTTTTTGTACCTCACACGTAACTTCACTATTGAAACTTTTTCATTCACTTTTTCACAAATTATTTCGCGCGATACCAATTTCTTTTCTTCGGCGATCTTCGGAAATGGGGTTCGGAGAGTTATGTACAGAGTTACATACAAGATCTTTGTCACTCTGCGTTGTACACCCAGTTGGTCGCTTGTCTCTTAAGAGACATAATCTCGATGGTTTGAGCCTAGGAGTCATTTTGCTTATCTTTCTTCATCACTAGATAGAAAGAAATACCCCACCACGATCTATCTGGAAATGTCCTCCGCGTCTTACACGATGAAAATTAAATACGCGAAAAGTTACAGTTCAAGTGCGGTTCAATAAAACGACACAAGTGTGATGTGAAGAGATTGCAAATAATGGAATGTGTCACTACGTTATCAGTGTTTTATATTTATTATATTGCAGTCAGGTAACTTCACCCCTGCCTGCACGTTTCGTTTTATAACCCTCTTTCTTATTTCCAGCCGATGCTTATCTCCGAGTACGAGCTTTTATCACAACACGCTATCATCAAACAGATGGCACTGCGATAAACAAAAATTTTGCTAACGAGACATTTGCAGACATGTCTTCGAGATGTCGGGGAGCATTTGTCTCGATACCGTGTATTTTGTCCATAAGCCGTCTCGAAGAATCTCGCAGACAAGTCGAAATGTCTCCGAGAAATCTGCGAGATTCTCGCAGACGTGACCAACTGGGCATAGGGGGATAAATACCGAAAAAATTCAATGTGTGTGGTTTTCGGTAGTTGCTCGGGCAAAGCGGGAGCTAAGATGACAGGGGAAACCGGTTAGACTCTCTCTATAATTTGGTTTCTTCTGTGTGGAATAGGTGTAAAATAACTTCAAAAATTTAATGTATACATATACGGTATTACATCCGCCTGGGTTTGGTAGACTAAAAAACTAAACAGAACACGGACTTTGACTTCGATTTTGACTACCTTGCGGGCGGCGGTCGCAGGCCATTTGCCTACTTTACAGGGACTTCGAAGTTGAAATTGAAGTCCGCGTTCTGTTTGGGTCATAAGTTCGAATGTGCATGCATTAGAGCTATTCTCGCTAAACTGCAGAGAACCGTCTGCAAAGGTGTAACTGATGCCTTGCGTATCACATCAGGTGCGTAACTCGATGTACTCCACAATCTACCACCGCTTGATATTTTTGTTCAGGCAGAAGCAATAAGAGCAACACACAAATTAATGAAATTAGGCCTGTGGTGAAAAGAGCAATCATGGATAAATGGCTCGAAGGTTTTCTGAGAGCTCCATGCTTTCGGGTGCTATGACTTCGACAAAGTATATGCGATCCTTAAGGGAAGGCAGGATGATCTGTATTTGCAGCGACAGACAGACCGCTCTACAATCCCAAGATAATCCTATCGTCTTTTCGAAGATAGTACGTAAGTGTAAAGAACGGCTGAGTTCTGTTGGTAGATTCAATGAGTTAAAGCTCACATGACTTCCAGGTTACCAGTGTGTAAATGGCAATGAAATAGTGGATGCATTAGCAAAGGCTGGGGTAGTTGGCCAGTTTTCGGTGTGTCTGTTGCCTCTGTTAGAGCTGCCATTGCTGAGTGGATGAGTAAATCACACATTGAGAGATGGCGGCTTCTTCCGGGAATGTGGCAGACCAGAAACCTTCGTTGATGGACCAAGTGGACGAAGTGCTGCTTTTCTTCTTCAATTGAGCAGAAAGGAAAGTGGTAGTATGGTTGGTGTCCTCATAGGCCATAACTCCTGTGGCCTACACATGGTCAGATTGAGAATCATTGACGACTCCCTGTGTGCACGTGCTTGCGACGAGAGCGACGACACAACGGATCATTTTCCTCTCGAGTGTCCAGCTTACTCTTTTGCGCGAATGGATTTATTTCAACGTTGTTGTTATGAGGATGGAGGAACTTTGTTCTCGCTCCCTATCTGAGCTTTTCAAATTCGTTGAGAAAGTTCGGGTATGGAATGGACTGGGGGATTCGAGTACAATGGGACATGGTTGCTTCAATGCTTAATATGCGCTCCGACGGTCAGCATAAATATTTTGGTGTTATCTGGGATAGCAAGCTTCTCTGGAGGGAACATGTAAATAAAAAGGTGACCCGTACGCTAGTAACATTCTGGCAGTGCCGGAGCGCTTTTGGAAGAACATGGGGTCTTAGGCCTTCCATGGTATATTGGCTATATACAGCCATCCTAATCTATGCATCAGTAGTTTGGTCTACGAAGAAAAATATAAGGAAATTAAGTTACTCGAGAGAAATGAAGCGGAAATGGAAATACCGCACGCATACTATTGTAACGTATAATAGTGTTTGTTTTGTTCAGTGGCGTAGTCAAAAATAAATTCTTTTCCCAGAAGGAGGGTGGGTTCCATTAAGGCTCGTGTCCACTGGCAAGTAACTTGCGACATTTCTTGCTAGAGTAATTTGGTGCGATGTGTACACTATCTGTCAAATTGCAGCAATTTTACTCTAGCAAGTACCTCTACAAAAATCTTGCAAGTAAAACTTGCTCTTCCGTATACACTTCATCATCAAAGTTTCGTTGAACTGTCAAAACGAAAAAGAAAAATACCACAACACGGGATAAAGTTCCACATTGGAAATGAGCAAAAACGTGTACTCGGAACTTCACTTGGGTTTTCCGTTCATATTTCGCACTTAAACTGTGGAACTACGACTCCTAAAACTGAACTTAACCTCACATCCAATGCAATTGTACTGACTTGCTGAAAAATTTCGGAACCGATCGGAACTTTCTTGCGAGATCTCAACTCTCGCAAGTTAGCGTGTACATTCACAACTTGCTTGAAAAGGCAAGCATTTGCTGGCTAGAGCAAAAACTTGGGCAAATGCGCTCTCGGAACCGTGTACACATGCATCAATAAATGTCATAGAGCAACTCTAACAAGTTTTGCTTGCTAGTGGACACGAGCCTTTAGAGAATATACCTTTTGTAATGCAAATCAAAATGGTTTGAATTTTAATTACAGCGTAATTATATAATTGTAATGCGTCTCGTATTAAATATCACTCATAAGGAAAGGGGTAAATGCCGGTAAAAGAATAGAAGCATTTGAAATTAAGAAATTCTATCCGATGAATGTAAAAATATTCGCTTCGAACACAGAGAAGTGAGACAAAACATGATCGTTATATAAAATTGTTGTTGTTTGCCGTGTTTCAAAAGCGGGACATAAAATAAATTTCAGTGAGGAAAAACGTGTAAGTGAATTAGATTTCAGCTCAATCGCTGCTTGTCATCTCCAGTATACCTACACATCAGTGTGACCGTTTTGATATTTCTCAGGGTAGCAATTCTTGGCTTAGGTAGCAAAAATATTTTTTAATAGTACTTTTAAGTAAATGGAACAGTTACGTCATTACATCCTTTTCTGTTACTTATAACACTGTATATCCACTACAAATTTAAAATGTTTACCTAAAGATAAAATAATATTTTAAAGCGTGTAATTTGGTTAGGAAAATCAAAATTCACACAAAATGCACATTTTGCCCTTCGACTATTTTTTTTGATTTTAAAGTTTTGGAATCCCTGGATTCGTCTCGTCTCAGGCTACAATTTTAAAACTAAATTGAGCTTACATATGTACATGCTTACTAAAAAGCAGTCCTAAGCATTTAAAACTTAGTTTTTAAAATCCCAGTTAGTGGTAAAACCAGCCTTGTTTCTTTGAGTTTGGTTTCAAAAGCTGACCAATACTATCAGTTCCATAACCAGACATTTTCTTATTTTTCTTGATACAACACTGTTTTAGACTATTTCAATACACTTTTTACTTTATTATTTTAATAATACAGTATTTGTTATAGTTTGGTAATGGTATAATAGTATCCTTGAATCTTATAAAATCGAACAGCTCATAGTTAATATAACCTTGTACAATCATTGATTTGAGTTTTTCCGTTGTACGTTTGTGTTTCAAGGCTGTGAGGAGAAGAAAAATGCTGAATCCCGCTGTTGGTGGGATTCGATGTCGCGCCTTTAGCTTCGAGCTTAATATATCCTAGCGAACAACCAAAAATTCCATCAAATTGGTTTAAATATTGGGAGATCCTCAATACCACTTACCTTTAGTTATGGTTGCGATGGCAAGTAATTCGGTCCAATATAATTCGCGATAATGAAATTGATTTCAAAATCACCTATATAGAATAATCCTAAGCAATACCACTGGATGTAAGGGTGTTTCGGATAGTAGGCATGATAAACCCTTTGACGAGTCTATGCCATCCGATGACGAAACAGCGAAACAGCTTACCTAGTTCAACACAGTCTTATAAAAACTGGCCTATCCACTGAAGGTGTTAAGGACCAGCGACTAATAAACAGTTGGAGATTTCGTGTGTTCACTCCACTGACGCCGGAAAACAACAAACATTTAATCAAATTTTATTCCCTTCCAAAAAAGAATATTTTGTACGATTTTTTATTTTTAAAAAAGCATATGGATATTTTGCCTAGAAGCTGCATAATCAATTATTGCCATTTTGCCACAATTTTGTTGAAACAAATATAGCTGGTTTTGCAACTGGACGGACTTATTTGATAGTCAAAGTATGTATTATATTTTTGGCGTTATTACGGCTAATTTTACCAGGGTAGCAAATTTAGTCATGTAGTAACATAGTAGCAAAAAATTATCGATAGTAGCATTTTGCTACCATCTTAGCACTTGTGGTCACACTGCTATACATCTCTATGCCATAGAGTTACAAAATTTGTTGTTTTTTGATTAAAAATAAATAAACAAAAATTATACATCCCTATTTTTCACAGACTCCTATTGGTTTTTCATAGAATATTGATAAAGGTCGAGTTTAAAACTTTACTCAAAAAAAAAAACCGCAAAACTTTTTTTTAAACTTTCTTTCCATACAGATAGTTCCTGAAATTTTTTCTAAGAAATCTGCGCATCACCTTGCAATACTTAAAATACGGATATGCGTATCTAGGTGTAACTACGAATCTCCAATTTTCTGGCGAAACCCGTTCCCTTTAAAAACAGTGACCGTGATGTGAACCGTCGAGCAGAATTTTAATTTTTATATAATTACGGTCATTGTTATTATTTATATAATTGCAATGAAAAGAACAATCTCTTTCGAAGCATCCATACCCTGGACGACTCGCACTAAAACCATAGCTTTACACTATTTCAATCTTAAGCGTTCACTACTAGGCAAACTGAAAGTGGAATAAGTCACTTTCGTTTTTAAATCGACATGCTTAAGGACTTGCGTTTTAACATGTTTAAAAATATGCAAGCCAACTTTCGGGATAGCTTACTGTTATATGTTAAAATTGTGATGAAACAATGGCAAAAATAGATTTTCAGAAAGTAGCGTTGTGTTGTATAAAACATCGTTACAAAGTCACAACAATTCATTTTTAAAAAGTGACTTATTTCACTTTCAAAATCATCAGCTCATATTATGAACCCCCGATCTTTGAAATTAAGTACACCTTTCGCAAAGCACAAGTTATCATGGCCGATGTTTGTCAACTTGGGTTTTATTTGTTACCGAAGTCGAATTTCGGTAATTTTTTACGTTTTTTGAAACAATCATTGCATTTACCACGATTACTCTACCTTATTATATTACATTTACCGGAAAAAAGAAACTCCCGCAAATTTCTGTTTTCCTTGGCTTTTTAGGCCGCACACGATGCACTTCATTTTAATTGTTTTAGTCCGTATTTCTTAATAACACAAACGGGAACTTGCTGTTTTTCTAAAATATATGCGTTTTTGTACCTCACACGTAACTTCACTATTGAAACTTTTTCATTCACTTTTTCACAAATTATTTCGCGCGATACTAATTTCTTTTCTTCGGCGATCTTCGGAAATGGGGTTCGGAGAGTTATGTACAGAGTTACATACAAGATCTTTGTCACTCTGCGTTGTACACCCAGTTGGTTGCTTGTCTCTTAAGAGACATAATCTCGATGGTTTGAGCCTAGGAGTCATTTTGCTTATCTTTCTTCATCACTAGATAGAAAGAAATAGCAATAAAAACATGTGCTCCCACCACGATCTATTTGTAAAGGAAAAAAACAGCCGCATCAGTCCGAGCGCTGGAAATGTCCTCCGCGTCTTACACGATGAAAATTAAATACGCGAAAAGTTACAGTTCAAGTGCGGTTCAATAAAACGACACAAGTGTGATGTGAAGAGATTGCAAATCATGGAATGTGTCACTACGTTATCAGTGTTTTATATTTATTATATTGCAGTCAGGTAACTTCACCCCTGCCTGCACGTTTCGTTTTATAACCCTCTTTCTTATTTCTAGCCGATGCTTATCTCCGAGTACGAGCTTTTATCACAACACGCTATCATCAAACAGATGGCACTGCGATAAACAAAAATTTTGCTAACGAGACATTTGCAGACATGTCTTCGAGATGTCGGGGAGCATTTGTCTCGATACCGTGTATTTTGTCCATAAGCCGTCTCGAAGAATCTCGCAGACAAGTCGAAATGTCTCCGAGAAATCTGCGAGATTCTCGCAGACGTGACCAACTGGGCATAGGGGGATAAATACCGAAAAAATTCAATGTGTGTGGTTTTCGGTAGTTGCTACGGCAAAGCGGGAGCTAAGATGACAGGGGAAACCGGTTAGACTCTCTCTATAATTTGGTTTCTTCTGTGTGGAATTTTTTTTTTTTTTTTTTTTTTTTTTATTACATCCGCCTGGGTTTGGTAGACTAAAAAACTAAACAGAACACGGACTTTGACTTCGATTTTGACTACCTTGCGGGCGGCGGTCGCAGGCCATTTGCCTACTTTACAGGGACTTCGAAGTTGAAATTGAAGTCCGTCTGTTTGGGTCATAAGTTCGAATGTGCATGCATTAGAGCTATTCTCGCTAAACTGCAGAGAACCGTCTGCAAAGGTGTAACTGATGCCTTGCGTACCACATCAGGTGCGTAACTCGATGTACTCCACAATCTACCACCGCTTGATATTTTTGTTCAGGCAGAAGCAATAAGAGCAACACACAAATTAATGAGATTAGGCCTGTGGTGAAAAGAGCAATCATGGATAAATGGCTCGAAGGTTTTCTGAGAGCTCCATGCTTTCGGGTGCTATGACTTCGACAAAGTATATGCGATCCTTAAGGGAAGGCAGGATGATCTGTATTTGCAGCGACAGACAGACCGCTCTACAATCCCAAGATAATCCTATCGTCTTTTCGAAGATAGTACGTAAGTGTAAAGAACGGCTGAGTTCTGTTGGTAGATTCAATGAGTTAAAGCTCACATGACTTCCAGGTTACCAGTGTGTAAATGGCAATGAAATAGTGGATGCATTAGCAAAGGCTGGGGTAGTTGGCCAGTTTTCGGTGTGTCTGTTGCCTCTGTTAGAGCTGCCATTGCTGAGTGGATGAGTAAATCACACATTGAGAGATGGCGGCTTCTTCCGGGAATGCGGCAGACCAGAAACCTTCGTTGATGGACCAAGTGGACGAAGTGCTGCTTTTCTTCTTCAATTGAGCGGAAAGGAAAGTGGTAGTATGGTTGGTGTCCTCATAGGCCATAACTCCTGTGGCCTACACATGGTCAGATTGAGAATCATTGACGACTCCCTGTGTGCACGTGCTTGCGACGAGAGCGACGACACAACGGATCATTTTCCTCTCGAGTGTCCAGCTTACTCTTTTGCGCGAATGGATTTATTTCAACGTTGTTGTTATGAGGATGGAGGAACTTTGTTCTCGCTCCCTATCTGAGCTTTTCAAATTCGTTGAGAAAGTTCGGGTATGGACCAGTGGCGTGGCGTGATAATTCAACAAGGGGAAGCAATTGGTTAATATCCACAATTTTTTATTATTATTCTACTTATCAATTTACTGCATATTGATTGAACCTCCTCCATTAGCACCCAGCAGGGATCTAGGAGACTATTTAGAACGTTGTTGTTTAGGTTGTCAGTCGCAGTCACCTACACCTAGCTCATCATTAAACGCTCTCCGGACTTCTATCAAAAAAATTATAAAGTTTCGATCATAGTATGTACCTACACATTGGCAGATTTTTTTTATTTTTACGTATTTTTTGAAATAGAAGAGTTAATAGAAATAAAACCGAATTCGATCTCATTAACCCTAAAAGTTTTTCGGAATTCGTTAAAAATGCTTGCATCAGATTTTTCTTCTATTCTTAAAACCTTTAGAAATAAAAGTGAATTAAATATCTCGTTAGACCCAATATATAGAAATTCTTGAAAATGTACACAACCTTTTTACACCCCCTAAGGGATTGGGTATCGAAAAATTAGAAAAAAATATTTCTAGGTGCTTACATCAAGAGCCCGCAAAAGTAAAATTTATTTCAGCATGTCCAATATAAATATATAACCAAATCGTGGAAATGTGGAAAATCTCTTTTCACGGACAATTGTTTTACTCAACCTCTATGCTAATAAAAATCAATTTTTTTTTTCTTTAATTACTTCATATACATACGTACTAAGCTCCAACTTTCTTCTTCATAAGTCCTTTTTGAGATATAAAAACTCACCACCCATATATTTTTTTCTATGATACCTCTTTATTAGCTCTAAGTAGTAAATCTTTAACTTTTCTATGGTTTGTAGTTTTTCAAAAATAAAAATGGATGTTATTTCCTTTCCACGCCCTCCCACCATCAGCCCCTTCACCAGTACCTCCAGAATTTGTTTTCCCAGTTAGAAGTGTACTGGACCTAACTCCTGTAAAATTTCTAAGATCATATGGTACGGTTCTTGAAATAAAAAAATGAAATATTTTAAAAATGGCCCCACTTTTGTGGTCTACCTCTCACATAATAAATTTTATATTCAATGAGCTTCTCCGCATATCCTATATACACAAACTAAATTACACCTTCCTGGTTTAATTGATTCGAAAGAAATTCTAATCCAAAGTTTTTTACCCCAACCCCTACTCACCCCCTCCTGATTCAAAAATGTTAGCTCTTGATTAATCTGCTACCTATTATTTCTTAAAACAACTACAAGTTTCAATCTTCTGACATCAATTATTCAGAAGATACGTATTTTAGAATGTTTTAACCTCAGCTTTCAAGCACTTCGAAGACATTGCTTTCCCCTCCACTCCCACACGCCTCAAACCATATCTTAATTTTTGCAGACAGGTCCACTATCATACTTTTATATAAGTTCCGAGTTTCAGCCTCCTAACATACCATAAGTGGTTTCTGAGATCTAAGAACTAAATTAAATATGTACAATTGAACTATTTACCACAATTCAATTCAAAACTTCAATCAGAATTCAATTCCTATCCTACTCTGGTAGCACCTATTTCTTATCAGATCTCTGCTCGCTGCTAGAGTCACTTCATACGAACTAACACAAACATCCATTATCTTGAGTACGGAATATGTATGTTTCATTTGAAACCAGTACATTTGAAATTTTTTTTGCAGTTGTCTCGATTTTTTACTTTAAGGATCTCCACTAAAGTGGATAAACGCTGTATTTAGTTGACATTTCATGAGACATATCTCGATTCCGTGAAACGTCAATCAAAATCCATCTGCTACACGTATACACACTAAAAATATGCCATTTAAGAAACCTGCGATTTTTTAAATTCGCAGGTTTTTAGACTACTAAATATGTACAAAAAGTGTGGTCATTGTCCGTACTCATGATAATGGATGTTTGTGTTAGTTCTTATACAGTGACTCTACTCGCTGCAACCTTCTCCGTTGCAGCCAAGAATGTGTTGTACGAAGTACGACCCGTGCAGATTGTGCAGATAAGCAAATATCTTATTGCTTCCACCGAAGCTACTACCATGCAGCGTGTGTGAGACGTTGCAGTGAGTTTACTGCGAAATGATTTCAACGCTCATACATGCATTGCTTTTCCGCGGGGTGTTTTTCTGAGTTTCTTTTCGCTTGCCTATTTCGTGGTGCTGCCAAGTCGGCTGTGTGCGATGTTCGTGTGTAGTTTCTTACGAACTTTTATTTAGACTGTGAAAATGTGTGAAATAAAATTTATTTGTTACGATTTTTCTGCGCGTGAACCATTTGATTACATGTACATTAGTAGTAATAGTTTGTGATCAGGCTTGTGCCTCTACAACAATGGTTGGAAACTTAAAGCTAACAAAAAAAAATGAAAAAAAAATTAATTAGATTGGCTTGAAGGAAAAATGGTTCAGAAAAACGTATTTTAGATATACTATTTTTCAGCAAAGTGTAAGGGAAGCAATGCTTCCCTTGCTTCCATGGACGCCACGCCACTGGTATGGACTGGGGGATTCGAGTACAATGGGACATGGTTGCTTCAATGCTTAATATGCGCTCCGACGGTCAGCAGTACCAGCCATATTGTACCTTAAGCCTGCTCTTAATATTTTGTTTACAGTTAAGCCTCAGTTATAATGGTTCCGATCCGATCCGGCAACGTCGGAGGGGAAAAATTTCTTGGCACAATGATTCCGTTCCGGCATGCATCAAAGTGACACTATCGAGGTATAATTTTGATTTTCAGTGTGGCGAAGGAGGTGGTGAAATTCAATAATTCACCTCTTAGCGTCGGAACGGATAGAAGTTGATAGTTGGTCAACTTTACCCCTCCATTTTGTGTCTCGGCAAATTACCGGAATGATTGTGACTGGGCTTTCCGAAATTCCCTTTAAATGTGTGTCGGATGATGAAACTCAACACTCTCCATTTTCCGGATCGGATCGGAACCAATATAACTGAGGCTTTACTTGTAGTTTACTTAGATTAAAGTGGTCAACGCGTAGGTAGCGAGACCATCTTGAATGTAGCCACGGATTAGAGTTCGGCTAACATATAGGATAATAGAAGTACGTGCTCCCAGATTTTTAGAATAAAGAGCTCTTACGAGAACTAGTATTTTATCCTAAGCGGTGACCACGTTCCAGGAAGGGCGAAAGTGGAGATTCTTGTGGAGTGCCGTTGTCTGTATTATGAACCCTGTAAAAGCAACCAGTTATTTTTTATTTTAATAATAAAGTATTGTTATCGATTTTCTTAAAAAAAGTGCTACCCTGAAATTTTTTTTACCAAATAAGCAAGTCTGTCATATTCCCTAAACCGTTAATGGCACGAAAATATAACTTAATAAATATCTATAGTTATAGTAGGAGAAAACAAAACTAATTTTTGAGATGTAAGTTACAGTAAGTACTAATAGAGAGACAACTCTCTAATGTTGTCTGATCCGATACCTGTGGGCAATGGAAGCGACTTTGGGGGAAGTGTGAGGAAGTTGCTATTTCGTACTAGAAAGCTTTCTTCAATACGAACGATTCCCATTCAACCTGATATTTTATATTTTCGTTCAAGGACTACTAGACCTCAAAATTTCTCGCCATACGTGTTTGAAGGCGAGTTTCTCACAAACCGATTGAGCTAATGAATTGAATTTTTTTAAGTGGGTCGACAGGGTAGAATGGTGACTTTATGGAGGCTACTAATAAGATGGAGGAAAGGCGAAAGGAGCATCTACAACAACTTACAAATTTAAATTGAAGTTATGTTGATTTTTGATTGTGGATCCATTTGCAAAAAATTATATTAAAAGAAATTGTTCAGGCCCGAAAAGTATATAACGCAAAGAATGGAGCCACAGATATAAAGGCTTTTTATTATTTTTTGTTCAGCTATGACCAAAAACTCCAAAAATGCTTTTTCGTTCGTTCGTTGGCACTATAGCTCACAAGCGCGTGACGTGGACACTTTTTCACAATCATATAACAGTTGTAAGGCTAAGTTCCCTAAGGGGCGATATAATTATACTCCTTCCAGTGCTTCTTATACCAGAGTACGTATAACGCACTAATAAGATATCCATACATATGTATTATTTTCTTTTATAATAATACAAAAATAAAAAACGTTAAGGAAGCGGTTCGAATAGGATCGCGCTAGAATACTTACGCCGCTGCCACAAACAACATATGACTTACATAATTGGGTCATATTCTGGGAAGCGGTCTAAAGTTTAAAAAGGAAAAAAAACTAGGAAATAGGTGATTATTAAACAAGCCCGTCGAAGTAAAAAGATATTCGATATTTGATCAGGCCTGATAGATATGGGTACTTCATGAAAAAGTATAAACACATTACAGAACTCATTAGACATTACACCCAGTTAGGGGTCGAATTTCAAAAAATCTTTAAAATGCTTTCTAGATATTCATATGAAAAATGCATAGAAAAAAAAATGAATTCAATATTGGGGAAGGCCTAGAAGATATGACGAAAATCGTGAAAATATGTTCATTCTATTTTCACTGATCATTTTTTTTGCCCCTCTTCCGAACACCAATGGATATTTGAATTTTTTTCAATCAAAATTACTTTTCTAGTTGATCTTTATTTACACACCGAGTTTCAACTTTCTAGCATAAGACGTTCTATAGTTCGGAAAAACACCCCCTACCACCGTACCATACTACTCCTATAAACTATTATATTTTCCCAACGTGCCACTACTATAGCTCTATCTAAACACTGAGTTTCAGCCTTATATCATTATAGGTTCTTAAGATATAAACATCGAAACTCTTTCCTTTACACCCACACTCCCAAAATGTTTTCCTCTACTAGGGCCTACTTCTGGTAAAAATTCTTACACTGTTGCTGAGATATGAGACGTGATCTTTTTGAAAAATTCTTATCCCCTCCACTTCTAGGATCCACTGCATTAAAAAAATTTAATTTGAGCAATATTTATTTGTCAACCTTTATGCTTAAACCAAATTTTATGTTTCTTGAGCAATTGGCTTGTGAAATATCGTAATCTGAAGCTTTTCACCCCCTATCACTGTACGCCACAGCTCTCACTCAACAATTTGAATTCGATTTATTCTCCTAGTATAACTTCAGATATTTGTTAAGTTTTAATTTACTGCCATTAACGGCTTAGGAGATAAGGATTTTAGAATGAGTCGACCTCGGCTTTCTTGCGTTTCGGACGCAGTCCTTCACCCATATCAGCATTTTTTTGCGAATGGGTCCACCATCGAAGCTCTGTAGGAATTCCAAGTTTCAGTTTCCTATCATGACATGAGCGGTTGCTGAGATCTAGAAACCAAAATTTTCCGTCTAAAACGCTTTCGCACTTCTACCTATTGGCGGAGTTTTTGAGATGAATTTTTGTTCTCTTCACCAACCGAGTCTTCCCACCACTTTCGTGGTTTGCCCACTGTCTTATTACCACCCGCTTTGCCCTTAATTTCAAAAACGTTGAAGCTTTTGACTCCTTAAAGCCGGCTACAGACTTCGATTTGCCTCGATTCGTCTACCGTGCGGCAGTCGTAGGTCACTTCCTTACCTTGCCGCAGTCGGAGGCGAAGTCGGTGTTGTGGGCATCACATAATTTAATCCTGTGTCTTCTAAAAAAGAGGGACTGCGCGGTCGAAGTCGAAGTCCGTGTTCTGTTTGAGTCTGAAGAGTTGATACAGCTCATGGTTGTATTCACCCAGTCCGTTCCTTAGTTCACTTCCTTCCAAAACCGCGGATACAACTAAATGTATAGAAATTAAAAAGAATTACGAAATTATATAAAATATAAATGTAAATGTAAAATGTACAGTTAACATTTACTTCAATCGTAATGAGATTACTGTACCACGTAATGTCAAAAATTTAAAAAAATTAACTTCAATATCTCTTACCTACTTTTTGTCGTTGAAACAACGATACATGAATTTATCGTCATTTAAAATTTTTCCCCTTTTCGGCCAAACTCAAGTTTTTTCAACTAGTGGGTAGGAAAGCTTTTTTATACGAAAGTAGCTTTCCAAGATAAAACTTTCAAATCAAATGTATGAAAAACGAATCAGTAGAGAGAGAACGGCTATGGGTTTCTCTATTAGGCCTTCCTCTATGGATAGTATGGTATGGGGGTGGGTGGTGTTTTTCCCAACTATAGAACGGCTTATGCTAGAAAGTTGAAACTCGGTGTATATATGTAAATCAACTAGACAAGTATTAAGCTGGTCATATCTACTAGGTCTTTCCAAATACTGAATTGATTTTTTATAATAATACCTTTTAACGAATTGTTTTGTTGCCGGGATATGTTCAGCGGCTGCCAGAATTCGTTACAAGTATTTTGTTTGATTTCACTTTAGTGTCTATTTGATTAAAAAAATCTGCCAACAATCTGGGCGTAACTTTATTATTTTTCCGGTAGAAGTTAATAACGCGTTCAATTCTGAAATGCGGTGGAGGCTACTATGTGACTGAAAACCTATCAAAAAGAACAAGATCGTGGAAGTGAAAATCTGATTGGATCTGAGAGATATGGAATAATTTATGAAAAAGTACACAATCACTTTACACCCCCTTAGGGGTCAATTATGGAGAATACATGGAATAAAATTAAATTCAATATTTGGGACGAGGTAGTAGATATGTCGAAAATCGTGGAAAAATATGCATTCTATTTTCACAGATGTTTTTTTTGCCCCCCTTCTGAACGCCAATAGATATTGCTTTTTTTTTTTATTCAAAATTATTTTTCTAGTTGATTTAGATATACACACCGAGTTTCAAAATTGTAGCTTAAGCCGTTCTATATATAGGAAAAACACCCCCCACTTGTACCACACTACCCTTAGGGGTCGAATTTCAAAAAACCTTGAAAACACTTTCTAGGTATTCATACGAAGAATCCGTAGAATAAAATTAAATTCAATATTTGGGACGAGCTAGTATATAAGACGAAAATCGTGATAAAATATGCATTCTATTTTCACAGATAATTTTTTTTGCCCCCCTTCTGAACGCAAATAAATATTTGAATTTTTTTTTAATCAACATTGTAGCTTAAGCCGTTCTATATATAGGAAAAACACCCCCCACTTGTACCACACTACCCTTAGGGGTTGAATGAATCATCATATGTTACCTATCTCAAATCATTGTTTTGTTTTTTATTAACGTCCTAAAAATCCAATCATCATATTTTTTGCCACATTTGTATTGTACTAATGCTTAATACTCAAGTGTAATCAGACGCTGGGTGTCATCATGTCCCATGCCTCGTCGCCCAGACGAAATTTGATTCTGATTCTTCATAACGGCTACGAGGCATGGGAACTGATAACCACAGATACGATAATTTTATAATGCTCGAATTCTCGCTGAATGTCATATTTGTGATTTTCTCGCTTTAAGTAAGATAATAAATTAAGTTAGTTGGATATCAGAAGTCAAATCGAGCAGTGTTTTTCATTAAATCATCTTCTCTAGTGTTGTACCCTTCTCCAATTGTACGTTTTCGTGTCGTATCTTTTCGTGTTGCACCTTTTTTATGTTGTACGTTTTCGAGAGGTGTTTTTGGTTCGATAGTTGTTTTCGGTTCGATCTTTGTTTCCGACTCGGAGCTTAATTGCATCAGTTAAGCTCACAACAAGTTCCACCAACGATCGTGTTAGTGGTTGTTGTTTTCTTCGATTCGCCAAGTGTGGCAGCGATTCAAGATCGCAGCACACAACTTAGGATAGAACAAACAGTTCATCCTCAACATTTCTGTTCGCAGTTCTCTACGAGTCAACGAGTTTCGCAGCGATTCAAGATCGCAGCACACAACTCAGGATAGACCAAAAGTTCATCCTCACCTTCAGAAGATCGCAAAACTCACGACTATCTCAACAAGAGGCTTGTCAGCTTGGATGCGTTATGGGACGCATTCGAAGCCTGCAACAATGAGATACGGACTCAGTATGGTCCACAACCCAATCATCCGTATTTCGAGAAGGACTATTACACTTCCATCCAGGCCGGAGTCGAGAACATAAGATCGATCTTCCTATCGAAGATCCAGGTCTGGAAAGAACGTGAAGGTAAGCCCGGAATACCGGACGAAGCATTACCAGCAAACGCCACTGCACCATCACCTCTACGTGCTCTTATCAACAAGCAGCAGATTGTGATTAGCGCATTGCAGAAAGCGTTGCCTGGAATATCGTTAGAAGTTCAGCATTCGGAACAGTTCTGCCGCGTTAGGACCCGAATCATCGAGCAACACTGGGCCGAAGCGCATCTTCTACATCAGAGGATATGGGAATTGGCAGATAACCCTCGGGAAGAGGGCTACGACATCGACCGATATATCGCGCTCGAGGAACAGACTGCCGCTGCACTGATTCATCTGAACGAGCGTTTTGAACGACAAAATCAAGGCTCACCCATCAAGTCCGACACACCATCGGCCAAAAACAACGTCTTCAGTATGAAGCTTCCGCAAATCACACTCCCGAAATTCAATGGAGATTACCTACAATGGCGCGAATTTCGGGATTTATTCACACAATTGGTACACGAACAACAAATTGCAGACTGCCAGAAACTCTGGTACCTTAAATCCAGTCTATCGGGAGATGCAGAGAAGCTCATTCGGCACTTTACAACAGCTGATGCCAATTACACAGCGGCATGGCAAACGATCAACGACCGATATGAGAATACAAGATGGCTTGTCTCAGCGCTTCTGAACAAGCTTTTATCATCTAGCACGACTGTTCCTGAGAGTCACACTTCCATTAAGGCTCTGCATGATACTACTCAAGAATGTCTGCTGGCATTGCAAAACCTGGACATAGTGACCGAAAATTGGGATCCGTTGTTACTCCACATCCTTACTAGAAAGCTGGACAGAACAACACAAGTTTCATGGGAGCAGTCAATAATCAAGCCAAGAGCCTTGCAGTCAATCACCGATTTCCTATCGTTCTTGGAAAGACGTTTCCAATCTCTGGAGGCTCTTGGTAACAAACCACGCCATGCAAACGATTTTGACGCAAAGAAGATGGGAGCGTCTAAGGTTCTGACCGTATCTCAGAACACAACCTATCCTTTCTGCAAGGAGAATCATTTACTGTACTCCTGCCAAGAATTTCGAAACTTAACCCCCACAAAGCGTCTAAATTTCGTCAAGGAAGAAAGGCTCTGCATAAATTGCTTCCGACCGGGGCATACTGCAAGTGCATGCGCTTCACGATCATGCTTTAAGTGCGCGAAACGTCACCACACGTTACTACATTTTGACTCAGCTAAGGCGAAAGACACCAAGGTGCAGCCCGGTTCAACCACGAAAAAGGCGGATGGAAATGCCGGACTCGTGTCATCTGAGCAGCCGGGTGAAATAGCGACAAGCTTACCTCTTTCGTTAACTACAAACAGCAAGACGTCGTATGTGATGCTCGGTACAGTCACCGTGCATGTCATAGATAAGCAGGGGGTAGCCATTCCATGCCGGGCTATTCTCGATTCCGGGTCGCAGCTGAATTTCATCACTGAACGTCTAGTGAGAAAACTGCAGCTAAGATCCAACAGAGACGACGTTTGCATCGAAGGCATTGGGCAGAAACGACAACGCTCACAAGGAAGGGTGAATATTCAGATTCGCTCTCGAATTAACGGGTTCAACACGAGAATGGAAGCACACATCTTGACGAATATCGTTACGGCTCAACCAGTTCAAGATGTCGATATTTCATCGTGGTGCATTCCGCACAATTTAAAACTGGCAGATCCAGACTTCAATCAATCGACTCGCGTAGACGTTCTCATTGGTGCGGAACTTTTCTATTCCATACTGCAAAACACCGTTTTCGGTTGGATTGTCTCTGGGAAAGTTCAAACCGCGAGCTCCAACGTAAACAGGGTTTCCTGCGGCCTAGCCAGTGAAACCGATCACTCAATCGAACAACAGATCGAGAAGTTCTGGAGGTTGGAAGAATTCCAAGAAACCGACAATTGGACCACTGTCGAGAGACACTGCGAGCAGCACTTTCTTAACACATGCAACAGAGACGGAACAGGTCGATTCGTGGTACACCTTCCTTTCAACCATCTCCTCAGCAAGCTGGGAGATTCCAAGCAGACGGCTGTCCAGAGATTCATGGCTTTGGAGCGTCGATTATCGAGAAATCCAGAGCTTAAAAGACAATATATAGACTTCTTGCAAGAATATGCTGACTTGGGTCACATGCAGGAGGTCCACTTGAAGAACTCTGTGGACCCTCCTTACTATTTTCTGCCTCATCATGCAGTTTTGAAGCCACACAGCACTACAACGAAATTGCGAGTCGTGTTCGACGCCTCGGCAAAAACTACGTCTAACTATTCACTCAACGACGTGCTCTACACTGGGCCCACCATTCAAGACGATGTGTTCTCGATTTTGTTACGATTCCGCTTACCAAAATTTGTATTTACTGCGGACATCGAAAAAATGTACCGGCAAATCTTAGTCCAGGACGTCGACCGAAAACATCAGCTGATTCTGTGGCGTGAAAACCAAGATGATCCGCTGAAGTGCTTTGAACTTTGCACTATAACCTACGGCACCAGATGCGCCCCGTATCTAGCCATACGCTGCCTCAAGAAGTTGGCAGAAGAAGGGTCCGCAGATTTTCCTGATGGGGCCCAAGTTCTTGCAAACGATTTCTACGTCGATGACGTACTTACTGGCTCCGACAGCCTTCCAGGACTTATGCAAATACAACACCAGCTCAACGCCTTGCTCTCGACTGCAGGCTTTCGCTTGCGCAAGTGGTGCGCAAACAATCCTCGGCTGCTAGAGGGCATTCCCCCTAACGACAAGGAGCTGCAGCTAGATTTCAACAGCAAAACTGAGGAGAACACCAAAACGATGGGTCTGACATGGCTGCCGAAGACAGACACGTTCCTCATAAGCAGTTCGCTTCCTGACAACCGCAAGGTTACAAAACGCATCGCCTTGTCCGACATAGCTCACATCTTCGATCCACTGGGGCTTATAGCACCAGTAGTTGTTGTCGCGAAAATCTTCCTACAAAATCTCTGGAGCTTGAAACTTGACTGGGATGCCTCTCTTCCACAAGAATTGCAATCTACGTGGCTGAAGTACAGGGACAGCCTTAAAGGTCTTAGTGAAATCAAGATTCCTCGACATGTCTTAAGTCAGCATCAGACCAAGACAATTCAAATTCACATCTTCGCAGACGCATCGGAGAAGGCTTACGGTGCAGCAGCTTACGTGAGGTCCATGGACAGCAACAAGCTGGTCACTGTACGGTTACTCTGCTCCAAAAGCAGAGTGGCCCCTGCTAAGCAAGTTTCGCTACCCCGGCTCGAACTGTGTGCAGCAAAATTAGCAGCAGATCTCGCCACACGAATCAAGAAGGATCTTAAGAGGATGAACCCAGGTGTTTTTCTATGGAGTGATTCAGAAATAGTTCAGAAATAGTTCTGATCAATTCCACCACTTCATCGCTACGCACCTTCGTCGCCAATCGAATAGCTTCCATACAACGCCAAACGGCTCCCAATCAATGGCGTCATGTCTCTTCCAAGGACAACCCAGCAGATCTGCTCTCAAGAGGAGCCCAGCCGGACAAACTAACGTCAAACACAATGTGGTTTTATGGTCCCGTCTTTCTTCACGGAGCAGAATCATTGTGGCCTCCCAAATCTAAAAAACATCCGGAAGATCTCGATCGCCAACAAGAACCCAAAACTGCATTGGGTGATACGTGCCCGATATTCGAAGATCTGCCAGTCGAGGAAGTTGCTCCCGTCGACGATATTGCGCTGGGTGTTTCCTGCTCGTCAACTAAGGAGCCTGCGGACAACAGTGCACTGGGCACTGCACTCCCGCTACTTGAAGGTCACCCCTTTGACAGCATCAATCACGGGAACTCTTTCCGACGACTGCAACGCGTTGTTGGGTACATGTGGCGCTTCATAAACAAACTTCGGCATCGACCAGGTGGGAGTGACACATTGAACCTGACCATGGATGAAATCGACGAAGCTGAAAGGCTTATCATTAAAGCCATGCAACGCCGAGAATATAAGAAGGACATAGCTGACCTGAAACGCCATGGAGAAGTCGCGGGCAGCAGCTCACTCATCGAGCTCACTCCATTCCTCGACGCATCAGGAATAGTACGAGTCGGAGGTCGTCTAGAGTCCTCCAATCTGTCAACAGACGCGAAGCATCCCATGGTGCTACCATATACACATCAATTTACAAAATTACTTCTCGCTGACTTACATGTCGAAAACAAGCACGTGGCTCCAGACGCATTGTTAGCTACTGTACGGCAGAAATACTGGCCACTAAAGGGTAAAATGTTGGCCAGATCTACTGTCCATCATTGTGTGCGCTGTGCCAGGGCAAAACCTAAAATGCTAGCACAACTGATGGGCAACCTGCCATCTGATAGCGTCCAACCGTCGCGCCCTTTCGTCAATGTCGGCGTAGATTTCTGCGGTCCAATATGGACACATTTCAAAACACGTGGCAAGCGACCACAAAAATCGTACATTGCAGTGTTTTGCTGCTTTTCAACGAAGGCGGTACACCTTGAGTTGGTTACTGACCTATCGTCTGAAGGCTTCATAGTAGCACTAAAGAGATTCATGGCTAGGCGTGGCCACTGTCGAACCATCTACTGCGACAACGCAACCAACTTTGTCGGAGCCAAAAACCAGCTTTCAGAAGTAAGAGACTTCCTAGAAGCGACCAAGGCGACCGAGAAAATAGCCTACGAATACAATCTCAAGGGAGCTGATTTTCGGATGATACCGCCACGGGCTCCGCACTTTGGGGGTCTTTGGGAAGCAGCCGTCAAATCTGCCAAATACCTACTACAGCGTACGCTGGCAGCAGCTTCCCTCACCTACGAAGAAATGGAGACGGTGGTCGTGGAAATCGAAGCCATTTTAAATTCGAGACCTCTCACACCACTCTCTTCAGATCCAAATGACTTGAGCGCCTTAACCCCTGGGCACTTCTTGATTGGCGAACCACTGAACGCTTCTGTTGAAACCATGGCCCAGCCGCTGAAGACTAGTTTGTTAAGCCGCTGGAAACTAGTAGCACATCTGAAGAATGAGTTCTGGAGAAGATGGACACTTGAATATTTAAACACTCTGCAACATTGCCACAAATGGAACAAGCAAGTGACGAATGTAAAACCTGGAACCATGGTCATCATACGAGAGGAAAATCGGCCTCCACTGACTTGGCCACTAGGAAGAGTGATCGCCACCATGCCTGGGCATGACGGACTGGTTCGAGTTGTAGATGTGCGGACCACAAATGGTATTTTTCGGCGACCGATACACAAGCTTTCTCCGCTCCCCTTGGAGGAATGTTCAACAAGCGATGAAGTTGAGACAACATCCGCGAGTAAGACTACGGACAGCACTCAAATGTGTCCACAAGCATCTACATCATCATCATCTATCCAATCTACTGCGAAGAATCCACGACCGCAAAAGAAACCAAGTTTAACAATTGGAACAGCAATATTGACAACTTCGTTAACTTGCTTGACACTACCCATGTGTCTCGCCAATCCGTTCGACAAAGTTCGAATCAAACCCGGGCATCTACTTTCAAAATCTCGGCTACACCAACATCATCGTCAGCGAATGGACCTTAATTGCCTACTACAATATGCAGCCATTTTGGAGTGAATACAGTCTGTTAATGAAATGCAAGCAATCATTACACACGACTTGTGCTCTACTCAAGAATCAAGAATCATGTTCACAAATTGCTACCCAATTCGAAAAAATTGTAAATGAACTCGCAGTCAACAATGAGCTGCTACGAACTAGCAAACGGACCCGACAAGTGAGAGGAGCGATAAATGTCATTGGAAACATGGCGAATGCATTATTCGGTGTGCTGGACTCAAATTATGCTGACAATATGTCTAACACCATAGATCAAGTATATGCAAACGAGGAAAATCTCTCACAATCAA
This sequence comes from Beris chalybata, assembly GCA_949128065.1. NCBI lineage: Eukaryota > Metazoa > Arthropoda > Insecta > Diptera > Stratiomyidae > Beris > Beris chalybata. The sequence goes on along the minus strand of OX421897.1, from coordinate 85,599,610 downwards.
TTCGAAACCAAACGTCACTATTAGATGCCACAATCAACATCATTCAAAAGGATCAGGTTGTAATCGAGCAACAATTTCAACAAATAGAATCACAGTTCACCGAAACTGTCAAACAGTTGGAAGGCATCAACGATGAACTCCAACAAGAAAGACTAGCCCAACTATTCTTCTCAACTACCATGCAGGCCATGCTTGCAATTTCTAATTTCGTCCGTATTCAGAATTCGATAATCAATGTATTGGTCAACACTCATCAAGGAAACGTCAGCCCTCAGCTAATTTCTCCAGATCAGTTTATACGAGAGCTCGGCAAAATAAAGAACAATCTCCCAGGTTCGGTTAGACTGCCTGGCACAGAAGACGATATTCTAAAATTCTACAAGCTCGTCACAGTTGAAGGACGACCTACCAAAAACCACATCATATTCAAGCTACGAATACCGCTTCTTTCCCCGGAAAACTTCGAGTTGTTCAAGATCATCCCAATACCAACTAAAATCAACGGCACCTTTGCTGCCATTCAGCCATCATTCCCGTTCATCATCATCAATCTACATCGCGATCAGTATTATGCTCTCACCGCATCTGAACTACAGTCATGTTTATCTCTTGAAGACAACTCGCATCTGTGCAAACAAAGGCATCCATTACATCGAAGAGGCTCTGCCATCAGTGCCTGCGAAATCAAGCTGTTCAACCATGGCGATCTAGACAGCACCTGCCAAATAGTAAAGATGGGAGCCGGACCACACTGGATCCAGCTCGAAGATCCTAATCAATGGATCTACGCGTTAGACCAACGCACCAACATCAACGTGGTTTGCGGCGCCAACATCACTCAAACTACTATAGAAGACAGTGGCATTCTCAAAATTCGCAGTGACTGCAGCGTCAAGCACGAGTATATCACCATCCAAGGCCACTCTGTCTACCCCACGCAAGTCAAGCTATCGTACTTACCATCATTGAACCTAAGCGATGTCATAAAGGAAGATCGTCTTATCCCTGCGCTTCACCTATCACCACGACTGCAGCCTCACATGACAGAATTGCAGACTATAAAGAGACAGGTGGAAGAACTACGCAATGGGTCTCCACCACACATTGGCTCACACGATGCCCATCACTTTACTATCGGATATCTTGGACTCATCCTCGGCATTGTTCTCGTCTTCTACTTAACTTGGCGATGCCTACAGCAAGTAAAGGATCATCGTCCAAAACCAGCCCCTCGAAGGCCCCGAAGGAGCGATGGCTGCAGCTTTAACGTGGATTTTGAAGCTTGAGTGCAATCACTGAAGGCCGGGGAGAATGAATGAATCATCATATGTTACCTATCTCAAATCATTGTTTTGTTTTTTATTAACGTCCTAAAAATCCAATCATCATATTTTCTGCCACATTTGTATTGTACTAATGCTTAATACTCAAGTGTAATCAGACGCTGAGTGTCATCATGTCCCATGCCTCGTCGCCCAGACGAAATTTGATTCTGATTCTTCATAACGGCTACGAGGCATGGGAACTGATGACCACAGATACGATAATTTTATAATGCTCGAATTCTCGCTGAATGTCATATTTGTGATTTTCTCGCTTTAAGTAAGATAATAAATTAAGTTAGTTGGATATCAGAAGTCAAATCGAGCAGTGTTTTTCATTAAATCATCTTCTCTAGTGTTGTACCCTTCTCCTATTGTACGTTTTCGTGTCGTATCTTTTCGTGTTGCACCTTTTTTATGTTGTACGTTTTCGAGAGGTGTTTTTGGTTCGATAGTTGTTTTCGGTTCGATCTTTGTTTCCGACTCGGAGCTTAATTGCATCAGTTAAGCTCACGACAAGTTCCACCAACGATTGTGTTAGTGGTTGTTGTTTTCTTCGATTCGCCAAGTGTGGCAGCGATTCAAGATCGCAGCACACAACTCAGGATAGAACAAACAGTTCATCCTCAACATTTCTGTTCGCAGTTCTCTACGAGTCAACGAGTTTCGCAGCGATTCAAGATCGCAGCACACAACTCAGGATAGACCAAAAGTTCATCCTCACATTTGCTGTCTACTCTTCGATTCAATTAGTGTTGCAGCGATTCAAGATCGCAGCACACAGCTTAGGACAGAACAAAGCAGTTCATCCTTAAACAGGGGTCGAATTTCAAAAAACCTTGAAAACACTTTCTAGGTATTCATACGAAGAATCCGTAGAATAAAAACGAATTCAATATTTGGAAAGACCTAGTAGATATGACGAAAAACGTGAAAATATATGCATTTTATATTTATTATATTCACAAATAGTTTTGTTTGCCCCCCTTTCTGAACGCCAATGAATATTCAAATTTTTTTTTATCACAATTACTTTTCTAGTTGATTTACATATACACACTGAGTTTCAACTTTCTAGCATGAACCGTTAAATAGTTAGGAAAAACACCCCTACCCCCGTAGCATACTATCACTAAAAAAATTATATTTTTCCAACATTTCGCTACTATAGCTCTATCTAAATACCAAGTTGAAGGTTTATATCATTACAGGTTCTCAAGATATAAGCATCGGAGCTTTTTCCTTTTCACCCTCCCCCATCCTCCCCCTCTACACCCTCAACCCCAAAAACTTTTTCCCTGCTAGAGTTTAATTAGCGCTACTTCTGGTAAAAATTCTAAGCATCTATCTTACACTGTTCTTGAGATATGAAATGTGTTTGATTTGAAAAATTCTCATCCCCTCTACTTCTATGCTCCACCTCCCACTTAAAAAGTTTTACTTTGATCAATCTTTATTTGTCGACCTTTATACCCAATCCGAATTTTATTTTTCTAGAGCAATTGGTTCATGAGATATCGTAATCTAAAGTTTTTCACCCCCCCCCCCCCCATACAAAACTTCCCCCACCCAAAATTTTTCTTGATTCTGTTCTCCTAGTATAACTACAAATATTTGTTAAGTTTGAATGGAGTGCCATTAACGGTTTAGGAGATATGGATTTTAGAATGTGTCTATCTCGCCTTTTTTGGGTTTCGGACGCATTACATTTCCCCCACTCCCTCACCCCTTGATCAATATTGACAATTTTTCTGCAAATGGGTCTACTATCAGAGCTCTATAGAAATCCAAGTTTCAGCTTCCTGTCATTAGGGGTTACTGAGATCTAGAAACCAAAATTTTCGGTCTAAAACACTTCCCCCTCCTTCCCCCTCACACCCCTACTCATAAAAATTTGGTCACTTCAAGGAGCCTACCCCGTCTATTCGTTAAAAAAGTTTCAATTTAATATCTCAAATCGTTTGGCAGCTACGAGCCTCCAAACGATCTTGCGTACGGCGGACAGACGGACTGAAAATTTTTATTGCTTTTTTCGCGTCTACTAGTTATGAAACGTGAAAATAAAAATTTTGAGGGTAGCAAATTTTTTTTTTTAAAAATCAATCACAATACTTAATTATTAAAATAATAAAGTATAACATATTTAAATTCAATTTCTGCTAATACACTTCCAAATTATTATTTTCTTCTATGTCTCGTTTTGGCTCGTTGTTACTCGCCTCTGCTCGTCGCGTTTTCTCGTCTTGCTTCTTCACGTTCCTTTATGGCTCGCTGTTTCTAGTATCGCCTCGCTGTCTCTCGCCTCTGCTCGTCGTGTTGCTTCTCTCGCCTCATCGCGTTCCTTTTAGCTCGCGTTCCTTTTTGGCTCGTGTCGCCTCGTTGTCTCTCGCCTCTGCTCGTCGTGTTGATTGTCTCGCCTCGTCGCGTTTCTTCTTGTCGCATTCCTTCTTGACTCGCTGCTTCTCATGTCACCTCGTTGTCTCTTGCCTCTGCTCGTCGTGTTGCTTGCCTCATCGCGTTCCTTCTTAGCTCGCTGTTACTCGTGTCGCCTTGTTGTCTCTCGCCTCGTCGTGCTTCTTCTCGTCGCGTTCCTTCTTCACTCGCTGTTTCTCGTGTCGGCTCGTTGTCTCTCGCCTCGGCTCTGCTACGCTTGCCTTAGTGCGTTTATTCACGATGACTTATTATCCCTTTCTAAGTTAAGCGGACTTAAGAAGCCACTGCGTAAATATAGTATGGCATGGTCAGTGATGGCCGTTTTTACCCAGTCTTTCGATCTCCTCGAGTCTATGGTTTGGCTTGGAATTATAAATCCACAGCCCAAAGGTCATAGCTCGACTTGATCGATTACAACTTTTAGATTTTGCCTTGGAGGAATTATAAATCCACCCCTTAAGGCACCATGAGTCCGGTACGGCAATTTTTTATCCCAGTTTGATTTTTCTTTCTTGAGAGGATTTTAATCGATTTAAATCGTTTTTCGTTCGTGTAATTTGGCGTGGGCAATACGTCTGCATCTTTCGCTGTCTATCAGCGAACTAATTTTGATTTTACAAAAAAAAATAGTGTTATAGGTTTTCTAATTACTTGAAAGCATGACTATTAAAAATCAATAATTTTTTTATTGATCTATCTTCTAGAAATACCAATTATTTATACTTTTCAATGAAATGCGGTCTTCATATGTAATTCTTGCCATGAAAAACGTGAAAAACTGCTTCAGATTGACTTCATATATTATTAACAAAAATCAATTTATTTTTAAATTTGATCTATACAGACCTTCCTTAATTATTCAAAAAATAGGTAATATGCGTTTAAAAAACTTTACGCATTTTAAAAAATGTTCAAGGTTTGTTGTTTTAATAGCATTTTTTCCAAATACAGTTTTGCATTTTTTCTCTATAGTTTACGTAACAGCTAATAAAGTGGTGTAATTTTATTTTGTTTTTTTGTTACCATTAACGTGAAATATTGACAAGAAAACAGTCATAAATCATCAAAATCGCATTTATGTGCACATGGAACTACTGACTGATTGCTGCCGACATTTGTCGTCTGCGAACTATATTATTGCAAAATTTTCCATATTTTTGTTTTATAATTTGCGTTTGATATATGTACCCTTTACTATATAGTAAAACTATACTTCATATGCGATTTGTCGGCGGGTTTTATCTGTCCACCGTATGTCGCCTGTGGTACTCTCGTGGCTCCTGGCAGGCTTTTTGACTTTAATACCAATATGCACCCTTCCAAAGGGAACACAAGACTTTTGTCTCCTGTGCTTCTATGTAATTCTTGTTTTGTGTTTTATGTTTCATGTTCTGTGTTGTTTTATTCCTCCTCCGTCATGTTGTTCTTATGTTATAGGTATACGAGTATATTTGCTTATTCATTTTACTTTATTATTTTAATAATTAAGTATTGTGATTGATTTTTAAAAAAAAAATTTGGTACCCTCAAAATTTTTATTTTCACGTTTCATAACTAATAGACGCGAAAAAAGCAATAAAAATTTTCAGTCCGTCTGTCCGCCGTAAACCGTACGGCGTCCGCCGTACGCAAGATCGTTTGGAGGCTCGTAGCTGCCAAACGATTTGAGATATTAAATTGAAATTTTTTTAACGAATAGACGGGGTATGCTCCTTGAAGTGACCAAATTTTTAGTGGTGGGGGTGTGAGGGGGAAGGAGGGGGAAGTGTTTTAGACCGAAAATTTTGGTTTCTAGATCTCAGTAACCCCTAATGATAGGAAGCTGAAACTTGGATTTCTATAGAGCTCTGATAGTAGACCCATTTGCAGAAAAATTGTCAATATTGATCAAGGGGTGAGGGAGTGGGGGAAATGTAATGCGTCCGAAACCCAAAAAAGGCGAGATAGACACATTCTAAAATCCATATCTCCTAAACCGTTAATGGCACACCATTCAAACTTAACAAATATTTGTAGTTATACTAGGAGAACAGAATCAAGAAAAATTTTGGGTGGAGAAAGTTGTGTATGGGGGGTGAAAAACTTTAGATTACGATATCTCATGAACCAATTGCTCTAGAAAAATAAAATTCGGTTTGGATATAAAGGTCGACAAATAAAGATTGATCAAAGTAAAATTTTTTAAGTGGGAGGTGGAGCATAGAAGTGGAGGGGATGAGAATTTTTCAAATCAAACACATTTCATATCTCAAGAACAGTGTAAGATAGATGCATAGAATTTTTACCAGAAGTAGCGCTAATTAAACTCTAGTGAGAAAAAAGTTTTTGGGGTTGAGGGTGTAGAGGGGGAGGATGGGGGAGGGTGAAAAGGAAAAAGCTCCGATGCTTATATCTTGAGAACCTGTAATGATATAAGCCTTAAACTTGGTATTTAGATAGAGCTATAGTAGTGGAATGTTGGAAAAATATAATTTTTTTTTGGGGTACTATGCTACGGGGGTAGGGGGTGTTTTTACTTACTATTAAACGGTTCATGCTAGAAAGTTGAAACTCAGTGTGTATATGTAAATCAACTAGAAAAGTAATTGTGATAACAAAAATTTGAGTATTCATTGGCGTTCAGAAAGGGGGGCAAAAAAAATTATTTGTAAATATAATAAATATAAAATGCATATATTTTCACGGTTTTTTATATCTACTAGGTCTTTCCAAATATTGAATTCATTTTTATACTCTAGATGAACATATAGAGTATTAAAAGTTTAATCCAGCCCGAAAAGTTTGTAACGCATAGAACCGAGCCTCGGACGAAAAAAAGTTATATAATATTTTGTGTTTATTTTTGGCCAAAACCTCCAAATCCGTTTGCTGTCCGTCCGTCCGTCCGTCCGTCCGTCCGTCCGCCCGTCCGTCCATCCGTCCGTCCGTTAGCACGATAACTCAAGAACGCGTTGACCTAGGAAGTTGAAATTTGGTCACAACTTGTAAAATGGAAAAAGTAAGGCTAAGTAGGAACTTGAAATTTTGCATACTTAAGATTTACAATATTTGAATCGAAAGTTCCGAATATGATGCAAACCGAATGAGTCCTTCGTGTAGCAGCCTCGAAACGTTCTTCGAAAATGTATGCTTGTTACTGAATCCACTATAACTCCAGAACGAGTTAAAGCAGGGATTTAAAATTTCACAGGAATTAGTTTTATACCAATACCAAAACGGAGTTCATTAGTTAGCGCCATCTGTTGACTCCTTCGGGTAGCTGTCATACAAAAGTCCTTAATAAACATGTTCACCAATAATGAACGATAACTTTAGAACACTTTAAGTTACGACTTTAAAATTTTATACACATTAATTTTATGATAGTCGCAGCTGAAACTATTAATATGAAAAATATCCCATAAGTCTTTCATGTAGTTGCCATACAAAAATTCTGTAAAATGTCCTAACTTACTTTATGCAACTCACTATAAATCAAAAAATCGAGTAGCCACTATACAATAATTTCTACCTGTAAGTAAGAGGTCATGTAATAATTGCTTGTGCTCTCCTCATTCTTTTGATATATTTCCAACTAAAATATAAATCGGAGTTCAGTATTTCATCTAGAGTATAATACGATTGGCTTGCAGCCGATCGTGGCTGCGTTATGTTTTTTTTTTAATTCCGAAAAAAAGCTAACTTCAGAGACATTATATATTTACAAGCTGAAACCAAAGACAACAGATACTAGTATACTAGTATATTGTCAAAAACAATAGATACTAGATACTCTTTAGATACTAGTATCAATTGTCTTTGCTGAATCGTATCAGATTTAAGGCTTTCAATAGTTAGATGACAAGTAATTTTGTGTGATCTTTTCGCAAATCATGTAAATATTTTTCTTTCTTTACTCTATTTTTCAATAAATCGCAATGATTCCCTGCACTAAAATTTCAAAAATTTATCATGATCAATTAGCAAAAAGGATTCTGTGAAAGACATATCCGTTTATTTTTTAAAAAATGCAAATTTTAGTAGTTTAAGTACGTTTAAAACGTTCATGGAACCTTAACCGTTGTTGGATATGCTACTTTTACTTTGTAGCATATGCGACTATTTATCCCATCCTCGTCGCCAAATATGTTACGTATTTAACACATATATTTATTTTTAATTCAATTTACAATTTATATAATACAATACACAAATTCAAGATTCCGTTTTCGTTTGACAATGTCATAATCGATCGTCTTTTCTCCCAGCCTATTCCGATCGTCTGGATAGAAAATAGTCGCATATGCTCAATTTAAGTGCTTAATATTTGTGTGTGGATTAAGTGCAAGCTCCGAATCAGATATTCGCACGCGGCTCCTATCCAAAATCGAAACGGATCCCGAAATGACTATTCATGCACTTACTGAGGAGGCAAATCGTTTGATGTCATTGAAGCATGACACAAAGATGATTGAGCAGCAGTCACCTGCAGTTCAATGGGTAAAAAAGAACGATCATAACAACAAAAAGGACTCAAACGAACATCAGAGTTCTTCGACAAAACCATTACGCGCATGCTGGTTTTGTGGTGACATGCACTACGTTCGATTTTGTAAGTTCAAAACACACAAGTGTACTCAATGTGAAAACATTGGACACAAAGAAGGTTTTTGCGAATCAGCCAAACCAAGAACCAATAACGGAAAATACAAGCCGAAGACTAACAAGCCCAAAACAAACAGTTTATTTTTGGTGTCCAAGATAGACTACGAGAAACGCCGTAAGTTTGTCAGCATCAGGGTAAATTCTGTTCCTGTTCGATTACAAATCGACACTGCTTCGGATATTTCTATCATTTCACGATCGACGTGGAAAACAATCGGCAGTCCAGCTCTTACGACGATAGACCATTCAGCAAGGAATGCATCCGGTGATATTTTTCAACTAACATCTATGCTCAAATGTGGAATCGAATTTGACGGAAAATCAACATATGGCGAATGCTATGTTTCCGATACCAATCTGGACATTATGGGCATCGACTGGATCGAGGAGTTCGGTTTATGGGAAGTTTCGATAAGTTCGATCTGCAATAATATCATTTCTGCTTCCAGTAACCATTCTTTTTCAAATGCTCAGAAGACTGTCGAACTTTTAGAACAGAAATATCCTGAAGTTTTTGAAACCACACTTGGTTTCTGCACAAAGACGACCGCTGTCCTACATTTGAAACCTGGTGCTCAACCAGTTTTTCGACCGAAAAGAACGGTTTCATACGCCGCTCTTCCTATTGTGGAAAAAGAGCTGCAGAGACTCGAAGATCAGGGAGTCATAAGCAAAGTTGAATTTTCAGCATGGGCCGCACCCATCGTAGCGATTAAGAAGTCTAACGGAAATGTTCGCATCTGCGCGGATTTCTCAACCGGTCTTAATAGTATGCTGGAATCACACAACTATCCGCTTCCTGCTCCAAATGACATATTTGCTACGCTAGCAGGTGGTAAATTTTTTTCGAAGATTGATTTAGCCGATGCGTATTTGCAAATACCAGTCGACGAGGTTTCACGCTCTCTGCTGACAATCAACACTCACAAAGGATTATATCAATACAACCGACTTTGTTTTGGTATAAAGTCAGCTCCAGGAATTTTCCAACAGACGATTGACACTATGTTAGCTGGAGTCACTGGCGCTGTTAGTTATCTGGACGATCTAATTGTAGTGGCGAAAACAGAGAAAGAACACGAAGAAATCTTAACGAAGGTTTTTCAACGTTTAAAAGAATGGGGTTTTCGTATCAAAGCAGAGAAGTGCGCATTATTTCTTCCTCGAATTAAATATCTAGGATTTATTATCGACAAAGAAGGAAGACGACCTGATCCTGAGAAGATCCAAGCCATCCAAAACATGCCACCGCTAACTAATATAACGACTTTGCGTTCGTTTATTGGCATGATTAATTATTACGGACAGTTTGTACGACAAATGCGGGAACTTCGATGGCCTTTGGATAAACTTCTAAGTAAAGACGCCAAATGGGACTGGTCAGCAGAGTGTCAACGATCATTCGAGAAAACTAAAGAAATTCTAAATTCTGATCTGTTACTTACTCATTTTGATCCGCAATTTCAAGTTTAAGTAGCAGCAGATGCCTCGAACTATGGTCTCGGAGCGGTTATCTTACACCGTTATCCTGACACATCGGAAAAAGCCATCGCACACGCAGCGCGCGCCCTTCTACCCGCAGAAAAGAACTATAGCCAGATAGAAAAGGAAGCACTAGCATTGATTTTTGCAGTAACCAAATTTCATAGGTTCCTGCATGGACGTAAGTTCACGTTATCAACGGACCATAAACCGTTGCTATCAATTTTCGGAAGTAAAAAAGGAATTCCAACGCATACCGCTAACCGTCTACAACGTTGGGCGTTGATTCTCCTTTCTTACGACTTTACAATCGAGCATATTGGTACCACCAAATTTGGTCATGCCGATGCGCTATCTCGATTATTGACTCAACAACCTACGGAAGCTACCGACGCTGTCATCGCATCTACTTCCATGATTGACGCCGAAGTCAATCAAATCATTGTCGAAAATGTGCGTCAGCTTCCAATCACATTTCCAATGATCATAAAGGCAACATCTGAGGATGAATTACTGCAGAATGTTTTACAATATATGCGTACATCTTGGCCTTCAATAATTGACGAACCAAACCTGAAGATGCTGTACAATCGACGAGAGTCGCTTGCCGAATCAAAGGGCTGCATACTAATGTCGGATCGTATAATCATTCCGGATACATTACAGATGGCTGTACTCAAACAGCTCCATGCCAGCCATCCTGGAATGAACCGAATGAAGGCATTGGCTCGCAGCCATGTCTACTGGCCAAACATTGATCAACATATCGAAGATATGGTTAAGAAATGTTCACGATGCGCTACAGCTGCCAAATCTCCAGTAAAAACTATGCTGTCTTCATGGCCGATAGCTATTAAACCATGGTCCAGAATACACATAGACTATGCCGGTCCTTTCCAAAACTTAAATTTCTTGGTTATTGTGGATGCATACAGCAAGTGGCCAGAAATTTGTATAATGCAATCTACTACCACGACAGCAACGCTAAGCAAACTGGAAGAAATTTTTGCTAGGTTTGGATTTCCGGAAATATTGGTTTCCGATAATGGAACACAGTTCTCATCACATCAATTCGAGGAATTTTGTACATCCAGCGGAATTCAACACATTCGTTCTCCGCCGTATCATCCGCAATCGAACGGTCAAGCGGAACGATTTGTTGATACTTTTAAGCGAGCATTAATAAAAGCAAAAGGGGAAGACATGACGGCTTCCACGTTGCAACTCTTTTTGAGGTGTTACCGTACCACACCAAATGCAGCACTGACAAATTCAGCAACACCTTCTCAACAGATGTTCGGCAGGAATATACGAACGTTGTTGGATTTGATGCATCCTACTGAATCAACAGTTCCGTTGCAACGTAATACCGAAATGGAACAACAATTTAACGATCGACATGGCGCTGTTACTCGTAACTACCAATCTAACGATGCAGTCTACGTATTGAACTACAAGAATAATAAAAAGTCTTGGGTACAAGCAGAAATAATAGAGCGCGTTGGAACGGTCACTTACAAAGTTCGAGTGAATAACGAAGTTTGGGTTCGACACGCAAACCAAATTCGACGCCGTCAATCCAATTCTACTGCACTGTCAACGTCGGAGATTCCATTGGACATTTTACTTGACACATTCGAGGTAAAGCCTATCGCTGACAATCACAGCCCTCCATTAATGGAAGAACCTGTCAACTTTATCTCAGAATCCGTAACCGAAGAACATAGTATACAGCCAATGTTACGGCAACATGAATATCCGCAACGTCAGCGTGTAGCACCTAGACGCCTTCAGCCAACACACCATGGCAAACGACATCCTTCGAATTAAGAAACTTCATCAGTTTCTTTTTAAAAGGAGGGAGATGTTGGATATGCTACTTTTACTTTGTAGCATATGCGACTATTTTCTATCCAGACGATCGGAATAGGCTGGGAGAAAAGACGATCGATTATGACATTGTCAAACGAAAACGGAATCTTGAATTTGTGTATTGTATTATATAAATTGTAAATTGAATTAAAAATAAATATATGTGTTAAATACGTAACAACCGTCAAAGCATTTCACTTGTGCAAAGAACTCATGGGTGGGAGGTGAGCGTTTTAAACGAAAAATATTGGTTCCTAGATCTCATGAACCGCTTTTGCTAGGAGGCTGAAATTTAGAACTTATATAGAGCTACGATTGTGGACCCATTTGCAAAGAAAATTTTTGATATATATACGAATTATAATATATTGATATATTGAAGGGTGTGGGAGTGGGGGAAAGCAATGTGTCCAAAACGCTATAAAACTGGGATTGAATCATTCTAAAATCCATATCTCCTAAGCGATTGATGTCAGGAGTTTCAAACTTATGGAAGATGAGATAAGGCTTAAACATTTTATTGTGTGTGGTGGGCTATGAAGGTAGGGGTGAAAAACTTTGAACTTCAATATCTCCCGAACCAATTACAGCAGGAAGATAAAATTTGGTTTCTGTGTATAGGATTTCAAGTGGATTCTACTGAAGGTGAACTTTTTGAAGAGTGAGGTGAAGCACTAAAGTAAAGAGGTACTATGTATATTCCATTCAAAAAATCAAATTTATATATCTCAAGAACAGTACCAGATATAATCTTCGAAATTTTACAGCAGTTAGACGCAGTATACTTCAAGCATGGAAACAATTTTTAAAGTTTGACTACAGGGGCGCTGAAGGTGAAAGGTGAAAGGAAAAATTTAAAAATTTATGATTAAATTGAGCGCATTCTAGAGCAAGAAGGCAGGTACTTAAATAAATAAAGGGTTTGGTAAAATACACCTGTGTAAAAAAGAAAGAATGGGTGTTTTATATTTGAAAATAAAAATTTGTCTGTTTGATTTTACACCTCGTAAGTGTGGGAAAGGGTAGATCGGGTAAATACGTAATGACATTCGAAATTCCAATATTGTAGTTTTTTCCTTAGTTTAACTTCACCAAATATAGTTATAAATGTCCATTCGATAATGATTTCATCAATATTCTTTTAGTAGTATGGATATACCGTTTCTGGGCCATGGTGGAGATGGTGGAAGCTTTTGTATGGATGACGTCATAGTCTTGTATGAAGCTGATAAGGAATTTACACCCCGAGCTTTTTTTGACGGTGGAGCTTTGATTTTTTCCGTTGCATAAAATTGGGCGTTTTTTTTCCGGGGCTTTTTTTTGTCGGTTGTTGAGAGTTTTTTTTTCGTTTTCCGTTGCATAAAATTGGGCGTTTTTTTTCGGGGCTTTGAGCTTTTTTACATTTATCGGTTGGAGTGATCTGATTGTTCGGATAGATCCTGGAGTGAGGATAAAGCTCATTTCATTGGTAGGATAAATCCTGGAGTGGGGATGGACTTGGTTGGATAAGTCGTGGAGGGTGGATAGACTTGATTTGATTGTTAGAGTGGGGATGCTCTGATCAGTTGGAGGGGGGGGATAAATCTTAGGCTAGCGGGGGGCTTAGATCGACAAGTTGAAACATGTTTTAGCATATTTCTTGCATAATGTTGTGAAATCGAACGATGAGTCACCGGAAAAAGCATATCAAATTTCATCAGGTTGAAACATGTTTTATTGCAGAGTCAGCATATTTCTCGGATGAGTCATGCTCTTATCGGTTGGAGTGGCTTAGGCTAGCGGGGGGCTTAGGCTATCCGAAACTTAGGCTAGCGGGGGGCTTAGGCTATCCGAAACTTCATCAGGTTGAGACATGTTCATGAGTAGGTGGTCAACATATTTCTTACAGGTGGTTGGGAAATTGAGAACACATTCTTTTTCAAACTTCAAATCTTTTATTAAAAATTCTTTCTCTATGCTCACTACATAATATTAAATCTAATATTTTCGATAAATCTAAAATTTTTTTTTTAAATCTGGCTCTGTCTCGGGCATACATTTCCCATATTCCTTTTCGACTACTGCGATATGCGAAACTCCATACAACAAGATGTTTGATGACAGGCGTATCGTTAAACTTTACTCGTTTTTTCATGATGTTTTCCGCTATTTATCGAAGCTTTTAAGCTCTTCTTCTATTCGTTGGATCTTAGTTTCAATTTCTCCAATATCTTTAAAATTTTCTTCTTCCTTCGATATTTTTCTTTTCTGCTTAGACAAAGTTTTAGTTATTTTTCTTTTTTCTTTTAAATCTGCAAGCTCTCGTTCCACTCGTTTGATTTCGTTGTCTATTTTTATATAAGGATGAAGAGCTCCATTCCTACGAAAAGCTTCCTTCAACTGTTCCTCCTCATCTGCCGACATTTTCCAATCACTATCATCACCAAACGGACAACCTCTCGGAAAAATTTTGTTTGCTCTGTAGCCACTAAAGCCAGGTAAAACATTTCCAGCTATAGTAATTTCACCACCGAAAGTAAAAGAAACTATTAGCAACAATTAATTTTAATAAAAAAAATTTTACAAACCGAATACTTCGATTTTAACATGCTGCCAAGTTTGGAATGAAAATGCATAGTACAAATTCCTGCAATCTTCCCCATTTCTTAATCGTAGTACAAGACATCTCGTTCCATCTTCCGGGGTTAAAAACACTTCCAGTAGATTTGCGTAAATTCTCGCATTGACTATTTTGAAATTTCGCCAAATTGCTTCACAAATACAATATTTACACTTGTGGGATATCTGCTCAATCCAAAACATTCTGACTGTTCTACTTGAAATTCACGAAATAACTAACACACAATACAGCTGAACAAACTAAAAATACTAGAATTTCCCCTCTCTTCCTCTCCCCTCCCCACTCTTTCTCCCTCCCAACAACGTTAGTATTGTTTGAACCGTACACCAGTAAACATGGAATACAAGCGTTTCGTTGACGAGCACAAAGTTTTATTTTGGAGGAGCACCTAGAAAGATTAACAAAATATTTTAAATTTGTGGAAAAGTACACTCAAATGGAGCAGAAAATAAGTCAATACGGAAAGCACTACATTAACTGTCCTTGGGCTTATGATGATGCAACATGTGGACCAGATACTTGTGAATGCTGTGATGAGCAGTGGATAGTGTGCGAAATAAAAAAACTTGTAACTTTTTACATGAGATTATTAAATAATTAAGATTTATTTTCAAAGTTTTTCATTTACATTTATCCAGGAATTGTGTTTTGATGAAAATCCTAACCACTTAACAAACACCTTGTCTCCATTCTTTCTAACAAATTTTTCCACTAGATACAACGATGGGTTTTTAGCTTTCAGTAATTCTGCTTCATAGAATCCACCTTCAATTGGATTTCCTTCATAGTCTTCTAGCAAATATGTTACAGGATTGGTGTTTTGAACTTTTCGAATCTTAAAGATTTCTGTTGTCCAGTTTGGCGTGTAACCTTTTTCAAATATATGTTTATATTTACTAATTCGAACATGATCACCGACTTCATATTTTGCCGCACCAAGCACTTTGATACTGCTGTATACGGTAGAAAGAAGTCTTTTTTCATTTAAGCTATTCACTGCTGAAGGTTTCATTTTAATTGTTCGATGCTTTGTGTTATTATATGTTTTGATGAGTACATAAACTAAGTCAATCCATTGGTAGTTTCCATTCATACTAAACACTTTCCACATCATATTTTTCAGTGTACGATTAAATCGCTCTACAATTGATGCTTTAAGAGTGCTGTACGTAGAATAATGATTAATTTTATGTTTTTCCATTACGTTTTTAAAGTTTTTATTGAAAAATTCCTTTCCATCATCCGTTTGCAAGTTCTTGGGAATCCGACCCTGCTTGAAAATTGACTCAAGTGCTTTAGTGACTTCTATGCCTGTCTTCGATTTAATAGGGACAACCCAAGCATATTTTGAAAACGTGTCAATTATTGTGAGTAGAAATCGAAATCCTGTATTTTCGGAAGCGTATGCGCCCATCGTAACTAAATCAGCTTGCCATAAGTCATCCAAACCTTTTATAATAACCCGTCGTCGCTTAAAGTTTCTTCGAGCAGATGCATGTAATTCATTCACAACTTCTCGCTTACTCATGATTAAAAAGACTAATTTTTGCTTAAAACAACTTAGCTATTTATTGAATTTTTATAACAAAGTTTTTTAATAGATATGGATTTTGTAGAGAACAACATCCAGTATGAAAAGAACATCTTTGTGTATCAGGATTTTACTTTTTCAGTGTCTTGAGATTGGGAGAACCAAACCTATCCAGGTCGAATACCTGAACAACAATACTATTCAATAAGTTTTCAAGCCAGATTTTCTTTTCCATTCCTTTGACGTATATTATAGTATTTTCCATGTCGAGTAGTAAATATTGCTTCAGATCATAGAATGAAGTTTCACCACCATCCCATTTGAATCCATGATGATTTTCATATAACCAATGTGCTTGATGTTTCAGATTATCCGGAAGCGTTTCAAAATTGTACGGTGGTTTCAATATAAAATGGTGATGATGAATGTTTTCATCGAGGTGTACGATAGTCAATTCTTTAACAATAAATTTATTTTGGGGTCCTCTAAAGCCTTGCATATCGATAACAACATCCATCGTGGTTGACAATCTATCTCAAACTGAATAGTGTTCCTTTTTTACACAAGTTTTTGAACTGCGCTAGTAAGAGGATTATACTCGATTATGCGATCGTGAAGTAATAGGCAATAGGCTGTTGTTAATGTTGGTATATCTGCTGATGTTTTAATTTCTATCCGAATATCAACTGAACCCGCTTTTAAAGTTTCATTTTGACGTGAACAGTCAATTACTATAATTGGAGCATCTTCCTTGTATTCCGTTCGCGAAAGTAATGGCTGTGCTTGGACATCATAATAAGATTGTTGAAAATTGCTATACATATCATATAATATAGCATATCGATCACGTTGAAATTTAATATTTAAATCATCATATGGATACGATTCCGAGTTTAAGTGTACTTTAACATTTGTGAATTCGCAATGATCAAATTTGCTTGCATCCTTATCCTTTTGATTTTTTCGATTTGTCTGCAAAGCTATAATAATATATCGTGGTTTTTCCAGTTGACTTGTGGTTTTAACGCTCCATACATGATCGGTTGTTATTGGTAAAACTGGATATTCATATAAATCCCAATTTCGAAAACACATTTGAACTGCTTGACCAGACTCAATATTTTTCAACATTTTTAATTTTTCAGAACCATCGAAGGTTACGTGAGGCACTTTCCATTGTAGTTTTAAAATTTTGAATTGTACATCATCAGTGGGTGATAGAAATGCATTTTCGTCGGTTCTTGTGCGAACTAAAATTAGTTCATGTTTGGCGTTTACAATAATCTTTTTATAATCCTCGGTAAATCCCAAGAGTTTTCGTAATGGTAAACTAAAGTTGAAGTAGCCATTAGAGGGTGTTATTACCTCGTTCGGTGACCAGCCTCCATTATACAACATTTTACTCTCGTTCTCATTCAACGATATGTAGTTCTTCATTGTTGAAGTTATTCCTACATTTTTATTTCGATCGATTTCTATTCCATTTAGTTCATATCTAATCTCGTCGAATAGAAAGGCTATGGTATTATTGGTTAGTTTTGCAGTTGTTGATGTAGTTCCATCTGCTTTAGTTAAAACACCTTAAATATAAATAAAACTCTGACTTGGTAAGTCCTGCTGCCGTAGAGATATTCTGATTTCGTCGCTAGAGTTGTATGATGTTAAAAATGGAGAGTAGCTGTGATACTCAATTTGAGAAATACTATTATCATAGCTTGGTGTACGTGTGATATTCAATATTTCACTCATTTTTTTTAGTTTCAAGCCTAATAATTTTAAATATTGTTTATTGCGCAGTGACAATCTTGGTCTTGCTCGTTCAGTTTTCTTGCTCGAACTGATTGGATTAACACTAGGCTGGCTATTATATACCAACATTCTGGGGCATCAAATGAAGTCTAATGGTTATGGTTTCTCCTTTAAAGTTTATTAGATCTCCGTCTTGATCAACAAGTTTAAGAGTTAACGTACTTATTCGCTTGACGGTTATCGGCAAATAGATTACATTCTTAGGAACCTCGACTATTTTATAGCCTGGCCCCACTTCAGGTGAGAATTCATGAATTGTATGTGATGATATATTATTGATGTACGAGTTGCCAACTATACTGCATCCAATTCGAATTACATTAACTTTAGTTATGTTTACAGGTAAATCTGAGTAATTTTTGACATTGATGGCTAATTCTCGTTTATCGAATCCTAGCAATTGTCCAAAAGTTCTCTCTCTATTAAAGAAAATGGGGACACTTGTCTTAATTTCGCTCTTTAGAGTATTATTATTTGCCAGTATTATGAGATTTATTCCGCTGTTAATCTTTGCTATTTCCTTATGCAAGTAGTTGGCAATATTATCGATTTCATACGATCCGATAGGAAACTATAACATGTTTTCCTATGTGAAATAAATTATTTCTTTCATCAACATTCGGTATAGAATTATACGTTTGGAAATCAACTAGTCCACAAACATAGTCGTCGTGCAAGTCTATTGGTGGAAAATACTCTGTTGTAAGTATGGATGTGTTACCGCTCAACGTTAATGTGTAAGCCATGATAGCAAATAATACAATGAAAGAACTTTTAAAAAATATTTATTTATATACTAAATTTACAAAAGTTTATATAAAAATTTTAAACATAAATGTCCACAGTTATACGAATCATAGTTTTGATATGTATTATAGTTGTATTTTATGTTATCTCCTAAATAGTTTATTCATTCGACAGGAGGTTGTAGATTTCCAAAACTATCAAAGTACTCGATATGATTTTTTTTCTTATCATACGCTACCCAATGTGTGCCAGGTCCATCCATTGAATCCAAATTAACAATACCACTTTCATTTTTCTTAGGTTTCCTCGTTAGGGTATTCCGCATAAAAACACCTCTGAAATCAGGCAGGAACTTTCCAAAATTACGCAAATCATTTTCATTCAATGGTCTCTTGGGTAGCGTTCTTAAAAGTTTTTTGGCTGTGGATTTAAGTATAGTCCTAATCCTTTCCCATACGGTTTCAAGTAGAGTCCACGACCTACAGCTATCTGCTCCATTTTCTGATTGTGTCGTTTCTGCTCCTCTAACGTTTTCTTTGCATCTTTAGCATCGTTAACAGCTTTAGCTATTCCTGCAGCTCCACCTGCTAATGCTCCTATAGCTGACAAGCCCGCAAAAAGTGGAACCAAGAATGGTAGAACTCCACCAACTTTTGGAATGGGAATAATTCTAGGAGTCTTAACGTCTTTATTGTTTTTAATTATACTCTTTGCAGTACTCAATGCTAATTTAATAGCAGCTTTCATGCTTTGAGGTTTCTTTTTTTTGAGAACATTTCGAGCTGAACGAACAGCCGTTCTAAATTTTGGTTTACCCATTCCGAATTTAACTTTAGCTTTCATTATATTTGTTACAAGTAATGCGTGCGTGCGCTCTGCTAAGTTTGCGTCTTTGGATTTAACTCGCTGCCAGGCCTTTTCAGATAATTTCTTATCAAGTATGTGCCGATCACTGCTTTCTTTATATTTAGAATATCCAATATCGTGCTCTTTACACGCTTGATCCAATGGATTTATTCCAGGATCACCTCTAGCAAGTCGTTCGCTTAATTTCATACCAGTCCACAATACTGATAGCCCGGTAAATGTAGTTCAATAGGTAATTTATTGATGAGCGAATTAACTAAACCTCTTCCATCAACAACTTTCCGTAGACTGTGGCTTTTGAGTTTGTAATCAATCATTTTATCTCTTTTACTACCTTTAGTAGACTACTTCATTTTATACGATGTTCAACCATTTTATATGATTTTGCTATAAAACATTGATATTTTACGATTTCTTCTTAGTCAGTCTCAGAATGCGGTTTATTAAACAACGTCAAACACTGTCAGTACAAAATGCTGATATTACAAATTCTGCTGAGAAAATAAAACATAGTCATTTACTACCTAATAATATTCGAAGTCTAATTGTTGGTCCGTCAAATTGTGGTAAAACTAATGTTATGGTTTGCTTATTAGAGCATCCGAATGGCGTTAAATTCAAAAATATTTACATCTATTCGAAATCGTTACATCAACCGAAATATCAATATTTAAAGCGAGCTGTAAGTCCTATTTCTGGACTAGGTTTTCATACATTTTCAAATAATAGTGAAGTGATTGCACCTGAAGAAGCTCAATCTAATTCTGTGTTTATTTTCGAT
The DNA here is from genome assembly GCA_949128065.1 of Beris chalybata. NCBI lineage: Eukaryota > Metazoa > Arthropoda > Insecta > Diptera > Stratiomyidae > Beris > Beris chalybata. Next base: position 85,579,502 of record OX421897.1, on the reverse strand, counting down.
GATATTGCAAGTGAAAAGCAAGATAATGTTCGATCATATTTCTGTATGGGACGTCATCATAATATTGATAGTTTTTATCTCTGTCAGACCTATACGAGAATACCAAAGCATTTAATTCGAGATAATGCCAATTTTATAATAATATTCAAACAAGATGATATGAATTTGAAGCATATTTATAATGATCATGTAAATTCCGATATGACATTCGACCAATTCAAAAATATTTGTGCAAAGTGTTGGAAAGATAAATATGGTTTCCTCGTAATTGATAAAGAGAGTGCTCTGGAAAAAGGAAGATATAGGAAAGGATTCGATATATTTATATTCGCATGATAGAAACAGCATTCGAACAGGTCAAGCAGTTAATATCTGACAGGTCTAGCAGTTAATATAAGAACAGGTCAGATAAAAAAGCAGTTAATAGCAGTTCAGAGCTGTAGTGAATCAGACCATCAGTTTAATGCAATTTGATAACAACTCAATTCAGTTTGAGAGCAGTTCAAAACAGTATAAAAGGAGTTCAGCGCTGTATAAAAAATCATTTAGAAGATTTCAACATAGTGAACAGCACTTAAAAATTAATATTAGCAGAATACTTGAAGCTTTAATTTATTGTTGTTGTAAACAAGATGAGAGGAACGATAAACAATAAACAATTACTCAGTCAAATTGTAAAGACAACTAATTCGATAAGAAAAAAATATAATCAATTAAAATTAGCTAAAGCTGAAGCAGGCATCCAATTAGAACAAACTTTGAAACCAATCACAAGTCCTCTCAATGAACTAGTTAAAAGAACTAAGCTAACTCCGAATATAAAAGAAGAATCTCCAGTTAAAGCTAACGAAGAAGTTGATAGTGATGAAAACTTTGAAACTCCTAAACGAAAACTCAACCTGTCATCTACAACAAAAGTTGTACGTAAATATGCTATAACTCCACAGGGACGAGAAGAACTGGATGAATACATGAAAGAAAATAAATTTACAGAGATTCCAACAGAATATTTAAATACATTTATTAATGACCCATCTGTAATTGACAGTTTGTATGGAGTCTATAAAGATGCTGACAATTGAAAAATCGGTAATTCAAGTTTCATAATCGATGATAATCAAGTACTTATAAAGGATAAAACCTACGAGGGGACTCGTGGCTTATATGAACTATTGTTTATGAAATATCCTAAAAAGGCACTATATACCAAAGAAGACTTGGAAAACTATAAAAATATTCTTCTTGATACTAATGCCCACAAACGTTCTCATAAAAGTGAAAGTCAAATAAAAGGAAATCGAAGCTATAAATATACGAATATAATTTGTAAACTTTTCACTCCCAAAGGTAGTGGTTTAATGCAAACATCGAACAAAGAGAAAGATTATATTTATTGGGATGATCCGAACGAATTAGTAGATCGGTTACGCTTACTTATTGCATCGCATGAAGCTGGTCATAATAATCACACCAATGAAATTGTTTCAATCATTGAAGAATTAAAAGAAGCACAAATAATACAATAGTAAAGTGATGGGAACATAATACATTAATTATTCATAAAATGGGTGTTGACAAGTTTGGTCGATTTTCGAAGGGAGTAAGCCGTGGACCGCAAGGACCACCTGGAATCGGATTTAAATTAACATCTGGAGGAGACTATGATTTAAATATGAAATGTATTAAAAATCTGAGTAGCCCGCTAAATAATGAGGATGCAGCAACAATAGCTTATGTAGATGGAGAAATTGATAAAATGCTTAAACTAACGAATATCGAAGTTAACAATAGAATAAGGGAAATAGAAAAAAAAATTCAGTTTGCAATGAAAACATTTGAAAAAGATATTATAATACTTTTAAGTAAACGAATAGATGATAAGTTTGTTACTGAAAAATAAATAATAAGAACTTATGTGACAATTACTACTTTTTTTATTTATTTCATCATTATGTGACAATATTACTTTATTTATTTAGTTCAACATGTTAGAAAATTCAATATTAAATGATTGTCCAATTCTCCCTTTATACAATAAAGCTAATTTTCCCTCGTTGAATTCGGTGATTATTGTGTCCGACAGGTGTTTGTATCGGCTGGGGAGAAACACTTGCTTCGTATGGTCAAGCACAACTACGATCGATTGTCCATAAATGGTCTCAACCCTTCTTCCTCCAGTGATTTGATATAGCTTATCGACGTCCAAGTCGGAAACCTTAAACAAAAATGTTATTATACATATATAGATTTATTCATAAAAATAAAGTTCTTACCTTAATGTACTCGGGGTTCGCTAAAGTTTTTAATTCTTGAATTGAGCTCATCTTTTCTGTTTAAGTTTTACTCGCCAACTAATAATTTTTTGAAAAATGTTTGGGTATTTATAGTGAGAGAGACATTCGTACACAAGAAGATATATAGATAGAAACACACATACACAGATAGAGAGACATACATATATAGAAAGAGAGAGAGGGAGAGACATACACAGATAGATAGAGACATACACAGATAGAAACATACATACATGTATAGATAGAGACACACATACATACATACATATATAGATAGAGAGACATACACATATACAAAGATAGAAACATACATATACAGATAGGGACATACATACAAAGATAGAGAGAGAGAGACATACATACACAGAGAGAGGAAGAGAGAGTCATACACAGAGAGAGAGACATACATATATACACAGAGAGAGGAAGAGAGAGACAGAGATAGATATATACATTCACAGATAGAGAGAGAGAGAATTTCACAACATTATGTAATAACGCAAACTGAAACATGTCGAACCAAGTTTTTATTCAGGTCAGGCTTTTTCCGGAAATATGGTGACTCATCACAACTTCGGACCACCATCATGTCTAATCTTGTCGAATCTGCTAACAACTTGCGTCACCTAAATCTCATTCTTTTTTTAAATCACAACAATCAATAATTTTTTTTTTTATTCATGAATTTAATTACAATACTTAATTATTTTCTATCTTATAGTGACCCCAAGCATAAGTTTCTACCCCATTACCCCTTATATAGCGCTTATCATCCTTATAACTTAATGTTATCTTATTAACTAATTGGGTATAAATACAATGAATCTTAGATCTAAACATAAACATATTTCCGTAAAATATTTTCTTACTATATAAACATGTTTTATAATCTACTAAACTTAAATTATTCAATGCACTTCTTTTTACACCTTTAGCTTTCTTAATAGTATTACAATTTTCAACATTTATGCAATACATTTTAGAACGAAGCCCTATAAACTCTCTCATAATATTACCATTGCATTCATCTTTCATCATTCCTAATACTTTTTTATTAACAAGCCGAAGATTAAATCTATTATTAGCAGAATAATCAGATGTATCGAATCGGGAATCAATGTCATTTAAAATATCATTATAAAAATCGTCTGTTTTAATCGTATAAATGAAAGAATCGGTATCCATATAATTTAAAGTGATATTTTCGCAAAATTTAGGCTTCATGTAATCATAGTGGAAGTCATACATTTTCCATTTTGATAATTCGAGTACCGTGAAGCCTACATATGTTGGTTTATTGTATGTCGTAAGTACTCGTTGCATTTGTATGGCCAACATATTTTCTTTAAGTTGTGTTACGCTATGAAAATTTGGTTTCGCGATTAAGGCCCGAGCTCCTAAACGTCTTCCAGAACTTTCCCAACCTTGTACGATTTTTACATCTTTACGTTTATCCACGTTCTCCATTGTTTTACCATAAACCGCATTATTTAATAATTTAAAGAAATTTTTTTCAAATTCATTTTTCGCCAATGTACGGTGATGGGTATTCAAATCAATATATTCCTTCAACGAACAGGACTGTTTAAATTTTAAAATTCGATGTATTTGAGTTAATTTCATACCGTTTTGAATACATTGTTGAAGATTTTTGTAGTGAATAATATATTTTAATTTATTTGTCAAATCTGGAATTAATTTTAGAAAATTGGATCCGGGACTCTTTTTATTCATGTCTGCATGCATCTCATGCATGTCTTCTGGATACTCTAAATCTACTTCTAATATATAGCCATATTCAGAATTTAAAGGAATATTGAAGACCTCAAAATCGGAAACTGATTCTAACCATGTGAATTCACCATAAGGAAGGGGTTGCGACATAGCCCATCCATATAAATTATTGGCGTCAAGATACATAAGATATTCTGATGGTTTACTTTCATCATAGTCAGACATGTATTTATTGTTAGCTACGGAATTTCTATTTGAGCATTGAACTATACCACCCCTTATGCCTCGTTAAATGAAAGTATGCATATTTATATCCGTTAAAAGTTCCAGAGTTATTTTAGTCGTTTTTAGCATAGCATCCCATGATAGCCCAGGTGCTGTATAATATTGGCACGGATCTAGTTCATAAATATTCTTGCATACTTTTCTAAAAAAAAATTGAAAAAAATCATGGCGGATAATAGTGATGAAGGTGAATCTGCTCTGTGCGGATTGTGTAAAAAGCTAGTTAAATCCGGTGAAAATGGAATTAAGTGCGATGGAAATTGCAAGAAGTGGTTTCACACGAAGTGTGTTAAAATTAGCGACAAGGAATATGCTAAACTTCAGAAGTTGGAAATGAAAGTGTTGTGGCTTTGTCCAAGTGACCAGTTGATCTTTGATAGTTTTACAAACAATAATATCAGTGAACTTTTGAGTGCTTGTGCCCGAACCGATAGACAACTGAAGGAACTGGTTGAGATCACGGGGTTAATTACCACTAAGGTAAGTGACATTATTGAAAAGGTCAGCCCACCGATAAGTAGCGGCACCTTATCTTATGCCTCGGTTGCAAAAATAGCAACCAAACGGCACATCAATGAGCACCAAGGACGTACAGAACATGTCAATACCAGTGTGCCAAAATTTAACCGTGGCATAGTGATTAAGCCTAAACGCACACAGGAATCCGATGACACATTAAAGCAACTGCAAGAGGTTATTGATCCTAAAGCACTAAAAACACCAATTGTCTATAAACGTAGCATACAAAACGGTGAAATTCTAATAAAATCTGACAATGAGGAAAACAATAACAAACTTATTATGAACATCAGGGCTAAGTTGACTGACTCATACATAGTGGAAAGCACTAAGCAAAGAATGCCCAGACTGTTGTCATACATGGCTTGCAAAAACAGTATAGTTCTGACGAACTTAAACAGGAAATTGTTAACCTGAACCATTCGATACCAGACAAATTTAAGTTGAACGTTGTACACACGAGACAGTTTAAAAATACTAGCACTTGGACTCACTATATTGAAGTATCTGGCAATATTTTCATAAGACTAGTTGATAATAATATAAACGTTGGATTCAATCACCACGTTGTGCGGGAGGATTATAATATTCTTAGATGCTATAAGTGTCAAAACTATGGACACACATCAAAGACATGCAAAAACCTAAATGAAGTTTGCGCTAAGTGCGCTGGCTGTCATCGCACAGCTGATTGTGCTGAGGATAAAGTTGAATGTGTTCACTGTCAAGTTAACCATCCGCAGCATTGCCAACATAGAGCTGACAGCAATATCTGCCCGGAATACGTTAAGGCGATAAAAATTACTCAGAGGAAAACTGACTACCTATCAAATTAAAATGTCAGAAATGAGGAAATTAAAATTGTTTTATGCCAATCTGAGAAGCTTACGTAGTAAGATAGCTGACGTAGAGGCTTTTATCTCAGTAAATACAGATATTGATATTCTAATATTTTCGGAAACATGGCTATATTCTCTTGAAGCGCAGTATTTTAATATATCAGGCAATACTGCTGTCCACAACTGTCGTGACATTAGTAGAGGGGGAGGGACAGTAATGTTCGTTAAGGATAGTATTGCGTTTACTTCTACATATATTGATACAAGATTCAACACCACTGTAATTGACGTAAATATAAATAATGAGACTACCAGAGTTATGACGTTTTATAAAGCACCAAATGAACCTGACAATGAGCTCATAGAACATCTTGATCTGCTATATTCCAAGTATCCCAGAATTATATCCATTGCAGTCGTGAATATTAACGTGCTATTTGATTCAGCGACTACTCGAAATTATTTTGAAATGTTGGAGAGCAACAATTGTACTATTCTGAACGATTCAATGCCAACAAGATGTACAAATTCGACGAAAACTTTGATTGACCACATAGTTACCAACATAAGTGACCCTGTCACCGATCTGACTCTTGACGATTGGCCAGAATTAGACCACAAAGTTATGACCTTGACCATATACAACAAGACTATGGCAAAAAAACCAATGACGAAAGCACAGGTTACAATAACAAATTATGGCATTTTAAAAGATGAGACAAGGAGCCATTTATTAAAACTCCAAAACTTTTCCTTTGAGGGTATAATTAATGCCATCGTAACAGCTAAGGAAGCAGCCACTCGGGAAAAAACATTGAGGACGCGTAACAGCAAGTGGATGACACAGGAAATTTTATCGCTAATTACACAAAAAAGGAACACTTACAACAAACTACGAAAGGATAGCACTAACAAAACATTGCCGGATGAATACAAGAGAGTTAAAAACAAAACAAGCAAAGTAATTAGATCAACAACTTTTAGACGCTGATGGTAACGCAAGGAAGCTGTGGAAAGTAGTCGGCGAGGCAGTGGGGAAAAGCTCTAACTCTCAGTCATCGTCAGGAATTACACAAATAGACACCACTCTGAATACAATAACGAACGAGGGTCAAATAGCAAATCACATGAATTCCCACTTTGCTAATGTAGGAAAAAACTTAGCCAATGAATTGCCGTGGGATAACAATAAACGACGAGGTAATAGTAGAATAACTAAAACTATGTACTTATATCCTACAGACAAGGCTGAAATCAGTAGCATCATCGCAACACTCAAGTCGAACACATCGCCAGGACTTGATGACATAACATCAAATGACTTAAAAATATTAACCAATATTATATCTGATCCACTTGCTGAAGTTATAAACTCTCATCTGTCACTTGGTACTTTTCCAGACATACTTAAAACGACAGTTCTTATCCCAATTTTAAAAAGTGGTAATGCCAAAGACCCTGACAATTACAGACCAATTGCGATTATAAACTCCTTAAGCAAGATTTTTGAAAAAGTACTGAATACGAGGATTGTAAAATTTATGGAATCAATAGGAGGATTTGACAAACACCAATACGGTTTTCAGCAAAAAAGCAATACAACAGGAGCAATCATAGACGTAATGCAATTTATTAATAAAGAACTAGATGATGCTAAATATGCTTTTGCAGTTTTCGTTGACTTGAGGAAAGCTTTTGACACAGTGGACCACGAAGTGTTACTCCAGAGCTTAGAGGAGTTAGGCATAAGAGGTAAAACCAACGCAATCATTTCGAGCTATCTTAAGGATAGAAGATATATTACAAAAAATGGCAAGCTCTTAAGTGACAAACTGACAGTGAATATTGGAATTCCGCAAGGATCAATCCTAGGACCAACGCTATATTTGCAATACGTTCATAATCTACAATTTGCTGGACTGAAGGGTAGATACGTAATATTTGCGGATGACACGGTACTACTATATAGCGGTAGATCCCATGAATCCTTGGAAAATGCGATAAATATTGATCTTGATATCTATGCTATCTGGATATACGGTAACAAACTAACAATAAACATCAATAAGACAAATTTTATGCTATTTAAACAAAAAAATAAGCCAGATATAGAACTAAATTTAAAGATTAATGGACAAAATTTATCTAGAGTGACTGAAACTAAATACTTAGGAATGACAATAGATGAGAAATTGAACTGGAGTGCGCACATTTGCCAAGTAAGGAACAAAATTGCTCCTATAGTTGGCATCCTACGAAGGCTTAAGGGCCTGAGAATTGACGCAAAAAAGAAAATTTTCAACGCATATATAATGTCAGTGCTAGCTTATGGTTTAATTGTGTGGTCGCAAGCGTCAAGGACTAATATTGAAATTATCGCCAGACTACTTAATAAGAGCATTAAAGCTGTCTTCGACTTACCTCACTTGACTCCGTCAATAGAGTTATATAAACTTACGGGGATGCATAATATCAAGGAACTAATAGCCATTGAAAGAGCCAAATTTGTATACAACTCTATACACGGTAACATAAAAACATCAATTACGGTAATGCTAAATAGTGAAATACATGGCTGTCCGACTAGGAATGCATCTAATTTAAGGAACTGCTACCGCCCAAGGACAAACCGCGTACGAGAGGATCCAATTTATGTTGCTGTACTCCTTTATAATGCACTTCCAGATAAAATCAAAGCTGCAGAAACCATCACCAAATTTATAACGGTGATCAAAGGATATGTGAAGAGTAATCCTGACGTGGTTGGCATCCAGTAGAGTCTGTTGGACACTCAGCATAGCTGGGTGAACTCCAGCGACATATGCTGGATGTATGCTAACTGCGTAGGACCATCATGAGGACCGATTTAAGGCGGATTTCTTTTATTTTTGAGACACCATTAATCACATATGTAATTTCTTTCAGTAATTACTTATTAATTACATTTTATTTGTCACGATTATGAATTGACAATTAGTGCCCAGTTGAATTCTTATATTTTCTACTTTTTTAATTTTTATTTTCTCGCATTATTGTATTACATTAATTTAAAATTGCTTGCTTTCATAATTTGGATTTAATGCTTATACTTCCATTATACCAGCCTTGGCTGTCTGGGAGGTACTGATCAATTATGTTACACACAATCCCATATACTAATTGTATGAATTACTGTATATAGAATGAATTTAACTAAATAAATTGAATTTTCAAAAAAAAAAAAAAAAAAAAAAAAAAAATTCTCAAAAATATCAGCTAACAACAACACATCTGTTTTTAAATATAGTTCAAGGTAATCTTCAAGAGTCTTACAATTGAACAGTGTGTATCGGTTAATTGGCTATAAAACTTATCCTGAGATGGAAGATGAGACTCATTCAATCGTTCAAACGAATTTAAATATTCATAAGGAAATACACCCTTCCTAGTAATTAGCTTGAACTCTTCATCATTTGAAAATATTGATCGTACAATTTTAAAATCGTCTGTAGATAAGTTCTTAGCTAATCACCCGTATTGTGAATGTCGCGGTCACGTCACTTCGATGCCGATGCGAAGTGTCACGTCGATCGAAAAAAGCGATTGTGTAACTCCTTCGACGTGACTCAATGGCATTGCCATATTGATATGTGTGTATCAGCTGTAAATTGCTAATTTAAGGTCTTTTATGCCTTCATTTACAACTATGACGTTATTTTTCTGCAATATCAAATGCTACATTCAAATTTAAGGTGCGGATAATGTTTTTTTCTAAAGTAGAAAAGCTATACATCTTGTTCGGCCCATTTGTGGCTCTCACTTCTGCTTGCATCTCATGACGGTAGTCCCAAAGAATTTTACAGTGCCGAAAATTGGAGCCATATTTCTTTAATGTGTGTCGATCTACACCGCTTTTAATGACGATTACTTGTTGCGAATCCATCAAAATAAGGAAAGAAACATCTTTTTGTCAAATCTATACTTGCATTTTTGTATCAACGTTAATTTTCTTCAGGCGTCACGGACTCGGAATGTCATCGACGAAAAATTACGATTAAAGTGACAACGCTCGATGACAATCGACACTCACAATCGCCTTTTCATGCGTCGATATCGAATCGGCATCAAAGTGACGCGACGTGACAATCACAATACGGTCGAATGATTCTAAGCTAGACGACATAAATCGGAATGAATCTAAAAATCTCAATTCAATTGAATCGGTCTCAGTTACAAAAATTCTTTTTGACAGCGATACATAAAGTTCTTTATTAAGAGGAATTACGTTAATATCGCCGAGAATAGATGAAAGTTCTTTCACAAACAAATGGCTATCATATCCGGAAAAGTTATGGAAAAATATTGGAAAGAATTTAGGAACTCGGAACTTTAAACTACAATCTGAATGTGCTGGACCTCTATATTTTCCCGTTAAATGACAGTGATCCGCGACACGATTATTATCTAATTCTTTTTTGCATATATGGCAAATACTACTCTCGTTTTGAAATTTTCGTTCGGCTAATGTGAGAGAACCCATAGGGACAACTTTTGATACATAATTATAGTAAATATTTTTGATATCCTTAACTAAATATTCTACAAACTTACAAGCTGAATCAATTCCTTTATATATGCGGTGTTGATTATGTGCATTGTTGTAGGAACACTTTATATAATAGCTAAGTGCGCACGGTACATGTTCCTGAATTGATGTCGTTGATGAAGTCGAAGGATCTGGTGAACACGTATCTATACTTTTCAGTATACACTCGAAATCTGCATATATAACGAATGGGACATCTAATTTCCGTTGATGCTCGGTGAATGATAGTAACGACTTTTCAGGTGTTGGCATTTTCGTTAAAAGTCTGCTACATTCCGGCTTATGTAGATCGAGAGTTTCTTGTTGATAGAAATGCTGCAGACATGTGTTACACATATAAATCTGATGTTCATCCAATGTTAGTTGGCTTTTGATCAATCTGTAGAAGAAATATATATAAAATTTAAATATAATTTTTAAAAGGAATATATAATAATTTACCTTGAAATGTTTTTGATCCAGACGTAATGTGACTTTTCTTCGTCTTGCAGTAGTAAAATGTTTATGTGTGTAAGTTTTTCCTCTTTCGTTTTATAGTATGGTCCAACTATAGCATTTCCCTCCTTCTCAAAACCGAACACGTTAATACTTATATCCGGATTAATTTCTTCAAATATTTTAACTGCATCAGTTTTTAGTGGAAATTGTAATTGACCGAATTTAACAGTTTTTCCGTTTTTCAAAATGATGTCACTTTTTTCTATATTTTCAATTTGATAGCTTGTGGTTCTATCATTATGTTCTCCATAATCTACCGGGCTTAAGGCTGATATTATGCACCATTTAAAGCAATACTCGTCATAGTTCTTCACATTGACACAAGCATGTTTATCTTTTAAATATTTTGGAAGTTCAATATATTGTGAACCTCTTAACGGTTTATACTGATTAATGTTTATTTCAAGGTGGGTTATTTCCACTATTGTCCACCCACTATCACGCACTTGAAACTCTTCACTTTTAACAGAAATTTCGTCCATCATTGATCTGTAGATAGAGACTATTTCTTCTTCACTCTGCACATTACGCATTCTTGTTTGAAAAGATTTTATATCGTACACTACGTCAATATTATCGCCATTATTGTTTTTAGTATATTTTATATATACAGCAAATAATTCTAGATTGAACTCGCTGTGTGCTTCACTAAATGTTCTTTCAAGATTTCAATTACTAGATTTTCACATATGACTAAAAACTGTTTCGGCCATATTATTTCGAGATTCTTATTTTCCAAAATTAATGTTTCGATTCTTTCTTCAAAAGAACTCTTTAAAACTTTAAAATTTTCATTAAATGGAACGGCAGTGTTTCTTTTATGTAAATTTGTTCGAAGGTGATAGTTCCAGTCTTTATTCATCACTTCTAACTTACATGAGTTACATTTCTTTGATGGTGATGTAGTTGGTATTACTGGTTGCGCTATTGTTGATGATGATGTTGATGGTTGATTGATTATTATTACACTTTTTTAGATGGTTCAATAATACATCTTTTCGCGTGTATATTTTAGAACAAAATTGGCACTTATTACTATCATCCCTTAGATGCACACTTCTAATGTGCCTATTCAAACTATCACCACGTGAACAGCTTAGGCCGCAGTATTCGCATATAAAGAATTTCATTGTAACTTCACTTTTTTTTAAAGTTTACTTGATTATTTTCACTTTCACAATTTTTTTAATTATTTTCAATATATATCTTCTATAAGCTCACTTCGCTTAATTATTTATCACTTATTCTTTTACTTTCACTATTTTTGAAATTCACTATTTTTTTTTAAATTATTTCCCTCTCACTATTTTTTATAAGTTCACTTTACTTCACTATTTTGCAATTCACTTTATTATTATTTTACTTTCACTGTTTTTTATGAGTTCAGTTCACTATTTTTTAATTCACTTATTATTTTACTTTCGCTATTTTTTTTTTTAAGTTCACTTTAATTTCACTATTTATTTTTAATTATTTTCACTATTTTTCAATTCACTTAATTATTTAACACTTTTTATTTTACTTTCACTATTTTTTAAGTTTACTCTACTTTCACTATTGTTTTTAATTATTTTCACTTTCACTATTTTTTTAAAATTATTTTCACTTTCACTTTTTTTCACTTCACTTTCTTAATTTGTTTTTCTTTTAAATTTTACTCGGTAACTAATAATTTTTTAAGAAATGTTTGAGTATTTATAGACGATTGCGAACCCCCCACTCCACGACTTATCCAAACAAGTCTATCCCCACTCCAGGATTTATCCAACCAATCAGATTAGGTTTATCCCCACTCCAACCGATAAGAGTATGACTCATCCGAGAAATGTGATGACTCTGCAATAAAACATGTTTCAACCTGTTGGATTCTGAAATTTGATATGCTTAATTTCACAACATTATGCAAGAAATATGCTAAAACATGTTTCAACTCTTCGATCTAAGCCCCCCGCTCCCCGCTAGCCTAAGCCACTCTAACCGATAAGAGCATCCCCACTCTAACAATCAAATCAAGTGTATCCCCTCCTCCACGACTTATCCAACCAAGTCCATCCCCACTCCAGGATTTATCCTACCAATGAAATAAGCTTTATCCCCACTCCAGGATCTATCCGACCAATCAGATCACTCCAACCGATAAATGTAAAAAAGCTCAAAGCCCCGAAAAAAAAGCCCAATTTTAGGCAACGGAAAACGAAAAAAAAACTCTCAACAACCGACAAAAAAAAGCCCCGGAAAAAAAACGCCCAATTTTATGCAACGGAAAAAATCAAAGCTCCACCGTCAAAAAAAGCTCGGGGTGTAAATTCCTTATCAGCTTCATACAAGACTATGACGTCATCCATACAAAAGCTTCCACCATCTCCACCATGGCCCAGAAACGGTATATCCATACTACTTCTTTTTTAACAAGCACCAGCTGGCCATGATACAGTAGATATTAGTAATATTCAAACATTAGTTTAGATATAACAATACCGCGTAATGAATATATATGTATTAGGTGATATCACCAAATATCGGTATTAACCCATCTCTCCTTACGACCGATATTTTATATGATATTATCCAGAAACTAAGGTCTGTTAACTACGCAAAGATCTTAGTTTTTGCAGGTCCACCGCATATAATTAAATTAGTTCGAACCCATTTTTTGGATACGGGTTTCATATCAGGTTAAGCGAAAATTGATGCGCAGCCCATTAAAGAAGTGTTGGATTTATCGAGTGTATCTGATTTGAGGATCACCCACAATATCACTAATGCCGCATTTACACTGCGACGACTTTTGAAAAAATCGCGCGATATGAGCAAGACCCATATACGAGTATGTAGTGTTTTCACATAATATACAAAATGATGTAGAACGAGTAGGCCCAGTGGCTATAATTTTAATAAAGTCAGTAAGGGGAAATTGATCAGCCGAGTTTGGCAGTTTCCTTTTTCAAATAAATATATACAAATTTTTACAATTATCATTAATTTCAAATTTAATGTGCTTACTGCAATCATTTCTGTACACTGGAGCACGTACTACATATATAACTGCCAAATAACAACAAACAATTAAGTTAGTTATTCCCCACTCCAAGCATGTGTTTTCATATATTAGTTCTCCGCTTGCAAATGTGTGTGTAAAAAAGTCGGCGAATCGGCCATAAAAATACTATTTTCGAGGTTATTTGCTATAAAGTCGGTCATGTTCAGCCGACTTTTATGGGAAAGGGAACACAACTAAATTTGACACGTCGGCCGATGATTTTCTATTTCTGTTCTTTTCTAGCCTGTGAATATTTCCCATAGTACTATCCTTTACTAACGCTTTTCCGACATACCGCCGCAGTGTAAATTAGCCATGACACTCACTTAAATGTTCGAATGGCTGCTAGAAAAAAAGTTAAACTAGAAGTCCAATTACTTTCGCATACAACTTCTAGTACGAAGATGCGTACAGCTCGGTAAATGCAAAACAGCTAATGCAATCGAGTACGCGAATTTTATACAAACCAGAAATGATTGGTTTGATATCTTTAATCTTAAAGTACCGTCACATGATACCCGAACTGCTATTAAAGCATATAGACTAGAAATAAAGTAAAGAATTGAATTAAAGCTATTAGTAGAAAGGTATCAAATAATAAATGAGATAAGAGCACCGGAAAAAAAAGTCTGCAACCTTTCCAAAAAGGGATCCTAATTTCTATTTGCTCTTTAAGGAATCTCTTCGAATACGCTAAAGTAAAATACGGTATATCGTTTTTGTTGACCAATCTTTTAAACCAAGATGTGGTTGAACATTTCTTTAGTACGATTCGAGCCAAAGGTGAGTTACACAACCATCTAACAGATCTCGAATTTAAACATAGGGTTGGAAATTATATACTTGGTAATAAATTAATGAATAGAGTTTTGAAACTTATGCTGATCAAAATTTCTATTCCAGTGTTTGTTCTGTCTTATCCCTTTCGGTTTTCCATATTTTTAAGGAAGGAACAATGTTTTCAAGAACAGTTCAAATGTGGAAAATGATAATGACGTTTCCATTGACTTTGTGAGGATGCAAATTTGAATACAAATTTCCACACACAAAACAACACTGAAAGTGGACTTAAAGCAATAGAAACAGCACGGTAACACGGAATTCCAAGCTTAAACATACAAACAGCACGGTAACATTGAATAATAATATATAAACAACAACAACGGATTAACACATAAACAAAGAAAACATGGAAATAAAGGAAAACACAAGACATGAATGCTGAAAAGATGCACATTGGCGAAAAACCTTAAAAGGGTCGATGGGATCACACAATGTCTCAGGCATCACTGTATGGCTGGATAAACCCACCGACAAAGGTACAAAACTCATAAAAGACTATATAATGACGACTACATGTACCAGCCACGAGTCATAAAATAATGAAAACCCAAAATGATCAGGAAAACCGGCTACGGCGAGCACCTATATAAGGAACGCCGAACAAGCATCAGGAGGTCAGTCGGCAGTAGACAGTCTGCGTTCCAAGGTATTGTGGCCTTACCGGTTTCTCTTGGACGTAACTTAGTTTACTAAGCTGACAGGGGCTATCATCTCTGATAGTTTACAGGCTGGAGAAGGTTTTGTGGACTTACCGGTTCCTCTTCGAAAGCTTGTAACTATCAGTCCGTGCCCCGACCAAAGTGCAACAGAGCAACGCCACGATGACGCACAGAGCAACGCAAACGACGACGCAGCACAGAGCAACGCAGCGACGACGCACAGAGCAACACAACGTAACGCCACGACGACGCACAAAGCAACGCAACACACACAGCAACGCAACGCACATAGTAAGCAGCAACGATACACAGCGCAACGCATCGCACAGAGCAACGCAACGCACAGAGCAAGCAGCAACGACGCACAGAGCAATGCAATGCACAGAGCAACGCAACGCAACGCACAGAGCAACGCAACACACAGAGCAGCGCAGAGCAACGACGCACAGAGCAACGCAGTAACAACGCACAGAGCAACACAACGCACAGAGCAAGGCAACGCACTGAGCAAGCAGCAACGACGCACAGAGCAACGCAAAGCACAGAGCAACGCAACGTACAGAGCAAGCAGCAACGATACACAGGGCAATGCAACGCACAGAGCAACGCAACGCAAAGAGCAAGCAGCAACGACACACAGAACAACGCAACGACGCACAGAGCAACGCAGCGACCACGCACAAAGCAACGCAACGACGACACACGGAGCAACGCAGCGACAACGCACAGAGCAACGAAGCAAACAGTCAACGCAGACCAACGCAACACAACGTATCAGAAGTACGAAGCTTACGGGGCCTAAAACAGCATAACGCAGGGCAACGTAACAACCACAAGTAGGACTGATGAGGACGTAATGCCGAACAACATAAGCACGAGATGACACAGGGACTGAAGGAAGGCAAGCAGAGGCGTGCCAAGAGCCGAGTTGCAACCAGCCACGGCCAGTACGACGAACAACGCCAGAACTACAGGACCAATCGCAGACCGAAGGCAACCACCGCAAAGCACAGAGAGCAACGAGAGCAAAGGGTACCAAGACGACAGGAAACACAGGAGGCGCCAGGCGACACAAAGAGACGTAGACAGGGGATGTCGAGGCCACACAAAAAGACGGAGGCAGAGAAAAGCAATGCACAGAGAGCAAAGGGTACCAAGACGACATAGAACACAGGAGGCGCCAGGCGACACAAAGAGACGTAGAGGAGGGATTTCGAGGCCACACAAAGGGACGGAGGCAGAGAGGAGCAAGGCGGAGGATGTCGAGTCAAGCGAGCAGCATCGAACGTGTATAACAAGAAGCGAAACGGACCGACGACGGTCAGCGTGACGCTACGTAGTCAACGAATCAGAAGGCGAATGGGACGACGCAAGTCAGCGCAATGCAGCGTAGCCAGTACAGCAAGAGACGAAAGAGAACGACAGAAGTCAATGAAGTAGAACGCGCAGAAAGCGAATAAGATTAGTGAATAGAACAACAAAGTAATTGAAATTGAAATAGTGTATAAGTTAAACGAAATAATAATACGAGTTAAAAAAATTGAAATCCTTGAAACCAACAAATGTTTTGTATACTATTCTGGCACCCGATGAGCCTGCCCCGGATTCGAGTCGTTACAACTTGAATAAAGAAGTTTAAAGCGGAAAATTCTTGAGTAGCTTTGTGTGAGATGTGGACGTCAACAGACCGGTCAACGTTAGAGACTAAAATATAATTATTATATTAATAATTATATTTTTCCAACATTTCGCTACTAGTTTCAGGCTTATATCATTACAGGTTCTCAAGATATAAGCATCGGAACTTTTTCCTTTTCACCCTCCCCCACCCTCCCCCTCTACACCCTCGACCCCAAAACTTGTTTTCCTACTAGAGTTTAATTAGCGCTACTTCTGGTAAAAATTCTAAGCATCTATCTTACACTGTTCTTGAGATATGAATTGTGTTTGATTTGAAAAATTCTCATCCCCTCCACTTCTATGCTCCACCTCCCACTTAAAAAATGTTTCTTTGATCAATCTTTATTTGTCGACCTTTATACCCAAACCGAATTTTATTTTTCTAGAGCAATTGGTTCATGAGATATCGTAATCTAAAGTCTTCCATCTCCCACCCCCATACACAACTTCCCCCTTCCAAAATTTTTCTTGATTCTGTTCTCCTAGTATAACTACAAATATTTTTTAAGTTTGCGTAGTGTGCCATTAACGGCTTAGGAGATATGGATTTTAGAATGTGTCTATCTCACCTTTTTTGGGTTTCGGACGCATTATATTTCCCCCACTCCCACACCCCTTGATCAATATTGACAATTTTTCTGCAAATGGGTGAACTATCAGAGTTCTATAAAAATTCTAAGTTTCAGCTTCCTATCATTAGGGGTTACTGAGATCTAGAAACCAAAATTTTCGGTCTAAAACATTTTCCCCTCCTTCCCCCTCACACCCCTACCCCTAAAAATTTGGTCACTTCAAGGAGCCTACCCCGTCTATTCGTTAAAAAAAATTCAATTTAATATCTCAAATTGTTTAGCAGCTACGAGCCTCCAAACGATCTTGGGTACGGCGGACAGACAGACTGAAAATTTTATTGCTTTTTTCGCGTCTACTAGTTATGAAACGTGAAAATAAAAATTGGGTAGCAAATTTTTTTTTTTTAAAAATCAATCACAATACTTAATTATTAAAATAAAAGTAAAACATTCACGTGCACGTTTTACTTACCGCAGAATAAATATTTATCTTCAAATTTACTGCTAAGTAGTTTTTTTTAATTTTACACACTTTCGGACCAAAGAAAAGTAAAAACATTTTAAATTCCAAAGTGTACGTTATAATATCTACTTCTCGCCTGAGTAATTGCTGACGTCGCGTCGCGCTCATAGCATAGCTGAAGCATACCTCGTATTTTTCTACCATGGGTTTACTCCTCATTCCAAAGTCGATGTTCTGAACGATTAATATCAGATGGTTGACACTTTGTGGTTGACTTAAGAAATACTAGGAGATTAGAAAACGGTTAAAATTCTTAAGGGGGTTTTAAGGTGAAGGGTGCAAAACTTTGGGTTACAATATCTTCCGACTCAACTGTACCAGAAAGATTATAAGTCGAGTCTACTGAATATACAATTTCTGATGTGGATGGCGACGAGCGGTATGGAAGGAGAGCCATTTTAAAAAAAAAAAACAACGCTGTCACGATCGGCTGCAAGCCAATCGTATGATACTCTAGATGAAATACTGAACTCCGATTTATATTTTAGTTGGAAATATATCAAAAGAATGAGGAGTGCACAAGCAATTATTACATGACCTTTTACTTACAGGTAGAAACTATTGTATAGTGGCTACTCAATTTTACTTTATTATTTTAAAAATAAAGTATTTTTATCGATTTTTTTAAAAAAAAAATTTGCTTACACGTTTTATGACTAATAAACGCCAGGTG
This sequence comes from Beris chalybata, assembly GCA_949128065.1. Lineage (NCBI taxonomy): Eukaryota > Metazoa > Arthropoda > Insecta > Diptera > Stratiomyidae > Beris > Beris chalybata. Next base: position 85,560,758 of record OX421897.1, on the reverse strand, counting down.
AAGGGGTGTGGGAGTGGAGGGGGAAATAATGCGTCCGAAACGCAAAAATGCCGAGATCGACACATTCTAAAGTCCATATCTCTTAAACCGTTAATGGCAAGCAATTAAAACTTAACAAATATCTGTAGTTATACTAGGAGAGTAGATTGAAACAAAATTTGTTTGTGGGGTGGTGGCGTATGGGGGGCGGTTGACATACTTAAGATTACGATATCTCACAAACCAATTGCACCAGAAAAACAAAATTCGGTTTGAGTAGAAAGGTTGATAAATAAAGATTGCTCAAAGTAAAATCTTTGAAGGGGGCAGGGGAGCATAAAAGTGGGGGGGATAAATTTTTTTCAAAAATATCACTTTTAAAAAATTTCACTTTTCATATCTCAATAACAGTGTAAGAAAGATGCTTCAAATTTTTACCAGAAGTAGGCCCGATATAGCTCTAGTAGGGAAAAATTGGTGTTTATGTTTATATCTTAAGGGCGGGTAAGATTAATTCAGTTCAAATAAGGCATATTTTCAAGAATTTTTTTAGATGATACCAGTAATGCTGGATTGTTTCATTTCATTTTACTTTATTATTTTAATAATTAAGTATTGTGATTGATTTTTTAAAAAAAAAAATTTGCTACCCTCAAAATTTTTATTTTCACGTTTCATAACTAGTAGACGCGAAAAAAGCAATAAAAATTTTCAGTCCGTCTGTCCGCCGTACGGCGTCCGCCGTACGCAAGATCGTTTGGAGGCTTGTAGCTGCCAAACGCTTTGATATATTAAATTGAAATTTTTTTAACGAATAGATGGGGTAGGCGCCTTGAAGTGACCAAATTTTTAGGGGTAGGGGTGTGAGGGGGAAGGAGGGGGAAGTGTTTTAGACCGAAAATTTTGGTTTCCAGATCTTAGTAACCCCTTATGTTAGGAAGCTGAAACTTGGAATTTCTATAGACGTCTGATAGTAGACCCATTTGCAGAAAAATTGTCAATATTGATCAAGGGGTGTGGGAGTGGGGGGAAATGTAATGCGTCCGAAACCCAAAAAAGGTGAGATAGACACATTCTAAGATCCATATCTCCTAAACCTTTAATGGCACACCATTCAAACTTAAAACATATTTGTAGTTATACTAGGAGAACAGAATCAAGAAAAATTTTGGGTGGGGGAAGTTGTGTATGGGGGTGGGGGGTGAAAAACTTAAGATTACGATATCTCATGAACCAATTGCTCTAGAAAAATAAAATTTGGTTTGGGTGTAAGGGTTGACAAAAAAAGATTGATCAAAGTAAAATTTTTTAAGTGGGAGGTGGAGCATAGAAGTGGAGGGGATGAGAATTTTTTAAATCAAACACATTTCATATCTCAAGAACAGTTTAAGATAGATGCTTAGAATTTTTACCAGAAGTAGCGCCAATTAAACCCTAGTAGGGAAAAAAGTTTTGGGGTTGTGGGTGTAGAGGGGGGTGGGTGGGGGAGGGTGAAAAGGAAAAAGTTCCGATGCTTATATATTGAGAACCTGTAATGATATAAGCCTTAAACTTGGTATTTAGATAGAGCTATAGTAGCGAAATGTTGGAAAAATATTATTTTTTTTAGGGGTAGTATGCTACGGGGGTAGGGGGTGTTTTTCCTAACTATTAAACGGTTCATGCTAGAAAGTTGAAACTCGATGTGTATATGTAAATCAACTAATTGTGATAAAAAAAAATTTGAATATTCATTGGCGTTTAGAAAGGGGGGCAAAAAAAAATATTTGTAAATATAATATATATAAAATGCATATATTTTCACGATTTCCGTCATATTTACTAGGTCTTTCCAAATATTGAATTCATTTTTATTCTACGGATTCTTCGTATGAATACCTAGAAAGTGTTTTCAAGGTTTTTTGAAATTCGACCCCTAAGGGTAGTGTGGTACAAGTGGGAGTGTTTTTACTATATATGGAACGGCTTAAGCTATAATGTTGAAACTCGGTGTGTATATGTAAATCAACTAGAAAAGTAATAGTGATAAAAAAAAATTTAAATATTCATTGGCGTTCAGAAGGGAAGGGGCAAAAAAAATATTTGTAAATATAGTATATATATAATGCATATATTTTCACGATTTTCGTCATATCTACTAGGTCTTTCCAAATATTGAATTCATTTTTATTCTACGGATTCTTCGTATGAATACCTAGAAAGTGCTTTCAGGTTTTTTGAAATTCGACCCCTAAGGGTAGTGTGGTACAAGTGGGGGGTGCTTTTCCTATATATAGAACGGCTTAAGCTACAATGTTGAAACTCGGTGTGTATATCTAAATCAACTAGAAAAATAATTTTGAATAAAAAAACGAATATCTATTGGCGTTCAGAAGGGGGTCAAAAAAAATTATCTGTGAAAATAGAATGCATATTTTCCCACGATTTTCGACATATCTACTACCTCGTCCCAAATAATGAATTTAATTTTATTCTATGTATTCTCCATATGAATACCAAGACAGTGTTTTCAAGATTTTCTGAAAATTGACTCCTAAGGAAGTGTAAAGTGATTGTGTACTTTTTCATAAACTATTCCATATCTCTCAGATCCAATCAGATTTTCACTTCCATGATCTTGTTCTTTTTGATAGGTTTTCAGTCACATAGTAGCCTACACCGCATTTCAGAATTGAGCGCGTTCCTAACTTCTGCTGGAAAAATAATAAAGTTACGCCCAGATTGTTGGCAGATTTTTTATATTTTAATACAACATCTAAACTACATTTTTCAAAAATTTTCATTTCAAAATATTTATAAATAAGGCGTTAGCAGCAAATCTCCGCTGGCGTATCGATGCGGTGTACGCTACAACTCGTGACTAGATCATGCGAAAAAAAAATCTAATTGCGTTTATTAGGTGAGATGTTTCTCGAGGTAATGACGTCGAATTTTTTTTTTTTAACCGTTTTTTCCATTTTTGGTAGCACTTAACAGTCAAAAAATCGATTTTTGCTAAAAAAATTGTCAATTTTTTTATTGTAAGATAAAAAATAATTGTACATTTAAAAAAAACTCGACGTCACTACCTGGTGATTTATGTTTAGAAATGGTAAACAAAATTTTATCACAAATCAAGTTCTTATGAAAGTTTTTATGAAATTTGAACATAGTAAATACAAGTATTTAATTACGAAAAATATGTTTTATAATAAATTGTACAGTTGATGATTTCAAGAACATTATAATATTAAATTAAAATCCAGTAACGTTTAAACTACCACTATATTGAATTAGAAAATTTAGAATCAGCTGTTCATGACGAGACTTACTCTGACAAGTGCCGCTGGCAATATAGATACTAAAACATATATGTATAATAGTGGCATAGTGGAAATATAATTGTTTTTTTAGGGGTAGCAAGGCACGAGGGGGGGGGGTATTTTTCCTCACTTCAGAACGGCTTACGCTAGAAAGTTGAAACTCGGTACGTATATATAAATCAACTAGAAAAGTAATTCTGATAAAAAAAAACTCGAATATTCATTGGCGTTTAGAAGGGGGGGGGGGGTGCCAAAAAAGTTATCAGTAAATATAAAATGCATATATTTTCACGTTTACTAGGTCCTTCCAAATATTGAATTCATTTTTATTCTAAATATTCTTCATATGAGTACCTAGAAAGTGTTTTTAAGATTTTTTGAAATTCGACCCTAAGGGGGTGTAAAGTGGATGTATACTTTTTCATGAATTCCACCATATCTCTCAGGTCTGATCAGATATCGAATATCTTTTCACTTCACCAGGTTTGTTTAATAATCACCTATTTTTAAGTTTTGTCTTTTTCAACCTCTAGACCGCTTCCTGGAATATGACCCAATTATATAATTCATATGTTACATCATATTTTAACCGCTTCCCGAAGTTTTTGTTAGGTTTTTTTAGTCACATAGTAACATACACCGCATCTCCGAATCGAACACGTTCCAAAGTTCTGCCAGAAAAATAATAAAGTTGCGTCCAAACTGTTGGCAGATTTTTTTGTTTATAGTGAGTTCCATAAAGTAAGTTAGGACATTTTACAGAATTTTTATGTGGCAACTATAGTACATGAAGGACTTATGATATATTGTTCATATTAATAGTTTCAGCTGCGACTATTATAAAATTAATGTGTATAAAATTTCAAAGTCGTAACTTAAAGCGTTCTAAAGTTATCGTTCAATATTGATGAACATGTTTATTAAGGACTTTTGTATGACAGCTACCCGAAGTAGTGCTGCGACATCGACATCGATGTTTCTAAAACATCAATGTTTTGCAATAACATCGGGTACTTTTACCATCGATGTTTTTACTTCGATGTTTTTCAAACATCGATGTTTTATAAAAACATCGACATCGATGTTTCAGGCACATCCAGGTTTTTTTTTTGATCCTCACACCAATCTCTTATGCTGTTATGACACTGTCTATTTAGCGGCTATTTCTTAAGTACAATAAAAGTACAATAACTGCCGCATCGTGCGACAAGGCGAACAAAATCAAAAGAAAGAGATATCACTCTTTCCGACGCTAGCGGCATCTAGTAACCGAAATTAACAACTGCATTGTTAAGAAAAATACCGATTTTAGCGCGTTTCATAACATAACATGGCACTTTCCACAATTTATACGTACCGAACTATTAAAAACAAGTCTGTAGCAGGTCAAAAATCCACTGGTAGAAAGATTTTCCTAGGACTAAGTGCTAGAATGTTGCGAAACACTGCTCGAATGCGCTATGTTGCGGCTATTTTGCGGCTATGTTGCGGCTAGTTTTTGAAAGTACTCACTTTATACTACTCGGACTGTCTCTCTCACACCAAAGCCAAAATTGTATGTTACATTTTCTATCCCTCTCCATTTGGATTTACTAGCCGCTTGAAAGCCGCAAAAATAGCCAGTGTCATAACTGCATTAAAAAAAGAGGTAAAACATCGATGGGACCAAATGAAACGAAACTACTAAGCAGGCAAAGTTTCTGAAAATACATGTGATGAAATTCGTATGCGTCGCAATCAATTTTATTTGACTTGACGCTTGAAAATTTTCTTGCTTCTTGCATTTGTTTGGCTACGGAGATGATATCCTTTTCTTAAGTGTTGTGATAGATATGTGTAGAAAATCTATTGAATTTTCCTTATATTTGCACGGAGTCTTTTGAGTACCTATATGCCTATATGCTATATTTTATTATTCTAGGATAAACATTACCGGAGATATGCATTTCCAAAGAGGACTCGGACACCATTTTTACTAAAACTTGAACATACGATATCCTACAAAAAACATACTGCAGTCACTATCAGCTGCAAGCCAATCCTATGATACTCTAGATAAATACTTAACTCAGATTTATATTGTAGTTGGGGGGGGGGGGGGGGGGGGATAATGTAGAATTACGTGTGTGCTTGTTGTATGATTGCTACTCAAAGCGAAAAGATAATAATCAGTCTTCAATTTCATATCCTAAGATGACTAAAGTCATCAAAAAAAAAAGTTTCATTTTGAAAGATTTCACAGGGAAGGCGTAGGAAGGACTCACTTGATTTCTTATATATTTGTACTAGTAGTATGGATAAAGGCATTCTCGACCAGGGAGGAAGGGAGGAAGCTTTTGTATGGATGACGGCATAGACTTGTATGATGCTGATAAGGAATTCACTCCCCCAGAGGTTTAAATTTTTTTTTTTCGTTTTCCGTTGCATAAATTTGGGCGTTTTTTTTCGGGCCTTTTATGTCGGTTGTTGAGAGCTTTGCTTTTTTTCGTTTTCCGTTGCATAAAACTGGGCGTTTTTTTCGGGGCTTTGAGCTGTTTTATATTTATCGGTTGGAGTGATCTGATTGGTCGGATAGATCCTGGAGTGGGGATAAAGCTTATTTGATTGGTAGGATAGATCCTGGAGTGGGGATAGACTTGGTTGGATAAGTCGTGGAGGGGGGATAGACTTGATTTGATTGTTAGAGTGGGGATGAGTCGTGCTCTTATCGGTTGGAGTGGGGATAAATCTTAGGCTAGCGAGGAGCGGGGACTTAAGCTAAACGAAAACTTAGGCTATCCGAAACTTCGGTCAGCGGGAGGCTTAGGCTAGCGAGAGACTTAGGCTATCTGAAACTTAGGCTAGCGGGGAGCGAGGGACTTAGGCTAGCGGGGGGCTTAGGCTAGCGGGGGGGCTTAGGCTAAACGAAAACTTAGGCTAGCGGAGGGCTTAGGCTAATGTTTATGAAAAAGCATAGTGGGTGGTCTATTGTTTTATTTATGAGTCAGCTTTTGTTTATGAAAAAGCATAATGGGTGGTCTATTGTTTTATTTATGAGTCAGCTTTTGTTTATAAAAAACCATAGTGGGTGATGAGTCATGGTCACCGGAAAAAGCATATAAAATTTCATGCTGAGTCATCATATTTCTCGGGCTCAATATCGGTTGGAGTGATCTGATTGGTTGGATAAGTCGTGGAGTGGGGGTTCGCAATCAACTATAAATAGCAAACATTTTTCTAAAAATTGTTAGTTGCCGAGTAAAATTCAAACGAAAAACAAGTTATGAAATAGTGAAAGTGAAGTGAAAAATAGTGAAAGTGAAAATAACTAAAAAAAAAAAAAAAATTGTGAAAGTAAAGTGAACTTAAAAAATAAATAGTGAAAGTAAAGTGAACCTAAAAGAAAATAGTGAAAAAAATCAATTGAAGTAGACTTATAAAAAAAAAATAGTGAAAATAATTAAAAAAACATAACGCAGTTACGATCGGCTGCAAGCCAATCGTATGATACTCTAGATGAAATACTGAACTTTGATTTATATTTTAGTTGGAAATATATCAAAAGAATGAGGAGAGCACAAGCAATTATTACATGACCTTTTACTTAAAGGTAGAAACTTTTGTATATTGGTCGATTTTTTGATTAATAGTGAGTTCCATAAAGTAAGTTAGGACATTTTACAGAATTTTTGTATGGCAACTACATGAAGGACTCATGGGATATTTTTCATATTGATAGTTGCAGCTGCGACTACTATAAAATTAATGTTTGTAAAATTTCAAAGTCGTAAATTAAAGCTTTCTAAACTTATCGTGCAATATTGGTGAATATGTTTATTAAGGACTTTTGTATGACAGCTACCCGAAGGAGTCAACGGATGGCGCTAATTAATGAACTCCGTCTTGGTTTTGGTATAAAACTAATTCCTGTAAAATTTTAAATTCCTGCTCTAACTCGTTCTGGAGTTATATTGAATTCAGTAAAAAGCATACATTTTTGAAGGACTTTTCTAGGCTGCTACACGAAGGACTCATTCGATTTGCATCATATTCTGAGCTTCAAACATTTAAAACCATACGTATGCAAAATTTCAAGTTCCTAACTTGAAGCATTCGAGCAATAACTGGGAAAACGTGTTTCAAGGACTCTTGTATGGGAGGTACCCGAAGGAGTGGAAGGATATCGCCCATTAACGAACTTAGCCTTACTTTTTCCATTTTACAAGTTGTGACAAAATTTCAACTTCCTAGGTCAACGCGTTCTTGAGTTATCGTGCTAACGGACGGACGGACGGACAGCAAACGGATTTGGGGGTTTTGGCCAAAAATAAACACAAAATACCATATAACTTTTTTTCGTCCGAGGCTCGGTTCTATGCGTTACAAACTTTTCGGGCTGGATTAAACTTATAATACTCTATATGTTCATCTAGAGTATAAAAATAGTGAAAGTGAAATAATCAAGTGAAGCCTGAGTGTCGTTTAAAAAATAGTGAAATTGAAAATTATCGAGTGAGGCGAAAAAGTAACATGAACTCCTTTATATGTGAATATTGTGGTATAAGCTGTTCACGCTGCAGCAACTTAAATAGGCATATAAGAAGTGTCCATCTAAAGGAAAGGTCCAAATGTGAATTTTGTTCGAAAACATATACCCGAAAAGATATATTCCTACACATACTAGAAAGTGTAATAAACGAGTGCAACCAATTATTCAACCATCAACATCAATTGTACAACCGGAAGAAAAGATTGAAACATTATTATTAAAAAATAAAAGTCCTTAAATTATAATACCAAAGAAATTTTTGGAAGTATGTGAAAATTCAGTGATTGAAGTTTTAAGTGAACATTTAGTGAAGCATACAGCCTTCAAATTTAATGTTGAACTATTTGCTATTTACGTAAAATATATTAAAAATAATAGTGGTGAAAATGTTTACGTACACTGTACCAAAAGTTCATAGGAAAAAAACACCACCCGGTGTTCGATGGAGTCCATCCTTTTTCGGGGTTATTTGACACCTAAATAGTGGTGATAAAAAAAAAATTTCTTAGGATAATTTATAATTTCCAAGTAACGGTGTAAAACGGACACAAGCGGTGTATTTTTCGCTCGTTGAAGGTTTTACAGAAACACCCGGCCGGTGTTGTTTCGGATAATTTTGATTATTTTAGGTTATAATATTAAACGTAGATTGGAGCATTTTTATGCCAAAAATTATTCGTTTTGGGGTATTTTTTAAACAAGCAAAAAATCCTTTTTCGGGGTGATATTACTCGCCCATAGCTACTATATTCGTGTAAATTTGATTTAATTGAAAAACAATGTTCTTTTTTAAATACATAAATCAATTTTTATTCAATTTCGTAATTATAAATTTGTTTAATTCATTTCTTAAATTAAAGTAAACAATTGTGCATCTAAGGAACTAAAATTACTTTCGGTATTATATAAGTATCTTTATTATTAAAAATTCCTTCGTATGTGCGCTTGTTTTTAATATTTTCAATAGCTTCTTGTAAAAAGAAGAAAAACGTGGAGAACTTATGGGGATATTTGCAATCAAAAACAAAGTATACTTTAAAAAGAGTGTCCCACGCCGATAAAGTTGTATTATCCATTACAGGAAGTTCATTGTTATCCAAAATAATACTGTATGAAGAAATAGCAGCTTTATTGTTTCCAGAAGCTAGTATGTGCGGAAATGTACTATTTCGTTGAGAATTAATCGTGCCAATCTATAATGAAAGGATTATTTAGTATCATGTACATAAGTAAATAGTTCTCGGCATATGCATACTTTGTTGAATTGTATAAGTTTGTAATCTCTCTGATTTTCTTTACCGCAAGCCCGACCTACAGAAGGCAGCAACTTATGTAGCATTAAAAATGTGGTTGTAGTTACGTCCCAGCCTTTAAAAATTAATATTATAATTATTGTAATTATGTAAGTATGTGGCATACGTTCATCTTCATGGGCATCATCCTCGTACACTTGAATTTTTTTGGCGGAAGCAATAGAACAAATTTTCAAATGTAGTTTATCCCATTTTTCCTTCAATTTGGCACCTTTCCCAACGAATTGTAAACCAAAATCGTGATCAATCTACATATGGTATAATAAATTATTATAATAAATGTGTTTTGAAATTTATATAAGTAAATTTAAAATATATATATGAATTTAATGAAAAATTAATTTATTTTTGACTTAAGTCCAATATACATATGCAGGTATGTATCTGTCGCCAAAAATTTGAAATTTGAAAAATACAAATAACATTTAAAAGATTCTAGATTTTAACTTACCAGACCGGGAGTATCGAGAAAGCGAGGATACTCGCTTATACGTTTTAGGGCATCTACGTTTCTTCTGTGCTGGAAAGTTTTCTCCATTCTCAGAAATATTTCTGTGGTTTGTTGTTTGTTGCACTCATTGCGCAACCACTGTATTTCATCTTTTATTGAGTCGGTGTCTGCACTTGACTCCAAACTACTAGATGAGCTCAATAAAGGTTTTTTACGTTGAGATGTATGGCCTGCTACCCTGTTTACTGTCCGCAACCGATGACCAAAGTATCCACCACGGTTAAGATCGTCATAAAAAATTTGCTAAAAGAAGATGTTTAGCTAAATTTGAACGAAAGTATTTATGGCACATAATTACATAGTTATCAGGGTTTTTTCTGACACACAAATTTGGAAACAGAGTGGCTGTAGTTTTCGCATATACAATTTTTTCCTTTCTTGAGGGATAGAATCCAAAAGTGTCAGTTAGTTTTTGAACTATTGAATTTACAGCGGTTCTGCGAAGCCTATCATTTAATGTCTCGCGATTTTCATATTCTCGTAAAACTTCCGGAGCAACTTTCTCAAGATAATTTTGTAGTTCCTTATAAAGTAGATTCTATTCGTATTGTAACAGAGGTGAATTACGAGATAAATACCTTTGCTGTTTCGTTAACGTTTAATCCTGCTGTAGATGGGAATTCTCCTATAAATGCATCATATCTCCGTAATTTGCCCGGTACAAATTCTTCGATATCTGAATCTGTTTGGGAGCTCACTGTGACTTGTGTATCTTATTTCGTTGGGAATAAAAAGAATTTTGATCACAAATTTATGAGGTCGAGATATATGTACATACATATATAAGTGATATAAATAAATGATAATCAATATTTTTGATTAAGTGATTTACCTCGATTTCGAATAATATTTATATCGAATAAAAAATCCACTATCGGTTGAGAGTTTTTTATTAGAAATGAAAATGTTTCTTCGTCCAAAGTACATTTGTCCTTGGAAACAGTGAGGTACGCTGTTTCTTCGAAAAAAATGTCGAATTTTGTAATGCCTAAGAAAATAACACTTGTTAACTATTAGATATAACACAATAACATCAAACTTTTGCCGTACATGCAGCAATAAATTGTACAAATTTGATGTCGTCGTCCTCGCTTTTCACAAGTACAAACTTTTGGTCACCACCGAATTTTACTTTAAACAGTTTTTCCATTTTTAATTGAAATAATCACAATTTATCACCGCACACATTTATCACCACCACTAATCAAACTAGATTCGATCGATAACAAGAAAAACCTATTCACTGACAGCGCGTCATCCGATGGGTGATCTTAATATATTATTTATCCGATCGGTGTTTATTTACACCGAAAAAGGAATTATTTAATCATTATTATTCAATCGGTGATAAATTTTTTCCCGGAACTTATCCAATGGGGGTTTTTTTCGCGATTTTCTAAATAAAATTTTGTTTGGTGTATTTTTGCGGTGAGAGAGAAAAAATGTTCACCCAAAGGGAAACTACGATATTAACACCACCTGGTTGGTGTACTATGAGGCATTTTTGACCTGAATTGGTGTCAAAAAACTTATTATCCGCATGGTGGTGTAATAAGACATCTCGTATTTTTTACTGTGTAGGGTCGGATATAAAATCGTTTCAAACGAAAATGTGCATTGTACAGAGTGAGGAAGAGACAGTTACTGTTAACAAAACAATGACGGATGAAATTTATGTAAAAAGCGAAGAGTTTCAAGAACGAGATAGTGGATGGAGAATAGTACAAATAATCCATCTTAAAATTAACATTAATCAGTATAAACCGTTAAGTGGTTCGCAATATATTGAACTTCCAAAATTTTTAAAAGATAAACGTGCGTGTATTAATATAAAGAACTATTACGAATATTGTTTTAAATGGAGTGTAATATCAGCCTTAAGCCCGGTAGACAAGCATAGTAATAGAACCAGAAGCTATCAAATTGATAATATTGAAAAAAGTGATATAATTTTGAAAGACGGAAAAAGTGTTAAATTCGGACAATTACAATTTCCAATTAAAACTGCTGATACACAAATATTTGAAGAACTTAATCCTGATATAAGTGTTAATGTATTCGGTTTTGAGAAGGAGGGAAATGCTATAGTTGGACCATATTACACAACGAAGGAAGAGAAACGAACGCATATTAACCTGCTGTTCATACAAGATGAAGAAACGTTTCGTTACTTGTGGATTAAAAATATGTCAAGGTATATTTTGTATATTCTTTGTTGAAATTTATATTTGAATTTTTATGATTATTTCAACAGGTTGATTGGAAGCCAACTTACACTACATAATCATGAGATTTATATTTGTAACACATGTCTTCGATATTCTTATCAGCATAAAGCCTTCGACCTGCATAAACCGGACTGTAATAAGCTTGTAACGATAACGTCAACACCGGAAAAATCGTTTTTAAATATGGGAAAATCTTGGAAGACGTTTAGTAGTACAACCTTTAATAACAAATACAAATTTCCATCTCACACTTTAAAGATATAATGTTTGTTTTTCTTTTGGAGAATATTATTTTTTTAATGATAATATGTATGCTATACAAAAAAAATAAATGTTTATAAGAAACTATTTTAAGACAAAATGTATATATTTAGATCTAAGTTCCATAATATTTATACTCAAGTAGTTAATAAGGAAGCATTAAGTTTCACATAGATATGTTGAACTAAATAAGAAAAAAGTAATATTGTCACATAAGTTCTTTTTATTTATTTTTTAGAAACAATCTTATCATCTATTCGTTTACTTAAAAGTATTATAATATCTTTTTCAAATGTTTTCATTGCAAACTGAATGTTTTTTTCTATTTCCCTTATTCTATTGTCAACTTCGATATTCATCAGTTTCAGCATTTTATCAATTTCTGTATCCACGTAAGCTTTTGTTGCTGCATCCTCATTATTTAGCGGGTTACTCAGATTCTTAATACATTTCATATTTAAATCATAGTCTCCTCCAGATGTTAATTTAAATTCAATTCCAGGTGGTCCTTGCGGTCCACGGCTTACTTCCTTCGAAAATCGACCAAACTTGTCAACACCCATTTTATGAATAATTAATGTATTATGCTCGCAACACTTTTTATTGTATTATTTGTGCTTCTTTTAATTCTTCAATGATTGAAACAATTTCATTGGTGTGATTATTATGACCAGCTTCTTGGGATGCAATAAGTAGGCGTAACCGATCTACTAATTCGTTAGGATCATCCCAATAAATATAATCTTTCTCTTTGTTCGATGTTTGCATTAAACCACTACCTTTGCGGGTGAAAAGCTTACAAATTATATTCGTATATTTATAACTACGATTTCCTTTTATTTGACTTTCACTTTTGTGAGAACGTTTGTGGGCATTAGTATCAAGAAGAATATTCTTATAGTTTTCCAAGTCTTCTTTGGTATATAGTGCCTTTTTAGGATATTTCATAAACAAAAGTTCATATAAGCCACGAGTCCCCTCGTAGGATTTATCCTTTATAAGTACTTGACTATCATCGATTATAAAACTTGCATTACCGATTTGCCAATTGTCAGCATCTTTATAGACTCCATACAAACTGTCAATTACAGATGGGTTATTAATAAATGTATTTAAATATTCTGTTGGAATCTCTGTAAATTTATTTTCTTTCATATATTCATCCAGTTCTTCTCGTCCCTGTGGAGTTATAGCATATTTACGTACAACTTTTGTCGTAGATGACAGGTTGAGTTTTCGTTTAGGTGTTTCAAAGCTCTCATCACTATCAACTGCTTCTTCTTCATCATCAGCTTTAACTAAAGCAAAGTTCTCATCACTATCAACTTCTTCTTCTTCGTCATCTTTAACTGGAAATTCTTCTTTTATATTCGAAGCAAGCTTAGTTCTTTTAACTAGTTCATTGAGAGGACTTGTGATAGGTTTAAAAGTTTGTTCTAATTGAATGCCTGCATTAGCTTTAGCTAACTTTAATTGATTATATTTTTTTCTTATCGAATAAGTTGTCTTTACAATTTGACTGAGTAATTGTTTATCGTTCCTCTCATATTGTTTACAACAACAACAGTAAATTAAAGCTTCAAGTATTCTTCCAATATTAATTTTAAAGTGTTGTTTACTATGTTGAAATCTTCTAAATGATTTTTTATACTGCGCTGAACTCCTTTTATACTGTTTTGAACTGCTCTCAAACTGAATTGAGTTGTTATCAAATTGCATTAAACTGATGGTCTGATCAACTAGAGCACTGAACAGGTATTAACAGATTTTTGACCTGACCTGTTCTGATATTAACCTGACCTGTTCTGATATTAACTGCTTATTGACCTGACCTGTTCTCTTTTAAACCTGACCTATTCTGATATTAACAGCTTTTTGACCGGACCTGTTTTGATATTAACAGCTTTTAACCTGACCTGTTCTGATATTAACAGCTTTTTGAACAGCTCTGAACAGGTATTAACAGCTTATTGACCTGACCTGTTCTGCTATTGACAGCCTTTTGACATGACCTGTTCTGTTATTAACTGCTTATTGACCTGACCTGTTCTGATATTAACAGCTTATTGACCTGACCTGTTCTGATATTAACATCTTATTGACCTGACCTGTTCTGATATTAACAGCTTTTCGACCTGGTCTGTTCTGATATTAACTGCTTTTTGACCTGACCTGTTCTAATATTAACAGCTTTTTGAACAGCTCTGATCAGGTATTAACAGCTTTTTGAACAGCTCTGAACAGGTATTAACAGCTTTTTGAACAGCTCTGAACAGGTATTAACAGCTTTTTGAACAGGTATTAACAGCTTTTTGAACAGCTCTGATCAGGTATTAACAGCTTTTTAAACAGCTCTGAACAGGTATTAACAGCTTTTTGAGCAGCTCTGATCAGGTATTAACAGCTTTTTGAATAGGTATTAACAGCTTTTTGAACAGCTCTGAACAGCTCTGAACAGGTATTAACAGCTTTTTAAACAGGTCTGAATAGGTATTAACAGCTTTTTGAACAGCTCTGATCAGGTATTAACAGCTTTTTGAACAGCTCTGATCAGGTATTAACAGCTTTTTTAACGGCTCTGAACAGGTATTAACAGCTTTTTGAACAGCTCTGATCAGGTATTAACAGCTTTTTGAACAGGTATTAACAGCTTTTTGAACAGCTCTGAACAGGTATTAACAGCTTTCTGAACAGTTCTGAACAGGTATTAACAGCTTTTTGAACAGCTCTGAACAGGTATTAACAGCTTTTTGAACAGCTCTGATGAGGTATTAACAGCTTTTTGAACAGCTCTGATGAGGTATTAACAGCTTTTTGAACAGCTCTGATCAGGTATTAACAGCTTTTTGAACAGCTCTGAACAGGTATTAACAGCTTTTTGAACAGCTCTGATCAGGTATTAACAGCTTTTTGAACAGCTCTGAACAGGTATTAACAGCTTTTTGAACAGCTCTGAACAGGTATTAACAGCTTTTTGAACAGCTCTGAACAGGTATTAACAGCTTTTTGAACAGCTCTGATCAGGTATTAACAGCTTTTGACCTGACCTGTTCTGATAGTAACTGCTTATTGACCTGACCTGTTCTCTTTTAGATCTGACCTGTTCTGGTATTAACTGCTAAACCTGTTCTTATATTAACTGCTTGACCTGTTCTCTGCTCGAATATTCACTGCTGTTTCTATAATGCTAATACAAATATATCGAATCCTTTCCTATACCTTCCTTTTTCCAGAGGACTCTCTTTATCAATTACGAGGAAACCATATTTATCTTTCCAACACTTTGCACAAATATTTTTGAATTGATCGAATCTCATATCCGAATTTACATGGTCGTTATAAATGTGCTTCAAATTCATATCATCTTGTTTGAATATTATTATAAAATTGGCATTATCTCGAATTAAATGCTTTAGTATTCTCGTATAGGTCTGACAGAGATAAAAACTATCAATATTATGATGACGTCCCATACAGAAATATGATCGAACATTATCTTGCTTTTCACTTGCAATATCATCAAAAATAAACACAGAATTAGATTCAGCTTCTTCAGGTGCAATCACTTTTTTACCCATTTTTTTTTCCTCTTCGAAACCCCTTTCCGCCTAAGGGGCGAGCGACGACGAGCCGGCTAACCCGTCGAGACGGGGTGGGCGCCACACGACTGCGATTTTCGTCGTCGCTCTCTCTCACCCGAATCAGCCGTGTATTTCGGATGGATGATGGATTCAAGTACACTTCTTTATTTTAATTCAACTTCGCGGGGACGGATTTCTTCGAACACGGCAGAATTCTGGAACGGAAGTACCTACACAGATTTCCACGACAATGAGAACAAGAATAATTTATTTTGAAGAGTATAAAATTCTTTAATTACGTATAGTCTGGAAAATGCCTAGTTGGATTCTGATTTCATAAAAAGTAAGCTTATAACTAGGGTACCGCTGTTGAACTCGATGACCGCCGAATGAACCGCTGCTCCTCCTTCGTACATTAGCTTCTGCCGCTGTCCGTCGATAAAAATTCCACTTCGATTGACTTTAGCGTGCCGATTTGTGCGATGCAATCGCCGATGTCGTTCAGTTGAATCCGAATTTCTCGAATCGATTTCTTTTCTTCCTGAGACACTTGATATTCCGAATCTTCACAGAACCTATCTACCGATCGCCGTGTGGTTCGATTCGCTTATTTAACGCGCCGAATTGATGCGACACAAACACCGAGTCGAGATGATATCTCCGTGTTACTTTCAACGTTCACTCCACTTTACGAGTCCCCTGGTTTGGACGTTTTCGGACGAATTTAAGTAATTTAGTTCACCCCAACGTTCACTCCACTTTTCGAGTCACTTGATTTGTTGTTTTCGGACGAATTTAAGTTATTTCGTTCACCCCAACGTTCACTCCACTTTTCGAGTCACTTGATTAGTTCGTTTTCGGACGAATTTAAGTTATTTCGTTCACCCCAACGTTCACTCCACTTTTCGAGTCACTTGATTAGTTCGTTTTCGGACGAATTTAAGTAATTTAGTTCACCCCGTTCAACTTCCCGAGTCAATTCCCGTCTTCTCCCTTTTCCACCGCACTTCTCAAAAAAACCCGGAATCGTTAAAAAGTCCTTTTCACGATTTCTCCGCTTGCTATTCGAACCACCTCTGAACCTCGTTGTGCCTCCGATCCAGCCTTCGCAACCGCCCACTCGAAAAAGCCCCGATCCCCAGAATTTCGCCTATTCTAGAAGAAAACCCAACGGTTCCTCCGATCGGTTAGGTCCTCTCTCTGCCATCATGCACTAATTCAGCAGCAGGTTTTTGGTCCGGTAAATTTCCATCGAAACCAGAATCCGACGAGTTGTCGCTGAATTTTGTTCATGTTGTAATATAAGTCGGCATTGTTCCCGAACTGGAAATAATAACAGCCTTCATTTTTCTACCTGTATCACCGTTTCCTAATTCTAATTCGGCTATCCTATTTTCGAGATATTTTTGCAGTGTTTTTAAATCTTCGCATTGCTTATTAATACCATTGTTGTAATATTGAGTTGATCACATTCGATTAGTTTAATATTATTCAATAAAATGTATTCATCAAGTTTTTCCAATAGCTCTTCAATCACTGCAGGTTTTGAGGGATCTTCATCTTTTAATGAATTCAATTCTTTCTGCAATTCAACTTGAATTTTGATCAGTTCTTCATTCTTTTCTTGAATGTTTAAGAAGTTTTGTTGAAGGGTAGTTAGATTAATTTTCTGTTGTTGCTGTTCGTATTCTTCGACCTTTGCCTGAAACATTTCTTTATTTTCGTAGACTCGCTTAGGCTATTTCCCAAATTGAAACTCATCATCGAATCGTCTTCGTACTTTCCTTGAAACTGTGAACCGGGGACTGCTCGATTTAGCCCGGCATATACCGCATTCTTCAGTTGACCGATTAACCCGTGGTTTGTGAACGAAAACATCTTGTTCTTTTAAATTTACAATAGCGTAATACCGCTAACGAATATTTGAGTCTCTTCACTTAATTTAAAATTTTATTAATGTCTTGTAACTAACAATTTTTCGGAATCATTATTTCGTATTTTGATGGGGATAAAAAAATAATTGTATTATGTCGTGTACTGCTACATATTACGCATCATGACTGCCGTTCATTACAGATATCGTTCCGATGACTTCATTCAGATTCAGCTGTGATTGTTTTGTTCTTCATGCTCGCCTTAAAACTAAAATTAGCCTATCCTAATTCAATTTCCTAATTCATAATAAATTCAATTTCCTTACTTCTATTCTTTTTTTCCTAGTTCTGTGGCAGTTCTTCCGTTTCCATGTTATTTTTAAAGTTTGGATTACCGAATTCTTATTAGAAATCCTGTGCTATTTTAGGTCTCCGTGTCCGGGAGTGAAGGTGCACCAAGTCTCCCCGGGAAGGCTATTCATTTCCAAATTTTAACTTCCTTTTTCTTCACCTCTTACTCAGGTTCCGGTTAAGAGAGACATAAGTATCCGAATTCACTACCTAACTTTCTGTTTCCTATTTTCAGATGTAATATTTCCCCCCTTACCTCTAGAGGATTTCCCTGAAATGCTCTTTACCCGTTCCATTTTACGAATTCTGGATTTCCCTACACGTAGTGGGGTTTCAGATCTTTTACGTGCCAAGTTCCTGCGTCTTTGCCATCTCTACCCACCAAGTGATAGGTCCAAGATGACACTTTCTTTTGTATCGTAAACGGTCCCAAAAATTTAGGGGCTAGCTTAGCCGAAAAGTAGCGCGCCGCGTCGGATAGGGCAAAGTTCCTCCTCCATACGAGATCGTTTGGCAAGTACGAAACATCGCGTCTTCGCAAATTATAGTGCGTCTTGCTTTTTTCGGCCGCATCCCTCATCTTAATCCTAATTTCTTCTCGTAACGCCTCGAATGCTTTTGAACGTTCTCGAATCCTATCCAGACTAATCGGGTCCACTTCGGTGGGGCATTCGTTAGGTCCGTCGTTCCTCAAATTCATCTCTCTACCAAAATTAGCGAAATAAGGAGATACCCCCATTACTTCATGCGTGGCCGTTCGTAACGCACACCCTATTGCCGACAGATGAGTGTCCCATAATCTGTGGTTGTTGGAGGCATAGGCCCGTAGCATCGTCTTAATATTTTGGTTTGTTCTCTCTGCCGGGTTGGCTTGGGGGTGATAGAATGCAGTGAACTTAATTTTTGTCCCATAACCCTCGGTCATTTTACCGAAGTCTCGACTCTTGAACTGCACTCCATTATCACATACAACCCACCGAGGTACACCGAACAACAAAAAGACCTGTTCCTCTACGATCCTACTCACAGCCACAGCAGTCGCTGTCCTTAAAGGGAACACCAGAGGACATTTAGTGAAGTAATCCACCACCGTGAGAATATAGCAGTTTCCTTTCAGGGATCGAGGAAGGGGCCCGATCAGGTCGACACAGATCATCTCCCACGGTTTGGTTACTTCCGTTCTAGTCGTCATCAGCCCCGCTGCCGATCTTCTTTCGGGCTTGATTGCCTGACAAGTTTTGCAACTAGCCACGTAGCGCTGAATGTCGGCTCGCATCTTTGGCCAGTAATGCGTCCGTGCTACGCGCGTAAACGTCCGATAACCACCCGGGTGTCCAGCCGTTGGATGGTCATGACACTGACTAATTATGCCAGCACGCATTTCTTTTGGAGGCACAAGCTTCCAGACTTCCTCCTCTGATAACCCCGGGTGTGGTGCTACTACGTGCTTATATAATTGGTTTCCCTCAATTCGCCAAGACGAAAATTCGTCTGGATCATTTTCTACCCGTTCCAACATCTTGCGGTACCATTTATCCGAGATTCCTTCTCGTTCGGCTAATAAACACACTGGAACTGACCGAGATAGTGTGTCAGGAACCACATTTTCCTTCCCTTTGCGATGCACTATGTCAAAGTCGAACTGTTGCAACCTCACGGCCCACCGTGCCAATCTCCCACACGGATCCTTCAATTGGTTCAGCCACACCAGCGAGTAATGGTCCGTTACGACAACGAATTTGGTTCCCTCCACATAAGGTCTCAGTTTCTCAACTGCCCACACTACAGCCAGACATTCACGCTCTGTCGTAGAAAATTTCCGCTCTGCGGCGGTAAGCGATCTGCTCAAGTAGCAGATTACCTTTTCACCTCCTTCGTGTTTTTGAGTAAGGACAGCTCCTAGTCCATAACCTGAAGCGTCGGTCTGTATACTGAACGGCAGGGTATAATCGGGACACGTCAGTATCGGTGCAGTTGAAAGCTTGACTTTAGCTGAGGCAAAGGCTTTGTCGCATTCCTCATCCCATACGAATTTCCGGTTCTTTTTTAGCAGCGTCGTGAGCGGTGCCATCAGAGTTGCGAAATCTGGTATAAATCGACGATACCATGACGCCATACCCAAAAATTGGCGGACTTCCTTCACGTTTGTTGGCTTCGGAATTTTTACCAGACATTCGACCTTCTCTGGGTCCACGTGTAATCCCTGTTCGTCCACCACGTAACCCAGATATCGCAATTCTGGTCTGCAGAATTGACATTTGTTCCGCGATACCCTTAAACCCGCAGCCCTAAGCCTTTGAAAAATCTCCTTCAACACCTCCAGGTGTTTTTCAAACGTCTGCGTCACTATTATGATGTCGTCCAAGTATACAAACACGTGCTGCTCTAGATCCCCACCCAGCACGCGATCAATAAGACGTTGCCACGTAGCCGGCGCATTATGCAGACCGAAAGGCATTCGCCGAAACTGGAACAGACCCCGACCCGGCACCGTAAAGGCGGTATACGGTCGAGATTCCTCCGCCACCGGAACCTGCCAATATGCCGACTTGATATCTAGTGAAGACAGAAATTTCGCGTCTCTCAATTTGTCCAGGGTAGCTGAAACATAAGGCAAGGGGTACGCATCACGCTCTGAAACTTGATTCAGCCTCCGGTAGTTCACACAAAACCGGAACGAACCGTCCTTCTTCTGGACCCGCAGAATCGGAGACGACCACGGACTACACGATGGTTCAACTACTCCCGCCTCGAGCATTTCGTCTAACTCCTTATCAATATCCTTTTGAACTGCGGGGGATACTGGATAGTATCTCTGTTTGATGGGATCGGACTTGGTTTTAATTATATGTTCCACCATATTGGTGCAACCAATTCCGTCACCCATTAAACTCAACTCCGCGTCAATTACTTCCATCAGACGCATACTCTCACTTCCCGTCAACTTCGATTTTGACTGTAGAAATTCCACAACCGCCACTTCCGGGTTTTCACGAAATTCCCAGCAACTTTCTCGCAGATCCGCTACAATGCCTGCTGCCGCCCAATAATCCGCACCCAGTATCAACCTGAGTGGAATTTCCGGCACAACCATAACTTCCATCCACTTCCTCTTCCCAACCAACTCGATCGGAACCCAAATGGTCCCCAACACCCCGCACTTCATACCATTCGCCGTGACCACTGATTGCGAACCTTGAGTTTGCACTGAAACTCCAATTCCCCGAAGGAGGTCCCAACCCATTCCACCCAGAATCGTCCTTGAAGCACCCGAATCTAGTAACCCCAGCATCTCACAGTCAAACATTTTTACTTTCAGGTAGGGACGGGTATCTCCCTCTATTTTGGTAAAAATGTAGTCAACTTCCGGACTACACTGCTCCACTACCTGATTATCTTCTTCCTTACTGGCGGCTAACACATTCACTTCGCCCATTACGCCGCTCGCTAATGGGTTGAAGGGAAGTTTTCCGGCTGGATATTGTTAACATTCGCCGCACCGCTGCCGGTTGCCGCCTGTGATCTACTCCCCCCGCTCATGTCGGCCGTTTGATTACACTTAGGGCAGAATTTCCGTATTACCCCCGTTCTCCCGCACCCGTAGCAAGCTCGTGGCTTCTGGCATTCGCGGGAATTATGTCCCATCTCCCGACAATTCCAGCACACGATTGCACGATTCTCCTCCAACACCGCACAAGACCCTGGAGCCTCAACGTACGCCAGATCTGGTTCGAGCATGTTTCGCGACCGTCGAGATATAGGAGGGATATATGCTTCCACTGACACACGGGTCGCTTCCAATTCACGCCCAAGTCGTACTAAATCTGTTATCGATCTGACTTTCCGTAGGCCCAGATGCATTTGATAAAAGGGCGTGATATTTCGTCGCAAAAGTTTCAATTGCGCCGCTTCAGTCCACGGGGTTGTCAACCGGCGGAAAAGACCCTGCATAAGTGCCACATACAGTCCTATAGACTCATCTGTACCTTGAGTTCTTCGTCGGATCTCTTCCTCCAACCGCTCATCGTAGTCTGGAGGTAGAAACTCTTGCCTAAGCTCCACTACCAGTTCGTCCCATGTCTTAAGTGCAGGTCTCACCGCCCGCAGCCATATTAAGGCTTTCCCGTCAAAGAGGTCCACGGCCGAACGAAAAAGTTGGGACTTCAACACCCCTCGAGCCTCGCGCAACTCCTCCACCCTTTCCAAAAAAGCGCTAATGGACTGGCTACCATCTCCCAGGAATTTGAGGTTCCATTTTGCCACCACAAGAGACGGCCTTGAACTTGAAATGCTCGTCGCCGTGGGAGTTGTGCGGTCTGCCAAATCGTCCTCATCACTTGTCTCATCCAGCGCCGCAGTCGCGGCATCTAACCTCTCGCTAAATGTAATCGCGGCTGGTGTTGCCGCGTGCGCTCGCATTATGTCTTTCCTAGAGGTACGCGCCAAGCCGGGATTTCTTCCGGTTGACTCGTGAATCGGGCCGGTTTCCTCGTCTGACGCAGACTCATCTTCCTCAGCCGCCTTCGCCAACAGGTCGCTCATTAAGTCCACAAGCTTCCCTCTCAACCCCGTTACTTCGGTCTTTTCTTCCGCCGTTTCCGTCTGAACTCGACCTGATCGACGCACCCCCCAATCTAACTTGGACAAAATTTTGTGATACTCAGAGCATCGTTCGTTTCCCGAAAATTTTGACATCAACTTCTCGATTTCCGAAATTTTTGCCTTGAGGGCCTTAATGCCCTCCTCGACTTCGAAGGGATAATTCTCAATCACTAGACTATGGCGCGACCCTGCCTCCCGTTTCAAGGAGGTCCTCAGCTCCTTCCTCATTGTATCTACTGTCTCCGTCGGAAGGCCACGTATGGCCATTTCGTAAGCCAGCTCTTCCTGACTTAACCGATCTACGGCAAAAGGTAGGGGGATTCGACTAGTCATTTTGAAATAATCTTTACCCGTTTCTCGGTCAAGGGCAGAAATATTACGATCCTGGCCGATTCGCACTAATGATCACGACAAGGCTTAAAATTTCCCGCCCTAAACTAATCCGGAAGACGCTCTACCGAAATAAGAAGTGAAGAGCGATGACCCGCTTTATTTCAAAACAAAATTCCCACGAATAAAATTATACACACCCTCCGAAGAAGACTCGCTTACCCAGAACACACACGCAATGCACTCTTTCCCCAAAATAGCAACAATAACTAAAAAAAAATCTGCCCCACGTTGGCGCCAATTTTACCCATTTTTTTTTTCCTCTTCGAAACCCCTTTCCGCCTAAGGGGCGAGCGACGACGAGCCGGCTAACCCGTCGAGACGGGGTGGGCGCCACACGACTGCGATTTTCGTCGTCGCTCTCTCTCACCCGAATCAGCCGTGTATTTCGGATGGATGATGGATTCAAGTACACTTCTTTATTTTAATTCAACTTCGCGGGGACGGATTTCTTCGAACACGGCAGAATTCTGGAACGGAAGTACCTACACAGATTTCCACGACAATGAGAACAAGAATAATTTATTTTGAAGAGTATAAAATTCTTTAATTACGTATAGTCTGGAAAATGCCTAGTTGGATTCTGATTTCATAAAAAGTAAACTTATAACTAGGGTACCGCTGTTGAACTCGATGACCGCCGAATGAACCGCTGCTCCTCCTTCGTACATTAGCTTCTGCCGCTGTCCGTCGATAAAAATTCCACTTCGATTGACTTTAGCGTGCCGATTTGTGCGATGCAATCGCCGATGTCGTTCAGTTGAATCCGAATTTCTCGAATCGATTTCTTTTCTTCCTGAGACACTTGATATTCCGAATCTTCACAGAACCTATCTACCGATCGCCGTGTGGTTCGATTCGCTTATTTAACGCGCCGAATTGATGCGACACAAACACCGAGTCGAGATGATATCTCCGTGTTACTTTCAACGTTCACTCCACTTTACGAGTCCCCTGGTTTGGACGTTTTCGGACGAATTTAAGTAATTTAGTTCACCCCAACGTTCACTCCACTTTTCGAGTCACTTGATTTGTTGTTTTCGGACGAATTTAAGTTATTTCGTTCACCCCAACGTTCACTCCACTTTTCGAGTCACTTGATTAGTTCGTTTTCGGACGAATTTAAGTTATTTCGTTCACCCCAACGTTCACTCCACTTTTCGAGTCACTTGATTAGTTCGTTTTCGGACGAATTTAAGTAATTTAGTTCACCCCGTTCAACTTCCCGAGTCAATTCCCGTCTTCTCCCTTTTCCACCGCACTTCTCAAAAAAACCCGGAATCGTTAAAAAGTCCTTTTCACGATTTCTCCGCTTGCTATTCGAACCACCTCTGAACCTCGTTGTGCCTCCGATCCAGCCTTCGCAACCGCCCACTCGAAAAAGCCCCGATCCCCAGAATTTCGCCTATTCTAGAAGAAAACCCAACGGTTCCTCCGATCGGTTAGGTCCTCTCTCTGCCATCATGCACTAATTCAGCAGCAGGTTTTTGGTCCGGTAAATTTCCATCGAAACCAGAATCCGACGAGTTGTCGCTGAATTTTGTTCATGTTGTAATATAAGTCGGCATTGTTCCCGAACTGGAAATAATAACAGCCTTCATTTTTCTACCTGTATCACCGTTTCCTAATTCTAATTCGGCTATCCTATTTTCGAGATATTTTTGCAGTGTTTTTAAATCTTCGCATTGCTTATTAATACCATTGTTGTAATATTGAGTTGATCACATTCGATTAGTTTAATATTATTCAATAAAATGTATTCATCAAGTTTTTCCAATAGCTCTTCAATCACTGCAGGTTTTGAGGGATCTTCATCTTTTAATGAATTCAATTCTTTCTGCAATTCAACTTGAATTTTGATCAGTTCTTCATTCTTTTCTTGAATGTTTAAGAAGTTTTGTTGAAGGGTAGTTAGATTAATTTTCTGTTGTTGCTGTTCGTATTCTTCGACCTTTGCCTGAAACATTTCTTTATTTTCGTAGACTCGCTTAGGCTATTTCCCAAATTGAAACTCATCATCGAATCGTCTTCGTACTTTCCTTGAAACTGTGAACCGGGGACTGCTCGATTTAGCCCGGCATATACCGCATTCTTCAGTTGACCGATTAACCCGTGGTTTGTGAACGAAAACATCTTGTTCTTTTAAATTTACAATAGCGTAATACCGCTAACGAATATTTGAGTCTCTTCACTTAATTTAAAATTTTATTAATGTCTTGTAACTAACAATTTTTCGGAATCATTATTTCGTATTTTGATGGGGATAAAAAAATAATTGTATTATGTCGTGTACTGCTACATATTACGCATCATGACTGCCGTTCATTACAGATATCGTTCCGATGACTTCATTCAGATTCAGCTGTGATTGTTTTGTTCTTCATGCTCGCCTTAAAACTAAAATTAGCCTATCCTAATTCAATTTCCTAATTCATAATAAATTCAATTTCATAACTTCTATTCTTTTTTTCCTAGTTCTGTGGCAGTTCTTCCGTTTCCATGTTATTTTTAAAGTTTGGATTACCGAATTCTTATTAGAAATCCTGTGCTATTTTAGGTCTCCGTGTCCGGGAGTGAAGGTGCACCAAGTCTCCCCGGGAAGGCTATTCATTTCCAAATTTTAACTTCCTTTTTCTTCACCTCTTACTCAGGTTCCGGTTAAGAGAGACATAAGTATCCGAATTCACTACCTAACTTTCTGTTTCCTATTTTCAGATGTAATAACTTCACTATTATTTGAAAATGTATGAAAACCTAGCCCAGAAATAGGACTTACAGCTCGCTTTAAATATTGGTATTTCGGTTGATGTAACGATTTCGAATAGATGTAAATATTTTTGAATTTAACGCCATTCGGATGCTCTAATAGGCAAACCATAACATTAGTTTTACCACAATTTGACGGACCAACAATTAGGCTTCGAATATTATTAGGTAGTAAATGACTATGTTTTTTTTTCTCAGCACAATTTGTAATATTAGCATTTTGTACTGATAGCGTTTGACGTTGTTTAATTAACCGAATTCTTAGACTGACTAAGAAGAAATCGTAAAATATCAATGTTTTAAAGCAAAAATCATATAAAATGGTTGATATATATGGATCCGGGACTTTTTTTATTCTCTGCGCAAAATGGTAAATCGTTATGAAGATCGTGCATGTCTTCTGGATACTCTAAATCTTTTTCTAATATATAGCCATATTCAGAATTTAAAGGAATATTGAAGACATCAAAATCGGAAACTGATTCTAACCATGTGAATTCACCATAAGGAAGGGGTTGCGACATTGCCCATCCATATAAATTGTTTGCATCTAAATACATAAGATATTCTGATGGTTTACTTTCATCATAGTCAGACATGTGTTTGTTGTTAGCTACGGAATTTCTATTTGAGCATTGAACTATACCCCCTCTGATACCTCGTTGAATGAAAGTATGCATATTTATATTCGTTAAAAGTTACAGAGTTATTTTAGTTGTTTTTAACATAGCATCCCATGATAGCCCAGGTGCTGTATAATATTGGCACGGATCTAGTTCATAAATACTTTTACATACTTTTCTAAAATTCTCAAAAATATCAGCTAACAACAACACATCTGTTTTTAAATATAGTTCAAGATAATCTTCAAGAGTCTTACAATTGAACTTTTCCCAAACGTTTAGGGCGTGATTGTAATCCTCTTCGGAACAGTGTGTATCGGTTAATTGGTTATAAAATTTATCACGAGATGGGAGCTGAGACTCATTCAATCGTTCAAACGAATTTAAATATTCATAAGGAAATACGCCCTTCCTAGTAATTAGCTTGAACTCTTCATCATTTGTAAATATTGATCGTACAATTTTAAAATCGTCTGTAGATAAGTTCTTAGCTAATGATTCTAAGCTAGAGGACCTAAACCGGAATGAATCTAAAAATCTCAATTCAATTGAATCAGTCTCAGTTACAAAAATTCTTTTTGACAGCGATACATACAGTTCTTTGTTAAGAGGAATTACGTTAATATCGCCGGGAATAGATTAAAGTTCTTTCACAAACAAATGGCTATCATATCCGGAAAAGTTATGGAAAAATATTGGGAAGAATTTAGGAACTCGGAACTTTAAATTACAATCTGAATGTGCTGGACCTCTATATTTTCCCGTTAAATGACAGTGATCCGCGACACGACTATTATCTAATTCTTTTTTGAATATATGGCAAATACTACTCTCGTTTTGAAATTTTCGTTATACACCAGACGTACTTTGCTGTTTTCACCTGCCTACACCAGAGGCGCTGCATGTGTTTTGCCGACTCCGTCTTCATACATATTCGTTACTCATTTCATTCAGAAAGTCATGGTTCTCTTTCCTATATCTTTCGAGCGGTGCGCAGTGAAGAGATCTGGTGTGATTCTGCTGTCGCTGTGCTGCTGTGCAATCGAGCTGTGCTCAGGGCTGCCAGGTCAAGCTATTTATCGCCAATTTGGCTACACAGATCATGTTGTCGCTACAAAATCAAGGTTTTGATTTATCTAACTTGGGCTATTTCTTACTTGAATCGGCGAATTTTGGGCTATCTTGAATTCGATAAATTTTGGGCTGTCTTGTATTTTATATTGCGAATTATTGATGCGTGAACAACCAAAACTATCGGATTCGGGACGATACCAATCCACACGAGATATACCAGCACCAAATACGTCCCGGGAAAGTCACTGTTTGGTGCGGATTTTGGTCTGGAGAACTCATCGGTCCATGCTTCTCCCAAACGAAACTGGCATTGCCATGACTGTCAAACGATCGATGATAAGCAACTTCTTGTGTCCTAAAATGGATGATATATGTAGATACCGATGATATATGGTTCCAACAGGACGGCGCTACGTGCCTCACAGCGCATGTCACAATAGATATTATGCCAATGATTTGGGGGCATCATTAATCCCATAAATTATTTTTTCAAATAAAAAAGAATTGGGTTGATATCTCACACACAACTTATTTTATTTGCATTTAAAAATTCAGCGTCCCTTATCTCATGCTGCAGGCTAATTCCGAAGGGGTCTTAGACGACATATCTGATGAGTCGCGCCCGTGGTGCTGAGCCCTACATCTCAATTGATTTTAAATGTTTTTCTGAATTGTGTGGTAACGAATAACTTTACCAATGATAATTAATGATTAGGTGAAGCCCAATACATTAACATGGTGAATTTAATTGCGGCCATGGTCGATTTTATAAAATGCATCGACATTTATCCTAAGCTGGCAGGGAACCATGGAACCTGCAAGGATGTTATAGAAAGAAAAAAATAAATTTCATATTACTATGGACTTTAAAAGATGTTGTCAGCCAGCCAACTTGGGTTATCAGAGGTAGAACAGTTCCAGAGGATAAGATTCTGTCCTCGTCACGACCCAGTCAGAAAGGCAGGCGACACTCAGCTCAACCATAAAGGGAAAAACTAACTATGACTGGAGCGGAACACGGTGGAACAACCGGAGACGAAACGTCAGGACGTGATAAAATTGAAAAATTAAATGCATCCATGGCCGACTTTAAAATTGCATCGATGTTTATTCTCGGCCCACAGGGAAAACATGGAAGACCTTAGGTGATGCCTCGACAGATAACGTAGTATGTATCTGTCTAATATGAATGGGAGAGGACGTGGTCGGGAAGACCCGCTCCAAGAGCAAACAGAGGATAGACCTAAAGAAAGCCTCGAGTAGTGTGGATATAGGCATTCTAAATCAATGGTGGAGATGGTGGAAGTTTTTGTATGGATGACGTCATAGTCTTGTATGATGCTGATAAGAAATTCACTCCCCGAGCTTTTTTTGACGGTGGAGCTTTGATTTTTTCCGTTGCATAAAATTGGGCGTTTTTTTGGGATGCTTTGAGCTTTTTGGTTTTTCGGGGCTTTGAGCTTTTCGGTTATTGTCGCGGCTTAGACTATCCGGGGGCTTAGACTATCTGAGGGCTTAGACTATCCGGGGCTAGCGGGGAGTGGAGGCTTAGGCTATCCGTATAATACTTGTAAAGGCTAACTTCATTTATATGACTCAGGCTCATGTTCGGCGAATGATAATAACAAGACAGGCTCAGCTAATTGCCTTTAACAGAGTAATATAGATAATAATAAAGACTGCTCAGTTAGATATTGTTGACTCAGTTTCTTAGGGAAATGCCACATTAATTAGATTCAGCTCATAAATGTACAGTGTGATAATAACACGGTTATCTTAACTTATTGACTTTATCAGTGTAATTAAATATAGATAATTATAAGGAAAGCTGCTTAGCGAGATATGATAGATTCAGATTCTTAAGGTATAATACTATAGCGGGGAGCAGGGGCTTAGACTATCCGAGAATTTACTCCACCGAGAAGTCATAGCATTTTTTGTTGGTCAAGGTCAAGGTTAACTGTGGAACATGCTATTGGCTGAACTTACTTCGAGGAATTAGCTAGTGAGGCTTGACTGTTTTATTGATAAGTCTTCAGATCTTGCTTCGACAGGTTGAAACATGTTTTAGTTAGCGTTATTGCATAATGTTGTGAAATTCATCAGGTGTATGTCTCTCTCTATTCATCTATATATCTCTTTATCTATCTCTGTCTCTCTCTATCTGTGTATCTATCTATTTATCTCTATCCCTTTCTCTCTATCTAAATGTGTATGTCTCTATCTATCTCTGTCAGTTTCTTAAGATATAATACTAAGAAATGCAGGTTCAGCTCAGGTTCCTACAGTGTGATAATAACAAGGTTATTGCATCCTTGACTGGTATGAATCTGAAAGGGATTTACTCATCCATGCTTTTGCATAGTGACTTCTTAGGAATTTACTCCGCTAGTGAGGCTTTACGGGTTTATTGATAAGTCTTCAGATCTTGCTCCGACAGGTTCAAACATGTTTCAGTTAGCGTTATTGCATAATGTTGTGAAATTCAACCTGATTTTTGCTTGCTGCTGGTTATCGCCTGTTATGGTTAACTCAGATTCTTAAGGTATTATATCAATATAGACTAACTTCATCAGGTTCAGCTATTTGACTCAGGTTCCTAGTAAATGTACGGTGTGATAATAACAAAATTTACTAAGCCAGACATTCTAATTGTCTTAAACAGAGTAATTCATATTAAGTATAGGTTATAATACTAATAAAGGCTAGATATGGTTGACCCAGATTCTTAAAGTATAATACAAAATAAAGGCTGTCTTAAACAGGGCTGTTTTACTCAGGTTCCTAACAAATAATTGACAGAGTAACAGATAGATATGGTTGACTCAGATTCTTAAGGAATAATACTAATAAAGGCTTAGTTAATAAGATTCAACTAAATATGTTTGACTATAGCAATCAACAAGGCTAACTTAAAGAGGCTGAACCTTTATCAGAGTAATTCATTCTAAATATGTTTGACTCTACCAGTCAGGCTATGACGATAATAATAAGTCTAACTTAAACAGGTTTAGCTAATTGCTTTTGTCAGAGTATTTCATATTAAAAATATGTTATAATACTATACTAATAAAAACAGACTCAGATAGATATCGTGGACTTTACTAGTCAGATGTAAGGTATAATACAAATAAAGGCTGCTGAGCTAGATATGGTTGGCTCAGATTCTTAAGGTATAATACTACAAAAGGCTGATTTAACGACGTTCAGCTAGATATGTTTTATTCTACCAGTCAGTTTCCTAATAATAAAGGCTAACTTAAACAGGCTCAGTCAATTGTCATTTTTTTTTTTTCAAAGTAATTAAATATAGGTTATAATACTAATAAAGGCTGCTCAGCTACATATTGTAGACTCAGATTCTTAATAAGTGTTAGATATGGTTTACTCAGATTTTTAATATATGTTAGGTTATACTAACAAGGACTAACTTAAGCAGGCTCAGCTTGATATGGTTGGCTCAGATTCTTAAGGTATAATACTAAAAAAGGATGACTAAATACGGTTCAGTTAGATATGTTTGACTCTACCAGTCAATAATGCTGACTAAAACAGGCTCAGCTAATTGCCTTCATCATAGTAATTCATGTAATAAATATAGATAATAATAAAGGCATTTGACTTAAGAAGACTCAGCTAGATATTGTTAACTCAGATTCTTAATAAATGTTAGATATAAAACTAATAAAGGTTGACTTAAGCAGGTACTGGTACTGATCAGATTTTAAATAAATGTAAGGTATAATAGTAACAAAGTCTGAATTAATAAGGCTCAGCTAAATATGTTTGACTCTACCAGTCAGGCTATGACGATAATAATAAGTCTAACTTAAACAGGCTCAGATAATTGCCTTTATCATAGTAATTCATGTATTAAATATAGATAATAATAAAGACATTTGCCTTAAGAAGACTCCGCTAGATATTGTTAACTCAGATTCTTAAGGTATAATACTACAAAAGGCTGATTTAAAGACGTTCAGCTAGATATGTTTTATTCTACCAGTCAGGTTCCTAATAATAAAGGCTAACTTAAACAGGCTCAGTCAATTGCCATTTTTTTTTTTTTCAAAGTAATTAAATATAGGTTATAATACTAACAAAGGCTGCTCAGCTACATATTGTAGACTCAGATTCTTAATAAGTGTTAGATATGGTTTACTCGGATTTTTAATAAATGTTAGATTATACTAACAAGGACTAACTTAAGCAGGCTCAGCTTGATATGGTTGGCTCAGATTCTTAAGGTATAATACTAAAAAAGGATGACTAAATACGGTTCAGTTAGATATGTTTGACTCTACCAGTCAATAATGCTGACTAAAACAGGCTCAGCTAATTGCCTTTATCATAGTAATTCATGTATTAAATATAGATAATAATAAAGGCATTTGACTTAAGAAGACTCAGCTAGATATTGTTAACTCAGATTCTTAATAAATGTTAGATATAACACTAATAAAGGTTGACTTAAGCAGGTAGTGGTACTGGTCAGATTTTAAATAAATGTAAGGTATAATAGTAACAAAGTCTGACTTAATAAGGCTCAGCTAAATATGTTTGACTCTACCAGTCAGGCTATGACGATAATAATAAGTCTAACTTAAACAGGCTCAGATAATTGACTTTATCATAGTAATTCATGTATTAAATATAGATAATAATAAAGGCATTTGACTTAAGAAGACTCCGCTAGATATTGTTAACTCAGATTCTTAATAAATGTGAGATATAATACTAACAAAGGTTGACTTAAGCAGGCTCAACTATTGTAGATATGGTTGACTATAGGTACTGGTCAGATTTTAAACAAATGTGAGGTATATTACTAACAAAGGCTGAATTAATAAGTTTCAGCTAAAATGAGGTCAATATAAGAACAGGTTAGGTCAAAAAGCTGTTAATATTAGAACAGGTCAGATCAAAAAGCAGTTAATATAAGAACAGGTCAGGTAATATTAGAACAGGTCAGGTCAAAAAGCTGTTAATACCTGTTCAGAGCTGTTCAAAAAACTGTTAATATCAGAACAGGTCAGGTCAAAAAAGCTGTTAATATCAGAACAGATCAGGTCAAAAAGCAGTTAATATTCGAACAGATAAGGTTAATAAGCTTGATATGGTTGACTCAGATTCTTAAGGTATAATACTAAAAAAGGCTGATTTAATAAGGTACACCTAAATATGTTTGACTCTATCAGTCAAGTTATAACAATAATAAGACTGGCTTAAACAGGCTCATCTAATTGTCTTTATCAGAGTAATATAGGCTATAATACTTATAAAGACTGCTCAGCTAGATATGGTTGACTCACATTCTTATGAAAAAATACTAATAAAGACTGACTTAATAAGGTTTAGCTATATATATTTGACTCTAGCAGTCAAGTTATAACAACAATAAGGTTGACTTAGAGAGGCTCCTTTATCAGAAATATAGGTGATAATACTAATTAAGACTGCTCAGCTAGATATGGTTGACTCAGATTTTAAGGAATAATACTAATAAAGGCGGACTTAATAAGGTTCAGCTAAATATGTTTAACTCTACAAGTCAGATTATAACAATAATAAGGTTGGTTTTAACAGACTCAGCTAATTGTCTTTATCAGAAATGTTGGTTATAATAATAATGAAGACTGACTTAAACAGGCCCAACCAGTGACTTTACAAGTCAGATTTTAGGTATAATACTAATAAAAGCTGTTTAGCTACATATGGTTAACTCAGATTCTTAAGGTGTAATATTAATAAAAGCGACTCAGCTCATACACAGATTCTTTACGTATAATACTAATAAAGACTGCTTAGATAATTACCTGTATTGACAGTTGTATGGGACACGAACTTTTTCATAGTTATATGAGGTTTTTACTGTTGTATGGTGTTAACAGTTATATGGGGAGGAATTTTAATCTAAAGCTGTGAACTGCTTATTGCGGCGGAATGAAAAAAAAAATATGGTTGTAGGCTAGATATGGTTGACTCGGATTCTAGTAAGGTATAATACTAATAAAGGCTGACTTAATAAGGTTCAAATGTAAGGTAGACCACCTACTTCCGAAGAAAATGTATAAACTCAAACTAGGATAAATCAAACATTCTCCATCAAAATAATAAACAAGAAATTTAAGAAAAGGTTACAAGACAAACCAAATCAAAAATTTCACCTGCTTTCGAAGCTTGCGATATCAACTCAACGAGGATAAACCGTTCCAAGCATGAAAAAAAATGTAAGGTTAATTGTTTGATTTTATGTATTGATGAAATAAAATTCCAGGAACCAATGAACTATCAATTTAGTTTTCCCTCCGAAACTGCAGGTCATGGGCTTAGGCTAGTGGGGGGCTTGAAAACCATTTAGTATAACAACAGGTCAGGTCTAAAAAAGAACAGATCAGGTCAAAAAGCTGTTAATATCAGAACAGGTCAGGTCAAAAAGCAGTTAATATCAGAACAGGTCAGGTCAATAAGTTGTTAATATCAGAACAGGTTAGGTATAAAAAAGAACAGGTCCGGTCTAAAAAAGAACAGGTCAGGTAAAATAAACCACATCAGGTCGAGCATGAATATAAGAATAGTTTAGGTGCTAGTATCAAAAAAAAAAAAATTGTTTCTAATATACCCAAGAGTTAAGTGTGACGCCAAAAAATATGATTCAAGGTAGATCTAAAAAGGAATAGAGTAGATCAAAAAGCAGTTAATATCAAAACAAGGCAGATCTAAAAATATAAATGGTTAGGTCTAAGAAATAATAGATCAGGTTAAGTATAAAAAAGGTGAAAGAACAGGTCAGGTATAAAAAAGAATAGGTTAGGTTAAAAAGCTGTTAATAACAGAACAGGTCAGGTTAATATCAGAACAGGTCAGGTCTAAAAAAGAACAGGTCAAGTCAAAAAGCTGTTAATATCGGATCAGGTCAGGTCGAAAAGCAGCTAATATCAGAACAGGTCAGATCTAAAAGAGAACAGGTCAGGTCAATAAGCAGTTAATATCAGAACAGGTCAGGTCAAAAAGCTGTTAATACCTGTTCAGAGCTGTTCAAAAAGCTGTTAATACCTGTTCAAGAAGCTGTTAATACCTGATCAGAGCTGTTCAAAAAGCTGTTAATACCTGTTCAGAGCTGTTCAAAAAGCTGTTAATACCTGTTCAAGAAGCTGTTAATACCTGTTCAGAGCTGTTCAAAAAGCTGTTAATACCTGTTCAAAAAGCTGTTAATACCTGATCAGAACTGTTCAAAAAGCTGTTAATACCTGTTCAGAGCTGTTCAAAAAGCTGTTAATACCTGTTCAGAGCTGTTCAAAAAGCTGTTAATACCTGTTCAGAGCTGTTCAAAAAGCTGTTAATATAAGAACAGGTCAGGTCTAAAAAATAACAGGTCAGGTCAAAAAGCTGTTAATATCAGAACAGGTCAGGTTAATAAGCATTTAATATCAGAACAGGTCAGGTTAAAAAGCTGTTAATATCAGAACAGGTCAGGTCAAAAAGCTGTTAATATCAGAAAAGATCAGTTCAAAAAGTAGTTAATATCAGAACAGGTCAGGTCAAAAAGCAGTTAATATCAGAACAGGTCAGGTCAATAAGTTGTTAATATCAGAACAGGTTAGGTATAAAAAAGAACAGGTCCGGTCTAAAAAAGAACAGGTCAGGTCTAAAAAAACAGGTCAGGTCAAAAAGTTACAGGTCAGCTCTAAAAAATAATAGGTTAGATCAGAGAACTTAAATATAAATTATGTTTTTATCACTTAAGGTCCCCCACTAGCCTAAGCCCATGACCTGCAGTTTCGGAGGGAAAACTAAATTGATAGTTCATTGGTTCCTGGAATTTTATTTCATCAATACATAAAATCAAACAATTAACCTTACATTTTTTTTCATGCTTGGTACGGTTTATCCTCGTTGAGTTGATATCGCAAGCTTCGAAAGCAGGTGAAATTTTTGATTTGGTTTGTCTTGTAACCTTTTCTTAAATTTCTTGTTTATTATTTTGATGGAGAATGTTTGATTTATCCTAGTTTGAGTTTATACATTTTCTTCGGAAGTAGGTGGTCTACCTTACATTTGAACCTTATTAAGTCAGCCTTTATTAGTATTATACCTTACTAGAATCCGAGTCAACCATATCTAGCCTACAACCATATTTTTTTTTTCATTCCGCCGCAATAAGCAGTTCACAGCTTTAGATTAAAATTCCTCCCCATATAACTGTTAACACCATACAACAGTAAAAACCTCATATAACTATGAAAAAGTTCGTGTCCCATACAACTGTCAATACAGGTAATTATCTAAGCAGTCTTTATTAGTATTATACGTAAAGAATCTGTGTATGAGCTGAGTCGCTTTTATTAATATTACACCTTAAGAATCTGAGTTAACCATATGTAGCTAAACAGCTTTTATTAGTATTATACCTAAAATCTGACTTGTAAAGTCACTGGTTGGGCCTGTTTAAGTCAGTCTTCATTATTATTATAACCAACATTTCTGATAAAGACAATTAGCTGAGTCTGTTAAAACCAACCTTATTATTGTTATAATCTGACTTGTAGAGTTAAACATATTTAGCTGAACCTTATTAAGTCCGCCTTTATTAGTATTATTCCTTAAAATCTGAGTCAACCATATCTAGCTGAGCAGTCTTAATTAGTATTATCACCTATATTTCTGATAAAGGAGCCTCTCTAAGTCAACCTTATTGTTGTTATAACTTGACTGCTAGAGTCAAATATATATAGCTAAACCTTATTAAGTCAGTCTTTATTAGTATTTTTCCATAAGAATGTGAGTCAACCATATCTAGCTGAGCAGTCTTTATAAGTATTATAGCCTATATTACTCTGATAAAGACAATTAGATGAGCCTGTTTAAGCCAGTCTTATTATTGTTATAACTTGACTGATAGAGTCAAACATATTTAGGTGTACCTTATTAAATCAGCCTTTTTTAGTATTATACCTTAAGAATCTGAGTCAACCATATCAAGCTTATTAACCTTATCTGTTTGAATATTAACTGCTTTTTGACCTGATCTGTTCTGATATTAACAGCTTTTTTGACCTGACCTGTTCTGATATTAACAGTTTTTTGAACAGCTCTGAACAGGTATTAACAGCTTTTTGACCTGACCTGTTCTAATATTACCTGACCTGTTCTTATATTAACTGCTTTTTGATCTGACCTGTTCTAATATTAACAGCTTTTTGACCTAACCTGTTCTTATATTGACCTCATTTTAGCTGAAACTTATTAATTCAGCCTTTGTTAGTAATATACCTCACATTTGTTTAAAATCTGACCAGTACCTATAGTCAACCATATCTACAATAGTTGAGCCTGCTTAAGTCAACCTTTGTTAGTATTATATCTCACATTTATTAAGAATCTGAGTTAACAATATCTAGCGGAGTCTTCTTAAGTCAAATGCCTTTATTATTATCTATATTTAATACATGAATTACTATGATAAAGTCAATTATCTGAGCCTGTTTAAGTTAGACTTATTATTATCGTCATAGCCTGACTGGTAGAGTCAAACATATTTAGCTGAGCCTTATTAAGTCAGACTTTGTTACTATTATACCTTACATTTATTTAAAATCTGACCAGTACCACTACCTGCTTAAGTCAACCTTTATTAGTGTTATATCTAACATTTATTAAGAATCTGAGTTAACAATATCTAGCTGAGTCTTCTTAAGTCAAATGCCTTTATTATTATCTATATTTAATACATGAATTACTATGATAAAGGCAATTAGCTGAGCCTGTTTTAGTCAGCATTATTGACTGGTAGAGTCAAACATATCTAACTGAACCGTATTTAGTCATCCTTTTTTAGTATTATACCTTAAGAATCTGAGCCAACCATATCAAGCTGAGCCTGCTTAAGTTAGTCCTTGTTAGTATAATCTAACATTTATTAAAAATCCGAGTAAACCATATCTAACACTTATTAAGAATCTGAGTCTACAATATGTAGCTGAGCAGCCTTTGTTAGTATTATAACCTATATTTAATTACTTTGAAAAAAAAAAAAAATGGCAATTGACTGAGCCTGTTTAAGTTAGCCTTTATTATTAGGAACCTGACTGGTAGAATAAAACATATCTAGCTGAACGTCTTTAAATCAGCCTTTTGTAGTATTATACCTTAAGAATCTGAGTTAACAATATCTAGCGGAGTCTTCTTAAGGCAAATGTCTTTATTATTATCTATATTTAATACATGAATTACTATGATAAAGGCAATTATCTGAGCCTGTTTAAGTTAGACTTATTATTATCGTCATAGCCTGACTGGTAGAGTCAAACATATTTAGCTGAGCCTTATTAAGTCAGACTTTGTTACTATTATACCTTACATTTATTTAAAATCTGATCAGTACCAGTACCTGCTTAAGTCAACCTTTATTAGTTTTATATCTAACATTTATTAAGAATCTGAGTTAACAATATCTAGCTGAGTCTTCTTAAGTCAAATGCCTTTATTATTATCTATATTTATTACATGAATTACTATGATGAAGGCAATTAGCTGAGCCTGTTTTAGTCAGCATTATTGACTGGTAGAGTCAAACATATCTAACTGAACCGTATTTAGTCATCCTTTTTTAGTATTATACCTTAAGAATCTGAGCCAACCATATCAAGCTGAGCCTGCTTAAGTTAGTCCTTGTTAGTATAACCTAACATATATTAAAAATCTGAGTAAACCATATCTAACACTTATTAAGAATCTGAGTCTACAATATGTAGCTGAGCAGCCTTTATTAGTATTATAACCTATATTTAATTACTTTGAAAAAAAAAAAAATGACAATTGACTGAGCCTGTTTAAGTTAGCCTTTATTATTAGGAAACTGACTGGTAGAATAAAACATATCTAGCTGAACGTCGTTAAATCAGCCTTTTGTAGTATTATACCTTAAGAATCTGAGCCAACCATATCTAGCTCAGCAGCCTTTATTTGTATTATACCTTACATCTGACTAGTAAAGTCCACGATATCTATCTGAGTCTGTTTTTATTAGTATAGTATTATAACATATTTTTAATATGAAATACTCTGACAAAAGCAATTAGCTAAACCTGTTTAAGTTAGACTTATTATTATCGTCATAGCCTGACTGGTAGAGTCAAACATATTTAGAATGAATTACTCTGATAAAGGTTCAGCCTCTTTAAGTTAGCCTTGTTGATTGCTATAGTCAAACATATTTAGTTGAATCTTATTAACTAAGCCTTTATTAGTATTATTCCTTAAGAATCTGAGTCAACCATATCTATCTGTTACTCTGTCAATTATTTGTTAGGAACCTGAGTAAAACAGCCCTGTTTAAGACAGCCTTTATTTTGTATTATACTTTAAGAATCTGGGTCAACCATATCTAGCCTTTATTAGTATTATAACCTATACTTAATATGAATTACTCTGTTTAAGACAATTAGAATGTCTGGCTTAGTAAATTTTGTTATTATCACACCGTACATTTACTAGGAACCTGAGTCAAATAGCTGAACCTGATGAAGTTAGTCTATATTGATATAATACCTTAAGAATCTGAGTTAACCATAACAGGCGATAACCAGCAGCAAGCAAAAATCAGGTTGAATTTCACAACATTATGCAATAACGCTAACTGAAACATGTTTGAACCTGTCGGAGCAAGATCTGAAGACTTATCAATAAACCCGTAAAGCCTCACTAGCGGAGTAAATTCCTAAGAAGTCACTATGCAAAAGCATGGATGAGTAAATCCCTTTCAGATTCATACCAGTCAAGGATGCAATAACCTTGTTATTATCACACTGTAGGAACCTGAGCTGAACCTGCATTTCTTAGTATTATATCTTAAGAAACTGACAGAGATAGATAGAGACATACACATTTAGATAGAGAGAAAGGGATAGAGATAAATAGATAGATACACAGATAGAGAGAGACAGAGATAGATAAAGAGATATATAGATGAATAGAGAGAGACATACACCTGATGAATTTCACAACATTATGCAATAACGCTAACTAAAACATGTTTCAACCTGTCGAAGCAAGATCTGAAGACTTATCAATAAAACAGTCAAGCCTCACTAGCTAATTCCTCGAAGTAAGTTCAGCCAATAGCATGTTCCACAGTTAACCTTGACCTTGACCAACAAAAAATGCTATGACTTCTCGGTGGAGTAAATTCTCGGATAGTCTAAGCCCCTGCTCCCCGCTATAGTATTATACCTTAAGAATCTGAATCTATCATATCTCGCTAAGCAGCTTTCCTTATAATTATCTATATTTAATTACACTGATAAAGTCAATAAGTTAAGATAACCGTGTTATTATCACACTGTACATTTATGAGCTGAATCTAATTAATGTGGCATTTCCCTAAGAAACTGAGTCAACAATATCTAACTGAGCAGTCTTTATTATTATCTATATTACTCTGTTAAAGGCAATTAGCTGAGCCTGTCTTGTTATTATCATTCGCCGAACATGAGCCTGAGTCATATAAATGAAGTTAGCCTTTACAAGTATTATACGGATAGCCTAAGCCTCTACTACGGATAGTCTAAGCCCTCAGATAGTCTAAGCCCCCGGATAGTCTAAGCCGCGACAATAACCGAAAAGCTCAAAGCCCCGAAAAACCAAAAAGCTCAAAGTATCCCAAAAAAACGCCCAATTTTATGCAACGGAAAAAATCAAAGCTCCACCGTCAAAAAAAGCTCGGGGAGTGAATTTCTTATCAGCATCATACAAGACTATGACGTCATCCATACAAAAACTTCCACCATCTCCACCATTGATTTAGAATGCCTATATCCACACTACTGCCTCGTTCCACCACATGAAGTCAATTAGCGCGAACCACGGTCCACTCATTCACTAAAAATGTAAGTGGATCTTACTCACGGACAAGCTGCATTTGGACGTCCTTATTGAATTTTTACAAGTTTTCGCAAAGTTTTCGTCCGAGTCGTCATTGAAAATTCATATCTCTTGGAATTTTCATCCTAGAATAATGAAATAGGGCTTATTTTAAAGGAGGACGCTGTCGCAATATAAAAAATCTGCCAATGGTCTCGACGCAACTTTACTATTTTCCCGGCAGAAGTTCGAAACGCGTTCAGTTCTGAGATGCGGTGTAGGTTACTGTGTGACTGAAAACCTAACAAAAAGTTCGGAAGCGGTTAAAATAGGGCGTAGTATTCCATTTATTTAATACCGTGATTGGGTCATACTCCGGGATGCGGTCTAGGGGCTTAAAAAGAAAAAAACTTAAAAATAGGTGATTATTAAACCAGTCCACGGAAGTGAAATGATATTCGATATCTGATCAGACCTGAGAGATATGGTGGAATTTACGGAAAAAAAGTATTACCGATGACCTTTCATTTAGGGTGTAATTTTTTAGGTTGTCGGTCGCATAGTAACTAGGCTTGCGCATTGTAGTTCACCTCAGTGTTAGGGAACGAACTAGTTCCCGAGACCTTGCTAGTTCGTTCTTGTAGTTCGCGTGAAAGCAATGATAAATGGTGTAGGGAAATGTGATGACCTAAAAAAAACGAACGAACTAGGACCGAAATTCAATGCAAACTAGTTCGTTTGTTTCACTTACGATCGTTTCTTCCCAACGAACTAGTTCACGAACTACACAAGCCTAATAGTAACCTACAAAGCATATCAGCATTAAACGCGTTCTGAACTTCTACCCATTAAATAAAAGCCTTGCTCCCTCACACCTTTTCTGTTGATTTATCGCTCTAGTTTTTCGTAATTGTTATCTACTATATGTACTTACTCACGTAAATTTAATATATCCTTTTTCAGAAATGGTTTTCAACTAACTTACAAGAAAACACGTACAGAAAAATCTATGATATTGTAACTACAGTGAGCTCATAATAACGAATCAATGGACCTAAAAATGGATTGGTCACAGGGCGACCTCGTATGGTTTGATCCTGGTCTTGGTCATCCTATACCAGGCGAGTTGCAGGAGGTACACCGAGCTGCACAAGTAATAATTGTTCAAGCGTTGATAAACGGTCAAGTAAGTATATTCCTTTAATTTTCTAAAATTAATCAACAAGGAACACTTTAACAATGTTTATAATTATAATAAACGCATACCATGCATTTCGACAACGCATTGCTTATATACACTCTGTATTTGATAACGTTAACCCTGACATGGATGATTAGTATAACTTTATCGGTAGTAAGCGAAATTTTGCCTAACAGGTTCTGGGTGTGAGAGTTGTCTATTTGCGTTAGGGTAAGTGTATAGTGGCGGCGTCAAAAATAGACAAATACGTACTGTACCCCGGAAATGTTTTTGCTCCGACGCTGTGGTGAAAACAATTGTCAGAAATGATTGTCATTAAACCGTACAACTTTTTTTTTGAAAAATGGAAACAACTGTCAAGTCCAAGTTCAATTTATTGTCATTTCAAGTACCTAATACAATTTTCAACTAGATTTACATTAGTAAAAAATTTAGTTTTTCTTGACACTA
This sequence comes from Beris chalybata, assembly GCA_949128065.1. Taxonomy (NCBI): domain Eukaryota; kingdom Metazoa; phylum Arthropoda; class Insecta; order Diptera; family Stratiomyidae; genus Beris; species Beris chalybata. Next base: position 85,518,863 of record OX421897.1, on the reverse strand, counting down.
GGGTGTCTTTTTTGAAAACAATTGAAATTCAAATACAACAGCTTAAAGCTGGACATTATGATTTTTTTGATAATATTTGACTGTTTTTTTTTTCATTTATTGCAGTATACCTGGACAATAAGGAGGTATACTTAACATTTTGTGCTCGAATTAAAATAAATAAAATTATAAATACTTTATACTAAGAATTAAAAGTAACGTAAGAAAAAGAATAAGTAAAAAAAGAAATAAGAAAAGAGTAAAAAAAAACAAAAGAGAAAATGGAAAATAAAAAAAATAAAAGTAAAAAAGTAAAAAAAAGGCGTAACTAAAATAATAAATATAATGATCCCGCATTAATAACATATACCTATATATAATATCAATAATAAAGATAAAAATAATCAAGAGGTAGGAGTTTCTTTTGCCCAATGGATATGACTATACACTGCCAAAAACTACTGAGCCGAATGACAATTATTAATTTGCTTTCTATACCAATGGAGAAGCTAGTTAACATTTTTAATTTTACGTGTGAAGTGTTCAGGAGTGGTATGGGTGTTTCCGAAAGATGTGAGTAACCTCTGATTGGCAACAGTTATTAACCTCTGTGGTAGGTGGAGTCCCAACCCTCATAGAAGTCGATCAGTTTCTTCATATCACTTATAGCCGAGATTGATGGGTCATTAAATAAGTTACAAGGAGAGAGATAATGGTGATCGCCTATTCTGTCTAGATGATTATTCCTGTAGATATTTCTTAAGAGGGTATTATCCTGTGATTCTAGTTCCTCGATTCTTTTATTCCATAAGTCGACCATGTACGTTATGATGGGTAACATTTTCGCCGCTTTGTATATGGTTCTATTAGAAAAATACTTGTCGTCGGTGTTGAATTTCATGGCCAGACAGTCCCTAAGCATTTTCCTTTCGAAAAGTTCTAGCTTTCTGGCGTAGGATGTGGAGATTGAAAACCAGCATGGAAACCCGTAGGTAAGTATAGGTTTGACCAGTTGTTTGTACAACAGAAGTTTAGTTTTTTTGTGCAGTTTACTCTTGTAATGGAACAATTTCGCATATCTCAGGCGGACATTGTTTGCTTTAGTCAGCTGCACCAAAACGTGCGGGTTAAACTTGAAAAGGTTGTTAAAATTAACTCCTAAGTATTTCATGGTATTCTTTAGAGGAATATTTATGCCATCTAAGGATTGTTTAAGGTTTTTGGACTTTTTTGCCGTACCACTTGGACCCTTCCCACTAGCGTTCCTAATACAGATAACCTCAGATTTGCTTGGATTGATTTCCAGGCCCAATTTCTTGTAGTAACCATTTACCCTATTTAGGTGGCTTCTCGTGGATCTTAGGGCTATTTCGGGATCCTTGTCCTTGGCTTAGATTACCGTGTCATCTGCGTATAACAAGGCAGTGGAGTTTATTTGCAGAAGGGAGTCTACTTCGTAGTGCGGGAAATCGTGAAGGTTGATGTTGTATAGTTTTGGGCCAAGAATAGAGCCCTGTGGGACCCCTCTGTTCACCTCTACTGGTAAGGATGTGATACCATCTATTTGGACAAAAAGTTTTCTGTCCTGAAGAAAGCTGTGGAGTAATTTCCTCAATTCTCTTAGTATATTCAGGGCATCTAATTTGAAAAGAAGTCCTTTGATCCACAGGGAGTCGAAGGCTTTTTTTATGTCCAGTTTTACCAAGACCGTTGTTTTCTTGTTTCTTAACTCGCAGCTGATATCATTGTGGATTTTTAAAAGGGCGTGTTCTGTGGAAATCCCTGCCTGAAACCGAATTGTTCGTCCGGGATCAATCTCTTCTCCATACAAAAATCATCCAACCTTTCTACTATAACTTTTTCGAAGAGCTTTCCAACATTGGAAACGAGCGATATTGGTCTGAAGTTATCCATACTATTAGGCAGATTTTTTTTTTTTTTTTAGAGGGATTAGTTTCGCTACTTTCCACAGTTTAGGAAAGTAACCGTTGGCTAGGCAGTTGTTAAAGATTAGCTGGAGGAGCAAAACTGCTGAAGGAGAAAGTTTTTTTAGCAGTAAATTAGAAAAACCGTCTGGACCCGCCGATTTCTTTCCATTAAGCGAATTTAGTAAACTGATGAGCGTCTCTAAAGTGATACAAGGGAAGGTGTAGTCCACTCCGTTTGCTTTGTTATCGTTATGGAACGACAATTCAGGTATCTGTGAAGGGATCTCCCTAAATTCCCTTTCCATTTGGGATGTCCAAGATCATAGTTGTGTGCAGTGAGGAATACGAAGGTGGGTTGTCCTTATAAAGATTTTCGTAGAAGGATTTGAAAGCCTCCACAATCTCTGGAGGGGAAACTAATACATTGTTGTTTATATGTACCACCTCAATAGGGGAGATTGTTTCCCTATTATCCTATTAACTATTGCGTACCAGGTTTCAGGTCTTTCAGTAGTGAATGGAATTCCTTGTTGTAGTTGTTATTAATGGCCCTGTCAATTTTGGACGAGAGGGCATCAATGTCTTTCTTAATGTCTCTTGTCTCCCCAGACCACAGATCGAAGTTCTCGCTCAAACGTCTCTTCAATTTCCTTCTCCATAGTTTCCTTATACTCATCATTGCTCTGATTTTATCAGGGAGGTTATTAAATCTACGGTTTTTAGAAATTTTTTTGGAATGTAAATCTATGTTTTTGTCCAAGATTTCATTAAAAGAGTAGATCAGAGAGTCAATTTCCTCGTTGCTCAGGTTTCTGTCATTCGACACTGCGAGGTTCTGGATATCAGTGTCCAAATCGGATTTGAAATCGGCCCAGTTTGTTATATTAATAGAGGTGTATTTGGTATTGAATCTAGTATTGATCCTAGCCGGATGGGAGAATTTGAGAGATACTGCATAATGATCGGAAAAAGATGCCAACGTGTTGCAGGTAATGTCGTCATTCGACCACACTTCAGTTCCGGGGCTAGAGACGATAAAGAAATCAATGCAGCTCCCACTCGCCGGGAATGTTGGACTATTAGGGTGTATCACAAGGAGTTTCGATCGGTGGGAGTTTCTGGTGAACCAGCTGTCGATACATCTACCGATGGCATTATGCGAGTCGTTTGCCCAATTAGGATGTCTAGCATTCATGTCCCCTCCTAGAATGACTTGATCAAATTGATCGTGTTTACATAGTGAATTTAATTGATCCAAAAGGCTAATTACTTCAGCGTCATTCGTTATTGCTGGATTGAGGTATGTGGAAGTAATAGCAATTTTTTTAGTAAGGTTCTGTTCGTCTTTTAAGAGAAGGGCTCTCCCTATAATTGAGATGGTGTTCAGAACGAGGTGTAGTTGGTGTGTAATATAATCCTGCTTAACAAGAATCGCTGTACCGCAGTGAGAGTCATTCCTAAAGACATTATAATAGGGGATTTTAAACCTTCTGCTATCATCCAGTCTCGTTTCGCTGATTAGCATGAAGTCCGGATTGTTTAACTTTAAGAATTCTGAAAGGCTCTCAACTCTCGCTCTCGAGATAAGTTTTTGAGCGTTAAGCGTGATGATATTTAAGGGCGTCCGAGGCATACTTTAAAGCAAAATTGGATGTACGCCGCCTGTTTTTCCCCCAAACTTTTAAGGGCGGAATAATGAGGTGGAAACTCATTTATTTTACCAAGTAGCTCAGCTAAGCTGATCCCGAAAAAGGAATCAGCTTCGCTGAAAAAATCGGGTTGATGAGAACTGCTGTTGGGAGCGGCTCTATTTTTCCCGGTTGCGGAGGAGTCTTTGAACAGGCTACTATAGGAAACATTATCCTTCCTAAAGTTATTCACTGCCGTATTGACGAAAGCCCGCCTTTCTTCTCTTACGGTTTTGGCCAGGTTTTTAAGCCGGTCTTTTTTTTTCTAGGTACTTTTTCTGTACTGGGCAACCCCCAAAGTTGGCGGGATGACCGAGCCCATAGTTCGTGCAGAACGGGTCCTCTTTTGAAGCAGTGCTGCGAGAGCAGGCCCCTGGAACATGCGCCGTGTTGCACTTTACGCACCTATAATCGAGACTACAATTAGCCGCAACATGGCCAAACCTCTGACAATTGAAGCATTGCAGAATGCCAACAGGTCTAGGTTTATCCTAGCTGATTTTCTGGCGTAGGACAAATCTTATATTGAGCAGCTCATCCGCTTTTGCTCCCGCCTCTAGTTGAATAACGTGCATGTCAAGCGCGCGTCCTTCTCTTCTGGACTTGGTAGTCGAGAAGTTCCTAACGCTAATTTTCGTGTTTTCTAATTGGCTTGAGAGATCAGCCATTATTTCATCGACAGAAAACGCAGCACCTACGCCCTTCATTAAGAATGAACTTTTTTTTTCCTTTGGAGTGAAGGTGAATGCGTCCACACACGCCTCCTTCATTTCTTTGAAGAGAAGCTGGTGAAAGTCTGCGTTGTTAACAAAATTTTTTATTAAGTTCATTCCTCTGTTCGATTTTATATAGAAATCGATGTTAGCCATCTTACTTCTTTCTATGGAATCCACCAGATAGGTTACTATCTTTGGTTCTAAATCCAGAACCTAAATCGGTGGGCAGAACTTCTTCCTATCGGTTAAGCTACCACTGGACAACCCACGCTTGGCGTTTTTTCTCTCCGACCCCGAAAACTTTAGGTTTTTCCAAGTAAGCGCCCCGGCCGATTTGTCACTCGCCCCCGTATTATTTGGCAATATATTATTAGAAATTGAATCAGAAACTCTTACCTTTTTACCTTTTACAATTGGAAGAATTGGATCTCATTCGTTTGATTGATTTTCTGCTGCCACGATGTCCTCATTGTCGTGCGGTGCTGCTTCCGCGCTGTCATCGTCGCCTGGATCCAGGATCTGGTAAGTGTTAGCGTATTCGGACTGCCCTGCTGTATGCAGGACCGATGCATCTCTGTTAACCTGTGGTTTGCTTGCGCTCCTCTTATAGGGGTGGGCACTTTTACGGCCCACTACTTGCCATCTAGATTTACCGCCTTGTGCGGCCGGAAGGTATACGACGTTAAGAACCTTGTTATCGGTGTTGAATACGGTGTTACTTGCAGCGGTAGGATTGTATACGACGTTAAGGACCTTGTTATTGGTACTGACCACTCCGCTACTTTGAGCGGCAGGATGATATGCGAAGTTAGTGAGGTTATTGGAGTTGCTGCCAGCCTCACACTCCATAAAATAAATATCCGGCGATACATCAATGACGTCGGGGTTGTTTCCGTCGCTCGACAATGTTTCGGGGAATTCACGCCTCAGGGCGGCTTTTACGCCCTCGATTTGCTCCTGAGTCAGGAGGGATGAGGCACTAGTGAACCCAGTTGAGTCCGAAATGACGTTTGTGTCCTGTTGAGGAACGGGTTGTTGATTCAACGGTGGCGGATTGTTGTCTTCGGGCTCCATGATGCGCCTAATAAAGGCCGATTTATGTCCTAGAATCCGAGGACGCACCGGTTTCTTAAGGCTGCTTAGTACCGTGCGCCATGTGGTTTACCCACACACGCGGATATCGACGACTAAGCGACAGTGATAAGTTTGATTACACACTTTCTCTTTTTTTCTTCCGCAATAAATAAATTAAGGCACTCGCCGTATTGAATTTGATGTCACTTGATAATTAAACACACGGAAATTTTTATTCCTGACTGGAAAAGAAAATATTCCGAGTGACACCGGCTTTGCCGCGTGCTTTTACTAGACTACACACTAACTAGGTTTTCTGACCCTTGGCTTAGAGAAATACGTCCGATCGCTATGACGGTCGCAGTCGAACTGATGGAAACAACTGTCAGAAATAAATTAGTCTCACATATATGTAGGAACTTAACACAATACAGCCGATCCAGTTATACTAATACATCCATGTCTGTTACTAGTCAAAATCGCAAGACAAACCTCAACTGACTCTCAGACTGTCACACTAGATAAACTGTTATGTGTTCAAACTGCGCAGCGCTTATATCGAACGCAGCATGTGCTCGAAAAGTGTGTAGAGTTTTCTTCGCCGGAAAGGTAGTATGAAGAACAGCAAACAAAAAAGTCCGATATCGTTACGAATTCGCCACGATTTGTCGGTAAAACGAGCCTATATCAGACAACTTCGTACCGATGTCGTGGCGAAAAATGTATGAAACGGTTGACACGATCAGGAACGGAAAATCGTAACGACAACCAAGATATATTTCGTATCGATTTCTGATAGAAAAATCGTTGCGATATTTTAAAGATATTTCCTATTAAACTCTGATAGAAAGATCGTATAGATATCTTAAAAATATTTCGTTTCGCAGTACCTACGACAAAAAAATCTATATGAGATTGTAAGCTATGTACCAGGTGTACTGGAAAGTCCTTAGCGGTTTTTTAATAAAAAAAAAAAAGGCATAAAATTTAAGGAAATAAAAAAAGGTATTTCTTTAAAGTATTGGTCATTCGATTCTACACACTTTTCCATCTATCTGGCAATTTATGAATATTATCCCAAAAAAAAAAAACGTTTGTCCTTTATGCCAAAACATATATCGAGTTGTTTTTCGACTTCTTCGAAATTCGCAAAATGCTGCTCAGCCAGCGCGTATCCCATTGATGCGGAAAGGTAATAATCGGACAGCGCCAGGTCTAAAAAGTACGGCGGATGCGATAATACGTCCTATCGAAGCGATTTCGTTTAAATCTTTTGATTCAATTTCGAAACAGATTTCGTACCGATGTTGTAACGAAAAAAATTCTGACGAAACATACCGCAGTCATGATGGCCAACAAACCATTCGTTTGACACTAAAAACGAAATACGCAATTCTGATTTATATTGTAGTTGGTTATAAATAGAGTCACTGTATACTCACACACCCTTCTAGTAGGAGTTCGGCCGATAGCCCAAAATTGGACTAGAAGACCACTACATAACCTGAAAAAAGGTCGTTTTCGTGCAGCCAAACTTTTAAGTTTGGCTGCACGAAATTTCGGTGTATAGGTGCATAATATGTGCGCGCATAGTATGTGTGCATAGGATGTGTGCCCGAATTAAGGTTTTCTTTTGTAAATTTACGTACATTATCTATTTCTTTTATGGAAATTTCCTATTTTGTACCGAAAATTAGACTATTTCGAATTGATATGTGATATTCCCCCAATAAAATCAAAAAAATTTAAATTTACTGGTTTTCGACCTGAGCATGCATCGGCCAAACCTAAGGTAGGGTGAGTAGTGTGAGTGCGTATACAGGAACCTTAGTTATAAAGTAGAATATGGATATACTTTTTCCTTTTTTGAGGAATACCGTTTGTTTAATAATCGAAGGAGGACAATATCTCTCGGTTTTAATTCCATACCTGAAACTTTTTCTAAATCACCTACTATCATATTTTCTTCACAGGTGAACTCCCAGCAAACATTGCGATTCGAAATCGAATCGAAAGCGATTCGTTTTAACGGAGTTTGAATTCGATCTCGATGTCGTTCTCGATTCGATTTCGATCCGGCCACGACTAAAAGGAACATTCTAAATCGAATCTTAATAACGATTCGATAACGATTCGTAATAACGATTCGATAACGATTCGTAGTTTTAAATTAAAATCGACGCCTATTCGTAGGGGGCATAAAAAAATTCAGTAAACTCACAATTAAATGAAATCCTGTTGGTCGTATGTTGCAGAAAATTTTTTGCAAATCTGATAAATTTTATACTTTTCTGTAGGGCTGAAAAATAAATATAATCTAACAAATTTATTAAATTTGGAAGGAATTTTCTGCAATTTATTGAAAATATTATAATTGATGGATTATGTAATTTATTATAATTAATAGAAATAAAAATAATTCTTTAGACAAAAATTAATTAAAAACAATTAAAAAAAGAAGAAAAAAAACGGAAGAAGAATTTACACTTTCGGCTTATAATTAGCTTTTTTTCAGTCTGTCCTTCACGTACATATATAATGATAATGACGCATTGCAGTTTTACCGAAGAACTCTTCGGGAAGGCCAGGCAACTTTTAGTGAAATGCGTCTATAGAAAATGAACAATTATAAATGCAATCTATTAGTGCATTGCTAACAATTACTTTTCACAGCCGTAACTTTTATTTAACCACTTTACTACACTTCTTCAACACAAATGATAGTTTACTTCAATGAAATCACAAGAAATCTACACTTCAACTATTTTTCAGGAATGCGTAACGGCGAAAAAAAAGAAAAAGGAATGAGCCTACGGGCAACAGCAACACATCGCTAAACGAAGAATTTTCGAAAAAATCTCGAATAAATCTCGAATTTTGGAATTCGGGAATATTTTCGATAGATACACTTCGCTAAACGAAGAAATCTCAAAGAATTCTCGAATTTAGGAACTCGAGAATATTTCACTAAAATGTTTGCTGGGCTGAGCTCAATTAACATGAACTATGCGTACGTGTGAAGCTCGCGATTCAAATCGAACACTTAATAGAATGCGGGACAATTACTTCTCATGCATTGCAACCTGAGACCATCATAAAGAACACATATCTTTTTGAATTGTGTCCGAAATCGTTGCGAAATTTCTGTCATAAATTTTCCACCGACATCTTAACGATTTTGGTAAGACAAATCTTTCATAATTTTCCGACCTTACGGTATTGAAGTTTAAGGTGTAGTTTCTGTGGAGGCTTTGATAATTGGTAAATGAGTTCGAAATTTCTGTCATAAATATCCCATCGACTTTTAACGATTTCAGTAAGACAAATCATTCCGAATTTTCCGAACTTACGATATTGAAGTTTAAGGTGTAGTTTCTGTGCGGAGACTTTAATTGGTAAATGAGTTCTTCGGGCTGACAGAGCGAGGGCATGCAACGTTTCTCCCTCAAAAGTTCTTACTTATAATACTCTTCTATATGATTTAATTTAGAATATAAAAATGCATTATGTAACATTTGCATTTAATCTAAATATTACAAGAATCGATATACATAAATACGGTCGTTAAGAAACTCCGCGGTTTTCCGATTTTTTATTTTATTATTTAAAAACATTTTTTTTTCACGTTTCATAAATAGTACACACGAAAAAAGCAATAAAAATTATCAGTCCGTCTTTCCGGCGTACGCCGTACGCAAAATCGTTTAAAGGCTCGTAGCTCCCAAGCGCTTCCGGATATTAAATTGAATTTTAGACTGTGTAAGCTTCTTGCAATGACCAAATTCTTAGGAGTGTGGGGGACTGGGAGGAGGGGAAGTGTTTTAGACTGAAAATTTTGGTTTCTAGATCTCAGCAACGGCTTATGCTAGGAAACTGAGACTTGGAATTAATATAGAGCTCTGGTAGTAGAGCCATTTCCATAATATCAATATGGATCAAGGGGTGTGAAAGTGGTGGGAAAATAATGCGTCCGAAATGCAAAAAAGCCGAGATCAACATATTCTAAAATCCATATCTTCTAAACCGTTAATGGCACCGTTAATGGCACAACGTAACAAATATTTGTAGTTATACTTGGAGAATAGATTGAAAATAAATTTGTCAGTGGAGGCAATGACGTACGAGGTGGCGGGTGAAAAAACTTTAGATTACGATATCTCACGAACTAGTTGCTCTAGAAAAACTAAATTCGATTTGAGTTTACAGGACAATCCGTGTCATGACAATCGGCGAGAGGACGTGCATTTAAGCAGTTGGTTCTTCTGCGCAAGAATTGTTCATGGAAATTGTTTATGGAAAACTAATGAGTCTACAAATTTCAAAAGAAATTCTAGACTGAGAATATTACATCAGTAATAGAAATATATGAAGTTTACAAGGAATACATTGAAAAACCGATGAGAGCCCAAAAGGAAAGATACGACGAGCGTTTGATTAGGCGATAATCAAACAAAACCTGTTTTTTGAGACTGTGGCTAGCTATCTTGTAGCTATCATTTACTTTTATTTATTTATTTCAGAATGATGCCCCCTTATAAAATAGAGAATCCCATTGATTGTTCAGCCAGGTCTATAAGGGCACCTCGCCTTATATTTTGTAAATACATCCAAATAGAAGTAAACCTACAAATAAAATTAAAATGTAAAGTGGAAAGAAATAGAAAATCGCAAAAGAAGAAAGTTTGTACGAGTATATGCAAAGATAGATTAAATGAAATATGTAAAGTGTAAAAAGATATGTTACTTAATTCATGTTTAATAAATACATATGTAGAAACTAATTCATGCTTACATTTAATAAAAAATCGCTAAATGTATATATGTAGTGTAAGCTGAAAAATGAGAATATGTAAAACGTAAATATAATATAGGTATATATAAAAATATATATAGGGACAATTGGAAGGCACAGCCTTCATGATATAAGTAACGACAACGGCCAACGGCTAACTGATTTCGCCAGCAGCAAAAACCTTATTGTAAGCTCGACATGCTTCCCGCATCGTAACATTCATAAGAGAACGTGGGCGTCTCCCGACGGACGAACATTCAACCAAATAGACCACGTTCTAATAGAAAAAAGGGCGGCCTCCAGCATTCTCGACGTACGTACCTTTCGAGGTGCTAATTGTGACACAGACCACTACTTAGTCAAGACCAAGTTCCGATGTCGAATAGCAAATCGAGGACACCCAAGAACACAACCGGTCCCTAAATTCGATATTGAAAAGCTCAAAGATGAGACAATAGTTGCGAAATACACTTCAGCCTTGGAGAGGCAATTCGCGACAATGCTAAACAACACCAGCATACCAATCGGTGAAATGTGACAAAACATCAAAGATGGCATAACATCCGTCGCAAAGGAGATGATAGGACAACAACCCCGGCGCAAAAGAAATGAGTGGTTCGACAACGAATGCCAAGATGCATTAAAGAGAAAAGACGAAGCTTACAAAATATTAACGGAACGGCCGACACGAACCAAACAGGACAAATATAATGATCTTAGACGATTTGCAAATAAAATCTGCAGACAGAAAAAACGGAAGTACAATAATGACGAAATTAAAAACATGGACGATCAATTTAAATTACACAACACAAGAGCCGCATACTCCCTAGTTAAAAGGATGAAAGAGGGATACAAACCGAAAACGAGCCTTTGCAAGGATGCAGAAGGCAACATTATAAGTAATGCGGAAGAGATAAAACTAAGATGGGCACAATATTTTGAACACCTTCTCAACCCGAGCCCATCATCCGCACGAACAGCAGCAGCAGACATAACAACAGCCGAGGTAACAGCTGAGGAAGGATCCTCTTCGAGTCCTCCCACACTCGAAGAAGTAAAAACAGCCCTGAGGAACCACCCAAGCAACAAAGCGCCGGGCACTGATCAAATTTTAGCTGAACTTATGAAAACAGGCGACACCTGCATACCACATCTCCTACACAGATTGATTTTGGACATATGGATGCAAGAAACACTTCCTGAAGATTGGCGCAGGAGTATCATATACCCAATTTATAAAAAAAGTGACAAACTCTGCTGTGAAAACTACCGAGGAATATCCCTGTTGTGTACGTCTTATAAGATCTTGACGAAAATTCTAGAAAAGAGAATAAAGCCCTTTGCGGACAAAGTAATTGGTGAATACCAGGGCGGATTTAAAACTGGGCGATCGACCACGGACCAAATATTCTCAGTTAGACAGGGGCTTGAAAAGTGCTGGGAATTTATCATTGATGTGCACCAGATATTTGTGGACTTCAAGCAGGCATACGACAGTATCGACAAGCGCGTACTGTATAAAATAATGATAAATTTTGGAGTTCCACCGAAACTAGTTCGGCTTACAAAAATGGCAATGACCGATTCTCTGTCACAAGTCAGAGTGGAAAATGATCTGACTTCCAGCTTTAGAACTGACAACGGGCTTAAACAAGGTGATGGCCTGGCACCAATGCTTTTCAATTTGACACTGGAATATATTGTTCGGAAACTGCCCGTTGACACCAACGGAACACTATGTTTCAAATCCACACAACTAGTAGCATATGCCGACGACATAAATATACTTGCAAGATCCCTAGAGAGTGCCAATGAAATATTTGTAAACCTTGATTCGGTAGCAAGGAAAGTTGGACTACGTATTAACGAAAACAAAACCAAAGTTATGACACAAACTAGGAAAAACATGCCAATCAGACAAAATATTACAATAGGAGACTTCAACCTAGAAAACGTAGACAACTTTGTATATCTCGGGGCAAACATATCGAAGGATGGAAGCAAACCCATCGAAATTAAAAGAAGAATAATGATTGCAAACAAGACGTATTATTCGGTACTTCCAATAATTAAAAACAAAAATGTGCACAGAAAAACAAAGCTTAAATTGTATAAAACAATAATAAGACCTGTGCTATGCTATGGCAGCGAAACGTGGACATTGACTCAGGCGTCCGAAAAATTAGTTAACGCCTTTGAAAGAAAAGTCCTCAGAAGAATCCTCGGACCTGTGAGGGAAGACTCGATCTGAAGAATGCGATACAATAAAGAATTGTATGCCATCTTCGACAATCCAGAAGTGTCGATCCTCATAAAATTTAAAAAGCTACAATGGGCTGGTCGTGTGGAGCGTATGGATGACGGAAGAATCCCCAAACGCATACTAAAGGGAAAAGTCTATGGACAAAGACCAGTTGGGAAACCACGAAAGCGCTGGGAGGACTTTATTGACGCAGACAGCAATCACTTCTAAGATGTAGAAACTGGAGGACGCGGTCACTGAACCGAGAAGGCTGGAGGCGGCACATCCAGGAGGCCAAGGTCCGATTTGGACTGCAGCGCCATCGTAAGTAAGTAAGTAAGTAAATATAATATGGTATATTCATGCTTCTATTTAAAAAAAAATGTAAATCTTATTTCCAATGTATTAAATTCACATGGTCAGAAAAATAGATATGTAGTTGAAATCGACTAATTATTAACTTTTTCTATATTTAAAATCGTGACTACTATAAAATAAGTTGAAAGTTATGTAGTAATATTGAAATGAACTATTTTTCAATTTGAATTTACTATTTGCGAATCTTTGATTTGAAACTTTTCTTTAGGTATATTTTAGTTATTTGTACTTTAATGAAAGCTAGCTACGAAAAAAGTTATATTTTACCAAAATATTTTTCTTTGTGCGTAAAAAGGAAAAGTAAAGGAATATATATACCATACTTATATATATCTTTATATATGGTATACCTACACAAATACACAAATTAAAATAGATTCATACCAGCTAACTCAGAAAAATAAATAGTTAAAATCAACTATTTATTAATTTTTTCCATATTTAAAATCGTGACCACCATAAAATAAGTTGAAAGTTAACTACTATGCAGTAAGAATAAAATGAAAGTTGAGTTAATTATAAAAAAGTTGTTTTTAACTACAATATGTTGTTTTTGTAGAATATAACTATTTTGCAGTAGTTCTTACTAAAATTTGCTTCATATGATAGTTAAGTTTCATATTAAACAAATTTTAGTAAAAACTACTGCAAAAACGTTATATTCTACGAAAACAACATAAGCCTACAAATTTAAAACAGAATTAACAAAAATTCCTGTAAAACAAAACATGTAGCTACATAATTATAAAAACCCACTAAGTACACCAATCAATTCTTTATTTTAAGTAATTATATGTTTTTTATATAATTTATTTATGTACACAGTTTGTTTTTAATCATTTAAAATGTCTTAGATTTATATAGCAAATTCGTCTTTCATATCCTTCGATCCTCTCGTCTAAATCAGCCTTATATTTGAAAGTTTCACAATAAAAATCGGAATAGGCATCTTCTGGGTAGGGGACCTTGAATTCGGTGTACTTTATTTCAAATTCTCCGACCATTATTGGTGAAAATTGCCGTCTTACGTTTGCTCTTTATTACTCCCAGATAATGTCTTTCTTTTCTGCTGGCAGAGGTTCCACTGTCCTATTTAACGAAGTTGTGATCAATTAAAAGTCCTTTATATTTTAACTAAAAACTTACTCAATGTAGGACTTGTTCTTTGCTTGTACGCTTCGAAGATTTTGCAACTGGTTTTTAGGGCACCTTTTAAATAATTCCACATAATTGACCGAAGCTGTAATAAACATTCTCGAACTAATTGCACATATTTTAATTAATTTCCAATGACACTTACTTTTCGATAGTAAACGGAGCTCCAATGTTAACTTTGTTTTCAATTTTATTAAATTTTTTAAATTTTACAAGTTCAAGTTAAAATATATTCATTAAATATTACGCGACGAGAATTTGACGTTCTGTAATTTAGGCAAAATTTTTTACTATTTTCAGATTTCATTCAATTATAAATCGATAGAATATTGCAATAGATAGTTGGAAATTACTATAAAATATTTCGATTATATTTTGCTCAATAACAAAATATAGTGACACCCAACTATTTAGTAGTAATATTGAAAATAAATATTTTTCAATTGAAACAAACTACAATATAGTTACTAAACTACTGATTTTACTATTTGCGAACTATTTCTTTGATTTTTAACTATTTTTAGGAATATTTTAGTTATTTGTACTTTTATAAAAGATAACTACGAAAGAAGTTATTTTTAACAAAATATTTTTCTGGGTGAATTATACTTCGGTTTCTACTACACCTTTACTACCTTTTAAAAAAGGTAGCAAAATCTGCTACTCCAAAAAACTGCCTCGCGGTAATGTTGTACCACGGCCTCATGAGCATCTGCTGCTTTTAGGATTCCGTATAACTCCACTTCAAAGACGAGATCTTCTTGTTTTGGTGGTGATGGATAGATAGGGAAGGAGTCCGCGCAGAATTTCCGTGCAAATTGGCAAACTTATTAAAGTGGCATTACAAATTCTAGTAAATATTCAGATTTTAAATTCGTATGCGTTCGTTAAAGAAGATTTAGGGTTTTTGGCACCAATTGAACAATTGTTTTCGAGCAGAACAATTTATTCTTGAAATTTATCTAATGAATTATATATTCATAGAAATACTGCTTTCATTCGGACCTAAAATTTTTAGAACATTCCATGACATGAACAAAAAATATAGCGAAACTAAACGTTTATCATGTAAAGCTATTACCGCATTCGACATATGCGATGACAGCGAATGTCTTGGCGCACATCCCTTTAATATGCGTCCAAACATTGTCATCGACGCAAGTGTAAGCGATTCTAGACTTGAGTTGCAAACTAACGCGAATGGGTCATTTCTACTAACGCATAGGCGCTAGTTCGCATTATCTAATGCACATGAAGTCGCTAGTGGAAACGCGGCATATGATTATTACCACCATTCGCCTCATATTCACATATGTATATAGGAGTATGTATGTAGCTAAAAATGATGTCCCTTTGGCAATCCGACTAAAACAACCTGCCTTTGATTGATTATTTGTTGTTAGTTGGCGAGCTTTCTCCAATATATAGGTTACATCATAAATTCTAGAATCTTTGCAATAGCCACCGGAGTTGGGTTGCCAATTGTAAAGCTTTTGAAATTGATATTGACATGCTTTGGACATCTTATAGTTTCTATTATCTTTCACTTAACTCACTATAACTCAAGAAATACGATTGGATTGCAGACGATCGTAACTGCAGTATGTTTATAATTAATTGTAAAGAGTGATTACTAAATTCAATTACAAGTAACATATCTGTTTAAATACGATGTGACTCTTTTGTCCCACCGCGATCGAGTCGTTTTCACCTTCACTGATTGTTCGAGTCGGATACAAATCCGCCTCTTGTTGTGGTCACTATGGTTCGGTGATACACCGACTCGACAATTTACTTTCTTCACAGCACTGACAGATTCCAATTCAACCTTCACTTAGCGCTACAAGATAATTGGGTACTTAGCACGGCCGTTGTGTGAGACACGTTCCTTGACTGAAAAGGTACAAATTTTTGATCATCATCAATGGCGCGACAGCCCAAATCGGGCCAGGGCCTGCAGGATACATTGTCTGAAGTCATCTCGGTTCAGCGCCCGCGTCCTCCAGTTTGTGCATCTAAGAAGCGATTTGCAATCTGCGTCAACTGAATCCTCGTATCTTTTTCGCGGTTTTCACACCGGTCGCTTGCCATGGGCTCTACCTTTCAATGTGCGCTTGGGAATTCTTCCGTCATCCATTCGCTCCACATGACCTGCCCATTGCAGCTTACGGAATTTTATAAGAGTCGATGCGGCTGGGTCGTCATAGATGTTATACAACTCGTTGTTGTACCGAATACGCCATTCAGTGCCTTCTCTTACTGGTCCCAAAATTCTTCGAAGAATTCGTCGTTCAAAAGCGTCTATTGATTTTTCAGACGCTTGGGTGAGAGTCCACGTTTCACTTGCATATAGTAGCACAGGTCTTATTATGGTCTTGTATATGCGAAGTTTGCTCAGCCTGTGCACTTTTTTCGATTTTAAAATCGGGAGAACCGAGAAATATGCCTTATTTGCTAGTGTGATCCGTTGATTTACTTCGTCCCGTTCGTTGCCGTCTCTTACAAGGTGTGATCCCAAGTATGAGAAATGATCCACATTCTCCAGATTGTAGTCCCCCAAGGTCATATTTTGTCTAGTTGGCGCGTTTCTTCTTGTTTGGGTCATGAACTTGGTCTTATTCTCATTGACCCTTAGCCCGACATCCTTTGCTGCTGAGTCTAGACAGTGGAAGACTTCCTTTGCGTCTGGAACAGATCTGGCCATGATGTTTACGTCATCCGCGTACACCACTAGTTGAGTGGACTTGATTAGTAGGGTACTTCTGGTATCAACGGGTACCTTTCTGATGACATATTCCAGGGCAAGGTTGAAGAGCATGGGAGCGAGTCCATCTCCCTGCTTCAGGCCGGATTCTGTTCGGAAGCTTTGGGTTAGCTCGTTTTGTATCCTTACTTGGGATTCAGTGTCAGTCATGGTCATTTTTGTTAATCGGACGAGTTTTGATGGGATTCCAAAGTCGAGCATTATTTTATATAGTACATTACGATCTATACTATCGTATGCCTGTTTGAAGTCCACGAAGATCTGGTGCACGTCAATGTTATACTCCCAGCATTTTTCTAGCACTTGTTTGACTGAGAATATCTGGTCAATAGTAGATCGTCCGGTTCTGAAACCACCTTGGTATTCGCCGATAATACTTTCTGTATAAGGCTTTAATCGATTATGAATTACTTTCGTCAGTATTTTGTAGGACGTACACAACAATGATATGCCTCTGTAATTTTCACATCGCAATTTATCTCCTTTCTTGTAGATTGGACATATAATGCTTTGGCGCCAGTCGACGGGTATTTTTTCTTCCATCCAAATTTTTGTCACGATTTTGTGTAGGAGGTTGGCGAGGTATGGACCGCCTCCCTTTAGGAGCTCTGCTGGTATTGCATCAACTCCGGGTGATTTATGTATTTTTTGGTCGCGCAGGGCTGCTTCCACTTCTCCGATAGTGGGTACCGTAGTTGATGTCTGCTCATCCGATGGTGCACTTGATGTTATAATTGGGTCGGTGGTCGTCACTCTGTTAGGGTTCAGCAGCTTTTTAAAGTATTCAACCCATCTTTGTTTAATTTGTTCTGCGTCACTAAGGATATTTCCTTCCTTGTCTTTACAGAGGTTTGTTCGTGGCTTATAGCCTTGTCTTATTTGTTTGACGGCAGTATATGCGGATCGTAGATTATGTGACTTCATGTCAGTATTTAGGTTTATAATTATGTCATTGTTGTGTTTTCGTTTCTTTCGTCTGCAGATTTTGTTTGATAATCGCCTAAGCTCGTCGTATCCTTCTTTTTTGGCTCTCGTCGGTCTTTCAATGTACGCCTTGTGAGCTTCATTCTTTTTCGTTATTGCGTCACTACACTCATCATCGAACCAGTCATTATGTTTCTGCTGAGATTTTAATCCAATGATCTTTTCTGCTGTCGTTCTGATTCCATCTCTCAACTGTGTCCACTCTTGGTCGATGGTTGTCACTTCGTCAGTTCGTGATGTTTCAAAGTGATTTTGTAGCGCTGACTTATAGGCTGACGCGACAGTCTCGTCCTTTAGTTTATCGATGTCAAATTTGGGTGTCCTGCCCTTTTTGGAGTACCCGCATAATGCCACTCGACATCGATATTTCACTTTTACGAGATAGTGGTCGGAGTCGCAGTTTGCTCCGCGAAAAGATCTAACGTCTAGAATGCTGGTCGCAGCCCTTCTCTCGATCAGAACGTGGTCAATTTGATTGAAAGTGCGACCATCCGGAGATGACCACGTTCTTTTATGAATGTTGCGATGGGGGAAGCATGTTGAGCTTACAACTAAGTTTTTGCTGGTAGCGAAGTCGATTAGACGTTGTCCATTGTCATTGGTGGTGTTATGGAGACTGTGCCTTCCTGTGGTTCCTCTATGTGTCTCCTCTTGTCCAACTTTAGCATTGAAGTCTCCTAGAAGTATCTTTATGTCGTTAGATGGCAAAGAGTCAAATGTTTGTTCTAGGGTGTTGTAAAAAATGTCCTTCACTGCATCATCCTTTTCCTCTGTTGGAGCGTGACAGTTTACCAGCCATACATTGAAAAATTTTGTTTTTATGCGGATCGCACACAGTCTTTCGTTTACGGGTTTGAAGTCGGTGATTAAGTTCTTAAATTTTATATCTACCACGAAAGCTACTCCAAATTCCCTGCTTCCCGAAGCTTTTCCACTGGTTAGTATTGTGTGTGTCCGCAAGTCATTAACCTCACATCCAAGCCATCTCGTTTCTTGGACCGCCAGAATGTTGATGTTGTATCCTGAAACTTCATGAAGAAGCTCTCGCAGTGCACCTGTTCTGTAAAGGGAGCGAACGTTCCAAGATCCAAAAGAGTAGTCCTTAATGCGTTGCCAGAGTCGTTGCCGTTGATCCAATCTTTTCCGAGGCTGTAGTCCTGCTTTCGGAACAATAGGTTTTTTTCCGGGGATGGGTTGTTAACCCATCGCCCAACCCCCAACCTGGAGGACCAGGTCTATGGTACATAGACGTGTGAACAACTTTCGGTTATGGTGTGCTGGAGTTCTCACAGCTATGCCGCGAGTCCAACTACACCAATTTTTAGACCTACTTCCTGAGACGCACTGGTGTTCCTGGCCATTCAGGATGTGTTCACTCGCTCCTCCTTATCTCAACCTGGGCTTGCGACCGGCTATGGCGGAGTTTACAAATTTTTGATGGTAACTTGTTATTGGATCCAAGTGGCCCTTATTCTTCAGTATGTTATTAAGGAAATTCGCCACTGACTGCAAACACTATAAAATTCACTCTTAGTTCAAATAATGATAACGGTTGTTATTATTTATGTTTTTCTTTTTATTACAACAAACAAAAACTTGAACACCTTTCTATTAATGGATGTTTTCTTGAGATATAAACTGCAGAAGCAAACTTGAATTTGAATAAGCAAAAATTGAATTAGATGAAAGGCAAAGACTTCTTACTTGGTTTCAAGTGAATAAACGACTGACCCAAAGATAACATTTACAATTTTTCATTTACATTTTTTCAGCTAAAATTTCTTATAATATGGTAGGTTCACCTTACATGTGCCGGCTGCAGTATATGACACATGAGCCATGGAAACTTAAAACTGCTGACCTTCGTCTAGACAGTGGGAATTAATATAATTACGGCTGGTGACCTTGGAAATGAGTTTTAGAATTGAAATATTGTAAAATTAGGAAAAGGTGTATGTTGAGCTCGAACAATATCGATATTGTTATTCTCAGTTTCCTACCTTTTGCTTGGCTTTTTTGTTATGATTATATTGAATATATTTATATTTTATTTAAGTTTACTTTCATTATAAAATATATATTTTTTCATCATGGCGTAATTTGGCTTTTTTAAGAGATATCTTATGCATTTTTTTTAAATTTAATTAATTAATCA